>CM059582.1:77957500-79157500 GCA_030407085.1 Trichopria drosophilae
GCCGTCATCGGTGTCATAATACAGGGACCGGTCTGTAAGGTAGCTTGAGATGGCTTCTCTTAGGTAGAGCGGCACCTTCAGATCTTCGAGTGCCTGCATGATGCAATCCTATCTGGCCGTGTTGAAAGCGTTCCGAATATCCAGAGCAATGATGGCACACATGCACCTGGTGTCGAGGGACCGTTTTTTTCTCGTAAGTAAAATGTGATTCCGTTTGTATAAAAGAATGCATTATTAACACTCCAGTAAGTTGGATATTTATTTGAATGGTTCTGCAAGTCATTTTTAAATCTGTTAAGTTTTTGCACTAACATTACCTTCCAATTACTATGGCTTCTCTGATTCATTGCTGCAATCCTTTCAAGAAAAAGGGTCATGCGTCAATACTTTAGAATAAAGAATTTCGTCATATTACTCACGAGTTATGTAATAGGCTGAATCTAAAATCTGATATATGGTTAGGCAAAGTAATTTGTAATTCGTGTCGATTAATGACATCACCTAAACTTTCGAGCAATTCGATCGATGATACTTCATCGCCAAGGCCCGAAATATCTCAGGGTTCTGGAAATTCTACTCAGTCTCATGAGACTGAGAATGAAATAGGGGAAATAGAAATGGAGGAAGAAATAGACAGTATGGATAAAATAGTTAGTGACGAAGCTGCTCTAACAAATTTAAATAAAATCCTCGAACTTTTACATGTTTCTCCCATTTCAAGTTGGAAAGATCGCAGGTCAAAAGCTCATGAAAAGAGTAAAATAATTGAAATAAAACAGAGCCTTGATCGCGAATTAAGAAAAGTTTTTACAAAAGTACGTCCTGCTGATGATGATATACAAGTCATAGTTGATGAATTAAAAGAAAAAATAGCATTATCGGATCGTAATTCAGAGAAAGTAACACTTTTAACCATGGTACCAAAATCATGGAAAGCTCGACGTATTGAGAAGGAATTTAACGTCCCGTATTGTTTAAAAACTGAACGGTATATAAATAACCAATATCTAATGTGTAATGGGAGAAGTAGTAATAGCGCTCCGAACTGCACCTGAAGCGCGGCTCAACGCACCGGCGAAAGCCGGAGTCGCGTTCTTTAAAAAATCATATCTCGAAAACGAAAAGAGTCTCCATCAATTTTTTTTTGAATGAAAGCTGAAAGGTTTTTCTATAAAATGAGATGTGGAATTTTAAAAAAAAAAATGCGTTTTGTGCAAAAATTTAAGTTGAAAATTTTTTTGGACCGTTTTTGGTCAAATTAAGAAGAAAAAAAATTGTCTTATCTTTAGATAAAAGTACTCATTTTTGTGAACAAAATGCGCGTAGTCCCATTTAAATGCGATAATTAGAAAAATAGATATCGTAATTTAAAGAAATTCAGTGAATATGACCTCACGGCCGCCATTTTGAAAATTTTGAAAAAATATTTTACCACGTTATTTTCCACGCCTATATCTATCAAATATTTAATTTTCGTTGAATTCCGCGTCATCGACCACAACTTTGATATTGTTGACATGGAATGACTCTACTGTAAATAAATATTTATTTAACCTCGAAGCAAATGTTCACAGTTACGACCATTTACTTGAAGGCACAAAGTCAAACGCATTTGAAAATGGCGAACGGTATTGAGCAAAGTTTGAATCCGGTGTCAAATATAGGGGTTCCCAAAAAAATAACACTTTGACCATCAAATGACCTTGAAAGAAAAGCTCAAGATCACAACTAATTACGCAGACAGATGGCTACCTTTGTCCTGGAAAACTTTTGTCTTAACTGTTTTTCTCTATCTGGCTTAGGTTTCGAGAAATTTGGGTTGGTCCGACCAGTTGGATTGTATTGGTGATTATTTCTTGGGAACAACGTTTTCGAAAACAATGTTACGGGATGAAAAAAGGAGTTCAGTGAATTTAATGTGCTTTTTACTACATATTACAATAAACATGCAATCGTTTTCGACAGAATTGTTCAGGATAATGACACGAGAGAAGAAGAAGTGCTAGAATCAAAGAAATTTAATGTCGATTTGACAACGTCCAGTGCAGAAAAAATCTGTAATGCGAAAGTGATTGATAAGAAAATGAACACACCGTATATAGCAATTAAAAAGTTAACTTATGACATTTTAAAAATCGTCATACCGTGCGTAAATGAACATTTGAATCGATTGTGCAACATTTGTGATGATGTGAATTGGTATAAAAGTGTTGACGAAATTAGACAATATTTATTTGCCATGGAATTCAAAAGTCTTATATGCGATTTCCGAATACGTAACATTTTTTACGAAGTTAAAGACAAAGTGAGTGCCAGTGTTAGAAGTAGACTTTCCGATACATTTTATTCATATCTAGATGTTACAATAAATGAACTTATACCATTTTATATGGATATTCTAATAAGTGAAACAAAACGAAATTTTATTTTAATAGATGCTTTCTACTACAGTCTTTATACAATATACCGTTTACAGGGTCATCTTGTTTATTTATTCCTTAACCCTTTCCTTCTGTTTATCGAGTATTTGAAAAAAGTACAGTACCGCTCAAAGTATGAGCTCACCCTTGCGGAATTTTGGCTAAATTAAAATGTTGATACCTCAACGCCAAGTTAACGTACGGGAAAAATAAAAAAAGGGAATTAAATAGGAGACTTTCAACTTCTCAGTCGCGGTGGTTTCATTTCTATATGTACATTTATCTACGAATTATGCTCGATTTGCTAAAGTCATTTTTTTATTATTTTTTTCTTTTTCAATCCGCTCCCATTTTTTGTTAATATGATTGCAGGATAAAAGTACAACATGTGATCGAAAGGTAATCCTTTCAGTTTTAATTTGTATTTTCGGGATTTTGTCTAATATTTCTTTACAAATACTTATTCAATTTTGAACAGAATAATGTCATTTTTTAATTATCTATTGGCTGAAATTTTTTCAAATTTTTAGAAACACAAATTTTTTACCATATTTTGACGACTAACATTTTTTGCGTAACAATCAATTTCGGATGCAAAGTTGCATTGAAACTATGCTCAGTTTGCGATAGAATAATTCATGTACAGGGTTTATAAATGAATAATGAAAATTTAATAAATATGTACATATATACATGAATACAAATGTTTATATTTTCTATGTATGTTAAAATAAAGTTGCAACTTTGCATCCGAAATTGATTGTTACGCAAAAAATGTTAAAGTCGACAAAATACGGTAAAAGAACATTTTCTTCTAAAAATTTGAAAAAATTTCAGCCAATAGATAATTAAAAAATGAAACTTTTTGTTCCTTAAACATTTTTTATATCATGTCAGTTTTCCGAGAGATAGCAGATTTTTAAAAAATGACATTATTCTGTTCAAAATTGAATAAGTATTTGTAAAGAAATATTAGACAAAAACCCGAAGATACAAATTAAAACTGAAAGGATTACCTTTCGATCACATGTTGTACTTTTATCCTGCAATCATATTAATAAAAAAGGGAGCGGATTGAAAAATAAAAAAAATAGTACGAAAAAATGACTTTAGTAAATCGAGCATAATTCGTAGATAAATGTACATATAGAAATGAAACCACCGCGACTGAGAAGTTGAAAGTCTTCTCTTTAACTCCCTTTTTTTATTTTTCCCATACGTTAACTTGGCGATGAGGTATCAACATTTAAATTAGCCAAAATTCCGCAAGGGTGGGCTCATACTCTTGAGCGGCACTGTATATCTTATTTCTTCTTAGATAGGACTTGTTCAACTGGTGTTTACAAGAGGCGCTTGCATGTTTACGATGCTCTCGAATTATATCCAATGCGTTTCTGCTATACTTCTTGGTAAAATATAATGGATTCGTATTTATATTTTTTGCTTGAATACTTTTTTTTATAGACGTAATTAATTCAGTTACATTTATGAAACGTTAATATTATAAAAATTCAGTTGTCATATTGAAGAAAATAAAGACAACAGAAATATCGAGTCGTGTCTTTAATTGCGGCAGAAAGTTAAAAACAAGCAATTTTTCCAGACGCGGTGCATTAGCTTGCGTAGCCGCGGCCTGCAGTGGGTTAGCTTGCGAAGCCGCGGAAGTAAGCTCGCGAAGGGGGAGGCCTCTCGGCAAGCTTACGAAGTCGCGGAAATAAGCTCGCGAAGCTGCGGGCACCGCCGCCGCCGAGAAAAAATGGTCGCTTTTTACGTATCTTAAGTTTATAAGACATCAGTTTTTATTTGACGATCAGTCGATGTTGACAACATATGTTGAATGGTTGAAATTCGAGAACTGTCGAACAAAAAATTTTAATTCTGTCGTGGATACGCGTTTGAAGCTTCTGTGGACGTATCTAGTTTGTGGACCAACGGGTTGTTGTGAAATGGTTTTTGTAAACAGATTTTTAAAAAACTTGACATCCCTAATGGATGTCTGTTTCGATCGTGTCATTTTTTATTACGCCGAATGGAAAGATGAATATCGAAGTAAAATGTCTGTAGGCGGAACATCGCCAGCTGGAATCGAGTTTCGCGAAGGTTTGCCGAATCCGGAAGATTACTCGAAAGATAACGACTGTAAAAAGTTGATTATAATCGACGATCTTATGCGAGAATCGTCAACAACGCAATAATGGACCTCTTTACGAAAGGAAGCCATCACAAAAATATTAGTGTAATTTTCATAACAGAATATTTTTCATCAGGGTCTCGGACAACGAAATATTATTTTAAAGACTAACTATATCGTTTTGTTTAAAAATCCTCGAGATCGCGCGCAATTTCAGCATCTCGCACGACAGGTATATCCTGAAAATTCAAAGTTTCTGCAGGAAGCTTATCGAGATGCAACTTCTCATCCACACGGTTATCTTCTTTTGGACCTCAAACAATCGACACCGGATGATTTCAGATTTCGTACTTGTATATTTCCTAATGATAAACCGCAAATTGCGTACGTACCGAAACGTAGGTAAACATATCTAATCATCATAATCATTATCATATATATGGCTTTCAGTACATTGTAAATCGCGAATATGAAAGTATCGAGACGTGGCGTAAACACAATTCATTGGCGAACGAACGAAACGATGGAAAGCATTCAAGTAAAGAAGTTTTTGAAGAAAGTGCAAGTACTCGTGCTGAGAAAACGTCGTATTTCCCTTTCGAAAAAAGTAACTTCCTTTGTTACATGCACTTTATCATGCTGACAAAAGACAGAGCGGCGTTATTAAAGACGGCCGATCAAAAACTTATAAAACATATCTGCGTATGTACACTTAATGTATTGCATGGTGTCGTTTCATTAAAACTGCACGAGAAAACATTACTTCGAAAACATAAAAACATACTACGTAATCTTGCATTGTCGACAAGGAGTAGGGCTGGCAGAAAAACACGCGAAGGCACCTGTAGCAGCATTACCACTTGGAAACGGAAAAAAACTCTCCTTTTGCAGAAAGGTGGACATTTTTTGCCAATTTTATTGCCTCCAATAGTCGGTGCTGTTTGCTCCAAATTATTCTGTTCTGGTCAGGAATAAGATCTGGTATGGAGCACGCAAAGAAAATGATCCTTGTTCCTGAAAATGAAGTACCTACAAATGGTGAAAAAAAAAACTGTGCAAACGCCAGGACCAGTTCTTTCAAAATTCGACGAGGAACTGTCAAATATTCTTTACGATGAAAATAACTGATCTTTCAACGATGAGAAATTGTACCATAAAAATCAAAGACAAAGAAGCTGCTAGGCTTTTCGATAAAGGTAGAAAACTCGCAATGTATGTCCAAACGCTACAATATTACTTACATTTTTTTCCAGAAATTTGTAGGATGAAAAGGAAATAAACGATAAGACTACGTATAATAATACTAGTGACAGCGAAGATGCTGCAAATATGAAACGAGAGAAACAATATTAAAACAAAATATTAACGAGATGATACTCAGCGTGAACGACTTATCGGAAGCGGAATCAAACAAAAATCGTAAAGATATCACACCTTCGATTTCTATCCCTGAAATAGTTAAAAGTGTTCCAGTTTCGTACAGATTGAAAGCCTTGAAATTGATGAATCATCTGCAACGCTCGAAACGTATATCCTGGGATATACCCCCGTTTGGATCCTATCACCTTGTCGTGGTGGGGGGGCTTAACAAACACCATACAGGAGGTCCTGAGTCAATTGCAGTGTGAGTGGTGAGAGAATGTGGATCCCTATAAACCGGGCTCTATAAATGGGCTTCTCCGATGACTGTGTGTATAAGTGAGGCTAGAAACTCAAGCCCCACCTCGACCTTCGGGCTGGAGGGGGGTGGGGCAAAGGACCTCTGAGGTGCCGTGACCAAGAATGGATCCCCCAATCCACAGGTGGGAGCTATCGTGCCTAGGGATGCATGGTACAGGGGAAGCTGTACCGCTAACGATGCCCTTGGGATACCAGGCGACATCCCATTGTACATAGCCTTCACCTCGTATCGCGGGGCTCTGCGAGGTGTGACCTTTATTTCCCTAGCTTCTCGTGGGACTCAAATGAATTCACAGATGCAAACAAATAAAAAACAAGAGCCTCAGGTGCCTTGCACCGAGGAGGTAACGTCGGATGTTGCTAAGGACACTCTGATGGAGACCGGTACGGCGGAAGACACTCGTCCAAGCCCGATCCGAATGAACGGCGCATAGAGGCGAAAGGCCAAGTGGGTAGCGTATGAAGAGGCGAAGAGAAGGGCGGAGGCTGAAGGTCTCCCCCTTCCGGAGCGTCCTCCACCGAGAGTAAGCGGTTCGTGGAAGAAGAAGGCGGCATCTTCCGAGGCTGGGCTAGAACCCATCTGGAAGAGCATCCCGGATCGACCTCAACCGCTACAAAGTCCATTGGTCCTCCCTCTGGGGATAAAAGGAAGACCGAGAGGAGTATTTCGGATCCCACGGCCAAACCCCGAGGGAAGAAGGCCAAGAGTCAGGGGCAAGCATCCGCAACAGGGATGTCATACTCGACGGCCGCTGCTGGACTCCCAAGGGTATTGATTGCCTTTGGCGAGGACGTAGGGGAGCGGGTCGAGATGGGCGTCTTTGACCAACTCAGGGGGGTCATCATTGACCGGGTTGTGGACATTCCGGAAGGGGGGTTCATACCCAGGTTCGTGGAGTCTCACCTGAGAAGAGGAATTGCCACTTTCGCTTGTGTCGATGACGAGAGTGCCTGTTGGCTGCGGGAAGCAATTCCGCAGATAACCCTTGATGGGGGCCGAAAGGTGAGGCTTGTACTCCCTGAGGAACTCGTCAAGAGAGTTAAAATGACGGTACTCGCGCCACCACCCAAGAAGGAGACTAGCATCCTGCTTAAGATCTTGGACAGGCAGATTGCTGGTTTGAGGGTCGGGACGTGGGTTGTCCACCGTAGGGAGGAGTTGCCGCATGGCACCCTTCTGGTTACTCGGCTAAGCGCCTCGAGTCTCGCGGCTACCGAGCTTATCTGGGGACAGGAGAGGTTGTGTTCAGGCCAACCTCTAAAAACCCGATAAGTTCGGCGACGGGAGCTTCCAGCCCGAGTTAGCTATAATGGCTAACGGTCGTGCGGAAATTTTCCAGATTAATTTGCATCACTGCAAAGGTGCCTCAGCTCAACTTATGAGGGACCTGCAAGTGACGCATACAAAACCAGCCATGGCACTAATACAGGAGCCGTGGTGCTACAAAGGTCAGATTCGGGGCCTGAGTGGGATTGGCACAGTCTACGCAAGTGGACTTCATGAAATGCAGCGGGCACGCGTAGTTCTTAAAAACATGGACGCTGCCCTGCTACAGGAATTCTCAACTAGGGACCTAGCTTCGGTCAAAGTTTCTCAGGGAATAGGGGAAAGGAGCTTGGTGATTGCATCAGCCTACTTTGCGCGCGATAGGGAAACTCCCCCGGAGGAGCTAACTAAGTTAGTCAGGTACTGCGCAAGTGCGGGCCTTTATCTCCTCATTGGTTGTGATGCAAATGCTCACAGTACTCTGTGGGGGAGCACTGACACAAATGAGAGAGGGGAGGCCCTCATGGAATACCTGATATCCACAAACCTCGAAATTTTGAACGAGGGAGTTGAGCCAACGTTTGTAACGGCAAACAGAAGAGAGGTCCTTGATCTCACTCTATGCAGCCGAGGCATGCGTGAGGCTGTCCAGGAGTGGAGGGTTATTGATGAACCCTCGCTCTCGGATCACAAACTGATTCGGGCCAAACTGGACCAGTTTAACCCTGCAGAAAAATGGTCCAGAAATCCAAGAAGCACGAACTGGCAAGGTTTCAGAGAAAGTCTGCAAGCCAGGATGAAGGGCTTCAAAGGCAAGTATGAAGCGAAAAACGATCTTGAGTACACAGAGGTCTTTCTTAGGGGAGCTGTGATGAGATCGTTCGAAGCCAATTGCCCACTAAAGAAAGTAAACCCCAAAAGGGGAAGGCTTAATTGGGTTTGGAGCGTAGCCGAAAGGAGGCGAGGAGATTATTTAATCGAGCAAAGAAAGCTAACACAGCAGAAGTCTGGACGGCTTACAAGGATAGGTTGAAAGCCTACAAAAGCCAGATTAGAGTCTCAGATAAATGCATGGAGGGAGTTCTATTCGGAAACGGAGAGTACACCCTCTACTGCAAAATTAGCGAGAATACTATCCAAAGGAAATGATGGTAAACTACGATTTATCAAAGAAGAAAATGGCAAGTTTGCCAAATCTCTGAAGGAAACACTGGAAAGGTTGCTGACAAGCAATTTTCCAAGTATTAAACTGGGATCGAACGGTGCCCCCGAGGAGACTACTACGAATAAAGGGAGGCACTGGGGGATCGCTGCTCAAGTTGTAAATCCAAACAAGGTTGTAAGGGCACTAATGGCCTTTGAGGCGTTCAAGTCACCGGGACCGGATGGCATATACCCAGGAAGGCCCGGGGGCTATCCTGAGACCATTGACTGGACTTCTTCGGGAGTACATTGCGCTTGGTTACACACCTACAGAATGGAAAAAATCACGAGTTTCGTTTATACCCAAAGTTGGAAACAGGAACTACGTGGAGGCAAAGGACTACAGACCGATCAGCCTAACATCCTTCCTATTAAAATTGTTGGAAAGATTGGTTGAGAGGTATCTTATAGAAGGTCCTTTGGTACGCTTACCTCTTCATGGGGAACAGTATGCCTGCCAGGCTGGCAAATCTGCTGAGTTGGCACTTATGTCAGCCGCGGGCTTTATAGAGAATCAACTCAGTACGAAGGGAACGTGCATCGGTGCTTTCCTAGATATTGAGGGTGCTTGCAACCGCACCACCGTGGAAGTAATACGGAAAGGAGCGGAAGAACATGGGGTGCCCAAGGAACTCATAAGTTGGATTGTGAGCACCCTTAAAAATAGGTATATTTATACGGAATGGCAGGGTACCCTAGTGGAGGGGATGATCTCTGAGGGTTGTCCTCAAGGTGGAGTGTTGTCTCCACTTCTTTGGAACCTGGTAGCTGATAGCTTGATCAGGAAACTCAACGATAGCGGAATCTACGCAATTGGATATGCGGACGATATTGCTATCCTCGCTAGAGGCAACTACGAGGAAGTTTTGCAGGAGCTTGTCCAAGAAGCCCTGAGGGTTGTGGTGCAATGAAAAAGCCCTATCGATACAACCGGAAAAAATTGCCGTCATCATTTTCTCTAGAAGATATAAGATCAAAAAACTGAGGGAAATGGTGATTAGCGGGAAGCAGGTGCCATATGCCAGCGAAACCGAATATCTTGGAGTAACCCTGGATACAAAATTAAACTGAAATGGTCACCTGAAAAACAAATGTCACAAAGCAATTCTTACTTTCTGGCATTGTAGGAGAGCTCTTGGTAACAGTTGGGGTCTAGGACCGAAACAGCTGCTCTGGATCTACCAACAGATTGTGCTACCAAGGATTACCTATGCCTCGCCAATTTGGTGGCAGAGGACAGAAAAGACCCAAGTTCAACAAAAATTGAACAGAGTACAGGCTATGTTCCTTAGGGGCATTTGCTCAGTAAGGAAGAGTACACCCATAGCCGCAATGAGGTCTCTTTTGGGCGTACCGTCCATGGCTCAGGCAGTAAAATGCGAAGCCATGAGAACCGTGTACAGACTCAAGTGCTTGGGAAGTTTGACAGGTAAACAAGATTGGTTCAACAATCTTTTTCAAGGAAATCTGAGAGACATGTGGTACCAACCACAAGACAAGATCCAGACACACCACACGGGGGAAAACAACTTTAAGGTTTGTTTCCCCAACAGGGAGGACTGGAAAAATAAATCAGCAAACCCCAGGAATGGCATCATCTGGTTCACAGATGGGTCCAAAACCAACCAGGGTGTAGGCGCAGGATACTGCGGACCGAAGCTGCGGGAGAACTTTTCCCTCAAGCTCAACAAATTTAACACTGTTTTCCAAGGAGAGGTGGCGGCAATCCTCATGTGTGCCGAGACCCTCACTTGACATCGACACTATTGTACAAGGACACGGGAAATCATATGGATGGATTACCGATACAAAAAGATAATGTCGGCCTCGTCGAGCGTAAAAAATATACGGAAAAGTCACAGATAGTGGATCTTATCTGTCATTTGCACTGCGACGTTTTCAATCAAGACAAATTTATGTTAAACGGTGTCGAAATACAATTACACCTTCTTCGTTATGAAGATGCTTTCTCGTTCATGGATGAATCCGTCGATGGAAAATTTTCAGTCAACATTAGCGACATTACGTTGCTCGTAAGAAGAACCAAAATTATTCCTGAAATTCTTTTCGGACATGCAAAAACTTTTGCAAATACGACTGCAAAATATCCACTGTATTGCATAACGGGATACTCGGCGATACACTCGACAACGTTATACTAGGTCAATTGCCGACAATAGTACTTATCGATTTCGTTGTTAATAAAGCTTTCAATTCAGTTCGTCGTCTTAATCCTTTCAATTTTCAAATTTACGGTATCAGCTTTTGATCACTATACGCGGACGGTACACGAATTCCGAGTAAGCCTCTGCAGCCAAACTTTAAAGAAACATCTAAATTTTTCGTAGAAGCATATCACACTTTATTTTCTGGCATTGGCATTCATTTCATGAATGAAGGGATTGAAATATTGAGAGAAGAATTCGCCAACGGCCATTGTCTGTTTGTTTTTTATTTAACTTCGGATCTTTCAGCAAGGTGCGTTACTCATTGGAACCACGTAAAGGGTGGTTGTCTGCGAATGGTAGTAGGACTCGACGCTGCTCATAAAAACACAGTAAATTATATAGTTTACGCGGAATATGACAACGTTTTGGTTTGTAAGTTGTAACAATAGAGAGGGTAGTACAATAGTACGTATGATTTACTCCCAAAATACTATCTTGCTACTAACTTTGATGTCAGTCCTTCGTTCCATGTTGCACCACAATGAACTATGCGTTTTGTAATAGACATTCAAGGTTTCTTGAATAAAAAGCATGCTTTTACACCAAAAGAAATTGCGATTGTTTGTATCGAGAAAAATTATACCGATCATTAGGTTCTCGGATCTACTGATAATTTCATGGAACTACCTGTAAATTGACGCAAGACAAACGCGTATCTCTCGCTATATCATCACGGTATCGAGTGGTTTGATGGTGATATAGATGCGACTAAAATATATCAAATACTGCATATTACTCGGAAGTCGTCCTGTATTTATATACGAGAACACCAAAAGAAATAATTTTTGGAGAAAATCATTACTCGACCTTTTGGAAATTTGGAAGACGATGCCAATGCACCGACATTTATGCAGCTCAACACAGCCGAAGCTTTTTGCATATATCACGGAATCAAGGAACCTGGTTAATACGTATCCGCATTCAACAACTCGTTAAAACTACGAAAGTGGATAATGTCGCGTATAAACGAGTACCAGGAAACATTTTCAGCAAGACCATGTGTACCATCTTTGGCTACGAATACCAGTTACAAACCCACTAGCGACATTTGCGGTACGTCGAAAGAACAAATTATCAATGAACTCGAAAAATCTGTTACAAGCATTGCAATTTATTACGGGAGGACAAGAGGTGTATTTCCGGCGGATGTGATTCCCCGAGTAAGGACGAAACCGGTATCTTAAATAGCGAATACGGACGATCATACAAAACCTGGTACTCACTGGGTCGCTTTTACGTAGATGAATTTGACAATGGAATTTTCTTTGACAGTTATGGATCGCAGCCATTCATCTCACATCACATTCATCGCCTCTTAAGAAGCTGTAAAACGATCCGATGTAGTGACAAGTGTCTTCAAAGTTTTACTTCTTCTGTGTGTGGTCAATACTGTGTTATGTTTTTGCATACTATGGCTAATGGTTGTACTTTACATGATTTTTATAAGACTTTCTTCAATAATACTAGATATAATGACTATATTGTAAGTAAATGATACAATCTTGACCTGTCATCTCGGTATAGTTCACTGCGCTCACTGAGCTCACTGATCTCACCCTTCTTTTCTTCTTGCAATTTTGATCAAATACTATTTGCTTCTATGCATGTTACCCTGTAAGCTATTAACCTTAAGTTAGTTAAAGTACGATCGTCGTTGTGAGTGCTGTCCGGTACACTTTACATTTCCTCTTTCCCGGAATATGCTCAAGATTTATCTCTTCTTCATCTATTTCTGCACATAGAATACATCTACAGGTCGCAGCGCATAGAGGTGCTTTGTGCTCCGTGCTTCCGCATTTATAGAACATCTTTGTTCTGTCTGGGCCTTTACAATCTTTGGCAAAGTGCCCGTAACTGAGACTGTGAAAACAGCCGATAGCTACCATTTTTTATCTTACTCAACAGTTTATCCGTCCGATGTTTACTTTACTGATCTCCAGGATCGCATTCCCAGTATCACCGCCGGTTTGGACCACTGCTCTACATTGGCCTGTGGTATTTGTTTTCGATACCGTGATTTTGTATTCCGCGGGTTTGAAACTTGGTGGAACAGCCTGCACTTCAGTTTCTTGAGTTGTGCCGTTAAGGTCTCTGATTTCCAATATGAGCTTCGGGCTAAGTTCTTTAACAGTACCTTCTTCTGAAATTGATACTCCTGATTTGAGCAAAGACCAAGACGGCTAGTCTTGCGGCAAGAATTCCAGGTCCCATTAACCATTCTCGATGGCTGACGACAGCTTGTCGGATTCTTCGGGAATACGTATCAAATGCAGATCCTTCCCCGGTTTTGAGAACTGTAGCTACATTGATTGCCAGAGTATATGCTCCTATGTGGTTTCATATTAAGACTCATCAAAAAGTGACAGATGGACCCAAAAATCTCTGGTTAACTATACTTAAAATGAGATACTTAGATGACGAGCTCAAAGCGATCGTGCATCCTGTCCTCCAAAGAAACTGTCATTGGGCCCATCCCGAAAACATGCTTTTGGCAATGCTCGCGGATGATCGAGAGGAAATTAAAATTAAGGCCGCGAAAATCATTCAAGCAGCAAGGCAAGATAAGATCGTCGTAAAATGGTGAGAAAAAGAATTTTGCCTGCCTTGAAACTTGTTTGTGACGATTACACTGAAATGATCGACTGGCAACAGTGCCAAGTAACAGAGCCACCTGTTACCATCTGCCTTACAGAGGCGCATCTCCAAGAAGTGGAATTAGGAAACAGAGACCCCATCTTAAGTCTGCAAACGTATTTTAAAATGCCGTGCCATTCTCAGGCGGTTGAACGAATGGTTACAAATGTTTCTAAAGCTTCAAAACATGTTTATGGCCAAGTAGCGCGAGACGGATTTATTAGAGCAAAAATCGCTGACAGGGCTCTGAACCCTAGATTTGAAACAAAGGCAGATTTTTCAGCACTTTCTTAATACGTTAGATATGTCCTTTGGTTGGGTGGTTGGGAGGTCTTGGGTGGCACTCACTTTGCAGCCACCTCCACGTGATGAGTGCTGGGTAGTCTAGTCTTCATTTTTCCTATAGTCTAAACTAGCTGAGTGCTGCCAAATTCAAATGATACATACATCCAGTATGTTACAAGTTTTGTGTAGTACAAAAAATTGAAAAAATGTGGTTTTCCCAAAACAGGATCTCTTATATTTATAGGATATACTTGTCTATAAGTTTACGATGGGATTTTTTAGCGTTTTATGAACAGAAATAGTGTACTCTGTTATATTTTCGAGATTCAGAGTGCATTTCAGCGGGTAATATCTTAAAAAAAATTAAATAGTGTCTTTAAAAAAATCTTAGTTTTCGTTAAAAATTAAGATTTTGAGCCCGATGCGCAACCTTAGGGAATCATTGCACACACTCCAGCTTTATACGCTAAGTTTCTGGTGTAGACCCACAACTTTTTTTACCCGGGGGTACCCCGGAAGATGAATTTAGGGTGGTTCGATCCGGTCTACAGTATCCATCCCTCCTCGTTTTTGCGGATAGCACTCAGCTTCTCCACGACGAACGTGGCGAGTTGGACACTGCGTCCCATCCTTTCTGTGAGAAGAGGAGGACCCTACCCAATCGCTCGGATGTTATTGGGTCTTCTCCAAATTTCTGCAGTGGTTTCCGCTCCTCTGCGAACCGTGGACAGTGGAAGATGGCGTGTTCCACGTCCTCGTCCACACCAGGGCACACGGGACACTCCGCGTTTTTGTAAACGCGGATTCGATGGAGGTAGCTGCGGAAGCAGCGGTGCCCAGTAAGTACCTGGGTCAGATGGAATGTGACGAATCTGTGGTCTCTGCATGTCAACTTCGCCACATTCGGGATGAGACGGTGGGTTTAGCGCCCTTTGGGTGCTGAGTCCCATCGTTGCTGCAACTCGGCAAGTAGTTTTTTGGACCATTTTCCTTGGCCTCCCGAGACATTTGCCAATTCTTGGCCTATACTCCTAACTTCACCGTACTTTTCAGCCCTCTCAGCTGCCATTAGATCTATGGGAGGGAACCCCGAGATCACTGAGAGGGCAATGTCGGACACGGTACGATACGCTCGAGCCACTCTTAGCGCTACTGTCCTGCAGGCCCGTCGGCAAGTGGCTCCATAGCTTTTCTTGCTTGTAATGGCGTTCGCCCAGACGGGGGATCCGTAAAGAATTACAGAGCTCACCACTGAAGCCAGGAGGGATCGACGGTGTTGTTTTGGTCCCCCTATATTGGGCATAATATACCCCAGCACGCGAACCACCTTTAACGGTTTTGTGCCTTGCATACTGCAGATGGTCTTTGAACGACAATCGCGCGTCGAGCATAACACGAAGGAATTTAATGGTGTCCTTCGTTCTGATCCCCTTATCCTCGACCGTGAATGTAGCGTACATTCTCTTCTTAGTGCGAGTGATGAGCACCGCCTACGTTTTCTCAGCCTCCAAGCAGAGTCCGTGGGTTTTGAACCAGCTAGTTACCACCTCAATAGCGTCATCTCCGAGGTATTGGACCTCCTCTATGGTTTTTGTGACGACGATAAGTGCAACGTCGTCGGCAAAGGCTACCATAGTCACCCCTTCTGGAAGTGATTGTTTGAACGATCCGTCATACATGACGTTCCAGAGCAAGGGACCTAGGACCGAACCCTGCGGCATGCCTCCTGTGATGTTGTGGGAGCGCCTGCCGTCATTGGCGTTATAAAACAGGGTCCTGGCTGACAGGTTGCTAGAGATGACCCTTCTAAGGTAAATTGGTACCTTGAGTTCTTCTAAGGCTAGCATGATTCAATCCCATCGGGCCCAGTTAAAGGCGCCCTTGATGGCAATCACGATGATGGCACACATTCGCTTGGTATTCCGACTGCCATTGATGGCGTTAGCGGCTAACGCCTTCACCCGGTCGACTGCATCAATGGTTGAGCGACCCTTCCTGAAGCCGAACTGATTGTCGGAAAGATCTCCAACTTTATCGATGGCTACTTCGAGCCTGGCACATATTATCCGCTCGTACATCTTCCCGAGCATGTCCAGCATACAAAGTGGTCGGTGTGCAGATGGTTCGTCCATGGGTTTAGCACCCTTGTACAGCAGCACCAACCTTTGTTGCTTCCATTGCACCGGGAAGCATCCATCTTTTAGACATGCGGTAAATGCTTCCAGGAAGATACCTGGGACATCTAGCATTGCGGTCTTAACCGCCAGACCCGGGATTCCATCCATTCCCGAAGCTTTGCGTGCAGATATTCTCTTAGCGCCATCTCTAATTCGGTTTCAGTAACGGCTGGTGCCTCGGCGGCACCAGGTTCTGCCAACAGACCAGTACCGGTGGATCATTCCTGATGTTCTGGGAACAGGTGGTGGATTACTTTGTAGAGGAAGTGTGGGCAATATGGAGCATTCATTCCCTCGGGCTTGATCTTCCTCATGACCGATCATACGGACGGCCCCAAGGGTTCCAGTCTACCTCCTCGCAGAATTCCTGCCAGCACTTTTTTTCGCTATCTTAATGGCAGCTTTACGCTTCTTCCTCTTTTCTTCGTAGGACGCAGTTAGTTGTTGGTACTGCGGTTTATGAAGAGCTATCTGGTGCAGTCTCCTGGTTCTAAGACCCTCTCGCCGGATAGCTGCGATGTCCTCGTTCCAGCAGTATACTGGCGGTCTGCTAGAGGATTTGATTTTGCGGCCATGGAAACATCGCAAGCCGATGATATGGCCTGGGAGAGGCTTTGAGCGCTTTCTTCGGATGTCCCCTCCAGCACTGTATTCTCGAGTGAGCAGATAAACATCTCAGGATCTAATGTAGAAGGTGCCCATCTCTCTTTTTCCCCTCCTCTGCTGTTCCGCGCTGGCCTTTTGGTTAGCTGGAGTTGAAACACCACGGCATGATGGTCGCTGGCCGTGTATCGGTCGCCAACTTTCCATTCGTGACCCTCCCGCCTCAATTTAGGGTCCATGAAGGTAAGATCAACCACGGATGCCTTATCGCCTTTGGCGTAGGTTGGCTTGGCTCCGACGTTAGCGATCTCGAGCTCCAGCGTTGCAAAGGTCTCGAGTAGGGTGCGGCCGCGTTGGTTGGTCTTCGCGCTGCCCCACTCTATTGACCAAGTGTTAAAATCTCTCCCGATTACTACTGGTAATCGGGAGGTCTTAGCACTTCCAACAATGTCGTGCAGGGACAGTAGAAATTCCTCGTAGGTGTCGCTGGGTGGAAGGTAGCAGCTGTATAATCTTATACCAGCCACCTCCATCCATGTGAATGTCGGTAAGGGGGTGACTATCCTGTTGGATAAGTGAAAATTTCCACAGACCCAGATGGCCGCCTTGCTGGTAGAATCCCTTATCCACTTTGAATCCTCTAGGTCCCTGTACTGCTCACTAATGATGGCAATATAGCCTTTTCCTCTCTGCCCAGCTGGAACAGCAGATTCTGGGCCACAGCACAGTGGTTGAGGTTAAGCTGGAGTACCTCAGCCACTGTTGTTCGTTACTGCGTCCTCTTGTGCAGGCTGATGTTTAGCCGCACAGTCCACTATATTGTAGTCCTCTTTACCACATCGGAAGCACTGAGCTGACCGGTCGACTGAGCTCTTGCAGTTCGTTGCCATATGCTCGATCTCATGGCATCTGTAGCACCGAAGAGGTATTTCTAGGAGCCGTACTCGGCAGTTCACCTAACCAACTCTCAGCCGTCCCGTCTCCAGTAGCTTCTCTGCCACTGAGGCGGGGAGTCTGACTATGGCCGCCTGAGTGCCGCAGTAGGCGCCCCTAAGTTTGATGGACTTTGGGGTCACACTTTCCAGGCCGGTGGCCGAGGCGTGGGCGAGTGCCACCTCGTCCGTGGTTGTGGCCTCGTCCAGGTCCGTGATCTTTATGCCTTCTATTTGGGTCAGCATCTGGATGAGAGCTGACCCGTTTAGGAGAGACGCGGCCTCGGATCGGAGCTTTTTTTCAAGAATGAAGTCCACAAGGCCCTTAATTCTCTCCTCCAGGACCCGGAATGTTGCCGCCTCTGGGTCCCCCACTGCTGGTGGGTCCACAGAATATGCTGCTGGAAACCTTCTGGAAGACGGCTGCCAGGCAGCCCATTCCGGGTTCAATCGCCATACTGTCACTTGTAGCATCTGATGCTGCAGGGGCCGAGTGACCAACCCCTGCAGCACTGCGGGTGCCTGATATCGACACCGGAGAGCCCGCTTGCTCTCTCTACCCGACGCCGGTACTGGGGATCCGACCCCTGCACCGTAAACTTCTTTCTGCCGCTGTTCTGCCATATTTGGTTTATTAGTCAGGGTTCCTTCCCCTAGCTAGTTCTTTGGTCCGCGTCGGATATTTTATTTCTTCGATACCTATTACTAGCATTCCCCGATCCGCCACCTGGGGACGCGCCCGTTGGAAGGAACCAGCAAGACTCCGGCTGGTCTATGTGTGTGTGCGCGTGTGTGTGTGTGTGCGTGTGCGTGCGTGCGTGTGCGTGGGTGCGTGCGCGCTCCGAAAATTTGATAACTCAAGCGATCATTGTACTGCATCATATTTAGAAACGGAGCCTTTGCAGGTAAATCGCAAGAACCGGTAGTTAGAGTAAAGTGGGGTGAAAAAGCCACTTTTGAGCTTTTTGCGCTATCAAATTTGTAATTTAATACTTTTTTCAAATTTTAAAGTGGATCTGAAAGGACGATCTCTAAGCTACAAAATCCCTGTTGAAGGTTTTTTGTAGGTTACACGAGGAGGATAGTGCCATAGGCGTTCTACGAAAGTTGTACAAGTGGCTTTTGTCAACTTAGGTTAGAGAAATTGAAAATTTTTATATTTTCCTAGGTTTTCATTATTTATATGAAAAATAACCTTAATCCTAATTAAATTGAATTATTACGATCGGTTTTTTTTTGGTAAAAAATTCACAAATGATTGAAGGGTTATTTAATTAGGAAAGGAAGAAAGGAAAACTATATCTATGCTGACTCACCTTGATCATTATTTAAAGGCAATTAATTAATAAAAACCGATCCAAAGTAATGAATAGAAAATTTAGTCTGGTATATAAATCCATAAAGATAAATATTTGTCATGTGTACTTATACGCGGTGATAATAATAAAAATGTTCAACAAGACAACTAAAGAATTATATACTAATGATGTAAATACCGTAACCATTATGGATGTGAGTTCGTAAGGGGATATGTTGGTTTAAGATGGGTCATGCAGGAATTATATTCCAAACTGTCTTTTTTAATTTTAGTTATTAGTATATTTTGCATGTCTATACAATTTTGTTTGCATATTTATTTATTTTTTTCATGTATATACAGGGTGATCGGCCAACCATTACCCAGCGGCTAACTCTAGATTCTACAGATAATTCTGAACAACTTTTTCCTCTGAAAAAATGTCCGGGAAGGTAGAGTTTTTAAGTTATTCAACACTAAAATTTAGGTGAAAAAATCACACTTTTTTAAATATCTCGACTCTGTTTGAAGGTATCTTAACGAACCGGAGCTCATTTTAAAGATATTTTAAAGCTCTATAAATTGTCTCTATTGGTTTTTGATCTACAATGAATATCTCTCTTGTTATAGCCATAAAAACGGGGTAAATGCCGATTTTTCAGGGTTTTCGCGTTTAACTCGTTTCGACACATAGTTACCGAAATATCACACAGGAAAAAGTTGTAGGCCTTGGAAAAACAAAAATTTTTTGCCCTCTAATACAATGCGATTAAATTAAAACTTAATTTACCTTCATACAGAGCCGAGATATTTCAAAAAAAGTGATTTTCCCCCTAAATTTTAGTGTTGAATAACTTAAAAACTCTACCTTCCCGGAAATTTTTTCAGGGGAAAAAGTTGCTCAGAATTATCTGTACAATCTACAGTTAGCCGCTAGGTAATGGTTGGCCGATCTCCCTGTATAAAAAAAAAATTGCGTGTTTATGTATATTTTATCTTCACATTGTGGACTAATGTGGTTTTTCTTTCTTTAGATTTATTATAATTGCATGCTAACCAATCATATTCATATACTAGTTTATTCCAAATAACTGTTAAATCGAAATTGTAGTATAATATAAATTTATTAGTCTAATAATTATGAATGTCGTTATGTTTTAAAATGCTTTTATTTTTTATTATTTTTTATTTTTCATCTTTTACCTTTTTTCTTTTTTTGTTGTTGTTAATATTATTACTAGTTGAGATTATAAATGTTTCAAAATAAAGCCTAGCGTTCGGGAATCCAAGTGATTATACGCAAGGTGTTTGAAATGTTTAGAGATCGTCAAACTGTAGCATTTTAACATCTAATGCAATTTCTATAAACATCGTGGTAGGTCATAAGCCCGGTTTAAAACCAATTTAATTCTCTCTCTCTCTCTCTCTCTCTCTCTCTCTCTCACACACACACACGCGCGCACGCACGCACGCACGCGCGCGCGCACACACACACACACACACACACACACACACACACACTATAACCAAAGCTCTCTCTAAATAGCTTCTCTCTGCGTCTTACGGACGCAGCCCATTGTCATATTCCGCATGTTTGATATGCGTTATTTAATCCCTCCTTCTTATCCAAATCCCCTACTGTTTCTGTTCTCAGGCACCACATAACGTAGCGGCGCTCTTCATCGAGGAGACAAAACCGCGAAACCAGTCAGTCAGTTTTGATTCTCAATTCGGAGTAGATCTGTGCGAATATTGCAAAAGCGTCCAATGTTGAACGGTGGTAAAAAAGACTGTGTGAGTTAGTTTTCACTGCGCGAGTGAATTGAGAGAAGAGTGCGCTCGACACTCCACGAGTGGATATCCAGCTTTATCCAGGAGGCTGGGAGTATCTAGAACTCCACCTAGACATTTGGCGGTCAACTCTTTCCTCATCGTGCGTAGTGTTTCGAGGACTACACTCGCACTAGTGAGTACGCATTTCCAACTGAAAATATCCAAATTTTCTGTAACCAAATCCGTGCCCATAGCGATTTTGTCCCGGTCATTATTAAGAAGCTCTACCATCGAGTGAGCAGAGCCCGCGTTTGATTCGAGCCACCTCTTTTGCGTTTCTTTCGATTCTAATCGTCGAGTTCATATTTTTATAATAAAACCCGCGGTACTACAGGTACAATAGGAAAATTGGATCAAAGATGCTTATAACCAAATAGATTTAGTATTCTAAATGGCTGATCAAATCACTCTATAATTAGAATATAAAATCCAAATGGCGTTTTCACGCCGCTCTGCTCTACAATGCGTTTAACATTGATTTTTTTTTTAGACGTTAGGAATTTTAATATCTAATCTATTTTTCAATTCTATAATGCTTGATTTAAGAAATTGCAGGTATACATTCGGTACACGTTTTTCCATTCCGAACCACAGTCCAACTAACATTACATTGTCTAATTTCAACCGTTCTGTGTGCGGTAGCTCATTGACAGCTAGAAATATTGGCCAAATACTAAATTTAGAGGATTTAAATATACTGATTCCATCGGTATACCAAATAAGAGATATGTTTGACCGACAAGAGAGTATACCATTATTGTGTGTCAGTTCTTTATATATTTTGCCATCATATATGTCTTCAAACTTGCCGACATTTCAATTTCTATTAAATTTATGCGGAAGAAGATAAAAAATCCAGGCTTTCCAAATAATGGCTGCAATTGCTCTTTCAGTGGAACTTGTATAGATAAAAAATAGATGAAGGTGCGGAATGTAGATTTGGACAAAAAGAATATTTACTTCCTACAATTTTGTAAGATTCTGAACACTAAAACTGGCTTATAAGAGGGCTCTGAAGTTTAACCAAATATTTTTTCACCTTATACATAATGGGTTTACATTTATTAACAACCGGGTAGTGTAATTCTACTAATCGCAATAAATCCGCAAACATGACACCTGTAATGTTATGCCGCAACAAAAAGTTATTCAACATTAAGATGCTTTGAATGATCGTTATTTGCGGGTTTTCGTAATGGAGATCATAGGCATCATCTAAATCTTCAATGTTTTCATCATCTCTGTCACTGGACTTTTGATCGCTGATTGATTAATCTATGTAAAATAAAAAGAAATTAAACTGAATCTAATGTGAATGAAAATAAGAAGATATAAATGAACAAAACTCTGTTGTAATTTTCTCTCGTAATTTCAATTTCATTTTTCATTTATATACTATAAAGGAGAATGCCCATGGCAAAAAAAAAACAAATGTAAATGTAACCTTGAAAACGTGAATGAAATGAAAGATTTGAACATACTTAAGGTTTAAACAAAATAATTAAAAGTTCTCCGAACAAAGGAAGTTTATAAAAATCGTACATATGCGAATATTGTATAACAAAGATATTTTAAATAATAAGGAGAAACAAGCAAAACCTAACGTCTCTTCCTCAGAGTAAATAATATTTTTTAAATAGTAACTTAAATGTCACTTTTGACTCCTAGGCATAATTATATGCATATTGCAAAGGTTTACGAATAGTGAGTTACTTGTGGGCTTTCTCCTTTCTTTAATACTCAACAGTTAATCTGCAATGAAACCTGTTCAATCGTAGAGACATATTCTATTCCAAACAAACCAATTTAGGAGACATAATCATCAAACTAGGTAGGGTTAACTGCAACTACATAGTTTGGGTTGACGAGCCAGAATTCTGTTTATTAAACCGTTATTTGCGTGTATTTTTGAGAATCTGTTAAGCATCATTCTTTTGGAAATGGAAATAATTGTTGGTCTATATTTCATTTGAAGTCGAATATATTAAATAACAGAAAGTGGTATATATATTGTTGCATTGTTTTCTTGAAATTGCATTTGTTAAATAATGGTAGAAGATAACAATATTTAATGATTATTTTGGTTCAGTTTCTCGTCAGGCGTCCGAGTTTAGGCCGATTCTAGAATATTCCGTTTCCGCGAATGACATTTTAAATATTACAATCACTCGAAATGAACTTGTTACTGCCATAAGTAATGTAAAACCTACGTATACTACGCTGTAGGGTGGTATTTTGGTAAAAATTGAAGCGTACACGAAGAGTACAGAAAGATTGAAATTAAAGGTACATGAAAAGTACGTACGCTTCGTGGACGTTACGATAAGAGTACACGAAAAGTACGTACAATTTAATGCCGCTTAACCAAGTGTACAATAAGAGTACAATAAACGTACAACAAGAGTGATTTTGGATATTAAGAGCGAACGTACGTACACTTAAATACCGCTTCCCAAAGAGTACAATAAGATATTTAAATACAAATTTTGTTTTCTTAGTTTTAGTTTATTATTTAATTTTAATATTTTTTAAACTTTTTTTTTAAGATAAATAAATTATCTTCAAAAAAGCTGATCTAAAACATTCATATATCCAAGTATTCTTCCTCAACAAGGATGCTTTACGAAATCAACGACCGTGCGCGACACGGACCACTGGTCTATGACTGTCGATCACTATTTATAACGTCTTATCTTATTTGTGTTACATGTTACAATTTTTAAAAATTCTTAATTATGTCGAAAATGACGAGAGATATGCGAAATCTGATAAAATTTGAGAGTTAATAAAAGGGGGATGACCTCAAATGGATTAATCCATACATATATAAATGAATTTTGAAAATGTCCAAAACTTAAAGAATAATTGTTTCGAAATGTGTACATATCTGAATGTCTTCGAACTTTCGCACTATCTACAAATGTGCATACGTATTATGTATTTATAGTGTACAGGAAAAATGCATTTTGATGTAAAATCGCGAACATGAATTTGTTTGCATTGTTCCATACGGACTTTTTGGAGATTAATGTTATGAGTTCTGAGTAAAATATAAATATGAATGTAAATATAAGTATGCCACGCTTCGCCTAGACACATATGTATATAAAATATATATATATAACGTAATTGTTATTAAATATTGTTAGATAAAATATTTAATTCAAACTTGTACTAGTATGAAAATAGACAAAAGACGCACTATATACGAAAAGGAATAAATCAAAAGTGCTAATTTTATTTGATATTTCATTTGTTACATTCCCGCCCTCTAACCTGGCTTCTGGTGTTCAACGAGACTTTTCGACGACTGTTATATTCCTCATGTGATTATATTTTTATATTAAGATCACTTAAACATCCTCTAATTTACAAAGCTTTAAAGTATAAAATTTAGCATATGAATGCATTACTGCACTATAATTAAGCAAGAGGTGTACATTTATATTCGATTAGAAAAATAAACGATCGAAAAAAAAAATTCGTACGCTTTATTTCATCTCGAATAACGCTTCATTAAGTACACTGCCGTATGCCTTGTTTCATTCCTAATAAGAATATCGTACACTTAAATATGACTATCAAAAGTGTACTCTTAAAAATCCACGCGTACCTTTCATTCACTCTCGAAGTACGTTCCATGAGATGTAGCGAGTACTCTTAAAATATCCAAATTCACTCCTGTACTCTCGGCAACCGAAAGGGAACTTAAAAGTACAAGAAAGGTACGTACGCTTTGCTGAAGAGTACGTGCCCTTCGTGTACATTTAAAGTGTACGCTTCATTTTTACCAGGGATTCCTTCTATTTTGTAAAAAATTGTATGTCGTGTTTATTATACCCATTATGCAGTCTTTTTAATAAATCACTAAATGGCCGCGTTTTTCCTACAAACTCGAAGGAAACTTTTATCACTCCAATTTTCAAAGAGAGCGATAAATTCAACGCCTGTAATTATCGACAGATTGCTGTTATAAGTTGCATTCAAAAACTTTTTGACTCACTCGTTGCCAGCAAATTGAGTGAAATTTTAAAGTCCATTATAATTTCGAATCGACATGGTTTCTCGAAAAATAAATCAACCATAACGAATCTACTACTTTTTTCAGACTTTGTATGTAACGCGTTTCCTGAAAATAGTCAGGTTGACTCTGTTTATCTGCATTTTTGCAAAGCATTCGATACTATTAATCATGCTACTCTTATAAGCAAGATGAATCTTCATTCATTTATTCAATCTTTTCATTAATGATATCGGTAACAACATTAAATTTTCAATTTTTCTAATATGTTCTGTACATATGATTCTAATATATACAAATTTTCAGTAGAATTCTGCCCCCCATCGACGCCTCTAGGCTTCAGCGTGATTTGGATTCGGTAGACAGATGGTCAAGGCTAAATGGTCTTTACCTAAACATTATTAAGTGCAAAGTCATGTCTTACTCTAGTCGAGATAATAAATATGAATTTGAATACAACATATCGGATGTGAAGATATGCAGAGTAGGGAAGTATTCGGATCTTGCAGTGGTTATGTGTGAAAATTTTTCTTTTAGCGACCATTTACGGACTGTACGCAACGAATTTAAGATGTAACCATTTTAAGACTTCCTTTTTTCTGTAATATTTCCTAATTTCCTTCGTTAAAAGAACATTCTTTCTTCAATTTAAATATAGTTCTAATTTTTATCATTTTATGCTATGTATGTTGTAAAGATTATATTTTTTATAATTACTTCTATAGAATCCCATGCCAAGCAAACTTTACTCCACTAATAATTCATTTTTCAAATTATGTTACGACACACGCAACCCCGACAGTATCGTTGGTTGACTTCTACCAAGTAATTAATTGTATGTGTGGAACTTTGCGCTGTCAAATTAAAGGCGATAAACTGCCATCCCGAATATTCAATCGTCCAGATTCATCGAAAAGTCCGCCACGTTCTGTTGACGACAAAAAGAAGCCAGACGAACATTCAACTCAACGGAAGCAAATAATCTCTTCATGCACGTCATTACTCTCATCTCCTCCTTCAAGTAGAGAAGTTTGAATGAGTCACTGTAAAAATCCCCGCACATAACCATATCTCTAATACATCTACACAAAAATCCATCACGCAAACTACAAACAATAACATCCGAACTTTCAATAATTTACCTCAGTCTCCTTCAACTATCATATCTGAACAACTATTTCAATTAAACGATCACTAACACGTAGACAAAGAAAGTCACGGTCACGCTTATTGTCACCTAAAAATTTTGTTACGAAAACACGAAAATGTCGTACTACATCTTCAAAAAACTTAACTAATAGAAATCGTGGATTCAGTCATTCTCTATCATCCATATCAAACTATACTTCTCGCAAATCGTTTTCGAATAACTCATCACCGACAATCGCAACGAAATTCAGGCGGTCTCGATCACATATGACTTACAAAGAATCAGAGAAAAGAAAGAAAAATATGAGCAAACTAAAAACTATAAAACTAATAGTTCCTGTTCTCATTCATGTATACCCTTGCCTAATAATTCAGATAAAGTGCCACCAAACCAATACTTGATACGTTCTCGGTTTCCCTGCACTACGTCTTTCAAAAATGTATTTACCAGAAACAGTAACGTCAAGCATCCATCCACGTCATCACAAAGTAGTTATACCTCACGTATATCATCTTCGCGTTCATTGTCACCCTTACCTCAACTTCATTTATAAATTATTCGCTCGCGTCTTCTTTAATCAGGCCCTATCAGTCACAAGGCCGTAGAAAAACTCGTATAGATTCTTCATCCTCATCGCCAGTGTAAAAAAAATCATCATCTAATCAACGAAAATTCAGAGAGAAATAGAAACAATCTCAATCACCTATTACTCATTCCACCCACTTACCAGACTTGAAAAAGATAAAAATGTATCATTCTCCGCTAAATTCTTTTCGAACTAAAGACATTGTCGACAATAAACGCAGTCATAGTTCTAATAACCAATCACGATCACTTGATACTGCGTATAAATCAGAAAACCCCCATAGAAAATCCTCTGCCATCCTTTCTCGCAAGAACAAAATATCAATTAATAGAAAAGATAATATTAATTATTAATATGATATAATAAGGGCCAACCACCCTACTCCCTTTCAATGCGGTTATAAATGGTATAATGCGCAGGGCTCCTGACCATCGGGCTGCTTCGGATGCAGCCCAGTCCCGAGGTGGAGGAGCCGAATCAGGTATCCCGGGACAACGACACGCGAATGCCCACAGACGATTTCAGTGGACGGAGGATCTCATGCAAGATCTAATGCGCTGCTACGAGGAGAGCTGTCCGCAACAGAGAGGCTACATGGCGCGAATACATAGTCGGTTTGCAGTAATGCATCCCGAACTGGCAGATCGCGTTTCTCAACAGCAACTGAGAGATTATGTGGCCTATCTCAGGCGGATAGGTTTCGTTGTTCCCAGCTGTCAACCGGTACCGGATGTGCGGGCAATAACAACTGAGCCCGTACGCGGTGCTGAGAGAGATGCTCCACATTATGATAGCACGACACTCGTGTTTAGGAAAAATTTGACAACGAAAATTTTGCCTAAACAACGAGAATTAGACAGAGCAAATAGCCTACTTCTGGATGCTCTTCCTGCGGCAAGTCAATTGTGCCGTTTACGAGGCTGCAAGTGATCTGGTGACTTCGCGAAATCTGACACAGATATCGGGGAGTCGGCAGATTACAAAACGCATGTCTCAATTGAACGGTAAGATTCGACTGACACGGAAACTCGCTTCCCTAATTCAGTGTGTGATCGACTATTTAACATCTAGACGTTCATTTACGGCTAAAGTCAAGACGTTCGCACAACAACTGCGGACGTACTATCACACACTGAACAAGCTGATGTTGCTCAACATCAAGCAACGTGTGGCGGATAAAATTCGGGTTTTGGCCGATGCCAAAAAGAGGGTGCAAAGATGGAAAGATGGAATTCGACAAAACTCAATATTTTAGACGAATTCTTCCAACCTCTACAAACATCGCATCGCAGCCTCAAGCGAGTTACCGTCGATGGCTGCAGTTGATGAATTCTGGGGGAGCATCTACGAGAAAACATCTAGGCTTAATGCAGACACTCCAGGTATTGAAATCTTCACCGAGTTGTGTGACGAGGTCACTCAACAAAGTGAAGATTTCCCACCCGTCAGTGCCGTTTCACCAGTACTCTATTCGACGTTTACGAGCTAAGGGGTCTTGACCGAAGCACACGGAAGATGATTTGTTTGCAACGCAGTTTACAACCAAGATCTTCCGTGAAACGACTGTATTTGCCCCGAAATATGGGAGGTCGTGGTCTTTTGAGCCTGGTGTGTATGCATCGTTTTTGTACAACGCGGCGGAACGAGCGGCGCGAAACCTCGGTCTGGTTTTCAACGTGGGACGTATTGATGCACAGGAAGCTGAATCAGTCATCAATCTGTGCAAGTGCGTCTCAGGGCTAACATACGGAAGGAACAACTCCGTATGTTGGAGGGAAGGCATGTCGACAAGCCATTGCATGGAGAATTGTTTCAAAATGTCCAACAACTTGGCTTGTCGGTAGAGATAACCTTCTCGTTCTCAAGATCAGCCGGCTTGAAATCCGAGACCGAGGGTTTTATCTTCGCATGTCGGGATGGGGTTATCAATACCTTAGCTTATCGCCAGACCGTCTTACACCAGGCGGTACACAGTACGCTTGGTAGATTGTGTAGATGTCATGCTGAGACACTAATGCTTCTTTTGGCAGCATGCCCAAGATATGCAGTTTCAGCATACATCGGACGTCACAATGCGGCTCTCCGAGTGCTGTATTACCATCTTCGCAGCACTTATAGTATTGATGCAACCCCAGTTTCGCCGTACGTCCCCACTGATATTGAATTCGTAGTCGGGAATGAGTCATGCCGAATATACTGGAATTACTCATTCCAGACGAGCAGGCAAATATCAGCCAATAAGCATGACATTGCCCTTGTTGACTTCCATGAAAAATCCATCTTCGTCATCGAGTTCTCTGCACCAGCAGAGACAAATATAGTCAGCAAAGAGGACGAACAACGGATGAAATATCAGGAACCCCTGTTCGAGATTCGCAAGTTGTATCGAGGATTCAAAATCAAGTGCGTCGTACTGATAATTGGAGTGTTGGGAGGATTGAGACCAACTTTCCTCCAAAACATCAAAAGCATTCCGCCCTGACGAGAACATGCAAATTCCATCGTAGGTCGAATGCAGAAAGCAGTGTTGCTGGGATCTCTTCGTCTACTGATGTCACACGAGATCCTGTAACCACTTACCCGATGGTAGAGGGAGTGGTTACAGTTACAAAAGAAATACTTCGGTGCAGTCTGCAGCACTTTTCTGCTGCAGACTGCACACGTGGATTATGGAGAGCCAAGGGAGGTTAGGGTTTTAGTCGGTAAACCTTGCCGCCAACATCAAAGTTGAGGGAGTCCGACACACGGGGGGTTAAACAACATCTTCAACCCTCTATGGTGCCTAATGCATTTCCCCCTCCGTCGAAAAAAAAAATTATTCTTCATTATCATCTACGTCTTTAAATAGGCACCCACATACCACTAATATCCGAATGGAATCGTCCAAACCCAATTATCAAATGGCAAAGAAGTAAGGCGTACCCGATCTCCATCACCCGTTAATCGTTATGCGTTGAGCCACAAGATCGTCAAGGCGGGTCAGGAGTCCGAACAATCTTCAAACATCAACTTGCTGTGTTCTTCGTCGACTTCGACCAATCCGTTCGAAGTCTCAAAATGAGCGTAATTCACTTCCTAGATTTTCGTCCTCAACCGGAACCAAAACTAGCCGCCTGCTTCTCCTTTCGAGATTCGCGAAGGTGCTGGAAGCAGAGACGGCTAAAAAATACAAGGGTACCCAGGGGGACGCTCACCACCCACATCTTCACTCCGACGGGATAATGTGATGGTCATCAAGACGAAAAACTAAAAAGATCGATGAAGAACATTTAAGAATAAATCAGAATAACTACGAAAGGAGCCCACTTAGAAGAAATCACGAGGACAAAACTAGAAGAGGATAATGCTCCTTCTCTCCACAAAAATCTGAGCGGTAATACAAAATTGGTACGTTACATCACTTATGTTATTCGTGTCAGTCTAGTTTTTATCCGCGTAATTTAATCGCATGACTCATCTTTTTTATCCGCGTAATTTATTCGTATGACGTATGTTTTATCCGCACAACTTAACCGCGTTTTGACAGAATTTTTATCCTCGTAAATTAATGGTTCATTATGAATGTATTGTTTGTGAATTAATTATGATGTCCCTTGTATGATATAATGAGATGACGTATGATATTTATGATGAACGAAAGACTGGTAATTCCATGGAAACATATAACTTGATAGGAAAATAAAAATCAGGAAGAATTGTAAATAACAAATATAATAATTTAAATTTTAAGCTAGTGTGGTGCCTCGCTCGCTCAGAAACTTCGACCCAGTAGAGAGTCGGCTATTCCTTAATACTCGTTTGTTTACTAACAGCTTTCAATTATATTATAAACTTATATTGATATTTGGGGGTCCAATAGTATTTAGGTCCAAGTGCAGACGTACGTACGTACTAGATCACGGACACAAATTTTTTTATTGTTGATTTGGGTTCCTTGGGGTCTGAAACGTCGACATTTGATGAAAAACTATAGGGTAATTTTTATGCCCGAAGTGACCAAATTCAATACTTCGTCCAGACTTGGTCTGGGTCGAAGTAAAAATAAATTCGAAGAACTTCGAAAAAATCGAAAATGCCAGAAATTGAAGACGACGACATTCGAATTACACCCGCACAATCAATGGCACAAAAAAGGAATGTGTTCAACGAATTGGTAGAAATGACGAATTAACTCGCTGAAATGAAAAAACAGCTTGACAAAATGCGAAAACAGACGAGACAGCAGAACGAGGAAAATCAAAACATAAGATGAAATTTACGAAAATAATGACACAGTAAATATATGTACCTTCGCAAGGAAATTGGGTGCAATTTTAAACAACATAAACAATCAAAATATTGACCCAAATTCGAAGACGAATTTAAGTTGAATCCATTTAAATTTATCGACGAACTGGACTGATATTTAAATATAATAAATATAAAAGGTTTCAGGAAATTATTATTCGTAGAGGGTGCATTGGAAGGAAAGGCAAAAATATGGATGACATTAAAAATTTTGAATCCTATGACCAATTCAAAAACAAATTTATGGATAAATTTTATTCCGTACCAATTCAATTGGAAATAAAAAGAAATTGGACATACGAAAGCTACCGCGAAAATGAGGGGGGATTGCATAATTACTTTTATAAGAAAATTAGTGAAGCAATATACCTTATAACTCAAATGACGACTTGCGAAATAAATTATTTAATAATATAATACAACAATTACCATTTTCCGTTACAAAATCGTTTGCTACCTTACAGTATGACGATACCTAAGAAATAGGCGAGACTCTTACGAAATTACACACAATTAGAAAAGAAAAAGAAAGCAAAAACAATAGTAATTATGCGAATGATCCTCAAAAATAGTCGGAATCAGGTACACTCGTTCAGATGAAGGGAGCAGTCGCGAAAATCCATATATGCGCGAAAATAGAAGAAATCCGCAAAAGTCCCGAAATGCACTACACCGGAAACGTCGCGAGGAGCGATTTGCACTTACGGATGTTCGGTACCCGCCATCGAATTTCGAAAACGAAATTTTAATTTGCGGAACGACGTTCCCCAAAACCTAGGAAACGCCGATTTAAACTAACGATCGGCGTGTTGAATCATGCGTCAACAGCGTGTGATTGCAATTTCGCTTCAGACTTCAAAAATAATATTGACAACAACATCGTTCATGAAAGTCGTGAAGAATTTAAAATCCCGCATGTTAAGTTGACAATATGCGGTTTAGAAACATGGTCTTTAATTTACTCGGGTAGCCAAATTACCGCAATATCAGAAGATTTTTATTCGAAGATTTTCGACAAATTTCTTAGGCTGGTAATATTCCGGAGTTACCAATAAACAATTTGCTGACAACCACAGCTATTAGGAGAAAGGCTATGATGATAAAGAAACAAGTACTTTTGAATTTTAAAATTGACGATGATTGATCAACAAAAATAATATTGGGAAATGACTTTCATGCACGATTCGGCACAATTTTAAATTATTCTGAACCAAAGATTAGATGGGCTGGTATCACGATAAGAAATGACAATGTACAGTTTTCATTTGACCCCGCGAGTAGTATATTATGCTCGAATGATAACGAGGCCACATATGTCTTCGTCCTGAATCATCGGGTTACTAAAAATTTTAATAGGAATAATAATGAAAATGAATTTGACAGGAATATTAATAGTATAGGAAAAGAGGGGGAAGATAATGTAATATATGATAATGAGATATCGAATAATGGTAACTTCATGATATTAATTTTATGAACAATGCCGATATGATTGGTGATGATGTTGATCTGAACCATGATTGTTACGAAAGTAATAATTATAATGTTAATAATGATGTTTATGCAAATGATAAAAATGTTTATAATAATTGTAAACGACTGGTGGAAGGGCTCGAAACAAACCGTGCAATTTGATCAGCCGAATAAAAATATCAATCATTTATTGCGAACAAAAGGTGACAACCCGATCACAACCCGGACCTCTTAACCCGACGACGACCCTAAACGTACTGAAAAACTGGATCGTCAATTTTTCACATCTTAGTTCGACTTTTCAGTTTGTCGAACATTTAAATAGACTACAACGTCATATTATATATCGATATTATAATATTCGAATTCCAAATCATTTTATCCAGATCGTCTCCATTTTGAAGGGCCTTTACATAATTTTCCTAACAGGACACCATTTCGGATTTGGACCACGAAAGAAGTGAAGGGGTGTGTGCATGTTGCGAGTCCATGATTAATGGAACTGATTTCCGAGAGTAACTTGGTATCATTACTAGTCCACTTACGTAATTCGAATCCACCACAAGGGAATAGATCGATTACTTCCCGGCGTAAAAGCCGAGCACTGTTTCGATCGTTGGCACCAACAAAACAACGTCTGGAACTCAAACTGGACATCGCTCTTGGGAATCGTGGACCCTCGTCATGTATCAGCTGACTCACAACACGTTCTGCTAAAAATGGCGCGCTGGTAATGCCATAGGTCACTGTGTTCAGCTGAAAGTGTGCAATGGGTAGATCAGAGGATGATCGCCACACGACTCGCTGCCAGTCGCGATCCCGGGTATTAACCCAAATTTGTCGGTACATCGGGCTGATGTCAGCGATGAAAACAACGAGGAAGAGACGCCAGTGCAATATGATCCAGGTGATGTCAGCTTAAAGTTTAGGCCCGACAAATAACATGTCGTTGAGCTAGACACCGTTGGCAGTTTTACGCGAAGCATTAAAGACATCACGAAGTGGAGGTGTAGCACTACTCTCTTCAATAACTCCATGATGTGGGAGGTAACAAGTGGATAGCGTATGTGCATCCGTTGGCAGAACAGTACTCATGTGGTTTTTTCTGCATAATCTTCCATAAATCCTGTGCTTTAGGGTCATTTTTAAGACGTTTTTCTAATGCTCGTCGGAAGCATGAGATACGGCAGATACTTCTTCAACCTCCCAAAATATCCTGAGGAGTTGGGAGAGCTGAGGCTCGTCCGAACATTTATGCACTTGTACATGAAAAGCATGGCTCTCGGTGGAATTAGAGGTACACCCTGATAGAATGTTGCCACAATTTCAGTGAGCACGTTTTCCGAAAGTCGAAAATCTCTAAAATTACAATGCGCGCACGAAAGGCACGATTTTCGAGACACTTTTCTCACGCGCAAGGAGCTCACAAATGTATGTTCTTCAGTAAATGCACTGGCCACAAAATATTTCCGCACAAAATCCTACAAGATCCTGGCAGGATCGCCATATGTTCGGGTTTGGACCTCGAAAGAATGGTCGCAGAATCGTGCAGAGAAGTTTAGGATAGTGGCATTAGGAAACGGATCGGTGAAAATGATAATGTCAATGGATTAATTTTATATTTTCCACTTCACTGTAAAAAAAAACCGACGCGTTTCGTGGCGTGTGGTACAAGTAATTCGAGTCACCTGGTTTCGCATACGTGAAAAACGCCTCGAATATTTTTCGATCACGAGAATAGTAGCATTGTTATAAGCAACAATAATTCATCGATTCTCCATCCGTATCGATCAGGAGTGATCACGCAACTGCCTCTCTCGCGATGGGTGGTTAATTTATAAATCATAAACTACTATGCATAAATGAGAAATCGATACGTCTAAAACTAGCGCTAATATTGGACGCGCGTATAATTCAACAAAACCCTCATTGTAAGAGGTACCCGATTCGGGTGTGCAATGGCGTAGGAAAACTACCTTTGTGGGAAAAACCTACGTCAGGTACCGCAGTCGATAAAACATCGATTCTGTCCGTAACTTCACTTCAGTAGAACCGATGTTTCCATAACCCAATCAAATCATCATCGAAGTCTTCACACGTCACGCACTTTACATTAATAACTTCTCGGAGGCGCATGGCACTATCAGATGGTACCGTCGTCACAACTCAATAACCAAATACAATCTCATGCTCATCCCTTTCAGACTCGTCAATACAGCTTCCGTATCACCTTCCCTTATAATTTCAAACTCACAACAATATGATGTGATGCTTTACATCACAATTTTGTCGGGGTCATCAGTAGTTGTGTCCAACGTCACTAAAAAGAGAAAGCAGGTAGATCCACTAACGACTATAATATTACTTAAATAATATCAAAAACAATACCGAACTTAGTGATCATAAATCAAAGTCAGAAGAGGGCATATACCATGTCAAAGGATTATTACTACCAATGTAAGAGGCTTACAGACGTCTGTAATACTACTAAAAAACCGCCTAAGGTCGTTAAAATACTACTCATATTCTATAAAACTACACTACGATAAACAAATTGAGATTTTCTTAGTAATGATGTAACTCATTCAAGTCGGTCTTACAACGAAGATGTACATTTTCACAAGCCCTCGTACTGCATACTGTATTACTGTTCCTCCCGCTTAGGGGACATCATTGACAAATTCGTACTCGGTAACTACACAGCTAGGCAATCCGTACGGACACATTGTGCCATGACAATATATAAATCACCACATCTCAAACATCGAACTATAACAATTATTTATTTACAAGTTGCGTGACTCTGACGACTACATGGATTTTCGATAGGATCATTCCATGTCACACACGGTGTTTATACCAATCAAAAAACGAAAGTTATGGCAGCCAAGAATGCAAAACATTTTAATTGTCATCTCGGTCTATTGATAAAATAATTGTCATTGAAACACATTTGTTGATATCCTTCAAAATGATTTCTCACCAATATAGTCGCCGTATCACCTTATTTGAAATCGGGTGAAAATCTGGCGAAAAAAACATTACGTGATTAAATAAATTCATTTGAGTAATATTTCGGATTACGACTCTGTCCAAGTGTCCGGAAATGGCGACAACCTTTCACTTTAAGTTATTAAAATGTCCAAAAATCTGTATTTGATACTCCCCCTTTAATACACTTGCGAGTAGCCTAAATATGTCGTCGCCTTGCACGTGATATGACGTCGTCGTGCAATAAGTTCCAAAATTCTTCAGTATGATAACGTTCAAAGTCGTCGCTACGAACTGGCGGACTTCACATTCATCTGCAGGTAGGTTACGGCCCGAGATCAACCAGTCTGATCTCCCTCACCTCTCACGCAACAGACCATTATCCATCCGCTCAGCGAGCCTATCAGTCACGTCGTCGTCGTCTTTCGTAAATATAAGGCTACATTTTTCGCATAGTTGATCCACTGAAGCTCCTAAGAATTAATTCAAGAAATCGCTTATCTCAGCCGCGTCGGACTCACTCTTAGATTTTGATCGACATCGTGACGTTAAATTGGAGTCGACGATATTTTCTAGCAAATTGATTAAGATCAACGCCCATTCGGATCTGCAGTACCATAGGGAAATAACCACCAGTGTGGAAAAACCAAAGCCTGGTAACGCAAATTCGACACTCGATTCTGTTTGTAGCAGATCTAATCTGCAACCAAGCACTCTATTGCGCGGTTCAGTACTGAGCAATCAAGTGCAGTGTTCTTTTATGTTGTCAAATTATTGGCAACCCTACTATGGCTGGACAACATAAAATAAGAATTGTCGTTTGATATAAATTTTATAACATTTTATTTTTTCGCGAATAATTGGTTTCCTTACTGCCTCAACCTATCCGATTACGTTTGTGAATCGTTTTCGACGTCTACCAAAATTAGATTTTCTTAAAAAGGATTACGTCGCAGATTTGCATAATCGACTGGCCGTTGTCGACTGACGAACTGAACGACTGTCGGACATTAAAAACAGCTCAAGTGTGGTATCAATTTCATTTGAAGTCTCACCTCGTCATACCGCCGCTGACTCGACAAGGACTAAGACCACCGACTCTTGCGATCGTCTCGAGGAGTTTTAAAGAAAATTTCGTAACAAAAAAACAAATGAATGCTCATCCCTTCCAACGAATATTAATAATTCATTGGCTCATGTTTTCGAATGTGAGTCCAAAATATGTAACGAACTTTGAATCAATTCCAATTCAATTCACCATTTTGCCATCATCACCTAAATAATTGGGCATTCAAAGGCAAGGGCAACTATAAAGACGTCTGGCCCGCACTCCATTGTCCAACCGGGATTCGTGCACAATTGAAATCGACGCCTATCATGGCCTTTACAAACATGAGCAGTCATTATATGTATTTTAATTTATATTAAATTACTACTTTTCAAATTGTCATTCGTATACAAAATTTGAAATGAAATCGATACCAAACCGTTCACGAAAAGGTTCAAACATATCTTTTTCATTTGTAATTAGAATCATAATCCTATTACACATTTAAATGCAAACTGAATTTCTTTAATCTACGCATAAAGTCAATAATTAATTACCGCCATGTTTTCTTCAAATATCAATTTCCATACTGAACTTTCGATACACCGCTCAAAATATGACATTCTTTAAAATATAATTTAATATTTCTTAGTGTGACGGCGCATCTACTAGATGGAAAAAAAGGTCGTAATAATTAAAATGTACACAATGCGTTGTTCAAATGCGAACGAACGTGAGGATATTCTAAACTAACGGAGTATATAAGGCCAGAAAAATGTATTTTACTATTAAGAAAAGGTGAATGGAAAACCCCACATAATAAATAATAAACAAAATCTATTTCACTAAAAAGCTTTACACACTTGGCTACCTGTTGTGCTCTTCAGCGAAACGCTTTTCACTGAAATATTTGAAAGTTTTCTATTCACATTTTTTCAATAGTAAAATACATTTTTCTGACCTTATATGCTGTGTTATTTAAGAATATAGCCGCGTTCGTTCGCATTGTTTACATTTTAATGTTTACGTTTCTTTTTCCATCTAGTAAATACTCCGTCACACCAAGAAATATTAAATTATTTTATAAGCAGCAATGAAGTTTTCCTTATTTTTTATTTTTTAGAATGTGTATCAAAAACTGATTTTCTATTTAAACATTTGCTTCAGATAAAGATAATGATGTTTTCGGGAAATCGGTCAAAACGCGATGTTGTTAGAGACATCTAATGAAAGATGATGTTCGTCACGACAATTGTCAAAGGCGTAGAATTGTGTTTCTTTCATTTCAATAACTCTCAAATATCGACATTTCGACTTAAATTGCTGGATTATAATGTCGAATAAAACACTCTGCTAAACTTATCGTAGAGTGATTATGACGTAATTGGGTGCCTAATATATCGTCATCAAACTTCGTACTATCCTCGCTTTTAATCCTAAAAATTTATAATTGTCGACTTAATAATTTGTCGTTCTATTTCTCTGCATATACGCACTATTTATGTTCCATTTTCAATAAACCAAATTTAAAATATTTATCCCCATTCTAACATTTGCTCGAATTCTTATTCGTTATTAATATGGTATTAGTTATTAAATCTGTAATTTGAATAAATTAATTATCGTCAATATTAATTAGCTTTTGTAACCTCTATTAACATGTTTTAGATATAACGTAAAAAAACACAATTTTTACTACGATTCATGTTCAGTCTATAGCAGACCACAACTTCGATTTAATATGTTTTTTGAATAACTATTGATAATTAATATTCATTAAAATAAAAGGAGCCTGCAGAACTGTTTACATTACAATTTATATCGTCATTTGGTATCACATTATCAAAACGTGTAGTAGTCTACAAGACTGAACGTTACGTTGCTAACTAAACGGAGCTATAAACAATTGATTGCGGAATCGAGGTTCAATTTCCACACATCAAGTTGAAATATTTTATTCCCGCTCGATCGCTGACAAGGTATTCTACAAATAATTGACAGTCCTAACCCGAATACCGAAATGGAGTCCGCTCCGAACCAAACTAATGGGCAATAGCATTCACTAACAGTCGACTGGACTGTCAAACTCAACAAAACAAAAAATACGATCCCTGTTTTATGACTGCTTGAAATTAAGGCTTGAGTTGCGAAGCGATTAAATAGAACTATCATATGTTTAAATATGTATATTAATTTGTTGGCCATTTCGAAACGAATTAGTTTCCCGAGTATCGAAATTTTCGATCAGAATTCAGCTTCGCGGACGACGACAAAACACGATCGCGCGTCTATCTGATAAAATCGCCTACCATTTCCCGCCTATATTTTCGATTTACTTTCTTTAATTAGATTAGAAAGATTCGGTGCATTTTCACGTTAATGCTCTGGATCGCGATCGATAATATTCATATTCTATCGATTACAAACAACACGCTACACCGAACCCTCAATCCCAGTGATATTAAACGCGATATAAAAAGGAACGCCCAGCTCACCATGCCGAAGTCCATATCTTCCGTGAAGATGTTTCCATCAATGTCTTCTCCAGTACATGCATCATGATTCTTAAAACTAGCTCGATGCAGTCCCTCATGCAGCCACATTGCTGGATCACAACATCAAACGTGTCGCTGCTCCCTACGACTCGATGGTTGGAAAAGTCATAGACCAGCTATAGCAAAAGGCACAGTCCAGCAATGATCAAATCGTCACAGGCGATGATTCAACCTCTAGATAAAAGAATCCATGTAGACATAGTTCGCGAACTCAACTCTACACGGTGACACATTTTACGGGATCCCGACATGACGATCAAATCGCTCACACTACAAGCCACATTCACCTATACCGGTAATTACTCTCGGGTTTCGGCACCAATTTTGTAAACGACTGGTGGAAGGGATTGAAATAAAACTCGCAATTTGATCGGCCGAATAAAACTATCAATCATTTATGGCGATCAATCGGTGACAACTCGATCGCAACCCCGACCTCCTAAGCCGACGACGTCCCTAAACGTACTGAAAAACTCAATCGTCAATTTTTCACATCTTAGTTCGACTTTTCAATTTCTCAAACATTAAAATAAATGCTAATTGTGAAAATGACAATGATGATAATGTTAATGATGATATTTGTGAAAATGATAATGATGTTAATGTTAATACTATTCATGAAAATATTTATCATAATGATAATAACGACGCTTATGAAAACGATGTTGCATGTTGTGTGAAAATAACAAACAAAGATAATGAAATTCTGTCAGGAATAAAAGAAATAACCTCAATGATTCATGACGGGGAATATGAAGTTGAGCACGGTTATGGCCAGAATATCAAATTGTTATCTTGTGACGTTCGAAAGTAGGCCCTGCAAAGGGATGCGAGCATCGGATAAGTCTGCAAAATGAAAAAAAAATATGTACGACGAAACTATCCACTGCCATTTGCCATTAGAGAGGCTGTCGGTAGTGAGATACAAGAAATGTTGAGGCAGGGGATAATAGAACGGGCCATTACCCGATATGTACATCCGTTAAGAATCGTGAAAAAGAGTAATGAGGGGATTCGGATATGTTTGGATTGTCGACACTTAATTAAATGACATTACAGACGATGACAACGAATCCCCCCCATTACTAAAGAACTATTGCAATTTTTTGGTTTGTCCTTTATCTCGAAAATGGACCTCACGACTGGATATTGGCAAATATCCTTGCACAGAGATTCACGCCGGTACACGGGATTCATTTTCGAGGGAAAGACAAGCCAATTTTGTGGCGTGCCCCTTGGTCTCAAAACTGCCGGCAGCAGCTGTATGCGAGCACTAAGTATGGCACTGGATGGTGATTTAGATAAAGAGACTGCAATCTACATTGACGATCTACTAGTGAGCGATAATTTGTTTATTTCCCACATAATTAGTTTAGAGAAATTCTTTTGCAGTCTATCCGATTATAATTTCACGCTGAATATCAGTAAATGCGAATTCTTTAAAATGAAAATTCCGTTCCTTGGCTTTATCATTTCTCGCAAACGGGTTAACCCGGATCCGAACAAATATTCGATACTTTTTAATGAACCAAAAAGTGTAAAAGTACTGCAGCGGTTCTTAGGGGTCTGTAATCACTATAGAGAATTCAGCCCCAATCATCGTACCGCTGTGGACTCTTTGCGGGAATTGTTAAAGAAAAACGTGACCTGGGAATGGTCAAATAAAAAAAAATGCGGTTGCCCATGTATATCTTCTGAAGGAAGATATACTCCTCCGTCCACCGCTTTTCAGCACACCAGAGAATATTTCCATATGACATGAAATGCGCGCGTTATGTTATTAGAAGATTTTCATGTATGGCATTTTGAGTTTAATTTACTTGACTTGAAGAGACAGGAGGTAAATATATGTGTGCAGGCCCTACAGTTTAAGGTGGGTTCCGAACCACTGTTAATCTTGCTAAAACTATTGTTGGTTCAAAAATTCAAATTAAAAAAAGTTTGCTAATATCAAAATTTATGCCAGTGTATCTAATTTCTAAATTTGTTCTATTTAAATTTATGTACAATTCATTAGTTCTAGTTTATACCTATGTATTTACAAATTTTCGATCTCAAGACTCTCAATTATTTCGCTGCACATTTTTTCATCCAGTATATCTTTTGCAAATTGAGTAAAGGTACCGGCAAGTTCCCTGTTGTTTGTCGTTAAAACGACACGAGGCGGATGCCCCGAAAGGAAGATTTAGGATCGAAGATGAATGCGCTAGAAAAAAAAGAACACTTGGTGTTTCACTTACAATTTATTTTTCACAAAGGAATCGTTGTTCTCCGGTTATCGATTCGTATTGCGGTAAACGGAGTAAATTGCGAGGAACCAAAATAGAAACGTAATTTTTAATTTGAACAGTACTGTGAAAGGGCGTATTTTGCAGCGTGCTGTACTTGAACGCGTCGCGTCTGAATCGATTGAAGAAAAACCCGCAACACGATGTCGTCGGTAGCTTGTTCAGAGGCAGACTGGCGTCCCTAGCGATCAGGGGGACCCAAGTCAAGAGGTGGGGCGTGAGGAGGGCGGATGGAGAAGCGCGTACCCCTGCGAGCGCCGTTGATTTATGAAATGCTCGCTACATGGCGCATAATTGAAACGGCGCGCGAAGATTTGAAATAATCATAAACCAATTGACGCATATTGTGACATACCGCCCCCCTTGCGACCCACTAGGGCTCGCAATGCCCACGTACTTTGAAAGGGGTTCAGTCACCTTTTGAATGTGACTGACCATCTAAATGAACCGGTAACAAGACAATTATAGTGATTGGACGATTGTATTCGGACCGTCACTACACGGATGAGTCAATCATCGCCACGGATACATTTTGTGACGCGCGCTAGCGGCCACTTTGCAGGTGGCGTATTCGGAACGAGCATTAAGACTAATTGCCCGACAGTGACGTTTTCTTGGCGGCGTTGCCATTTCGAGCGATGTTGTAGCGACCGCAAGTAATCGCCAGACCAAACCTTCCAGAATCTCTTGAGCAGCTGCCGGTACAACTCCCACCGCGTCAAGCGATTCGTCGAAAGGTCGAGATGTGAGGAGCTAGGTACAGTGGATAAGGCTGATCCAATTAAAAAATGCCCTGCGTTAGAGCTTCGAAATCCGAAGAAGAGTCTGGGAGGGGCAGCAGAGGTGGAGAGTTTAGGCAGGATTCGATTTCGCATAAAAGTGTACACAACTCCTCAAAAGTGGGAGTGTGATTACCGAGAACTCGCTTAAGATGATATTTTACTCTCTTTATGCCAGCCTCCTACAGACCTCCAAAGTGCGGAGCATAAGGTGGCACAAATGCCAGGAAATTTTGTCTTTCGCCAATAGAGCATGAAATGAGGAACTATTAATAGCATCATTAAATGAGCGTGAGAGTTCGTTGTCTGCACCTTCAAAGGTCTTTCCTCCATCACTATACATATCGCTGGGTAAACCACGACGCCCAACGAAACATTTAAAGGCAGCTATAAATGTATCAGACGAATAATCAGAGACTAGCCCGAGGTGTATTGCTTTAACCGCGAGACAAATAAAGAGAGCCACATAAGATGTATGTGACTTATGACCACGGCCACGGGAAACTCGCACCTGAAAGGGACCGGCATAGTCCACGCCGCAATGTAAAAAGGGCCTTTCAGGGCGCAACATGCGAGCGGAGGGAAGGTTACCCATTAATTGAGTAGCCGTGGAGGCTTTAATACGGGTACATTTGACGCAATTAAATATTTCCGAGCGTATCAGCTTGCGTGCTTGCAATATCCACACTGAGTTGCGTACAGTTTGAAGTGTTAAACCGATTCCGTCGTGCAAACATCGATGATGTGCGTCCCGAATAATTAGGCGGACCAAAGGATGTGCGCTGAGAATAACAGGGTGTGCGGCATCGTAGCTAAGCGATGCATTTTGTAGACGACCTGCAACTCTTATCACTCCGTTATCGTCGAGAAAAGGGTCCAATGACCTCAGTGAACTTCGTTTGGCAACGGGATTGTCGGACCTTAGGTCACCAAGTTCTTCGGGAAACAATTGTGATTGCAGCCATTTGAGCCACAGAATTTCAGCCGAACCAGCGAAGGATGATGCGAGCGGATTAACAGATTTCCAAGGTCGAGTCCACGAAAGGACATAACTTAAGATTCGGATCATTCGATTCCAATCCGAATAAAGCAAGGCTAAGGTTGCAAGAACCCTATTCTCGGGTTCATCGTGGCCGGTCACATGAACGTGAGCGCGCTCTTCTATTAGGTGACAGTATTCAAAGAAACTGGCAATTTCGGCCAATGATGATTGTCTTTGGACAACCAGTCAGGACCTTGTACTCACAACTTGGAATTAATGAGATCCACAACTAATATCCCACGTGACGCCAAGTCAGCAGGGTTGTCCTTGGTCGGCACATAATGCCATTGAGCAGTTGCAATGGTTGTCTGAACCTCGGACACCCTATTCGCTACAAAAGTTTTCCATCTGGTCGGTTGATCGGACAACCATGCAAGGACTATTGTTGAGTCCGTCCAGCAGTGCTGGTTGAATGTAGAAAATTGAGGCATAGAGCTGAGAAATTTCAATGACCTCGCCAATAGCAATCCAGCGTTCAACTCTAAACGTGGAATACTGAGTTGCTTAAAAGGAGCCACCTTTGATTTGCTATATAACAAAGATATCTTAGTCTCACCGTTTGCATAAGTAATTTTCGAATATATTACGGTTGCGTACGCGAGGCTCGAAGCATCTGCAAATCCCAACAGCTCATTTTCGGTAACATCAGATCCAGAACCGATCCACCTTGGAATGGTCAAATTTTGCAATAGAGGTAAGTCAACAGCGATCTTTTGCCACTGTTTAACGATAGAGTCGGGAAGCGGATCGTCCCAGTGAAGTTTTAGCAACCACAGTTGCTGAATTAAAATTTTTGCAGTTCTAACTATGGGCGATGCCTAACCTAGTGGGTCATAGAAACGAGCAATCTGCGAAAGCAACGTGCGCTTGGTCATTGAATCGAGGAGTGGTTGATTTACCTTAAACTGGAATGCATCCAGAGAAGGATTCCAGATAACACCGAGAATTTTAATGCCTTCATTCTGATGATTCGGATCCCACGCAAGGCCACGATTATCTTCATTAACGTCAGAAATTAAAAGAAGCGTGAATCCGCCGCCATGTAACAATGATTCGATCTCTTTGCGCAATTTGAGTGCTTGTGAGATATTGTGCGCTCCAAAAAGGCAAACATCCACATACAATCCCGTTCGCAAACTGGCACGAGCTAGCGGATATTGATCGCCATCGTCATCGATAAGTTGACGCAATACTCGCATAGCGAGATATGGAGCGGCTGAAACCCCAAATGTCACCGTGTTCAAACGGTAATGACAAACCGGATCGGTTTTCGAGTTTCGCCATACGATATTTGATATTTTCATATCAAGTTGATAGTTGCGATCGCGAGGATCAACCCATATCTGCCCATGGGGCATTCCACGCCAAATGTGCAACTTTTTTTTCATATTTTGTTTTTCTTATCTAACTAGTTAGTCTCTTATCTTTAGAACATAAAAATGAAGCACATTGGACCATATATAATAATAAAATATCGCTTGTATGAAATATTATAGAACTCTTTGCATTAAATAAAAATTTCGACTTTAATTTTTATAAATGATTTAAGCTCCAAAATATTAGTATAAAAAATTAATACAATACATGGTTTCTGTAGAATTTTGATCAAGCTTTCGTATAAAAATATTTATTTTTATGAATTATTACAGAAAGACATGCAAAAATCGTTTCGAAGTGTTTAATTTAAATTTTACAATAGATCCACCGTTTTTAAAAATCTTAAAAAATTCATAAAAAAAAACTCTGTTCGGTACATTTCTAACAGCATATTAAACATCTTGGGCTGTGACTATTTTATATGCTCATTATCGATTTGAATTTAATAGCAAAAAATGAAGGCCCCTCAATTGCACGTAAAGCTATACAACACAGGGGCCTTCTTTCTCGAAAACTTGCACGAACCAAAAATATGCACGAACGCTCTGACGGCAATTAGCGGCGGAAAAGTTCACGATCCGCGCACACCCCGAAGGGACGTAAATCCGATCGTGCGAAAGTTTCGCGGTACGCGGAGGCAGCCTTTAGCTCATCTGATCATTTCGAAGTTAGATATTTTTGTGAGAAAACACGTAGACATATATCGAATTAAGATAACGGATGACAATACAAAACTTAATATTAACAAAATTTAAACTTCCAACTTGGGGAATTGCACATAACCATTTCAATACTTTTTTGAAGTTATTGTGAGTAAGAAATAAAAATATATAAATTTTGATAAATAAGTCGTGTAGAGCACGAAATTCCCTTAAAAAATTAAACAAAAATAATTATTCTACGATCAAAATTGACGGAGATAATTAACTTTAAGTTTTCGAGAAAGAAGGCCCCTGTGTTGTATAGCTTTACATGCAATTGAGGGGCCTTCATTTTTTGCTATTAAATTCAAATCGATAATGAGCATATAAAATAGTCACAGCCCAAGATGTTTAATATGATGTTAGAAATGTACCGAACAGAGGTTTTTTTTATGAATTTTTTCAGATTTTTAAAAACGGTGGATCTATTGTAAAATTTAAATTAAACACTTCGAAACGATTTTTGTATGTCTTTCTGCAATAATTCATAAAAATAAATATTTTTATACGAAAGCTCGATCAAAATTCTACAGAAACCATGTATTGTATTAATTTTTTATACTAATATTTTGGAGCTTAAATCATTTATAAAAATTAAAGTCGAAATTTTTATTTAAAGCAAAGAGTTCTATAATTTTTCATACAAGCGATATTTTATTATTATATATGGTCCAATGTGCTTCATTTTTATGTTCTAAAGATAAGAGACTAACTAGTTAGATAAGAAAAACAAAATATGAAAAAAAAAGTTGCACATTTGGCGTGGAATGCCCTCGATACATCTGTGTGATGTCGGCATTATACACGTAACGGGGCACACGCCATTGGGTCAAAACAGACGTAATATCGGATTGAAGCTTAGGGCCCGTGAATAACGTGTCGTTAAGAGATGGAGCAGCTGATCTGCTGGAAGCATTGAAAATGACACGGAAGGGAGTTGTAGAACTCGACGCCTTTTTAACCCCATGATGTGGCATGTAATAATGGCGCTGTGAGGTGTCAGGAGATGAGATATGACTCATGTGATCCTGAGTCTCGTAATCTGTCCCTAAAGCTGTCCCGAAATTATGTCCGAATGGAGGGGGATCTTCGTGAAAGGGCAACCGTACGACATAACGCCTATTTGGAAGTCTTGAATGAGTTGTTGCAAAATTCAATTCACATCGAGCTTCATCGTCTGACATCTCCTGTTGTACAGAGAGTGCCTCAGTCTCCCAGAAACGAGAGAGTATTTCTGACAACGAGTCATCATTGCATGTATGCACTGCTATATGAGCTGGCATTGAATCGGTATCACCCGCAGGGCCTGATATAAGCCATCCAAATATGGAATTCTGCGCGATAGGAAGATCTGGTGGACCTTTGACTAGGCCATCAAGAATAACTGATCCGTAAAGATCAGCTCCAATTATCATGTCGATAGCTGTTGAATCCGTGAGATTTTCATCAGCTAATTGTAGATGACTAAGGTGAGCCCATTGCGAAGGCATCACCGAAGCGTGAGGAATTTACGAAGTAAGTTTTTTCAGCACAGTCGCTTGCGTAACAAGTGACGGTGAAGAACTACTGATCGGAGTAATTGTGAGCAATGCGGAGTAACGAGAACTTCCGGCAGAAGCCATGCCGACTCCTGAAACTCGCGTGTTCACGTGAGAAATTTGAGGTTGTAACGCATGAACAACCTTTTCTGATAACAAGGTCGCAGTTGACCCTGGATCAATTAGAGCTCGCACTTTTACTGTTCGACCTTTCGAAGAATGCAAAAGAATCGAAGCCGTTGAAAGAATTATTTTTGGACTTTTACGAAAAGAACCCGAAATGAAGTGAGTTTGTACTTCATTAATGCTATCAACCGGATGAGGAGTGGGGTTGATTGTCACACTTGACTTTTCGGAAGGCTTGGTCTGACTCTGTAACACATCTTGCGGCCGATGCAGCAACGTATGATGTTTCTTTTGACATTTATAACACGAATATTTGCTGGTGCATGCACATGCAGCATGATTAGATAGACAATTCGTGTATAATTTTTGACGTTTAACGAAATCATATCGTTGTGACACTAACATATTCTTAAATCTAGTACATAATCGCATAACGTGTTCAACTTGACACAGGAAACAATTTTGTAGGTTCGTTGCAATAGCAAAGGTTTGAAAATGAGACTTCTATTTATTTAACGAACCATGAGAGTTGGACGCTGTTTTTCGAACAGACTTGTCGCGAGTCGAATCAAGTGCACGAGCGCGTGTTAGTAAAAACCTTTTTAATTTTTCGAATGTCGGATACTCAGTTTCTGACGTAAGACTGAGTTCCCATGCCTTTCGCGTAACAGAGTCCAACTTTTGTACTGTTGCATATACAAGTATCGCGCTCCAGCTGTCTACTGGAAATTTCAATGTTTTTAAAGCTGCCACAGCTTCTACGGAACGATCATGAATGTGGAGTAAGCTAGAAGCACTTTCCTTTTGCAACGAACTGATTGAGAAAAGATTATCAAAATGCGAATTTACAACTGACATGAAAATCGCGCATTGAGGACTTGCCATGCTTCTTCAAAAGCTGACTGAGTTAGAGAAATATGACTAATTAGAGCAGCTGGCTGAGGTGCTAGTGATGCTCGCAAATAATGAAATTTCTGCAAGTCGTCAAGAGCTTCATCATTTATCACTAGAGACGAAAAATAGTCACTAAAAGAATTCCAATTTTCAAAATGTCCATCAAATGTAGGAATAGAAATTTTTGAAAGAACCGTTTGTTGATGCTGCCGATGATAACCCTCTGGAACCGCCGTCGAATGAAGTGGACTTGAAGTCATTGGAGTCGAATAGTTGCTGATGGCATCTTCGAGATCTCCAATCATGTCAAAATATGCCTGCTGGTATCCGATGTAACCGTCCGTGAAATATGGATCCTGGGTATCTTCGTCCTTAGTAAGGGATCGTAGATTTTGGTCCAATTGACAGAATTGTGTCCAAAGCTCCTTCGTATGTTCCAAACGAACCTTGAGATGTCCAGGTGTATTATTTGCGGGCAACATTGCTCGTTCGTATGACTGGTGCATTAAAGTACACACTTCTTCAATTTGAGCGAGTACAGCTGAAAAAGTCACAGCACCGGCTATTTTTTCTACTTGAATAATTCGCGAAACGTCACAAAAATCCAATGACTGATTTAGAAGAGAGTCGTTAAATCGATTCGATGAGTCTGTCTCACGACGCGTGTAAACTCGGACTCGTGGCGTACGTTTATTTTTCGAGTGTGTCAATAATTGTAACAATGGCATCAGTACTAATGCATATGAGAAATTACACGTCGACTAAATAATTTCCCTATTAACCCGTTTCTTCCTAAAATGCCCTAAATTTTACATTTTGTTCACGGCGTTCGTTTTTAGGGAAAGAATCAATAAATCATTCTGGAATAATCATGTCCTTTGTATTTTTTCCTCATCTTTCCAAATCCGGTCTCAGATTGGCGCTATATGCCGCCATTTTTTTACAATGGCGGCTTAAACGTAAAAAGTCGCGAATTTTGAGGATTTCTTTTCAAATAATTGTGTTTTTCAGCAGGAATCCGTATTCCGAGCATGCTAGATCTCTGTATCTGGTGACATAAATAGTTATACTAAAAGATAGGAACGTTAGTAAGACGAAATTCAAAATGGCTGATTCAAGATGGCGGTCTTAACCCCGTATTTGGCTAGGAAAATCTTGCAATGATTGCCTAGCGGAAGTGGCTAAACGAATTTTCCTGAAACTCCTTATATGCATGTTTCTGAGGTCGCTGAACCCAAACCTGCAGCCAGATTTACAAAATTTAAAATGGCGGATCCAATATGGCGATCAAAATTTTCTAAAAATTTTTGATTTTCATGAAAATTACGATACGGGGGTTTTCGGGGTCGCTGATCACGAATTCGTTGTCCGATTTCCAAAATTCAAAATGGCGGATCCAATATGGCGACCAAAATTTTCTGATAGTTTTCAATTTTCATGACAATTACTATACAGGGGATTTCGGGGTCGCTGATTACGAATTCGTTGTCAGATTTCCAGAATTCTAAATGGCGGATCCAATATGGCGACCAAAATTTTCTAATAGTTTTCAATTTTCATGAAAATTACTATACTGGGGATTTCGGGGTCGCTGATTACGAATTCGTTGTCAGATTTCCAGAATTCTAAATGGCGGATCCAATATGGCGACCAAAATTTTCTAATAGTTTTCAATTTTCATGAAAATTACTATACTGGGGATTTCGGGGTCGCTGATTACGAATTCGTTGTCAGATTTCCAGAATTCTAAATGGCGGATCCAATATGGCGACCAAAATTTTCTGATAGTTTTCAATTTTCATGAAAATTACTATACAGGGGATTTCGCGGTCGCTGATTACGAATTCGTTGTCAGATTTCCAGAATTCTAAATGGCGGATCCAATATGGCGACCAAAATTTTCTAATAGTTTTCAATTTTCATGAAAATTACTATACTGGGGATTTCGGGGTCGCTGATTACGAATTCGTTGTCAGATTTTCACAATTCAAAATGGCGGATCCAATATGGCGACCAACATTTTCTAACAGTCTTCAATTTTCATGAAAATTACTATACAGGGGTTTTCGGGGTCGCTGATTACGAATTCGTTGTCAGATTTTCAGATTTCGAAATGCCGAAATGATCAACATTTGAAAATTTCAAAAAGCGGGAGGTATTAGCACATATATGCCAGAAAAGTATATAATACGCATTGGTATCGTCCGTCTGCCGTAACGCAATTGCTACGTTGTCCAACTCTTACCAGCGTGGAGGTGGACGATTCTAAAGAGTCTTCCTTTTTTTTTCTTTTTTTTTGTTTATTTTTTACTGTTTTGTTGTTTTTATTTATGAACGATAGAAAAACAATTAATGCAGTAATATTCTTTACAGTCTAAACAATATCGCGTCGTTCTCAATTTGCATTCTATAAACGAACACGTCTGCCTAGTTCTTGAATCATATTTGTGAGTCTGGAATTCAGACGATGATGAATGTAACAAATATGATTCACTTACTTTTTTACACATATCTTTCGTTTTCATTGATTTTTCTCCATTTTCATGAAATATATTCCAGATTACTGTTGCGTTCGTGACAGAAGATTGTAAAATACGAATAAAAACTGACCACGTCAATTTTTTTGAATTTGTTTGGTACAACTCTCTTGCACCTATAATCATGAAGGTCGACTCCACCCATGAACTTATTATAAGCGATAAAAGCTGAAGGAAATTGATGTTCTACCTTGCAATGAGCATCAGTTGAAAACCTTTTTATCGGCATCGTAGGTGTAACACCAGCTGCTGCAGAGAGAACAGAAACTTGTTTTCAATCAATGACACTAATAAAATTGAGCCCACTATTTTTATCATGATGCACTTTTGTCGAACCTCGTACAGCATTCTTTTCAAATTTATGATCTTCTGTTACTCTATTTCGACGTACAGTACCAGTTGCCTTCAGACCATTTTTTTTTCAAATGTAGAAGTAGATCCGGGCTCGTAAAAAAATTATCCATGTACAAATGATATTCAACCAACTTTCTTTTTGGAATATTTATCAAAAGCTTATTTACCATTTGTAATACCACTCTTGAGCCAAGTGCACATGAAGACAACTTTTCTTCCTTTCCTACAACATTTTTGCCACAATAAATGTCTAAGTCGAATAAATATCCGTGCACGTCACAAAGTGCCCAGAATTTCAAACCAAACTTATCAGGTTTAGATGGTAAGTATTGTTTTAGAGTTGTTCTACCAAAAAACCGTACCCTCATTTCATCTACAGAAAGAGCTGTTGAGAAAAATCCAAACTATTGGATATTTCTTCGGAATATGTTGATCAAGGCACGTACTTTCCAAGCTTTATCAGTGTTATTTTGGTTGCTTGTTTTACACTATTTTATTTTTGATTTTATAAGATGTAATTTATCACGGCTCATAGCTGAAGCAACAACATCGCATTTTAAATGTGGGTCTCTGGACCAATATTCAGTATGATTTGTACGAATGTTATACGCTGTTAATAATACAATTCCAATAAACTTGTTCAATGTTCCTATTGATAGCTCCAAATTATTCTCAGATGTGGCAGCAATTATATACTTTTTCAACTCTTCTGTAAAAAAAAAATTCAAAAAGTTTTACGGGTGTACTTTGAGAGATGAGCTTTTTAAAATTTTCACTAAGTGAAATGTGATTTTCTAAATTTTCATCACATCTTTTCTCTCCTTCAATCCACGAGTATACATGATCTGACTCTAATTTCTTTTGTATACTCGTGTAGTGCCTATCAACAGTTCGGTACGAAACATTTGGAAAAACAATGTCATCGTCACTTGAACTTTCATTATCCGAAGAATTTTCGACAGAACTATGATCATTCGAATCAGGTATAAAACAATCATCATCATCTTCATCGTCAGAAGCTCGTTCATCAACGTTGGAATCATTTTCTTCATAAACACTCGAAATTTTTCGCTTTGACATTTTTATCGAAACAGTTCTTTATAACAAAGAACAATTCCAAGATGTACAAATAGATATACGTGGTATGTTATATCTAATCGGCGGTGTCAGCCGACTTTTTATGTAGTAGAAAGAACACCACTTCTATAACGAGAACGCTATAATAGATTCGAAAACCATTTGGAGCACTCTTCGCAACTCGATAGTTTTTTGTTATAAAGAAGTAAGATCGTTTTATCAATATACCAAATGTTTCGTACCGAATTGTTGATAGGAACTCCACAAGTACACGAAAGAAATTGGGGGCAAATCATGTGCTCTCGTGGATTGAAGAAGAAACAATATATCGTGAACATTTAGAAAATTATATTTTACTTAGTGAAAAATAGAAATCCTTTCGTCAAAGTACATACGAGGAACTTTATGTGTTATTTTTTACAGAAGAGATGTAAATATGTATAATTGCTGCTGTAACTGAGAATGATTTCAGCTAGTACGAACAATGAACACATTTATTGAAATTTTAATGTTAACATCGTATAATATTCGAGAAAAATCACAATTGATCCACAGACCCACTTTTGAAATGCAACGTTGTAGCTTCAGCTCTACATATAACTTTCATATAAAATCCAAAATAAAATATTGTAAAGCGAAAGATGAAAATAATTCTGATAAACCTTGGAAAGTAAGTGCCATGATCAATATATTTCAAAAAAATACCTTACTTTTTTCAACACCTCTTTCTATGGATGAGATGATGATACGCTTTTTAGGTCGAATTACTCTGCAGTAATACTTACTATCGGGGCCGCATAAATTTTGTAGGAAATTTTGGGCTCTTTGTGAAAACGAATTCATAGTTAGCGGCCCTGAAAATACATGTGTATTAATTTACACGTAAATATAATATTCCTATAAATTTTTGGTCGCCATATTGGATCCGCCATTTTGAATTTTGGAAATCAGACAACGAATTCGTAATCAGCGACCCCGAAACCCCCTGTATAGAAATTTTCGAGAAAATTGAAAACTATTAGAAAATTTTGGTCGCCATATTGGATCCGCCATTTAGAATTCTGGAAATCTGACAACGAATTCGTAATCAGCGACCGCGAAATCCCCTGTATAGTAATTTTCATGAAAATTGAAAACTATCAGAAAATTTTGGTCGCCATATTGGATCCGCCATTTGAATTTTGGAAATCGGACAACGAAATCGTGATCAGCTACCCCGAAAACCCCCGTATAGTAATTTTATATATCTTTATATATATATATATATATTTGTAGTAATTTTGTAAATCTGGCTGCAGGTTTGGGTTCAGCGACCTCAGAAACATGCATATAAGGAGTTTCAAGAAAATTCGTTTAGCCTCTTCCGCTAGGCAATCATTGCAAGATTTTCCTAGCCAAATACGGGGTTAAGACCGCCATCTTGAATCAGCCATCTTGAATTTCGTCTTACTAACGTTCCTATCTTTTAGTATAACTATTTATGCCACCAGATACAGAGATCTAGAACGATCGGAATACGGATTCCTGCTGAAAAACACAATTATTTGAAAAGAAATCCTCAAAATTCGCGACTTTTTTACGTTTAAGCCGCCATTGTAAAAAAATGGCGGCATATAGCGCCAATCTGAGAACGGATTTGGAAAGATGAGGAAAAAATACAAAAGACATGATTATTCCAGAATGATTTATTGATTCTTTCCCTAAAAACGAACGCCGTGAACAAAATGTAAAATTTAGGGCATTTCAGGAAGAAACGGGTTAACCTGTCAATCGTGAATGTGTTGAATGCAACATTGGTGACGTCCTGGTTTTAGGGAAATGCAAACTTGGAAGCAGCGAGCGGCCGCTGCTAATGCTATAGGAGCAGCGCCGTAGGCGAGCGGCGGCGGCGAGCCGAACATGACGTCACAAGAACGAGCGGCGTATTTTGCAGCGTGCTGTACTTGAACGCGTCGCGTCTGTATCGATTGAAGAAAACCCCGTAACACGATGTCGTCGGCAGCTCGTTCAGAGGTAGACTGGCGTCCTTAGCGATCAGGGGGACCCAAGTCAAGAGGTGGGGTGCGAGGAGGGCGGATGGAGAAGCGCGTACCCCGCGAACGCCGTTGATTTATGAAATGCTCGCTACATGGCGCATAATTGAAACGGCGTGCGAAGATTTGAAATAATTATAAACCAATTGACGCATATTGCGACACCTGTCATTACGAATGCCCGAGAGACCCAGATCCACTTTACCTATTTCTGCCAGGTACTCGTTTCTTATTTCGTCAAATTTGTGGCATTCCATGAGTATATGCTTGGAGTTGTACACTCTTGCACCACATGAGCAGTGTTCTGCTGTCTTATCGACACCTATGTCGTGCTTCCATGCTTTAAAATTCCCATGTCCCGTGAGGAACGAGTTTAGTCACTTATTTGGTTGGATCCATGTGTACTTCAGTCTCTCTTTCACATTGGGGAGGTACTCGTATGTAACTCTTCCTTTGTCACTTGCATCCCATTCCTCTTGCCATTGGTCTAAAAGCTGTACTTGTACTTGTTTTTTTGCTGTCCGATGATCTTCTGCTTTATTTGATGTATTGCTATTTGACAAGTATGTATAATTTCTTATTTGGAATTCGATTTCATTCTTAATATTGTAATGTGCGGCTTGTTCATGGATTTCAAGTTTAATTGGCATTGCTGGCATTACTGTAACATGGCATTCCTGATATTGTTTTGTATGTTCCTGTAACTCTGATGAGAGCAAATCTCTGCGTCATCATGAGCTTCTTTTTATCGTCAGCTAATAATCTATCGTGCCAACCAGATGCTGCATATGCAACTATCGGGACGAACAGACCCTTATAGATCATTTAAGTGCCCCAAACCTGAGGCCCCATTCATTCTTGGCAATTTCTCCCAACGAGTTAAACAGTTGTTTTGTTTTTGTTGCCAGGTTGTTAACATGTTTATGCATCTTTAGGTTAGTCTGGAAGGTGATACCTAGATATTTGTAATCATTGACTATTTTTAGGATTTTGTTGTATATTTTAACTGTTGGTCCTCTCACGAGATGTGGTCCTCCAATCATTAATACTTCACATTTTGTTGCTGCTAGGTGTGGTTTGTTGTTTGTGACTCATTTTTCTACTATACTCATTGCTATTTTGGCTTTAGCTTCCAGATCTAACTTACTTCTACCTTCGATCAGTATGACCTGATCGTCGGCTTATGCAATTGTTTTTATGTTTCTTTCTGATAGGGCTTTCAGGTTCGGGTCAAATATCAGGTTCCAAAGCGTCGATCCAAGAACCGATCCCTGTCCTTTATTTACGACCTTTTCGACCTGGCTTGAGTTGTTCTGCAAGATGACTTTTCGTTTGCTGAGATAACTTTGCAAAATCCTGTCCAGTTCGCCTGGGCAGTTGAGTTATTTGAGCTGATTCAATACTCCTGGCCACCAGATATTGTCAAAAGCTTTCTGAATATCGAGGAAAATTGCCATTGTGTATTTTTCTTCGGAGTTTGCGATTGTTTGTCTAAAATCGCATATTGCATCTTCTGTGGATCTACTTCTTCTGAAGCCGTACTGAGAATAACTCAGCACTGGCTCGATTAACTGATTTAGTTTTAGCAGGATCAGTCCCCCCAAAATGTTGCCCAGAATTGACAAGAGGCAAATAAGTCTGAAAGAGAGAGGATCTGTAGGATCCTTCTCTTTTTCTTTTTTGATGGTTACGACTCTTGCGATCTTGTAGTCATTAGGGAAAACACCACGTTTTAGATATGCGTTAAAAATATTCAGTAAATCTTTTGATAATGTTCATTGCTACTTTAACGATTTCTGGATTTTGTTTGTCTGGTCCGGGGGCCTTTCTGATTTTGATTCTATTGATTACTTGATCTAGGTCTTTGATTGTGAATGTTGTGTTTCGGTTAGCTGATGAGTTTTTGCCTTCTAGTTCTGTTAAAACTTTTTCGAGGTGTTCTAAGTAACCTTCTATGGAATGACTCAATTGAAAGTACCCGCTTGCTACATACAGGGTTTCCCATTTATGTTTCGTTTCAACATCGACAAAGTGCGAATTAGAAAGATGGTGGAGTTGCATGATATCGATTTATGGATTGGTGACTGCTATTGCAGCTAGCGGATATGTGTTAATCGCATTTGCAATCCTGGTATGGCATCCCAGGCTACGAATTTGATTAGTCTTTTTGTTTACATGTGGTTTTTGCAGAATGAGGACGTCTGTTTTGTTGTCTACTACGCAGTTTCTTACTTCAGGCATCACCCTCGTGCACTTTCTGCAATTTAATTGCAGAATTCTCAGATTATGGTTATTGCAGACCATAATCAGTGGAGTTTATTAGTCTTTCGTAGGCCGCAGTGTACGAGGGGCAGCTTTTATCGTTCACATTATGGCTATGGTTCCTTTTCAATTTTGTGCAATTGATGCACTTCTTTATTGGCGGTTCTGTCTTTTTGGGACAGTCTTGCCTTTTATGTCCTTTTTCATTGGAGTGAGGACAAATTTCTTCGCTAGTATACTGTTTGGACACGTGACCGTAACCCTGGCATTTGGAACACCTGGTTACCAACAAATAATCTTGGACCTCGCAAGAGGCCCAGCTTATATACAGACGTTCCTTTTCAAAAATCTATTTACGTATGAGTGGCGCTACTTCCACCACCCAATTTTCATTGCTTGAGTCCTTCTTGCCCGTTTTAAATTTTAGGCTTATAGTATCCTTTCCATTAGTTACCTCAACATTGTTACTGAGGATTGTCTCAACCAGTTTAGCTTCCTCTATGTACTTAGGTACATCATAAATAATAATTCTTGTTAGCCTCTTACGTGGTACCTCACATTCGAAATTCTTTGTGATATTCTTATTTTGTTTGAACCTATCTAGATCCTCCTGGGTTGGAGTTTCTATGATAAGTCAATTTCTTGTCTTTCTGATGTTTCTAACCTGAATTTTCACCTGGACGGGGTCGAAAGATTCAATCAGTAACTTTTTTGCTTTATCCTGATCAGTTGCTATTTCTTTATTTTTGGGTTTCAAAAACAGTAGGTAGGGAGGTGGTCTGATGTTTGATCTTATGGCTTGTGATTTAGGCGTTACCATCCTTGAGGCAACGCTTGCATATGAATTTGTCGTAGTTTTAGGCGGTTCATTTTGTTTACTTTGTGTTTTTAATTCATTGTGCGCTCCCTGTAACTTAGCATAATTGACCGCGAGGTCAGTTATCATAAGTAAGATATTATCTAATGCCTGTTGTGCCTTTTCTTTGAATTTGGTGTTTTCTTTGGAGTTGATCAGTAGTTCTAATATTCCTTTGTTTGCGTAAAGCGCCTTGGGAATGGTTGCTGCATCGGCTATTTCTGTGTTCACATCAGATTCGCCATCCTTAGTATTGTTTTTGTTGCCGGTCAAGTCCGTGCTATTGACTTTCTTTTTGATTTTAATATCACCATCAGATTCCGAGGAAGATGTTTCTTTCGTTCTTCTTTTCCTGGTTTCGACAATCTCTTCAGTTTCCATGCGAGCATCGGCGATCTCCGAATCTGACTCGAGATTCCGCTGCAGTTGGGGGCTTTTTCAGTGGTACTTTTTTGGTATCAGACTTTCATAATTGCAATTGTTCTCTTTTTTCTATGCCAGAGGAACTGTCTTTGTCTGATTTATTGCTTGGATCCGTTGCCTCAGGAGTAGCCTTGGTCGTTATGATTTTTGGTCCGGTTGATTTGGTTTTTGTTTTTTGTGTAGTATTAATCATGTTTAATCCTACGAGTACAGAGGTTCTAAAGGACCAGCAAGCGCAGAGCCTTCATACGCCGCCTAGGGAATTGTTACTCAACGTGCTCCCCTGGATCCCGTTGAGGGACCGTTCTCGACACATCACCCATGTGCCATTCATGCTTTCTGCACGGTGTCCATAACACATTAGCCTTGGGTTTTGTTTGCTGAATTTGATCGACCCCCTGATTGAGAGCCTGCCTGGCATGATTGTATCTGCTATGGAGCCGTGTCTCCCTGCCGTTATAGCCTTTCTTTAGCACTTAAGCCTCCCCACCACTTCGTGGTATCAGCCTTTGAGGAGGCCTAGTAACCTACGACCCTGCGCTCGAGTGAGCTTGGGAAGCTGCTAGCCGACCGAAAACGAGACTCTGCGTGGTATATTCCTAATAGGTCCCCTGAGGTCCTAAGATCAAGGTTGGCCATATTAGTTATTCCCAGTGAACAGAGCACCATGCCAACTAAATGCGAGATAATCTGGGAGGTTAATCTATAACGCTGTCGCATGTCACACGCACCACCAAATGATGACGTGCCGCCAGTCCTTTTCGTTACCATTGGGCTGAGTTTGAAAGCCTTAGCTACCAAGACTCCCCAATAAGGCATCCAACTCCCATCGCGTGGAGGCAAGATCTGGTCTCTTAAATTCATGTGTGCGTCAGCGATGTCAATCGGATAATGGCTTCACGAGTAGACTGCGGTATTCCAGACCAGTCAAGAGCGAAATATACCTGGCTCCTCTTTACGCAGTCGGTACGTGCTCGACATCCAGCTTTCCCATGCAGTTTCCACACTGTTAACCGGCGAGTTAGGCCCCTCAATCAACCACATCACACACAATCCCTTAAGAGAGTCATGGACAAATAAACACGCTGAGGTATTCAACACTTTAAAAAATAATTTTTTTTTTGTCTGACTCTCCAGCACATCATCCCAAATAACCAATTTTATGTGCAGGCTGATGCGAGTAATCACGGTAGAGGGGGATGCTTCTACAATTTGACGAGTTAAACAACGATAGTATTATTTCCATCGTGAGTTGATGTCTTAATAACGCGGAAATAAAGTATTCGACAACCGAGAAGGAACAACTGTCTATCGTATATTCTGTGCCAAAATTCCGAACGTACCTAATCGGGGTGCACTTTGAAATCATGACAGATCAGAAAAGCTTGACGTTTTTGGGATCTAGCATGTTTCAAAGTTACCGTCTGTTGAGGTTTTTAAAGCAGTAGAGCTTCTAAAAAAGTTTTTTTTGTACTAGAATGCATAAAGTTCGATTTTACGCACTGTTTCCGTGCGTAAAGTGGTACTTTTACGCACGCTATGCGTAAAAGTAAGCATCAGTGAATAAAAGTAGAAACAGTGCGTAAAAGTAAAACTAGTGGGTAAAATATCACTTTGCGCATGCTTTGCGTAATAGCAATTAAACAGTAAGCATTATAATCGATCCATAAAAGTATCAAGCGGTCTGTATATTAAACAATAAATGGATAAATTAATAAATAATGAAACAAATCTATAACAGAATAAAAAAATTTATGTCGATACGCTTATCCGTACGTGAGATATCGCGGGACAAAAAAACGGGATATACGTATAATACGTAAATTCAGCATAATACGTCGTGAAACGGCAACGTCGCTACGAGGCGCCTTCCCAATGATGCTCTGTTTTACCCCTGCAGCATCTGTTTTACCCGATGTACCACCTTTTCGCTACGTAGTTCCGGATAAATCTAATCCAGCGCGACGATCGATTTCTACCAAATCTGTCGCGTGTAAATCAGGGAACTGAGCGATCTCCCTACTACTCTCTGCTAACGACTATTCGTTTTAGTGTTAATACTATGGGAAACAGTATGGGTATAATTTACTTGATTTTGATCATTTGATGTCGATTATAAAATGTGAGTGTTGATGTATGTAGGAAGTCAACGTTGACCGAAAATGGCAAAACCATCATCGTCGCGCCATCTCTGAGCCTCCCTGCGAACATTACTTCGCCGCGACTGTTACCGACAGTCTCAATGAGTGAGCTTAAACTTTTTTTTTAATTTCGAACCTTGCAACCCTTTAAATTGAATTTCAACATAATCCGATAAGCGGATCTTACTTCCGCCTTCTGGTTTCTCGGAATTCGAGTTCCGGCATTTTCAGATTCCACGCGGTCTTCGCCATGAGAGTAATTGCTCTCCGCTAAATTTAAAGTATTTGCTCCGAGGCAACTCGCGCACTTAAAAATCCGAATTCGCCACATCTCCTGTAAGACCTTTTCAGATCTACGCGATTAACTTTTTACATCCTTTCATTAATTTACGTTAATTACCATTCCGTTTAAACTGATTGCTAACATGTGTGGATCGAACTTCTCCACACTGCGTTCGAAGAAGTGTCGACCGCATGTACTGTGACTCAAGAGCAATAAATAGTGTTTGCTTATTCAGCCTAACGATCCCATTGTATTTGCTTATTCAACCTAACGACCCTGGAACCGCGCTGTGTGCAATTGCAGTGTATTATTAGTATGCACACGGTCAATGACTAATAATGAGCGAAACTATGAAATTGTCTATGTAAAAGAAATGTGGAAAATAATAAAATTACATAGATAATAAATATAGTTTATTAGAAAACATAGTTTTCTACAGTTTTCATGCCATGAACAAAATTTTTTTATCCTAGGGGGTTTAAAAGTTTAAAACTCGTATTTGAAACTGTAAGGGAAATTGGCATGTTTATCACCAGATTACAGATACTCTTGAATAACAATAAGATCAATCTTCATGAACACAGCAATAATTTATTGAACAAATCAATAGTGTAATAATAATAATAATAGTATGGTCTTTATTGAACAAAAAAAAAAGATTTGCACAAAGGGCGAGACACAGCAAAATGCTGTTATACAGCCTGACCCGTATTTTTCTTTTTTAAAACTATAATCTCTTCTGTCGCGCTTGTCGCACTTATGGTGCTTGTGTTTGTAAATAATTTTGTATTTATTTATTTATATATTTTTTTATTTCGTCATTGATTTGGTCAGAGTATAATAAAACATACAGCTCATTGCATGGAAATTAAATTGATAATTTCACATCATATTACATTACATTTAAAACATATTATTATTTAAAAGTCATAATCATTAATGTCATACGTCATCTCATTATATCATACACGGGACATCATAATTAATTCACAAACAATACATTCATAATAAACGGTTAATTTACGCGGATAAAAATTAAACTAACACGAATAACATATGTGACAACGTACCAATTTTTTATTACCGCGCAGTTTTTTGTGGGGAGAAGGAGCGTGGTCCTCTTTTAGTTTTGTCCTCGTGATTTCATCTATATTGGTTCCATTCGTAGTTGTTCTGATTTGTTTTTAGATGTTATTCGTCGATCTTTTTAGGTTTTCGTCTTGATGACCGTAACAATATCCGTCGCTCGAAGTGAAGATGTGGTTGGTGAGCGTCTCCTTGAGTACTCCCGTATTTTTTAGCTGTCTCTGCTTCCTGCACCTTCGCGAATCTCGAAAGGAGAAGCAGGCGGCTAATTATGGTTCCGGTTGAGGACGAAAATATAGGGAGTGAATTACGCTCACTTTGGGACTTCGACCGGATTGGTCGAAGTCGACGAAGAACACAGCAGATTGATGTTTGAAAATTGTTCGGACTACGGACCCATCTTGACGATCTCGTGGCTCAAATTTTGGAGGTCCGGATTATTATCCACGTCCGTGAATGTGGTCAGGAATAGAGAGAGCGAGAACATCTTCGGGAGTCCTATTTATAGGCTTCGACCCTCTCATTGTGCACCCAACCCGCTCAATCATTACGTGGAGTTGTGGGGGGAACTGTCAGTTTTTCAAATGTCATTCGTCAATTTCATACTGACAGTCCACCCGTCCCATTTGAATCCCGCGCCATTTACGCCACCTCTAGGGTCCGACACTTGCGCTCTCACTCCTGCCTGGCTCGTCCGTACTTCAGCAAAGTGCGCTCCGATAGCGCCCGCACGTGCGAATCAGTCGTTTTCCGCGCCGGTGTTTCGTTGATTCTTCCAAGTTTATTTTCCAAAACGTTGGCTCCTCTCCTTTTTTTATTATGGACGTCGCGTTACAATTCTCCCCCTTTTCTTTTCAGGGGTCGTCCACCAATCGAAAAGAAACTCGGTTTCCGCGCGTTCGTTTTGCCATGTGCTTTTGTTTTTCTGTGTGGTTATTAGTGCTATAACACGTGTCTATAAGAATGCAAATGATTAAAGTTGTGATTACTGCCTTAATCAATTTCCTCGCCATTTCAACAGAACGAGCGATTCATGGAGAATTTGGAGAAACGTACTGTTGCAAGTTGGACCAAATAAGTTCCTTTGATCTTATTATTCGCCGAGTTTGTCAAGACGAACACATTGCTTCCTGTTTGTCGGGAGAGGATAGAACTTGTTAGTTACTTTCTCAAGGACACCTGATAAATGAGGAACTCGTAATACGATCTCCAATATTCAATTCAATTTTCGATACACTTTCTTGCGACTTCTTTCAGTTTTGGTAACTTTGCTCCAGATTTTAATTGGCATATAACAATATATATTGTTTCTCAATATTCTTACCCGGAGGAAATTTTATTAACTTCTACACTTCATCCTGGACCGGCCCAAAATGAATTTGACAGGGTGCTTATCCAGCCGAGTGGTCCGTTGTCATGTTTAATAATTGTTTAATTTTTGGAACGAAGTTTACCCATTTTATGTTTCTGACAGAACACAACGTCCGAAAAAGCCTCACCAGCTCTCGCATAACCCTTTCCGTCCGTACGGTTTTTCTGGGGATGCCTTATTTAACTAAGAATAACACTAATATCGAGTGCCTCTATTTATCTCTGACTATTTCTACACTCATCCACCGTAAATTGCTAGCCATGGTCACTTAAAATTCTCTACGGTTTGCCTATTTTAGAAATATAATCCTTAATAATTTTGTTCAGGCTAGTGCGAGTGGTAACTCTCCTCATAGGATGCAGTTTGACATACTTGGAGAAAGCATCGAGCACAACAAAAACATGCTGCATCCAGATCTGCCTTTTGAAAGTGGTCTATAAAAGTCAACGGTGACCAATTTTGATGGTCCCGTTTACGGAACCATTTCGTATTCGCCTTTCGTAGAAATATTCAAATATTTTGCCAATCTCTGTTGGCAAAGATCACAGGACACAATACATTTCTCAATGTCCGATGCATTCTACGCCAATAGAATAGTAGTTTTCGATACTAGTGTGTACAGCAGTACTTTCACGTACCAAGCGTGGTTCGCCGGGCGCGCGGGTCGGCGAAGCCGGCCCGAGTGTGCGCCGACCACCGAGTGGGTAAATGTATTACACATGCGTGTCGAACATTACTGTTTGTACGGGAATGCGTAAAGTTCGTTGAGGAATGTTGACCTTAAAAATAGGACGAGGAAGTGGTAAGGAGCGGGTGGGGGGGGGGGCTTAGCCCCCTCGATACTAAATAGTATGAGCTAAAAAGTAAATGTAAGAACTATATTTTTCAATATATATTCCAATGTATGAAAACGTTGAAATAGAGATCCCACTGTTCGTTTATCTTTATTCAGTAATACTAGTGCAATGAAGTGGTCAATTATTTATTTATTATACCCTACACATGTTATTACTTCGACTCAGACCACAGGTCTGGACCGACGTATTATGCTGAATTTACATATTATACGTACATCCCGTTTTTTGTCCCGCGATATCTCACGTACGGATAAGCGTATCGACATAAATTTTTTTATTCTGTTATAGATTTGTTTCATTATTTATTAATTTATCCATTTATTGTTTAATATACAGACCGCTTGATACATTCATGGATTGATTATAATGCTTACTGTTTAATTGCTTTTTCGCAAAGCATGCGCCAAGTGATACTTTACGCACTAGTTTTACTTTTACGCACTGTTTCTACTTTTATTCACTGATGCTTACTTTTACGCACGCTATGCGGGACAAAAAAACTGGATATACGTATAATACGTAAATTCAGCATAATACGTCGGTATTCTACCTAGTCTCGGGGCTGAGACAAAGTAACTAACAAGTTCTTTCACCTGTTCGGAGGTCTCTTTATAATCTCCCGACAAACAGGAAGCAATGCGTTCGTCTTGACAAACTCGGCGAATAATAAGATCAAAGGAAATTATTTGGTCCAACTTGCAACAGTACGTTTCTCCAAATTGTACCGCCTGCCCCCCCCCCCCCCCCCCCCCACCACCCATATTCGTTCGGCTGTCTTAACCAGCGCTGAAGCTTGTTAGTACTCGAGAAGGGAACGGGATTCCCGGGGAACCTGGAAGTAGAAAGATCGCCGTGTGGACACTAGCGAGGGGAGCGGAGTTCGCGGGGCGCGTAAGAGTTTAAAACAAATGACTGCGAGCAGAAATTTAAATACATTTTCTGGATTTAAATAGAATTTAATTCTCTGTAACTAAGTGGTCTAAATGTCCGGCATGTAATACACGTTTAGTCGCAAACGGTGGTTCGCGTCCCTTTTTTTAAATTTTTTTTTAAATTATATTGAATAGTAATTTAAAGAATTGGCATGATATAAGTGGTAAATAAATAAATAACTTAAACAATGTAATAATCATAAATGGAACTTTGATTATGACGTTATTATACAATTTTACGAAAGAATTTTCAACTTATTAAAAATTTACCAATGTGCGAAGTACAGCTGTAAGCATACTTTCCAATTGGTATATTACAATGATTAATTTCATTTAAAAATGTAGATTTTTGTAATATGCAAAAAATTAAATAAGGAATATAAAATGTTGTCAAACCGAATATTGGGAAATGTTTGTCGACATGAACAAATCTTTGACAATAATCAAAAAATTACTGTATAACTTTTATTGTTATAGTGATGATTAATGTTTTCATATGCAATTGCCCACAGCAATTGCCCTGTGGTCGGTGCGACGCACAGTCGCTCTTTCAAGTGAAAGGTTCCTGATAGGGATCCATACTTGGAAGCATGACTATGAAAAATAAAAAAACGAGCGTTGCGCGCGCTACGGCAAAGATAGCAGGCCGATTGCTGAGTGGGAGACACGGCTGCTTTACCATCCGAGGGTATACTCTGATGATAAAGTAGTTCGTCGACTGTATCTGTCTGGGTTTTCCGTAGTTTTCCCAGACCCCGTGCAAATGCGATACAGAGGGGTCAAGTCGCTCTACGGGGCGCAGTAATGGGGGGACTGGCTCGGTGGGTGATCCTTGTGTTTGTCTAAAAAAAGTATTGTCTTGTAATGTCTTTGAAAGTCTGTCCGACCAATCCACCCGGGAGTCGACCCGCGAATAGGCTAAAAAATGTCATTAAAGCGGGGGATAATTCCTTTCCTTTATCCTTTTTTTTATATGCAATAATCATTTATTAAATGCCTCATTGGAAATTTAACTATATATATTTATTTAATGTATCCACAATTTTGTGCTTACATGGCTTCCGATCACCTTTGCACTATTTACAAACTTTATGTTTACAACTCTCACACTACATTTCTACATCTAATTTCATTCTCTCGCTTTCAATCTAAGATTTACATTTCCATTCTGCTGCTATCTCTCTCTCTCTCTCCCTCTCTCTGTCCTTCCATTCGTTGCTCACTCCCTCTCTCTCTCTTTCCCTCTCCCCGTCATTTACTTTATCTCGCTCGCTAATTACATCTGTCAATACCCCTCTTACCTCACCGGCACAATTCTATTTACATTTTACCATTTCGATGTTCATTCTACGCTACATTCCATTTTACTTCCCCTCTCTCTCATTCTCTCTTTGTATCTCTCGCATTTTTTCTACTTTTTCCATCCACTTGTACCCTCTCCCGTCTTCATTTAATACATCCGTTCTTATCTCATTCGCTCCTACCAATTTTTTACACACCCGAAGATGTCTCATACACTCTCTTTCTTCCCCACACAGCCTACACTTTCTATCCTCTTCTTTCATCCAATACCTGTTACCCCTTGTCTCATTTCCACATCTCCATCTTGCTATCGTTTGTATTTTCTTCCCTTCCGTCCTCTTTCTATTCTCTCTCATATATGTTGGGATTCCCTCTACCCTCCTATATTCTACGCACGACTTTGACTTTCTCACTTGCTCTATCCTCTCCTGTTCGTCTACCTCTTTATCCCTTTTCCTCAGTTTTTCCCATTTTTCTTCCCCTTCCGCTCTCAGCGCCTCCTCACTCTGCCCTACCCTCCACAAGTATTTCCTTCTCTCCAAACTATCTCTTGCCCATTCTTTCTCTACTCTCTCTCTTTCATCTTTTCTCTTTTCCACTATGCAGATTTTCCCCACTTCTCCCATCTCCCCTTTTTCCATTTTCTCCTCATAGCGACCTGCCCTACTTCCTGCTTCATTTCTTATTTTTTCTCTTTTCAATTCCTCTCTTACTATGTATCCTGGCGTCCCTCTATCTAATTTTAAAATCCATCTTAAATACTTTTCCTGTAGACTCTCTACCCCCTCCCACTCCTTATATCCCCAGATTTCTACTCCATACATTAACACCCCCTTTACTATGCTATCGAATAGCTTTAACCTCCATCTTATGTCTCCTCTAAATTTCCTTTCCCCGTAACTCCACACCCATCCCATCGCAATTCTCGCCTTTCTTACCCGCTCTCTTACATGTTCATCCTCTCTATTATTTCTTTTCATTACATATCCTAAATAATTAATCCTCTTTACTTCTTGAATGCTCTCTTTTCCCCACCACCACTTCCTTTCTTTTTCTTTCCCTCCATCATTTTTAAACACAATCACTTTGGATTTTTCTACACTTAAATCTAATTTTTTATCTTCTAAATATTTCTTTAGCATTCTCATCATCGCTCTTAATCCGTCTTCCTTTTCTGCTACTATAGCTATATCATCTGCATATTCCAATGACCATATTTTTGTCCTTCCTACTTTCACTCCCCCAGGCCCTTTCATCATTTCCTCCTCTATATCAGCAATATATATATTAAACAATGTAGGGCTTAGAGGGCATCCTTGCCTAACTCCTTTCTCTACTATAAATTCCCTACTCTCCTTCTCCATTATTCTTACTCTACATCTCGTCTCTTCGTAAATTTCTTTTACCCTCTCTATAAGATCTTTCTCTATTCCTCTTTTCTCCATCATCTTCCATAAAATCTCTCTATCCAATCTGTCAAAAGCTGCCTTCAAATCTGCGAAGAACGCATACACCTTTTCCTTTCTACCCAGCCTCCTCCCTATTACATGCTTTAACATCTTTATATTTCCTATTGTCCCTCTATTTTTCCTAAATCCTGCTTGTGATCTCCCCCATCCTCCATTTTCGTCCAACGCCTTTACTATTCTTTTATTCAGAATGCTTGCGTATATTTTGTATGCAGTACTGGTTAGTGTTACCCCTCTATAATTGCTTACTATATTTCTTTCACCTCTCTTCCATATTGGCACTACTATTCCTATCCTCCAACTATCCGGAAAACCTTCTCCCCTCCATACTTTTTTAATTATCTCGCCCAGCTTTTCTGCCACCTTATCGCCTCCCGCTATCCATACCTCGTTTTTTAATCCATCCGATCCTGCTGCTTTTTTTCTTTTTAACCTCTTTATTTCACTCATTATTTCATCTTGTTTTACTTCATTTCCTTCTCTCACTTTCATTTCTCTATGTTCTTTTTCTAAGTTTCTTCTTGCCCCTCCTAGTGCTTCCATGAAGTATTCCTCCCACTGTTCCACACTTATACTTTTGTCAATTTCCTCCCTTCGTTTTCTTCCCTTATTTATAAAATTCCACGCTTCTTCTTCCGTTTTAATTTTCTCTATCTCTTTCTCTTCCTGTCTACTGTATTCTTTTTTCTTTTCCTCACATAATTGTCTATACTCTTTTCTTGTTGTAACGTATTTCCTATAATCTTCCTCGTTCTGTTTTCTTCTATATTCTTTTCTCTTTCTATGCGCCTCTCTCTTCTTTCTTTTACACTCATTATCCCACCATGGCACCCACCCTAACTCTTTTTTTCTTCCTCTTTTCCTTTCTACTATCGCCTTTTTTGTCTTTGTCTCTAGTTCTTCCCACTCCTTCCTTACCCCTTTTTCCTTCCATTCTACTTTCTGCATTCTTTTTCTATATTCTATTTCCCCTTCTTTCGTCCATTGGAAATTTAACTAGAAACCAAAGATAAAATGAATGCCTTATAGTTATGCCATTTTAGTTGAAAGAAAATAAGCATATGGTTTGTAATAATGAGAATAGTGAATTAAGAATAATAACAATAATAAAAATAGCAGTAACAAAAACACCTACCTCGTGATTTATTAACGTATACGTTTATAACACATTACTATCATTTATTACAAAAAAATCCTTATATAAATTCCTTATACAAATTCCTTAAACGCTTTCACCTTAAACACTGGCACACATACGTATATGTAAATTTATTTTACTCACTTACATATATTATTATCGCATACCCAGAAATTGAAAATCAACTATAATATTTGTGAATAAGTTTAAAAATAATTGAAAATACACTTTTTTTTAGGTTTTAATTTTTTCCGATAATGCACATGCCATAGACTTTCTTTCCATCTGATTTAAATAGTGAAATTTTGTACAAAATTCATGTGATAAAAGTAAATGACTGACAAAATAATGAGATTATTTTACTTTTAACCTATAATAAAATCGATATTGTATTTCTATTTTTATTTGTGTTTATTGCTCTCATATGGGATACAACCTGTTGAGAGGTGAGTTCCGCAATAGACCGGGAGGGAGTTCGCAGATGCATGTGGGGAATTTATAGAAAAAAAGAGAAAAAAAAAACGAAAAACGCCGAAAAGAAAAAACATACAACAAGGACAAAAAAGACAATATCAAGATTAAAAAATGCGCTGGATTTAAAATTAAAACTAGAACTAATCAAAAACTAAAAGTAATCGCCTGACAAAAATTGTCTTCTCGCGAGAGTTGCCCTCACGAATCGAAGTAAAGTCTTAGCTAATAAAAGAGCTGGGTTACAGATCAGAACGCATAGAAGATTACTCGGAATGCACATGGGTAAATTTGCGGCAAAATCGCGTCGGACTGGTAAAGGGCATTCTGTAAAAATATGACGGAGAGAGTCAGGAGCTTTCTGGTTGCACAGAGAGCATGGTGATTGGGAGTTATAGCTAAAACGCATACCGGAAACTGAGAGCGAGCGCGCAAAGACCGTTGCCATTCTAAGTTGAGCCCTTACTCTTAGACAGGGCAGAGGCAGACGGGACGGATAGAGCGCGCACGACGAGTCAGTGAGCTGACGGTAGATAGGCAGCTCTATATTTTCAGAATTAAAATATCTCGCAAGATCTTTGGCTTTGCAGGAATCTGCATATTTAGCAATTAGTGGCGGCCTAACTTCCGCCCAGAGCTCGGTGCTGAAGCTGCTCCGGAGGACGCCAAGCTCCGTCTCATCCAAGAGTGAAAAATGTTGCGTGAGCCAATTGCCGGGCTCTTCTGGAGATGCAACGGACAGTTCTCTTAAACGAACAAGAGGGATCTTGGGTAGCCTGGAGTCGGGTAGTCCGAGCGTCTTTGTTATCTATTTAATCAACCGGTTTAGTATCTCTACTGCAATCGGAGGTTTACCGAGTTCTAAGCGTATAACATAAGCCGGGATGTTTCTCGGCAAATGGAGCCTTTTAGAAAAGTCGATTTGTACCGACTCCAGTCTTTCCAAATATCGGAGAGCCCAAAACAAAATCCGCATATAGTAATACCGAAGTCACCATGGCTTTATACAATTTCCAATATGCGTCCCATGCGTCGATTTTTGCGGAGTTTATTATCGTTGGACGCAGCTGCCGCGGCCCTTGTTCGAGTGATGGTGTCCTCAGAAGGTTGAAAGCCTGATGCTGAGGAAGAAAACACTATCCCTAGGAACCTGTAGGCGCTTGTGAATTCGATTGAAGCATTATCGAATAGAAAGCCTCTCGAGAAGTGATCGGCATGAGGGACGGAATCAAAAGCCCTCGGCAATTGAAATCGCCTCCTAAAATAAAAATACAGTCAGGAAACTGGTCATTCAGAGAGTCTAGAACAGTTTGTAAGGAGGAGAGCAGGGGTTCTAAATCGGAGAGAGGAGAAAAATAAAAAGAGCCTACAATTAGATTGAGCGGATGCATATTTAATTTATAAAAAATTCAATAAGGTGATGAGTTTAAATAAGTGAAATTTAAATTGGGACTTATTAAAGACAAAAGGCCTCCGCTACAGCGGCCAAGATTACTGGCGCGGATGGCTGGTGAATTAATCAGTGAATGACCAGTAGGCAGGTCCTCTGTGCGAATTTCGTGGTCCCGCCAGGTTTCCGAAAAATTTATAATTTTATGCGCAGAATAAAAACAATTCTTTTTGATATTAAAAAAACCGCGAGCGTTCCAGAAACCAATTTTTAAGCTGTTATGACGAATGGGCGACTTAAAACGAAGTGGCGAAGAAGCTGTAGCTGAAGACGACAACGATAAAACATTACCAGAAGACGGAGGACGGGGACAAATTAAAAATCCGTTTCGGCGGGTGACGAAAGTACTTCGATGTCCATAGTTGACGGTTTTACGCGGGCATCCGAGATTTTCTGCCTGGAGTTAGCTTGCGCTCGACTGGCAGAAGTTGAGCGGGCCGAGCCCGGATTTCTCCCTCCTACAGACTCGGCGCATGGGATGTTAAATTCCTGGTCCGCTTCCGACCATTTCAGCCAAACGTCATTAATGGCTATAGCATCTCCCTTCTTTTTGAAGGACGCGCCACTAGAAGCGGCGGCACGGCGAGCTACTCTAACCTTGTAGGCTTTGGGCGTTCTCTATCGGTATAGTCCGAGTTAATAAAAATATTCGTGGGCTAGAGCGCCGTTTTCTTAGATGACAATATTAGAAATTTATCATCTTCTAACGTTAATTCCGCAAGAGAAGCCGGAGGATTTATGCGGATTTGCCTAGCGGCGGCAACCGAAGAGTCGAGTGGAAATTTGGCGGAAAGGAATTTCTCAATCTCCTTCCTTAGCGAACCCGGTCCACGAACAAACCCGGTAAGGATGATGTTCTTCCTCTTAAGAGTTTTTTCTCGTGTTTCGAGTTTGGCTGTGAACGTTTTGATGATTGAGTCCTGGTTGTCGATCCGTCCTTCTAAAAAAACCCAGGTGCGACGTTAGATCGGTGTTGATCTGGTCCACCGTATACTTTATCGCCACGATTTCAGAGGTACAATTTGTAATACCCCACTGAAGATGTTGCATCGCAGCAAGTAGCGATTTCTGCAATGTCTTTAATGTTAACGGCGGATTAAATGAGACCATGGCTGGAGAATCGGTTGGCTTGGTTTGATTTGTTAACAAAAGTTTCCTTTACTTATTTGGTTATAGATCGATCGGATCGTCCGTGTCGGGCGGGTTGTCTCGTTTTCGTGTTGCAAATCCGAAATCTTCTAAAGCGCTGCAACTGTTTGTGCGAAGCGCTTTCCACCTAGACGCTGTAGTGGGGCGGCCGCTGAAGACAGCCGGGCGCAAGATAGACGGCGTACGATCCGCCTCTCTGCCACTGGAAAAGGCCGTAGGCGGGACAGTCACTTGTAGTTCGCTGCGAGGAGGGTTGGGTGCTGACATGAGATGCACGCGCCCGAGAGCTGCTGACCTCTAGTGGCCAAGAAATGTAAGCAGCAGTGAGAGTCGAAGTAAACACGGCTCGAAATCGCTGTGCATATCGTGGGCCGCATACATGTATGAAACGAACTCACCGATGTGCGGACGAGTCACAGTTAGAAACAGCCTAGTCCTTATGAAAATTTAAAATTGAAGTTGACATCTGCGGCATCTGCAGCACGATGAGTGTGACAGGTGGACCGGAGATGCTGTGCACCATTTGTAGAGAGCGGCGTGTCGACTTCAGATGCCAATGTGGTAGAGATCCAAAAAAAGAAGCAGCGAAAGTTGGTTGAAACTCCGATCGTGCGGTAAATTGTTCGGTGTTGTGATGACAGCTTCGTGACGTCACGACGGGCAATACTTCGGGCGAAATCTTTCAACCGTCACCACAGCAAAAGAGAAAAATTGCAGTAAAAAATTCCGGATCAGAGGCTCGGCAATTCAGTGGCTCATAACAAACACAGTCCGAGACGATCCGGAGGCACTTCTCTAGGCCAAAAAAACTCCCAAAAAAGGATGATAAATAAGCTGGTACGGAGTTAAATACGGAGCACACAAACACACGTTTACTCTACTTACCGCCTATAATGGAACTCCCTGTCGCATACAACATACAACCCCCTGACTGACAAAATAATGAAATTATTTTACTTTTAACCTATAATAAAATCGATAAACATCTGGAATAAGGATAAGGCAGATAGTAATTGATTTATTAACTCCTGCCAATACATATTGCAAATTAATATGAAAGTCTGTCCAGATGTCGTATTTTTCTATTTTTCTACAGGGGGGGGGGGGGGCATTAAAGATGCATGTCGATCTATTGAACCGATCGTTCTTTCATATTAATTGCTTAACGATAACAAATATTACCTGAACCATGTTGCGCAATCAAAAATGAGCATTTTAACGTTTCAGAAAAATTTGGAGCTTTATTACCAATAAGAAATGATAACATAAATATTTTGGTAAAAAAGCCACGTAGAGCAAGTAATTCTCGTAAAAGTGAAAAAACATTGCTTATGACCAAAATTAAGCGAGATAATCGAGGTTGACAAAAAATAAGGCCCCCCGATTAGAAACAGTTAAATGTATTTCATGGGCCTTTCCTTTTTGCGATTAATTTCGATTTGATATATAAAATCGCTGAAGCGAAGGTTTGTTATAATACTGTTAAGAACATGCAGAACAGTGGCATTTTTGGGAATTATTTCAAAATGTTAAAAACTGTCCTAGTGTAAAAAAGGGGTTTGAAATAATTGGAAGGATTTTTTTGATCCTTTAAAAACTCGCTGAATTAAGTATTTTTATCAGAAAACTTATTTAGAAAACTATAAATTTACTTAGTACAATTAATAATGAAAAATTAAACTAATTTTGAAAGATCTGTTTTATTACAAAATCTCTATACGTATATTGTTATAATGGCGAGTATTTGATTTAATAGTTATTAAAAAAAAAAAAAACAGTTTCAAAATTTTGTCGATATTACATAACAACAATGAATATTTCAACCCTGCTACTGCAATGTTGTCCAATAGTTTCAGTGCCATTGTAAGTAACCATATTATGGGGAAAAGCGATAATCATGTAGTTTGAAAATCATTGTCGCAAATATCTGGGTTCAAAAAATCTGAAAAAAAAATGACTGAAAATTCCAGACATATAACCTAAAGCAGAAACATGTTGCATTTTTGTTTTGATATGAGCACTACAATGGTTCTTACTTTTTCAATGTAGAGAGATATGTGTTATAGTGTATTTGAATTAATTTTCAATTACAAATGAGATACGGTAAGTCTGTTATATTATATGTAAGAGATTAAAATAACTAAGCATATATGTATTATGTATGTGCGCCAGTGTTTACGAAAGTTACTACATCCAAAGGTCGGCTTTCAACAAAATACGTCATTTTCAATAATTTCATATGATGTACTTAGTTCGTACAGAAATTTGAAGATAATTATTGTTTGTTCTGAACATTGTATAGCACGAAATATACTAGTCAGGAGACTGAGAACATAAAGTGGGCGCGGATTACTTTTGATTCTTACTAAAAACGGTACATGCATGTAATAACTGACACTGGTTTTAATTTATCTGATATATCTTAGTAATTATACATAATTATTGTAGCAGGGCAGTTTTTAATTAACTACGATATGTACCTTTCATAAAAAATATGTATATATGTATACTTGAAAAATCATGGTTGGGGCATACCAGAAGAGAATTTTGGACCAAATAACGATGGGCATAAAATAAAATACTATTTACGTGAACTTTTCATTCTTTGCGCATATTAAGACGACTGAATTTCATTTTTTCATTGGGCAGTATTTTTGTTTATAGTATATTAAGTGTAGAAAATGAAAAAGAACGTGTGAAATTGTAACCTTTGTAGGACGACTCAAAACGTAGATTTGTTAGATATAAAAAATAAATACATGAAGAGTAAATGTCGAGCGGAATATAAAAACAAATTTGACTTTATTTAAAATCTTTTTTTTCTATACTTTTTTCTCGAATACATATTGATAATATATTTATGTACGTCTTTTCGATGCGAAAAGTAAATTCGTGCGCAAAATAAACTTTACCCACTGAATTTTACTTTACGTACGGAAATGCCGTATGTTGCGTTTATTTTCTACTATTATGAAAATCGTAAAACCATTTTTAATTCGGCGGCAGATTTGTGACTTTTATTAAAAAGGCACTAATATCGCGAAAACATATTGAGGCTGCATAAAATCGCATAAAAAATCATTAATGCACCGAACTTGCATATTCTATTCAATCGGGCGTACATTTTGCAGTATTAATAAAATTGTAAAACCATTTTTATCCCGGCGACAGATTTGTAACTTTTATTAAAATCCACTAATATCAAAAAACATATAGACGCTGCGTAAAATCGCATAAAAAATCATTAATACACCGAAATTGCATATTCTATTCAATCTCGTATATTTTGTAGTACTATGAAAGTAGTGAAACCCTTTTTATCCCGGCGACGATATGTAACAATTGTTAAGAAGGCACCAATATCAACAAAAATCTAGACGCTGCGGAAAATCGCTTAAAAAATAATTGATACGTCGAAATTGCAAATTCTATTTTATCGTGCGTATATTTTGTACTATTAGGAAAATCATGAAACCCTTTTTAGTCGGGCGACCGACGTGTAACTTTTTTAAAACGGCGCAAGTATCGAAATAACATATAGACGCTTTGTAAAATCGCATAAAAAACCATTAATGCACTGAACTTGCATATTCTATTCAATCGTGCGTATATTTTGCAGTATTATTAAAACCGTACAACCATTTTTATCCCGGCGATGGATTTGCAACTTTTATTGAAAGCCACTAATATCAAGAAACATATTGACGCTGCGTAAAATCGCATAAAAAATCATTGATACGCCGAAATTGCATATTCTATTCAATCGTGCGTATATTTTGTTATATTATGACAATCGTAAAACCATTTTTACCGGAAGCGAAATTGTAACTTTTCTTAACACGGCACTAATATCGAAAAAAACATATTGAGGCTGTGTAAAATCGCATAAAAAATCATCAATATGCCAAACTTGCATATTCTTTTCAATCGTGCGTGTTTTTCGTAGTATTATTAAAATCGTAAAAACATTTTTATCCCAGCGCGGCGACGGATTTCTAACTTGTATGAAAGGACACTAATATCAAGAAACATATTGACGCTGAGTAAAATCGCATAAAAAGTAATTAATACGCCAAATTGCACGTTCTATTCAATATTGCGATTATTTTGTTATATTATGAAAATGGTAAAACTATTTTTATTTCAGCGACGAATTTGTAACTTTAAAAACGGCGCAAGTATCGAAAGAACATCTAGATGCTGCGTAATTCAATCCTGCGTTAATTTTCTACTATTATGAAAATTGTAAAACCATTTTTAATCCGGCGGCAGATTTGTGACTTTTATGAAAAAGGCACTAATATCGCGAAAACATATAATTAAAGCGGTTTAACACCGGGCTTTAGACCTACCCTTAACCCATAATTTTAATAAGGTTAATTTTTTTTCTTGGTAGGTCTTAAAGCCCGGTGTTAAACCGCTTTAATTATTTATTTTTTAAACAAAACCTATCGTAATAACTTAATTTTATTCGTAATAATGAACTCTGGGCGCGAAAGAGTTCCTGATGTCATATCAGATATATTTAATGATTTAAACAACAGAAAACTATATTTAAAACTTCTAAAATTATAGAAAGATTTAATTAAAAATTAACGATTTCTTCTGGTTAATCATTACCTCCTGAAGAGGGATCAAAATAGATCCGAAACGTTGAGGTCTCTAGGATATACCTTCCTTTAAGTTTCCTGCATGCTTGGGGAAGAGGTTATCCAGGTTTTAAACAACTTCCTAATTTTTTTTCCTTGGTAGGTCTAAAGCCCGGTGTTAAACCGCTTTAATTATTTATTTTAAAACAAAACCTATCGTAATAACTTAATTTTAATCGCGAAAACATATTGACGCTGTGTAAAATCGCATAAAAAATCATTAATACGCCGAAATTGCATATTTTAATCAATCCTGCGTATATTTTGTTATATTATGACAATGGTAAAACCATTTTACCCTGCCGTCGGAATTGTAACTTCACTTAAAAAGGCACTAATATCCAAAAAACCTATAGACGCTGCGCAAAATCGCTTAAAAATTAAGTAATCCGATCAAAATGCATATTCCATTCTATCGTGCCAATAATTTTTAGTATTATGAAAATCGTAAAACCATTTTTATCCCGGCCGTGGATTTGTTACTATTTTAAACGGCTTTAATATCGAAAAAACATCTAGACGCTGCGTAAAATCGCATAAAAAATAATTAATTCTTCGATATTGTATATTCTATTCAATGATGCGTATATTTTGTTGTGTTATGAAAGTGGCAGAAGCATTTTTAGCTCCGCGGCGGGCATGTAACTTTTTTAAAACGGCACTAATATCCTAAAATGCACCCAAGCGCATAATAAAACAGCATTCTTGATGACTACATGTAGTACTGTCAAGTTCACAGAAAATTTCACACATTTAGAGCTTGAATTCAAATCAAATTCCCGCGCTTTGCTGCGCCTCCCATCTGCATTCGCATGTTTCCGTCATATTGTTTTGTTGTGCAGAAAAAGACGCACGGATAGAGCTGAGATTGAGCGTTTTATAATTAATTTAATAAGAAAAATGGGGAAACATACGTAAAGAAGCAGGTCTCGTTTAGGATCACGTGAACGAGGGGAAGACTCGGCGAGAATAAGGTTGGAAATTCTCGAGAATCAGGTGTCTAACCTAACAAAGGGCTGGACTGATTTTGACACTCGATTCGATTCGCAATATCAAAAGACAGCAAAAAGCGGTCCGAGTGTAGAAATACAAGAAAATAATGGTAAGATTTTCTCTCTAAGAGAACAAATTTTAATGACATCGTGCATACGAAGATATCGTCGACTCTCTCTATATGAGAGATGTCAATTCTATATGAATAAATGTATTCAGACAAAGCGTAAAAAGACACAAGTTCCACACAAACTTCATGTTTGTTAATTGGCCACAGCATTGATTGTTTATCATGCTTCTAGTCAAGGAGAATATTAAGCAAAATTCTGTCAGACACCCGAGAATGACACATACAGTGAGACACTATCCGATCAGAACAAAGAACCTGTCAAAGATATGGATGCAGAATTCCTAGAGATGGAGAAGAGATTCCTTCCAAAAACTCAAATGCAAAAATTACAGTTTAAAAAAACGGTGAACTAACTGGATGCAAAAAGAGTTACCGGACGAAGCAAGAAAAGAATTTTTAAAAAGTATGATCGTAATGGTAGTTTTAATACTAAAGCCCCCCAAGGCAATCTAGAAATTCAGAGGCTTTTATCCGAAGTCGCTAAAATGCGAGTCCAACACTTTTTAGATACGCAACATTGTGTTGGTTCCGCTATTGCCGCTTTGTCACTTGCAACATCTCTTGGTACGGTGTAGTACGGAAGAGACGACTGAAGAATGCTGGAAAATTGCTATCTGACGTGTTTTTCCAACAGTCGATTGCAAGAAAATCCTTTATTATTCCCGCGTTGGATAAAGATATAAAAACTACCCTAGATGCTATAACATCAGATGAATGGCTGTACGGTGTAAAATTGCCAGAATAGGTCAAAGAGGCAAAATCTATTTTTAAAGCATCTGCAGCACTGAAAATGGCAGAAAAACCTGTCAAAAAGTTTCAATGAAGAACATTTCAGGGAAACTGGCTGCGCCCACCTACGAAAGGATAGCAGGCGGGCAAAAAACTCTTGAACTCGCGGTTCAAACCCAGATCATCGACATCTCTCCAACAATACCGGACGGAGAAGGACATCCAGAAGCAGTCGAACAAGAAGTAGATCAGGTAACTGTTAGGGCTGGTCGATTGAAACAATTTATAAAAAATTGGAAAGATATTACAGAAGATAGTTTCATTTTCCGCTGTATTGACGGTTATGAAATTCCTTTGGAATTACAATCATTCCAGGCAAAAGTCCAAACAGAACCTTTTTGGTCATAATTTGCCTTTATACCATATATTATATTTGTATTTATAGTTGTAGTTGTGCATATGTTCACAATCTTCTCTAGATACTTCTTCTACGAAATTTGCTAGTCCCTTTGCAACAGATGAAATATGTGATTGCATACCGCAATAATTTATTACTATATATATATATATATATATATATATATATACAGGGTCATCGAAAAGTATCGGACCCCCCTAATATCTTCAGTTAGAATGCACTTAGGAGAAAATGTCCAATAGCAAAGTTGTATGGTTTCAAGCGGGGAGTAAGATGATGACCTTGACTTTGGCCTTGACCATGTCCTTCAAGGTCATTTCAAGGTCAATCTTATTTTTTTAAATAGAACCCCCCACATTTTATTGTATATTCCTATAGCTTATCTCGAGAGCTTTCCAAAACACTATAATAAAATATTTTTTATTAAGTACTTTTTAAGTTATAAAGGTTTGAAGTTAACAATTTTTTGACACAAAATGTAGAATATCTTGTAAAATATTATTTAGTTTTCAGTAATCATAACCTTAATACTTTTGTGCACGGAATAATGAGACCAATTAATTGGTTTAAAGAAAATATATTAATCGGATCCCTCTAATATTTTCAGTAAGAATGCATTTTGGACTTAACTTCAAACCTTTATAACTCAAAGAGTACTTGATAAAAAAATATTTTATTATAGTGTTTTGGAAAGCTCTCGAGATAAGCTATAAGAATATGCAATAAAATGTAGGGGGTTCTATTTAAAAAAATAAGATTGACCTTGAAATGACCTTGAAGGACATGGTCAAGGTCAAAGTCAAGGTCATCATCTTACTCCCCGCTTGAAACCATACAACTTTGCTATTGTACATTTTCTCTTAAGTGCATTCTAACTGAAGATATTAGGGGGGTCCGATACTTTTCGATGACCCTGTATATATCTATTTTGCATTGTGTAACTTCTATTTCCTTATATTCTTTAATTTGTAAAAGTTGTGCTTTAGTTTTTTCTATGTATCTGTGTCAGATTTCGCGGAGTCACCAGATCACTCGCAGCCTCGTAAACGGCACAATTGACTTGCTACAGGTCGCAATCATCTGAAAGAGCATCCAAAAGTAGGCTATTTGCTCTGTCTATTTCTCGTTGTTTAGGCAAAATTTTCGTTGTCAGATTTCGCCTAAACACGATTGTCGTGTTTCCACAATGTGGAGCATCACTCCCTGCACCGCGTACGGGCTCAGTTGTTATTGCCCGCACATCCGGTACCGGTTGACAGCTGGGAACAACGAAACATATCCGCCTCAGATAGGCCACATAATCTCTTAGATGTTGTTGAGAAAAGCGATCTGGCAGTTCGGAGTGCATTACTGCAAACCGACTATACATTCGCGCCATGTAGCCTCTGTCTTGCGGACAGCTTTCCTCATAGCAGCGCATTAGATCTTGCCTGAGATCCTCCGTCCACTGAAATCGTCCGTGGGCATTCGTGGATCGTGGTCCCGGGATACCCCTTCTGGCCCGATGGTCAGGAGCCCTGCGCATTATGCTATTTATAACCGCATTTAAATGGAGTAGGGTGGTTGGCCCTACTCCCCGTTGTTGAGCCTCTCGTTTGTCTCTCACCTCGCCATCCACTGGGGTTGGTTACCCAATCTCTGGCAAGGTTGCTAAGAGTCCAGGGCCAACCGGCTTTAATAAGCACACGTGGAGGTGAGAGTAGGACATTTGGGAAGATAGGCTAGGATGCAGCTTTTTGCATAACCGCATTGTGTTACGCATCATTCCCTTTGGGCCCCTTATTATTAATAAATAAAAAATGCTAATAAAAGTTTACTGTTTTATTAACCTTCCATTTTAAGGTGTTTGGGATATTTATGTAATAAGTTCCCTTGGAATATATTCAATAGCTTTTATTTTCGTATTTCATAATTATACATTACAATAGTTAATCAATATATTGAAAATACATATTATTAATCGTAAAATTAACGAGACGTTTCCTCGCATGGAAATTGACACTTGGCACAACCCTTAATTATAGGAGGTTGTCCATCTGGCATATCCCAGCCAGCCTCAAAATATGATAGCATCTTCGACATTCTCTTATACCAGGATGCATTTGCAAAGCAGATGGCAAGCTTCTTCAATTTGTCGTTCAGCAAACATGCAGATGAAGTCGATCGGTAGACATTCTGTATCCTTTGTTTCCATCAATGCGAGACATTTCACTTCATAATAAATCCTTAATGAACATTGCAGAGATGCAGGCTGTTCAAGTAGATTTTCCAATACCCAATTTTTAAGTATTTGTACATTATCTTTAGCGCAAGTTCCATTAATCGTATGACTTTTACATTTCTCCAACAATTGATATTGCTGCTGTTGCTTCAGTTTTGTCAAGGATGGCAGTCCAACAAATCGAGATCAATGACATTGTCAGCGTTTAATATATCCTCCAACCAACATTTTTCATCGACTCCTTTTGCATAAATTTTGTTGGCACATTTAACGATATCCTCCTAAGTCTCGTTTATAACATCAAAGGGAACATCACCAGATTGTCATGGTAAGCCGTGATAATTGTGCATTAACCAGTTATTTACGCTTTTATAGTGTAACGTAATCACACCCATTAATATGGTGGTTTAAACACATAAGTCTCAATTTCACTGTCGAAAATATTCATTATAGACATTTCCTTCGGTTTGAAGCGATTACAAGGCCCGCGGAATCCCTGCACTTCGACAATGTATACCAATTTGTATGATACTGGTTCACTAGCAATTAAAGTATAACTATATTTTATTCATTAATTATCGCATGCGCAATAATAACTACCCTCCCTCAAATCAACTTCTTTACATTTCCACTTATGGGATTATATTATACAATACGATCATGTAAAATTAAACAATAAGCAGAAGTGTTTGCAGGAAAATTTTCATTTGATTCAAATTCGAGCCGCACATCGACAGGTGCGTGTTTTAAAGCTTCATTCTGCTTAGAGCAATCAATAATGATTAACGCAGCTTTCTCTAAAAATATTGATTTATTCAATATAGGTTTACCATTAACATTTTTATTATAGTAACTTGCTTGAAAATTGATATTGTATCAAATTTTATCTACCATCTCTTTATTTTTTTTCCTACACTCAACTATGAGGAAATATATTTTATACGTGTATAATAAATTATCACTATTTTCGTTAACTCGAAACTTTACTAGCGCATCACATCTTCAATAAAAAATTATACGCACATTTGCCACCAGTCACCACCACAAGCCAGTTATCATTACTGGATATTGACACACTCTAATTCTCTACGCTCAACATACTCTTTTCCATAATTTACCACCCGGTTGTCACAATCTATAACAAATTAGACGATAGTCTATTTATAATAAAAAAAGAAACAAATCACCCCAATTGGAGCACAATACCCAGGAGATGGTCACTGCGTACTTGCCAAATTGATTGGTTGCGATCGGAGTGGCGAGACTAACTCGCTGACGAAGGATGAATCAGATTCCGTTTTACTTTGAAAACAAACCCGAATCAGTCTGAAGATTATCATGCTGTATCGTAGTTCGATCACCAATGCAGTCCTTACCACATTCTGGCGATGATTTTCTGTTTACGATTTTGGAGATGTGGATGTGGATGCCGAAGAGATTACAGATGTGTGTGAATGCGGTTCTTACTACACAAAGATAACGAGCACCGGCATCATGCAATGTTCTTTAAAACTAACACTCCAAAAACTCACCCAATCGGTCCGACCACATTGCCTGCTGGAGATCATGTCGCGACCACGCATCCGCTATTCGTCATGACCGACCCTTTCCTGCACGTTCCACTATCGTTTTTCAATCTGGTAAAAAGAAGAGGTGCCGAAAAGAGGTTTTGTTGATAATCCCCCCAACACTCCAATTTAAATTTGTCGTTGTCGATCCTCGCATCCACTGTAGCACACCACATCAAACGAAAACAGAGATGTGAACAACCATCGTCGCCGATATACAAACGCGCTGCGGAGGGGGAGAAGGCGCTGAATTCAAAAGTATCACGGGTCGATATAATAATACATGACGCACACTAGTGCCTTGATCGCTCATACTGTGCACGCGAATTTTGAACTAAGTGCACCCGCGACATTCAAACGTGACATATTACATTCATACTATTACAATATACATATCGTATAATGAAGGAAATTGAGTATTTGCAATGAGAAGGTTTAAATTACCTGTGCGGTTATTTCCTCAAAAAGAAGTCGGAAAATGTTGAACCACTGAATGCCGGAACAAGCTCGACAGAGCCCGGAGTGGGGGGGGGGGTGAAATTATGGTAAAATAAAAAAAGTAAAATTCGAATTTTTAATATTAACAAAGAAATTGTAATATATATATCTTAATAAATGGAGCACCAAGCATACATGGATTTGCATAAATGAGCGCGACTCAGAGCGCTGGATACACGTTGACGCCACGCGGTAACAATGGCTGCCCCATATGGCACCAAAGAACGAAAATGGAGCCGAAATCCGTTTCTCACACTGTCCAAAATTAAATAAAGTCTTTTACAATGTGATTGAATGACTCTCCCACTTACGAAAATCACCGGAAAACCGCGGCAGCTCCACTGGAGGTAACCCTTGGGTCGCAGAAATACCTGGTGTTGCGGCAGCCTGGATTGCCGTGCCTGTACCAGTTGCGCCACCACTCGCTGTCGTTGCCGGTTGCAGTTCCGCCAGGGCGTTGGCCATGAAATCCATTGCGGCTAGAAATGACTCCTCCGTTGAGGCAAAGACGTCCTTTTCGAAATATTCATGGGACTCTTGCGTTTTTGAGTCGGCCATTTGCAGCAGCTGAGCATGCAGGTCGACGCATCGAGCCCAATTTTCTTTGAGCAACGAAATGCGATTTGTTGCAATGGCGATAGTCCAATTATTTCGCCCGATTTTCTTGAAATTTGGGAGAGCTCGTTCCACAGATTTTACGCTCAGCAGTTGTTGCTGCATGAGAGCCTCCATCTTGTAAATACGTCGTTTTAATGACGTCACAAACACCAAGTTCGAATGTTCAGTCACTTTTTTCACTTTTTTTTGAAACTTCACGTCACTCCAATCCGGCTCGAAGGACCAAATTTGTGCGGTTATTTCCTCAAAAAGAAGTCGGAAAATGTTGAACCACTGAATGCCGGAACAAGCTCGACAGAGCCCGGAGTGGGGGGGGGGTGAAATTATGGTAAAATAAAAAAAGTAAAATTCGAATTTTTAATATTAACAAAGAAATTGTAATATATAAATCTTAATAAATGGAGCACCAAGCATACATGGATTTGCATAAATGAACGCGACTCAGGGTGCTGGATACACGTTGACGCCACGCGGTAACAATGGCTGCCCCATATGGCACCAAAGAACGAAAATGGAGCCGAAATCCGTTTCTCACACTGTCCAAAATTAAATAAAGTCTTTTACAATGTGATTGAATGCCGAAAGGCGCGTGAAATCACAAGCACTATAATGGCAATCAATTCGCTGCGAGGTCACAAGGGACGCGAGCGAACGAGTAATGGCGCACACGTTTTCACCGACGCCTTTTCGGATGCGAATTGAAAATAAATGTCCAAACTTCGCGTTTCGCGGCGAATTGCGTTGTTCGCTTTGCGCGTTGGGTGAATCGCAGATCAGCGACAAGAACGACAGATTCGCGGATCGAATGGACAAAAAAATCGAAATTAATGGCCGTCCGCGATGCGAATTTGTGAAAGTACAATTATTACGAAAAGACGCGTAGTTGAATGCGGTACTTTTCGAACTGGCTTCCCCCTCGATGCATGTGACGATCTGCTGATGATGAAGAATATCACGCAGGCGCGAGACAGCGCGAGTTGCTCTAAATGACAAATTATTAACGCAAAACGAATTGCGCAAGTGCGGAGCGGCTTTTCGTTCTATCGCACGAATCGGAGATCGGCAAGGATCGAGGAAGAAAAGGGCCGGATCGCAATATCGCAAGAGCCCTTCGCGAAAGAGGGCCGTAATAATTGAAATTTGAACCCGGAACATAAAATTACAAAATTCACGGACAATCGTGAACATTACCATACGGATAATATTCTGAATTCAAAAATACTTTAACATTACTAATGTTACAGTGATCAAATAGGCTATCATTTTTTTGTGCTGTTTGGAAACCAATAATAATATATCGTAGCTTTTCTAGTTCTGTAGCTGTTTTCACGGACCACACGTGGGATGATGTTACCGGTAATAGCGGATATTCATAATGTACGTAAACTTAAAGATATGGAAGGATCTTTTTCAATGAAACGTAACAGCTGTATCCTTTCCCTATCAGCCAACGTGACATATTGAACCATAACCATTCTATTTTATTCATCTCAATTTTGTAACTTTCATCTACATTTTGTATAATTGCACTATCATCATGTTTAGGTCTTGTTAAAACAAGTTCGTGCTTTGCGTTTACAATTATCTTACGGAAAAGCCTCACTGAAAAGTTCAAGTGCGGAGGGGATCGAACGAAACGCCACGCATTTATCTTTTTTAATTTTAATTATTAGTATATTTTGCATGTCTATACAATTTTTTTTTTGCAAATTTATATATTTTTGCATGTTTGTACATATATTTTTGCATGTTTGTACATATATTTTTGGATGTTTATATATATATATATATATATATATGGGGCATTCTTTGTGAAAAAAGCCACCCCACCTGTCTAAAAATCAGAAACACCTACTTAGGTCTATTTGGGCTCAAATTGTAGCTTAGAGTGTGTAGTTTCAAAAAATCACCGGTACTTTCCGAAAAACAAAATGGCATGTTGCAATATGGTGCCCGGAATGCGTGAAGCACGAACCGACATTATGTATTTCGGTAAAAATTCATTCACAAGAACAAAGAAAACATTTTTTTTTATGCATATCGTACATTATTGTGTGCACTTTGCGTACGTATATTACACATTCAGAAATTCAATATGTCCGATTCAATATGGCGGACGGAATTTAAAATTTATCATTTTAATTAGAAAAATACTCGGTCTTATAGTAAATTAAATTAGAAAAAGAAAACCTCTACTGCAATTTCTCGAAATTATGCATGTTTCTCGTGACAATAATTTATGAACAGATACAATTTCACTGTTACCGCATCTTTTCTAATTAAAATGATAAATTTTAAATTCCGTCCGCCATATTGAATCGGACATATTGAATTTCTGAATGTGTAATATACGTATGCAAAGTGCACACAATAATGTACGATATGCATAAAAAAAAATGTTTTCTTTGTTCTTGTGAATGAATTTTTACCGAAATACATAATGTCGGTTCGTGCTTCACGCATTCCGGGGGCCATATTGCAACATGCCATTTTGTTTTTCGGAAAGTACCGGTGATTTTTTGAAACTACACACTCTAAGCTACAATTTGAGCCCAAATAGACCTAAGTAGGTGTTTCTGATTTTTAGACAGGTGGGGTGGCTTTTTTCACAAAGAATGCCCCATATGTATATATATATTTTTGCATGTCCAGATATTTATTTTGCATGTTCATATACATTTTTGCAAGTTTATATATTTTATCATCATATTATATTTTTGTACTAATGTCATTTTTCTTTCTTTAGTTTTATTATAATTGCATGCCAACCAATCTATCTCGTATGTTATCATGGTATTGGTTGTTTTGGGAGTTATATCTATTTCAATTATTATTGACGATTTATTATTTCGCAAAAAAAGGGATTCCGTTGGTTGATTTAATCGATCGTGTTTTATGAAAGGGTCGATCAAACTATCTGTACTTAAATTTGCATAGGAGAAATCCAGAAATAGAATCTTGTATGGTGCTGTTGTTGCTGTCGTTGGATGGACTGTTTATAGGGGGGTTACACTTGAATCTTTATGTTTTTTATTGGGTAGTAAACCTGAACCTAAGACATCAGATCTTTATTTTTCTGACAAATGCTGTGTGATGCTTCGTGTATTCATGTATATACACACACGACAAAAAGGATGCGCAAAAGGATGATTAGAAGGTGTAAAAAATAAAAAAATATATGCTGTATATATTAAAACCTTACTGAGTCCAGACGACACGGGGACTCTGGTTTTCACTCAAAAAAAAAAAAAAATAAAAGGAGGGAATAAGAAAAATTATTAAAGGGGAATAGGTTCGTATTATTTGTATTTTCTGATGGGGATATTACACTTATTGGGGAGGGCTTTTAAAAATACAATTATATAAAAAACGCTGCGCACTGTGCACAGTACTTAAGCATATATTTCGAATCTTACACAAGAAATCCGATACGCCTCTTAACAATTGAAATAACTTTTGTACGCAATAGAAAGTTGTAAGTTTTGCTCGCCGTAACGGTTCACAAGGAAGTGGCTCTTCTTGAGGATGGTCTGGCCCGTTGCCATCACGCCACAGTGTCAGTCCTAGGTATTAATTTTCAGGGAATAAACAAAGAGGAATAACAATTATTAAAAAAGACGAATTAATGACAACGTAAGGACAACGGTGGGAAACATAATTTTGGCAATACTGGGATTAGTGGGGCAAGTCTAAATTTGCAAAAAGGGGTGAGCGACTGAATGGATTTCCTGCATGAGTGCGACGAACATTCACTCGGCACTGGAAGGGGTAATAACAAATGTAATGAGTGCGACAAGCACAAACAATACTGATGACGAATTAATATTCTATGTTGGGCCATGAGTGCGATGAACGTCGACTCAACAAGCGCGACAGAAACACGTCTATTCCATGCATGAGTGCGACGAACGTCGACTACGCGAATATGGAAAGTAGACAGAGACGCTGTATAACTGAACTGACCAATAGGGACTGACGTGGATCAAGATGGCCGCCGAGTTGTGCGTAAAACTGCGTGACAGCCAGTCGACGGTGAACGACGACAAAAGTGACAAGTCGCTTCGGTTTTCGGGATTTTTCAGTGTTTTTGAGTTATTGTAATTATAAATTTATTTTACTGCGTAGTTCACTCCGGGATCGAGTGCCACAGGATCGGGTGCAAGGGAAGTGCAATCGAAGTCAGCCTCTCGACGGCAAAGGGAAAAGGAGTTTTGTAGCTTTGAAGGGAATAAAAAAGGAACAATTACGGTAAGTTTTAACTTTAATTAATAAGGACTATTCCTTTGTGTAAGGATTGTTAAATTTTTGTTTCAAGGTAAGGACGTCAGCCAGCAGCGGTTCCGGCACGAGGCAGCAGAACATCACAACAGCTGATTGGAAATGTAAGTATTGTGTTTACTTTTCTTCTATATGCCTCAGGAACCTTTCCTTTTCCTTGGGCGATAGACTTGACTACTTCACGATACTGACAGATTCTTTATTTATAGCATAACAATTAATAATTTCTATGTTTACAGGTATTTCTGCTTCCTGGACAGCTGGACGAGATGGGACGATGACACCAAACACTAATTGAACACCACCGTTGGGAAAAGGTTCCTGGACCTACTCTACTGGATTCTGACGGGACGATTCACCATTCTTCACTTTTCTTTCTTGAGGCGTAGGTAAGTATATAAGTTGGGAACTCAAGTAGGCGAACGATCTACATTGGGTTACAAATTCCACCGGGCCTGACGAAAGTAGATTTTGAATACTACATAAAATTTTCGAATCGTCATACAATATAAATAAACTTAAAATCTAAACTTACAAAAATTTTCGCTTTACGATTTCACGATACCGTTGTCCGGGCTAAGGTAGAGGGCTATCATATAAGGAAGGGATAAGATCGAGCGGAAAGAAGGAACGTAATAATCGCAGATTGCCAACAAAAATTATTCTTATTATCAGATAAATGTGATATGATGTAGATATATGTAGAACAAACAATAACAAAATATTTCCAATAATTACTCTTCTCGTTAACGTTCGATTTCAAAATATTCCATTACTAACATCACAAACAACAAATAAAGGGGCATATTTTCAAGTTTTATACTGAACAAACAAAATAATACACAAATAATTGCAATGTTTACCAAAGTTAAGAAGCATATTAGCAACAAAACATCAAAAACTAAAAAGGTACTGCCAAAAGGAACAGGCAATTTAATAATAAAGGGTATTGCCGAAAGGAACAGGCAATTTAATAACAAGGGGATGCCGAAAGGAAAAGCGAAATAATAAAGGGTATTGCCGAAAGTAACAGGCGAAATAAGAAAGATGGGATTATTTGGTAGTAGGGAAACGGGGTTTCAGGCAGGTTTTTGCCGAATGTCCTTGCTGACGACACCTTTTACATCTAAATCCCGGAGGAAAAGCATTCGGAAGGTGAAGGTGAAGAGGGCAAGGATAAAGGACGGGGAATTTTTAGGGACATTAGGGCTGGGATTAGTGGAACTACTGCCGTATACGCCGGCTGTGAATTTTCGAACCCCGGTTGATGCGCCTTTTCTAGGGCAGCTCCGACTGCTTGCATATCCTGCCGTTCCATCCGCACATGTGGCGGGCATCGCGGTTGTCGCAAGGAAGCAGATTCCGACGGGGCAGGATGGTCGATGACCACCTTCTGAACCGTCATGGGGGGTCCCCTGCGCTCGCTTATGGCCAGACTGGACATAGGCGGCACCATTCGGCGGTAGTTCCGGGGTTTAGGAGTTGGAATGGGAGATTGAATGGGAGTATATGGCAGGGAAGGGTGTTTAGGAGGAGGTAAAGATTGTCGAAGGGTTGAGGAAATGAAGGTCTAGTAGGAGTATGAAGGGGTGAAGTTTTAGGAGGAGTTGGAGATCTAGAGATGGGTGATGGTGTTAAAGGAGATGAAGGTCTAAGAAGGGGTGAAGGTTTAGGAGGGCCGGCAAAGAAGGAGAAAGGTCTAGGGGGAAAAGGAATAGGATTGAAGGAGGCTGGGAGGGATTTGGATGAAGGGTACTTTGGGCGAAAATCAAATGGGGAAGTAGGGTCAGGAGTAGGAGCTGGGTAGTTCTTGGATATGAAGTAGGAGCGGCGGGCAATCCGTTCCAGCTGCGGAACCTGCGGAACCGGCTTCCATTTTGGTGCCATATATTCTGGCCGCTCAGTATTTTGGCTCCTGGGCCCGAAATGCCCTCGTCTCAGTGGCATTTTTCCTAAAACAATATAATTTACTCATAAATTATCTATTGATTGTTCTCTATTTCCATCCAACTTCTACTCTAATACTATTATTACTCTACTGATTGGTTCTTGATCGGAGGTTATATTTACGGGGTTCATTTATGGGTTGATCTATCGTGTTATACGTCGGAGTGGTAATGGGTGTTTTTTTTTGTCTACCCACTCTTCTTTTTGGAGGAGGATTGGCCAGGGGGGGTATTTCTTGGGTAATTTGTATGGTATTAGGGGTTTCTTCATTTACTCATAATCGGATTTTCATTACTTGGGCTGGGTATATTAAATCTCAAATTATTATCAACGGGTATATCAGGGGTCACATACAATTTCAAATCCTTGATATGAACTTTTGGATTTCTCCGAGTACTATTGTCTTCAATCTCATAAACAACAGGGGACAATACTTTAATAATTCGAAAGGGGCCGGTAAATTTGGGTGCTAATTCAAATTCTCTCTCTAATTTGGCTGCTAATTCAAAATATCTCTCCATGCCGTGGGGTCATTACTATTAAGGGTGACTGGGTCCTTATTACGGATACTTCGGGCAGGACGGGAATTGCTACCAAAATTTAAGAAGGCCGGGGTCATTTTGGTGGAAGCTTGTACTGACGTATTCATGGCAAAGCAGAATTCATTTAAGTGCAAATCCCAATCACGATGATCCATATCAGTTGGGATACCTTCTGGCGCTGGCATTCAGGACATCGAGCGACATATTTGGCCACATCATGAAACATGCCAGGCCAAAAGAAGTCGTGTATCAAACGTTGATACGTTTTGTCGACTCCTAAATGACCAGACTGTGGGTTGTCATGGGCATCACTTATGGCACGAAGACGGGATTCTGAGGGCAATACTAACTTCCAAGCATCGAGATCTTTCACGGCGGACTCTATAACAGGGTGAGGGCGATGGCAATATATTTTATCTTCAACTATCTTCCAATTAGGGTACTTAAATGGGAATTCTCTTATATTATTCATTTTATCTTTATACCAATTATCTTCTGAATCTCCTATCGCAAAAAGGGCGGCATCAAAGGAATCATACATTCGGGAAAGGGCATCCGGCACTACATAGAGGGATCCTTTCCTATGAATTATCTTCATATCATACGCCTGTAAGGCCAGTGCCCAACGAGCCAATAGTCCCGTCGGATCACGTGAATTTCTTAACCACTGTAAACTACTGTGATCTGTGATCACGTCAAACGTGGTTCCCTCAATGTAGGGCCTGAACTTTTTCACTGCCCATAGCACAGCCAGACACTCTCGCTCCGTTACTGTGCATTTCCGTTCCGCCGCAGTCAATACTCGACTCGCAAAAACAATGGGATGTTCATACCCGTCTATTTCCTGGGTCAGAACGGCACGCACAGCAACGTCGTTAGCGTCTGTCTGGACTGAAAAAGGTAATTTGAAATTAGGGCGGGCTAATACAGGAGTACAGGTAAGGGAATAACGGAGGGTATCGAAGGCTTGCTGTTGGTCAGCTCCCTAGTGCCAGGATGCGTTCTTCATAAGGAGCTGTGTCAACGGGACTCGATCTCTGGATAGGTTAGGGAGAAAACGGGCATACCAACCAACCATTCCCAAGAATTGGCGTAATTGTTTCAGGGTAGTAGGAGGGGGGTATTCTAAAATAGGGGCTATCTTATATTGATCCGCTTTTAACCCGTCCTTGCCTATGACCAGATATTCAACCTCGGAACAGAAGAACTCACTTTTTTGTTGATTTATATCTAATCCAGCTTCAACTAAAGTTTTCAAAATAATCTCTAAATACTTAAAATGTTCGTCTTCCGATTCTGTGGCTATTATTACGTCATCTAGGTAGGTAAAGACATTGGGTTCCCAAGCAGGATCAATTAGCCTATCCATTAGCCTTTGGAATGTGGCAGGTGCATTTGTTAATCCAAAAGGCATTCTCTTAAATTGAAACATGCCTCTTCCTGGGGCGGCGAAGGCGGTGATTGGGCGACTGCTGGGTTCTACTGGGACCTGGAAATATGCTTGGCTTAAATCTAATTTGGAAACACAACGGGCACGAGGCATAGCTGATAAAATACGTTCCATATTCGGGATGGGATACGTATCTTTCAAAGTTACTTTATTTACATCTCTATAATCTATACAAATCTATGCTTACCGTCGGCCTTTGGGACAATTAAAGGGTTACTCATCCACGGGCTCATGGATTTCTCAATTACATCCTCACTTAACATTTTATCAACTTCCGTTTGGGCAATTCTTAACATATAAGGGGATAACACACTGGGTTTTTGTCGAATAGGGGGATGATTTTGTACATTGATAGTATGCTGGGCTAGGTGGGTTTGGGTTAGGACTGGGGAATTGGATACCGGAATTAATTGGTTTAGTAATTCATTAAGTCGTTTCTCTGCATAAAACGATGGTTTTATTAGACGGGCACAATCATAAATAGGTTGGACGGGAATCATACTAATATTTCTACCAAATTTACGAAAAGGGCCGTTTTTAGTTTTCCATATTCATCTCTCATAATCTATCTTAATTCCAAACAATCAAAAAAATCTGTTCCTAAAACGCTTGCATAACTAAGGGGGGCTACTCTAACATCTAGCAATTGGACATCATTATCTAATTTTATTTCTAGTGACACCACTCCACGCAAAGGGACAACGCTTCCGCCTGCTACTCTTACCACTTCTTCAATCGGCCTTAAAAATGGAGCCAGCATGCTTCCATGGAATCATACTAACGCGTTATTTATTCTTTTATCACTTTACATTTGCGATCAATTGGCTTTCGAAATTGAAAAAATCGCAGTGTCACATTGTAGATGAAGGTTTTCTGTGTATTTAAAAAAAATTCATTCGAATCTGATGAAAACTCTGCCAGAGAAACGATTTTAAAAAGAGAAAAAGGGTCGATTTCTACTGTGAACCGCTACAAAATGGTGTACCGCGCGAGCCGATCACGAATTATTTCTATCGACCCTAAAATTAGTAACTCGGCCCTATCATACCGGTCGATAAGGTCACGCAAGTCGACCTTCTTGTCGATCTCCGACCGAGTTGCAGAGATTTGCCCAAGATTGGCGATGCGTCGCCAAGCCGCAAGAGATGGCGTGGCGTTAGTAGCGGTTGCCGTGTATGACACGGGTGTGGTCGTAATGGTAAAATGTCCCGATGAAGCGGTGGGCATCATCACCGTTAAGGTGGGTACTACCGTTACGGGAGAAGTAGCGGGGGTAGGTACGATAGAATCCATATTACCGAAATTAACACAACCAATAAGAACGCAATTAAGAAAACCGCGAAAGAGTGACGATATGCAGTGGGGATAGATATCAGAATCTAATCGCTAAACACTACCGGAAATACTCAAATACTAAAAAGAAAGATGCAAAAAGATCGGGCGCTTCTCAAGGTAGCGATGCAACTTGAGGTTCTACGTCGAGTTATCAGATCCGTTGATTGAACGACCTGCCGTCCAACGTAAAGCAAAAGATTACCAGAACAAAAATCAAATTATATGTAATCAATTCGAAACAGGATATTTGCAGTGTCCTAGGAAAACTGGACGTGATACACACTTTAATGCAAAAGAAAATGTAATTATGGTTTCCGCGAACCGAAATCGAGAATTCCATAAATAAACTCGGCAAATCAAATAGGAAAAATCCAAAAATGTTATGATTCGAATAGCGAGCGAAAATTATCAGTAATATTCGAAAAAGAAATGACGGGTACACTCGTACGAACCGCAGAAGGTAGGGAAGCGCGAATCGGGACGGGGAAATAAAACGTTATTTTTACTCGAAAGTTGTTTGAGTCGCTGCACTGGTACCTGGAACTTACGAAAAATACTAAGTCTACCAGTTATAAGAACAGATGTCATAAATCAAAAATTGTTTCGAATCAACACAGGAACTGTGTGTCGCTCTATGGCTCGTTGAATTGAGAGGGAGATCTTATACCTGTAAATAGCGAAAATCTTTAAATATGCCAAATGAACTGTAAAATTTCCCGAAAATATTTCCAATTAAATTTTCAAAATGAACTGTACTATTCATTGAGATTTGTTACAAAATCAAAAGTGGAAACCTAATTAAAAAATAGCGATTTGAATTTTATTTCCCAAAAATCACAAGTGTGAAACAGATTCAAAATCTGTTCAAAACACAAAAAACAATCGAAAATTTGAAAATTTACTTAATTGGACTTAAATCTTGATGACTAAATCGGAAATAAAATAAATGTGTAATCAAAAAAAAGATTCAAAATTCGTTATTGATTGGTAAATAGATGATTACGATTAAGTTTTAAAACAACGAAATACTACAATCTAAATTTTGAAAACCTCACGACAATTTATGTTACTGTGTTCCCGTTATTCACAAATATTACTTCACTCGATATCAATCCAGGGACGGCAATACGTGCCGCCGATTGCTTCATATCATGCCAACATGCTTGTCCTTACCTGGGGGGAACCATAGAGTGAATTGTAAATGCTATGAATGTAAACAATTATTATTTGCAGGTATTATTCATGCAAATATTGTACACAATAATAAATCAGCGCCGCAATATCCAGGAAGGTCAATACGGGAAAAATGTAAACAACACTCGTTAACGAGCAACTCCTGCGAATAATAACAAAAACAAATCTATTATTTATGACTTTAAATTTATTGCCATGTTATTTTGCAGAAAGTGTGAATATAAATCTAATAACTGCTCGAAATTTTTTTGAAAATAATACCAAAGTTTCAGAATGCAAAAATTCTAGAGGATTAATTTTCCAAATTAATTTTTCGAATCCTTTCGAGGGAAAACTGGACGGGAAATGAAAACAGGAAAACATTTTTTTTCTTGACCCAACATCAATATAGTACCTGAATACGCGAAAACGCGGAGAAGACTGGAAAACCCGAAATCGATGATAAACACAAAGAAAAAGAAAAGCCCAAAAATCTACAAAAACTCTCGTACTCGCAACCACTTCGCAAACAAGAAATAATGTTCACAGTTTTATTTATTTCTCTTTATTTTTTTCTTGGGAAGTCTTTTTGACTTTTCCCACCAGGGATGCTAATTTATAACCCGTCAGGAAGGGAGAAATAAATAATTTTATTTCAAACTCGATAAGAAATTCTATTTCTAAATCACTTGAATATATTTACATACGAAACTACAAATTTGCTTGAACGCGACATTATTACGCTAATTCGAAAGGTACGCCATCATGCTCAAAACACGATGACCGGACATTTGGTTTAGCGGGCTCGCTACGGCGGCGCACAGTGGATCAAAACTTAAGAAAAGCTAGACATATAGCAAAAAAAAATTGTTGAAAATGATTGAATTTTTTAATATTTTACACTCTTTGATAGTTGTGTGACTATAATACAAAAGATTATTTTTTCAATAATCAAGTCAATCATTATTAATAAATATCTAAAGCCAGTATTTCTAAAAAGTTTTAAAAATTCGTCAGAATATTACCTGAAATAAGTAATTGATAGAATGGCGGAAAATATTACATCATTATTTATTTTTTAGATATGCTCTACATATATATGTGTATCAAAAAATTATAATAGGCCATTTTTATAAAATAATTTAGGAAGTTATATTCCTGGTGCAATTTTAAGAACGAAAAATTTAAAAACATCCTCTTTATCTTTGTTTTTAAAAAAATGTGAAAATTTGTTTAAAATAATACAACATGGGTAGTCTTCAGAAATGCTTAAACTAAATATATAAATTGGTTTCAGCTGCGTCAAACTGCGACCCTTTTCAAAAATCGCATTTTTCAACCTGAATCGAGAAATCGATTTTTCATGAAACGCGCAACAAGTCCTAAAGAAGAATTTACTTGTATGTTTTTTAAGTAATGTATCACGCTATTGTAAATCTAAGGAAACAAGGAAGGCATGTTTCTATCTTAAAATTTCCTCCTGGGGTAATGGTTAAAATAGAAATCTTTGGAATCCATATATCAATCAATTTAGTTTTTACTTTTCGGTCGACCATCTTGAATTCGCCATTTTTAATTCTCAATATCCGAGGTAAAATTCGTAATCAACGACCCCGCAAACCCCCGAGTACTAAGTCTTGTCTTAAGCAACTTAGTTTTCACATTTTTATGGGCCATCTTGAAGTCGCCGTTTGGAGTTCTCATCATCCGAGGTCAGATTCGTACTCTTCGACCTCGAAAATATATAAGTTAATTTTTAAGTTTAAAAACATGCACCGTGTAACTCATAACAGTTAAATTACTGCCTATGTCTAGCATTCCCTTATCCACGGAATATCGCGGTGCAAAATACGTTTTGTAATAAATGGCGCATATAAATCTGAAACTTCGGTAATACGTGCGTAAAAATTATGCCGCGAGATGTTGCCCACGAGGGCGTCGGTGTATAACTATAAACAATAAATTTCTTGAAGACGATTTGACGCCCAAAAAAGTATTCTGGTGTGTCAATACTTTCATTTACAGAGCACTCGAGAATAGTGTAAGATAAACATTTGTGGAGGTAACATGCGACACCTCCACCTAAAATAAACCGTTTTTGCCCATCGCTGCGCAGTGCCCGATCATTACGAACGAAATTATAGTTTTTAACGGAATCACGCGATGAATCAACAAGCGGTGACATCCATGTTCCGGTGACTGCCAGGATGTGTGTTGTACAATCTACTAACTCATTTTCCACATCTTGCAGATGGGCACGCAGTTAATTTATATTTATACACGAGATTTTTAAAGACGACAAGAAATCGGACGAAGACACGTTACTTGATACACATTGATTAACAAGATTCTGCTGTGGTTGTCAGACAATGTTATTGAGATCTTGTTCTGTCGCAATTAACAACTCGGGGGTGCCGCCATCTTTTTTTACAAAAATATTGCCATCTCTCGCCCAAACGCGCTTATAACCTGCGTTATTAGCCGCAAGTTTGGTTTTTTTAAGCAAATTGTAGGTCGATGAGGGCAAACTCGCTGACGTACACAGTATTGTCGGTGTTAGCATCTTTAGGTAATTCCGGGAATAGTTCCAGGACGGTAATTTTTCCCAACTTACGCTTTGTTTCGACAATAAAATTTCGAACGTCAACAGATTTAAGGCGTATTTTCAAGGAGAAATACTGTGTAGGAGTTGTTGAACTGGTAGCAGCAGAATAGGAGGTCGATGGTCGATTATGTTCGATTTTTTCGATTTTTAAGATGTCGCTCAATAAACCAGGCACACCGTTAAACGCTTCAAGGATTTGCGAAAATTGCTGAGCCGTATCCATAGTTGACTGCGTTGGGGGCAAGGTAGGCGTAACAGATATTACTTGCGGAGGGAGGGAACTAGCCGAAAATACTCGCGACTGTGTTAATAGAGGCTGCACTCGATCAAGAAAAAAGGACGGAGTAGGGTGCGCGAGGAGATATACGTCACGTCAGACAACAGTAGTTGCGGCGCGGTAGGCGGCGGAAGAAGTAAATGCGACAAAGAGCGCATACAACACACAAATTCCGATGTGCCGCGTATGTAGAGCCGTCAGCAAGACTCGTGAAAAAACTTTTCGCAAACGGGACACTTCGCACGAACTTTGCACAAATTACGCGAACAGCTACATTATGGCCCGATTTGCTGTTACTTCGAGTTTTCGACATCGGTTTTCGTACCCTGTAATATGTCGCTCGTCTTCAATTCAGTGTTGATGACAGTTGTTACTTGCAATAGACGGCTGACATATTACACCACGTGACTGGAGTGGACTTGCGCAGTTGACGTTCGCTCCGCGATCGCCGTTCACACGTGCGCGGTAAACACCGCGGACAAGATTTTATGATTTTACAAAGAGACACACTGTGGACCCACTAGATATTGTCACTCGGAAAAAACTGCACTAATCAGGTCCACAATTGGTGCACACCTTCTGGAATAACTTTTCGCTCCGGAGAATGAAGATAATCGTGAATAATAATCAAATAATGTAGAGCAAGAATTTGCACGTGTGAAGTGTTTACTCGCCAGAAATAGAGATTGATTGATTGAAGACTTATTTATTAGTGTCCTGGACACTACGAGCCGTGGACATATTAACTCAATATCCTGCCGTTACAATGTTTCGGTCAGGATAAGCGATACATAATGCAACTTAAAACTATATAATCTCTGCTATAAGGCGGTAAACACATTATACATCTTTATATATACTACCTTGTAAATAAAAAAAAAATAACTAAATTGCACTTGAGCTACACGTAAGTAGTAAATTTGATTATAAGACGCTCGCATAGTTAAAACATTAAAATGGAAAACGTAAGAAACTTACGATTGATCAGCCCTAAGAAGATATGTTAATAAGTTAGTACGAAATGTTGCGAGAGGTATAAATGTGTGAAGGCGGCGTGGCAGGGAGTTCCAAAACTGTATGGCTATGATCCAGAAAGAGTGAGCAAAGATGTTGGTACGAGAAACTGGAAGTTGATATGTAGATGATTGTAAGCGAGAAGATCGGCGAATGGAATGGTCTAGAGGAATGAATCTTTCAGCAAGGTAGGAAGGTTGGGAGGTATGGATGATTTGATAAGTGAGGCTACCGAGAAAGTACTGTCGCCTGGATGTTATGGGTAGCCAGTTGACTTTCTGACGATACGGCGCAAGTCTTTCATCCCGGCGCAGGCGATACACATACCTCACGGCAATGTTTTGAAGGCGTTGTAATTTAGTGTTCAGATATGCTGTTGAATCGGCTATAATTAAAGATGCGTAATCAAGATGTGGGATGACTAATGCGTTGACGAGTGTGAGTTTGATCTGCGGAGGAAGAAAAGCACCACGAAATTTAAGCCTGTACAGAACATTATGTACTTTAGATGATATGGCACTCACATGGCGATTCCATGTTAGGTCGGATGTTATTATAACACCAAGATCTTTTACTTCATATGAATAAGGTATTACATCCGACCCGACAATAATTTGTGGTATGGTGAGATTTTTCATAACGGCTAAATTCTGAGGTGAACCTAGGATGATGGCCTGAGTTACGCGTATTTAAAGTGAGCCCATAATCATGGGACCACCTCACAAGCTCAGCAATGTCACTGTTAATATTCCGTATCGTTTCATTTAGATGACATATCGGGGTCGAGAGATAAAATTGCGTATCATCAGCAAAGATGATGGTAGTGTGTCTGCAGTATTTAAGTCTCGAGAATAAGGTATTGATAACAATAATGCATAATATGGGGCCTAAGCTTGAACCTTGTGGAACGCCGGATGTAGTATACTCAGGATTAGATGTTAAACCATCCAGGCCAATTATTGTGTGAGAGCGATTTGAGAGATAAGAATGCAGCCATCTCAATGTTGATTCCTCAAAGCCTATGTCTCGAAGGCAGGTTAGAATCACGACATGGTTTAAGGAGTCAAAGGCTTTTGAGAAATCGAACAGTACCAGGATAGTAACTGCCCCAAGATCTATACCCGAACGTACATCATCCATAAGGTGTAATAGGGCAGTTTGGGTGCTGTGAAATTTGCGGAATCCACATTGTTTGGGATGCAGTATATAATTTATCTCTAAATATTTTGTTTTGTCGGCGTTAGCATCTTTAGATAATTCCGGGAATAGTTCCTGGATGGTAATTCTCCCGAACTTACTTTTTGCTTCGACAATAAAATGTCGAACGTCGACAGATTTAAGGCGTATTTTCAAGGAGAAATACTGTTTAAGAGTTGTCGAATTGGTAGCAGCAGAATAGGAGGTCGATGATCGATTATGTTCGATTTTTAAAATGTTCAATAAACCCAGCAATTTTAAATGGGTAAGCACGCGATTTTCGCAAACAGGACACTTGACGAAATCGATTACAGACTTGTAGCACTTCGCACAAATTACGCGAACAGCTACGTTATGGTCCGATTTGCTGTTACTTCGAGTTTTCGGCATCGGTTTTCGTACTCTGTAATATGTCGCTCGTCTTCAATTCAGTGTCGACGACAGTTGTTACTTGAAACTGGCGGCTGACATATTACACTACGTGACTGGAGTGGACTTGCGCAGTTGACGTTGGCTCCGCGAAGAGAGAGTGAGAGAGAGTGAGAGAGAGAGAGGGAGAGAGAGAGAGAGAGAGAGAGAGTGTGAGAGAGAGAGAGAGATTAATTGATTGATTGATTGATTGAAATCATATTTATTAATGTCCTGGCCACAAACGAACCGTGTACAAATTTAAACGCCATCCTGCCCTTACAATACTTCGGACAGGATTTGATCGGAATACAGTCTCTGCATCATGGTGATATGTCGCACACGTACATTTGTTGCAAACTAATAACTAAAGATAATAAACTATGGAAAAATATATAAGAAGAGAGAGAGAGTTTGTGTGTGTGTGAGAGAGAGAGAGAGAGAGAGAGAGAGAGAGAGAGAGAGAGAGAGAGAGAGAGAGAGAGAGAGAGAGAGAGAGAGAGAGAGAGAGAGAGAGAGAGAGAGAGAGATCCGGGGCAGAAGCGTGCCCGATGACAGACCGAACACCATCTCCTGGGCGTCATGTCCGTACTAGAGAAAGGCACGGAGCGCTGAAAAGTGCTCTGCGCGTTCCCAGTTTACTGAATCGTCTCGGGCTCAGCGCATAGAGCGAGAAATCTCGTTCAAGCCGCGCATGAGAGGTAAAGAAAGATGCGCAGGGCAGCTGCCGTGGTTCGTGCGTCGGGGACTCCCGGGGCATACTAAGGCACTTAAGGCATGTAAAAGAGTGTGTAACTCAGTAGAATCACTGTGTCCTTTAGGTGAGTGAGGGCTACTAACGACAAAGGAAAGTCGGGAATAAGGATAAATGACAAGATACTTTATTTGGGTATAATGATTTTTATTTCCAAATAATTTTTCAGGGGTTGGTAGAGGAGTTGTCGGACGAGGGGGAAAGGAGGCGTCTTGGTTCGGAAATATTTCTTCGGGTGTAGGTAGAGGAGTTGTCGGATGAGAGGGAAAGGAGACGAGTGAGGGGGGCTTAATACGGGGGGAGAGATATCATACTTCCCGGGCAAGTTGGAGGGCCTTTGACAACTTTTGGAGCTGGACCTTTTGTCCTTCTTGGCGGCGTTTCACTAAAAAATATTTGTTTGTAATTAGGTTTTCAATGTCGCGAAGTGTGAAAACGAATTTTATGAAATTTAGAAGGTGAATTGATAACGAGAATGGTAGGGTGGCAAATTATAAAAAAAGATATTGTTTAGAAAAAAAATAATAATAGTAGTCGCTTGAGAGGAGCGACTTCATTTTCGTGGGCTGTTTCCAAAAGGGAGGAGAGAAGGGAGTGTAGTTTCGCAGGCCTCTCGCTATGCCACAAAAGGAAAGGGGTGCGATATCGCAGGCCGATCCGCTATGTCGCGAAGGGAGAACAAAAAGAAAGGGTTGTCGTGATTTTCGCAGGCCTACCCGCTATGTCACGAAAGCCAAGGGCTGCGATTTCGCAGGCCTACCCGCTATGTCGCGAAACAAGGAAGGGGGGGGGGGGGAGGGATAACTGGGTTGTGCATATATGTGTATGGATAAATAATAAAGGGGTTCTTACTATTTCCTTCGCAGGCCTTTTTTTGTTCTTTGTCAGGTATGCCGTTTGGTTTGGACGAGACGTCTTATATCCTGCAGTTTGGTCAACAGACTGCTCGATGGACCTTGGGTGATTGAACAGACGAACTTTTCTGCTTGACCTGTGTGAAACTGTCTTGAACAACTTGAATAGTTTTTATCCCCGCTTAGAGTTGTTCCCCTTCTATTTTGAAAATGGTGGATTTGTGCGTTGGACAGGTTTTTGGAAATGGGCCAAAGAGGAAGCACACATTAATAAATGCATTTACATTATTGTTATAAGATGTGGTGTTGTAGATAGTCGTTTAGAACGTGCCCATTTTCTCTTTTATTACCTTTTTTTAGAAAATTTAAAAAGCGGGTAAATTGATAGTTATGATAAAAGTTTTTGACTTAGGCAACGCGAGATATCTTCTGATGTATGCCTAATAACGGTTAAAGAAAATCTTATTTGAAGCGGGTACGTTCTAACATGCTACGTCTACCCGGTCTGAACGCAATATTATAATAAAAGGGACTCGTTTGTCCGATACCAACATAAAATTATGACTGTTTTCGGATTGTGAACTCATACAAACAAAAGGGTAATTGCGCTAGTTACGGGGACGTAACGTATAAAATAGTTCTACTTAATGACATTATATCAATTCACAATTGGCGGAACATACCAAATTTATAGACGCGTCGTAAGGCGAAAGTGTGCCCGCTAGGCTCAGCCACGAGACAAACTCGGCAAGGGAGAGGGCGGTATTCTCGGGGGCACTCAAAACTCGAAATCGAAATCGACGATCGAAAATAGCGGCTACGACCAACGAGTACGGTTTATGTATTAGGGTCTCAATCTTACCACGCGGGAACCGATTATTAGATTATAGAAATAAAAAAAAATAACGTCGCGATTGCACAAGGTGGCGGTAATCGAGCTTTCTTCCTTATCTGAGACCGACGGAAGCTACGACCACGAGGATCAGCGTCGCTCGACCCGAACACACCCGAACGGATATACGGCCATTTCTCCAAGCAAGAATATAACACGAGGCCTGGAACTTGCACCACGAATCCCGAAATAGAAGTTAACGACTATTTACAGATTATGGATTATTTACATATCTCCTGGATCAAAGTCTGCGACGATAGCCGTAAAAGTTTATTTTTAAAGTTCGATTAAATGATTTGAAATACCTTCAATGGCGATATCCATTTAAGAACTATTTACACTTTTAAATTGTCTCCTTGATCCATGTCAAGTACGAGAACCATAAAATATTTTCTTTAACGTGAATTAAGACCCTTCGAAGTACGTTCACGGGCGGAATTCGAATTTAGAATTATATAAATTTTCGGAATCTTTAATTGTCTCCTTGACCAATGTCAAGGACGATAACCATGAAATATTTTTATTCAAGTTAGTTAAAACCCTTTAAAATACATGCAAAGGGGATATCCGGATTAAGAATCATTTAACTTTATAGAATCATTAATAGTCTCCTTGACCAATGTCAAGGACGATAACCATAATATATTTTTATTCAAGTTACTTAAAACCCTTTGAAATGCATTCAAAGGCGATATCCGGATTAAGAATTATTTAACTTAATGGAATCTGTAATTGTCTCCTTGACCAATGTCAAGGACGATAACCGTAAAATATTGTCATTCAAGTTAGTTAAAACCCTATGTAATACATTCAAAGGCGATATACGGGTTACGAATTATTTTTCTTTTAGAATTAGTCATTGAAAGAAAAATCGCGAAACGACGAAGTTAGTGATTTGCCATTACCACGCGGTGCAAGCCCGTCGCGCAATTTAACAAAACAAAAAAAAAACAAAGGACGATAGCCGCACTTCGTCCAATCTTTTCCACTCTCGGATTCCCGTCCAAACGAAATAATTGGCCGATAACGCCGACGATACTCGAAACCCGATAAATTTTTAATCGCGCGAATTTTTAAACCCGTCGTACCTGATTACCAAGTAAGGCCCACTTCCAGAGTCCAGGAACACCTGTGGTTGACGCTGCCAGAACGAGAATGAGCGGCGGTCGTTGCCACCCTACCAGCGAGCAGTTCCCGCCGCCCGCCAGCGCTAAAAATGGTGCTCGCTGATTGGGTCCCGTGGTTTCGTGTGACTGCCGCGACTTGTATTTCTTTGTACCTTTTCCCCCTTTTCCCGTTCCCCTATAGCCGTCTGGAAATTTCGCGATAATTCCAGAAGAGTTATACCGGTAAACATCTATTGTTTTGATCCGTTTCTCAAAACAATAGATGACTTTGTGTATTCCGTAACTAAACCTACAAGGTGACTAGAAACGTTTCCACGTGAACTGTGATTATAATTGTTGCTGAGAAACGACGACAATCACGCTGTAAAACAAAACATCGAAAGCCTTCTAAGAAATTTAATTCTTTGTTACGTATTCAAATATCCCATATGATTGTTTATTAGAACTGAATTAAATTTAATGACCTACGATAACTGTTGAAATTTAAATAGATAGATAATAGGATCTACGATGGTTATGAATTTCTAAATGAAATACTAAAATATGCGATAACCCATTTAATAAATTATTAGAAATTTTAATAGGTGCTTGGATAATATATTAGAATAAATGATTAACGCAATATCATACTTAACCTAATTTCAACCTACGGGCCCGTACTTAATCTAACTTATTAACTAAACGCACGCACGGTTCACTATCTCGCAAAATTCATAAACAACATAACGCAACGCGATGTTACGGAATTAAATACTAGTACCGTCACAGCATTCCCCCTATAAGGTATACCGTAATCCTCTGGATAAAAGCCTCCCGGCAAGACCTATCATCTGATCTTACGGTACATCTCCATAATTCCTATATTATACAATATCAAAAACCAAAATACCAGCAAAATGCAATGCAATGACGTCACGTTAAATATTTGCGATTCCACAGCAGTCCCCCCTATTATAGTGATCTCCACCATATCCCCGATAAAAGCCTCCTGGCGAAACAAAATCTGACTCTGCGGAACATCACCGCGATAATTCAAAGTCATAATTTAATGAATGAGAATCTATATGGGTAATTCTCATGAAAGGGACCCCGAAATGCGTCACCATCGCTATTTCCAAGATTCGCAATGAAATTCCAATATAACGTATATTTTTTTGCAATTTTGAATAAATTAATTCTTAAACTAGAATATATTAGCTAACTTTTGACGTATATAGAGAAAATTTAATACGTCATTTTCACAGCTAAACACGCGTTTGCAAAGTCGTTGCATATTTTTCATAAAAATTGCATTTCATTGTAATTATTCATTATAACGTACAAAAAAAATACAAATAATTTTTTAAAATGCATGAAAAATAACTTTAAGCTATACTACTTATATTGTATAAGGCCAATTTAGTTTAAAATTTTTTTTTGGATTTTATATAATTACTCAAACATTATCATTTTTTTCGAGTAAAAATTCGGGTGATCTCCGAAGCCACCTATTTTTAACAATAAATATATATTAACATACTAAAATCGAATCCTACGGCCTTAAAATTTAAGTACTAATTAGTCCTAAAGTAGTGTTAGAAGAATTTTTCGTTACAGCATTCGATTTTTATCTAAAATCTAATAATATGTCGATTTGTGATCTCCGAAGCTTGGTGATCTCCGAAGCCATTTTCGGCAACCGCATACAATATTCATTTACCTGTATTTTTATAATTAATCATTCAAAACATTTTAAAAAATGTTACTGTAAACATATACGGGAGTTATAAATCGTTTAAACGTATATTATTTATACTATAGATATAATTATAAACAACAATATGTCCAGAAAATACCTATTTAGTTGTAGGCATATTCGCTAAACTTTTAATATTTCCTTCCCTCAGATGAACTCGAAATTTGTTACTCATAAGTTTTTGGGGTCGCTGATTATGAATCCGTTGTCAGATTTTTGATATTCAAAATGGCGGATCCAATATGGCGGACTAATTTTGTAAAAGAGTTCCGATTTACCTGAAAATCTTTACTCGGGGGTTTTCGGGGTCGCTGATTCCAAATGTAATGTTAGTTTTTAGAAATTTAAAATAGAGGATCCAATTTGACGGACCAATTTTGTAAAAGTGTTCCGATTTACCTGAAAATCAGTACCCGAAGGGTTTTGTCGTCGCCGGTTATAAAAATTTATAAAAAATAAAAATACCAATAATTTCAATTTATCCTTATGAGAAGTAAGGTAAGTTTTCATTTAATTTTGTCTTCGCTGTGTGAATTGATGTAAATAAAATCAGTGACTTTATTTACGTGCACTATAAAAAGAAATACTTAAATTAAGCAAGAAAGTCGACTGAAAGTCAAGTGTAATTTAAACAAGACCGCATAAACAAGGACAAAATTATGCACTATACATTGGATGATTTTAAGATGTAATCATTTTAAGTATTTGTTTTTACAGTGTGGTTGGCAAACTAGTAATAACAAATTTTGCGAAAACATATGAAAGGCGATAGTTACATTGAATTGTTCTTCGTTTAACCGTGCCTCAAAACATTTTATAGTTGATCAGAAAACGAAAATACGTAATCTACTGATACAACAAAATGGTAATTATATTTTACTCTCAGTTAAACTGTTTTGACACCAAAAGTCAAAAAAACATAATTAGATTCAATCACATGAGCTGTTGCATTTGTAACATCGATCAAAATTGTATCCACTACCATTTAGGCGAACTTAAACTATTCAATAATGAACTTCAAAAGAAAGACAACAAAATTATTATTAAAGCAAAACTTAGAGACCAGAAAATCACAGAACCATGCTGCAGAAGATCAAAAAGAAAAACTAAAAACTAATTACAAGATTATTAAGTTCAGTATTTTTTATCAAGAAACAAGTTCAATATATTTTATCAGGAATCACGTTCGGCATTCTTTATCAAGAAATCAAGTTTAGTATTTTATATGATGTAAATATATAAGCTAATAAATAAGGATTAATTATTAAAATATCATAAACTTGATTTTTTCTTATATTTTATGTATAGTTCACGAAAGATAGTAACATATTTTCGAATGTCCATATTGTTATAATGAATCTTAAAATTCTGCGACTATCAAGTTTCATATTAAATAAAAAAGTTTCGAATTTTGGTTCGCCATATTGGATCCGCCATTTTGAATTTAAAAAATCTGACAACGGATTCGAAATCAGCGACCCCAAAAACCCCCAAGTAACACATTTCTAATTAATTGGATAAAGGGAATAATTTGTAATACGAAGTTAAAATCATGTTAGTATATTAACATTTAAGAAGGGCTATAAAATTTATAATAATAACAATTTTGCACAACATCATATTTTCACTTTAGAATATACCCTAAACATGTTTCAAAAGTAACAATATTTAATTTCATAAAAATATGTTGTCTTGACAATTTTTCGGAAACGAGTCCTTTTCAGTAGAATTACCCATATATCGCTCCGCAATTTCTGTAAACCGATACCGCTAAAAGAACAACGCAACGTAATGAGATACAAAAACTAGCGCCACTACAGCAGTCCCCTATAAGATGATCTACATTACCCCTTGGATAAAAGCCTGTTAATCCGGAGCGGTCCCCAAATTTTCTGACAACCCTGTATTGTGCCTTAAAAAAAACTAGCGCCACCACAGCAGTCTACCCCATGTATGTAAATTTGCTCCGTTCCAACTGCAGAATGTCAAAAAATGAACGAAAAAAATATTTAAATGCACGTCTTTCCTTACCTATTGCAAATATTCTACTTTTTCTTTTTGATGCCAGCCAAGTAATCGATATTCTTCGAAACTGCGCTAACAGATTTTAAAAAATTGAAAAATTAACAAAATGACGATTCTGGTACCCGTTTTCGGAAATTCAAAATGGCAGACCCAATATGGCGGACGACCTTTCCAAAAAATTCTCAAATTTGTTATTTGGGGGTTTTCGGGGTGGATCATTACGATTTTAGTATTCGTTTTCAGAAAATCAAAATTGCAAAAAGTTGCATAAAACATATTACACGGTAATTTTTTGGATCGATGATCAAATCTATTATTCTATTAGAAATTTATAAATAGTGGTTTTGACCTTCCTTTGCTTATATATAAGCATGAATTATTGATAAAATAATATACTTTAGATCTATTTGTGTTTAAATGTGGTCTTGGTATCATGAATAACAAGAATTTATCATCTACAATAAAACAAATAACACGTGAGCTTTCGGTAATGTCGAATTCGTTGTTAACATTGTATGTTTAAAAAAAATACACATTTTAGTTTGAATTATCTTACACAGGGACATTTGTGGCTTTTTTCATACATTCAAAATTCAAAACGCCTTACGTGTTGTTATGGCAACATGACAAGAAACACATAATCTGTCACAAAGTCGTTTGCCAACTACTAATATTGCTGTTTTCGTCATCCGCCGTATTGCCATTTTTAATTTCTCAAAACGGATACCAGATTCGTAATCAGCGACCCCAAAATACTATGAGAAACATATCTCAAGCAAATTTGTCAATTTTTTTGATAACCTCCGCCATATCGGATCCGCCATTTTGATTTTCTGAAAACGAATACCAGAATCGTAATCAGCGACCCCAAAGTCCCCATGTAACACGTTTTGGAGTGTTTTCACTGTCGTAAAATGCGTATTCTTCTAAGGTTTAAGTATTTATCACAGAAAAAAAATTCCCCCGGCTGTGTAAGTGACGGGTACACAAAAACATTACATGGAATATATTCTACATATTGCCACGTATTTGGAAAAAAATCAAAAGAAAAAAAAAACGGTGGAGTTTTTTAATAAATCAAATATTACGTTTTACCGAAAAATGGCCGCCATTTCGTTAATTTTTCAAATTTTTAAAATCTGTTAGGGCAGTTTCGAAGAATATCGATTACTTGCTCGGCATCAAAAAGAAAAAGTAGAATACTTGCAATAGGTAAGGAAAGACGTGCATTTAAACTTTTTTTTTCATTCATTTTTTGACATTCATTTTTTGACATTCTGCGGTTGGAACGGAGCAAATTTAAATACTCGTAACTTTTAAAATAATAGATTTTTCGCAAATTGGTGTTTTCGCAAAATACGTGTCGCCTTATTTTCCTTAAAGAACATAATATTTCAATTTAGTTTGACAACACCGCCTGCCTGAATCGAGATGGATTCGGTCCACAGATAAAAACTGCCCAGCGCAGGCCAAAACAATAAGACCGAAAACGCGCTAATTTATATGCTGTCTCCAAGTGTAATGTAATTTAATTGGCCAAACTTCCAATGGAAAGGTTAAACACGAGCAAAGTATGAGGATGCTATAGGAAAGATTCGCTAAAAGATATCTGCAAAAAAATGGAACCTTGTATATGTTTTTGGAACACTTCTATTTTGTTCTGGGTAAAACATATGTGCGATAATTATTATGTAATTCAATTGTCGAAATTAAGCTAGAATTACCGAAATACGTTATGAATTGTTTAAATCGGTTTAACGTGTAACGGCTACTTGTACAGGGAATTAACCATTTACCATAAGTACGTTATCGTGCTATGGTGTTCCATATCTAACTTTTTTAATAACGAATTAAAAGCTAGCTTAATGTCGGAACGGAACCGATCTTCCGAAAAAATAAGCATTATCCCGTTCATGTGATTCGAACGAGATATATGTTCCCATAAAATTGTATGGTGCATATAATTAATCCTTAAGAAAAATTATCTCAGAACACGATTCGTGTAATTTTCCCATAAATTAGAACTAAATCTGTAATTCTCAGTCAACGGGTAAATTCAAGCATTTCAAATTAAATATAATATTCGGATTCCTGGAATTTGACGTCATGGACTAAATTTAAATGCCTGTTTCAAAACAAAGACTTATCATTACAATAAAGTATATGTACTAAAGATTGGGTAATTAAATTGCGTTTCTTTTATTTTCATAATTATTGCAATCTGAGATTATGTGCGATGCATTAAACAAATTTGCATTCGCCACAGAATTTTGACTAAAATTTCACCCGGTATTAGCTCCGACCAGTAATTGACACCTTGGAAAAGGCTGCAATTCTTAAGACCGACATCGAGGATGCGAGGTACCGTAGTGTGCGTAATCGGGCTAAATGTTCGCCTTTAACCCAGTGATCTGTTTTCGCTCCGATTTCTCTATTATTTGGCTGTTTTAGAGCTACGATGTTTAAAATGGTCGCGCTCCGATTCGTTTTGGCATCGTTTGCGCATGCGCCAACGGTGGTCTGAGTACCCGTTAGCCGACTTTCTCCTCGCTATGTGCTTCTGCCTATAGCTATTAGGCGGCAGCACCTCCTGAGTCGGTGCTGTTGCGTATCGGCAAGTCTCTGACCTCCCAGAAATTCGCAGCAAGCGGTCACTCCCACCAGTTCCACGATTACTGAAGAGGCAGAATACACGCGCCCGCTATTGCGACCATCGATTCTTCCATGTCGCCCCACCGCAGCTGCTAGTTGGTCAATGCACCTTACCAACAGTTGTACCTCGCTGGAGAATTTCGGCTTTTTTAAACGGAAGCCCTAGGACCGGTTATTACGCGACCCGTTATTAAGCGACGGAAAATTTCCCTATCCGACCCCAGAACAATTCTCGATCCACTAAAGGCGTCGAATATTACCCAAACCAGCTTCGACGATATGCACAAATCTCTGTTGGCGGAAATTAACAGAACTACAGATTCGCTAAATGGTACAGTCAATGCGAAGGTTGACGAATGTAAGAAGGAAATCCAGGAGGAGCTTAAAAATGTACTCCAGATGATAAAAGCCGATTTTGACACACGTTTCGAAAAATTCCAACAAAAAAATGGGGCGCAGGACGTTATAATAAAGAAGATGGCAAGGAAAATTGAGGAGCAGGATAAAATCCTCAAAAGAAGAAGCATTATTGTGGGATTGTTTTTGAATACCATAAACAATCATATTGAGTATACCTTCGGACATATTTGGAAGCCGATCGCGGCGATTCGGGAGATGTGACACGCCTTCAAGAGTTAGTCGGCAAAAGGCACTCGTCCGAGAATCATATGTAACGCTGCTTTATATCTCCTTACGCAATTTAATCAATTGTTTTATATCTCATCACGCAATAATTAAACAGTTTTTGCATTTATGCAGAGGTGTTGAACCCAGAATTGTGTCCCTACATTATTTTAACTGGCTTTCTTCCTAGGGCTGTCCCTTTAAAAACCGATGTGCAGAATTTTATTGTCAAGAATTTTAACTTTGATAATGCCGTTGCCTCGGTACGTATAATCCGCGCGCACCCCTCAGCCGTTTTGGTGGAACTTATTTCGGAGGAAGTCAAATTCAGGATCCTCTCCACCAAAAAAGCTGTTTTAACCGTCTGATCAATGACCAAACTTTCACCATTCGTTCAATAACCGGATACCCGGGTACCTGCCTATAACGTGTCACGTAGAAAAGTTATCAATAAGCTATCTACGTGGCATGTGAGATATCTATAGCCGATGTGTTGAGTTTGGAATGTTGCTGGCTCCTTGCCGCTGAACCCTCACTCGAGACGGCCCCCCTCCCCTGCCCTAGAGGTGGTGAATCGGTAGGGAACCAATCATATTCCGAAGCCGACTCAGTGTTTGCTTCGACTTTATGCAGATTGTTTAGGGGAGAATCCTGTAACCCCGTCCACGTAAGGTTTTTGGCAGTTAACATTTATTTCGCGATTTCAAAAAGCATTTTTAAACATTAGAAATTATATTTATATCATATTGAATGCATATATATAGAATATGAAGGCAAAATAGTAAATATGTTATCGAAATGAATCATTTTTGTTAATCATGAAATTGGTTATGCCATCAGTCATCTCCCGTCCACACAATAAATTAATGTATAAATGCTAAAAATATATCATTAAATACTTGCAATGCACGTTTTATTATAAATTAATAAATATTTACATGCTACATTATATTATAACATCAAATTAATTAATAAGAGATATAACATACAAAGTTAAAAAACATTTTTTAACCACTAAAGCGACACCCTATATAAAAATAACACAAAGCCCTATGTGGGGTCGTGGGAGACCACAATCCGAAGATAATATCGTCCTGCGCGGACAGTTTTCGTTATTTCGTCTCAACAAAATTACTGGATACTCTCCAAGTATCACTTTACCGCGTAAATACGTTATCTTGATAAAAAAATTATTGGTTCTCGTTATAAAAAATGAAATAGAAAAGTGACGTTTTTCACGAAAAAAAATTGTGACTCAGCCAATTTTCAATATTTTGCCCTAAAAATTTAACTTGTGCCTCTTGAAAGGTAGCTCTTTAAGATAAAAATGCTGTAAAAGTGCAGCTTTAGAAGGGAAAAAATGTAATATTTATGTGTGGGGTCTCCCAGTACCCCCAGGGTGCTTTAAGGGTTAAAGAATTTTTAAAATTATTCATCACAAACTTTTTCGCTCATAATCGTAATTTTTTCTTCGATTTTAGGCTAATTTTGGTTTTGTTTCTCTGGCGTTTTTTGGCTTCAATTTCTTTTCTTTTTTCTTCTCTTATCATTATTCTTTGTTTTTATCAATTAATTTTTTTGCAGTTTCATAAATAATATTGTCCGCTAAAATTTCTGAGTGTTCGGCTCGTCTCTTCCTCGTATTTAGCCTGCGTTTAGCTGAGTCAGGAAGTGGGACTAGTTTGCGGAGTTGTGATTCAAAAATATCTTTCCGTCTAGCATTTGAATCTCCAAGATTTTGTGGGGTCTTTTCTGTGCCTTGCAATTGTAAGATAAACGATATTTTTACCGGACGGAGCCACCGGACTTGAAGTAGACGGGACTACAGGAAACTATGGATGAGCTTTGAAATTGTTATTATAAACAAATAGCACGCACAAATGAAGTTTAAAAAATGGGAATCGAAAGCTGAGGGGTGAAAGTTTACGTACACGCAAAGATAATTAATCAACTTATTATTTTATAATAAATATTAAATGACAAATCGTTTTATAGGTTTCAAAAATCAAAAGTTATGCTGCGCCTTCAAAACAAAGATATCAGGCTTCCTGTTTCCAAACTTAAAGTTGTAGGTTGTAACGTGAATGCCTTTTTAGTTAATTCCGTGAATATAATATTTATGGCATCACGTTATATCTCATTCTTAGATGACGATTGCAAATTAGTATATTTAAATTTAAGTTTAGTTTGCAGGTAAAAATGTAAACAAAGAGCGAGTTACCGACACTCGCGGAAGGAGACGCCAGGGGGGTTTGTTGCATGCTCGCGAGAATCCACGGGAGTCGGGAGACCTAGCGAGACCGTGAATCGAGCGAAACGTGCATGCACTAATCATAAATATACGTAATAAAGAATAAAAATAATAAAATAAAAAAAAAAATTAGTTAGTGGAGGCATTGTTGCTGACTAATCTGAGGACCTATTGGCGTCTGATTTTGTATTGCGAGCGCCCCTCGGCTGCAGCCTATATAAAATCCCTCGAAGAAAGGAAAACGTGCGAGCGAGCGAGAGATCTTCCATTTTGTAAGTACCGGCTATTTTTCCTTCGGTTTCGCGAATATCGGGCATTAATCGATTTCTTTGTGTCTCTTTATATATTTAAGCGGTGAATAAATAATAATTCCTTAAATAGGCTTTAATTCTTTTTTTCGTTTTATTTGTGTATGCATTGTGTCCTCATTCGTCCTCGTATCCGTTTGTTTATTCAAATTAATTTTTCTTTTATGCATCTTAATTGCATTTTTCTTTTTTCATTGTCGAGTCAGTGCCGCGATAAATCCGGGAAAAATCGGTTGATCGAACGGTTGTGTCGATCGCTAAAATTTCAAAGTCGATCCACGACCAACCGCCCGACACCGCGGGACGTGCGACAAAAGTCGTACGGCCGTTTATAACTGCCAACGCGGTACATGACTTTACGGCGATGTAGCCTAATTAATTTGCTTTTATTTAATCGACAAATTCTTTTATCCCTAACAAAAAGGCAGTTATAAGGTAATATATTACAAAAATATTTTTAAAGTATCCAAAATCTATATGTACATATTTAGAACTAACGGATGGTCGGGGCTGTAGGATGGATGGGGCTACAGGACTCTCTCCATTATTCCCCGTAGAAGGTTCTCGAACATTTCGGTAATTGAGATTCATCGCCCTTTCAGTCTAAACAAGTCTAAAATTTACAGTGAAAGTGAAAAAATTATACAAAGTCAATTAATATAATTCTTACCAAATAATCGTAGTGAATTGTATAATTCCTCGAGTTTACAACGGTAAAGAGAAATTTACTTGTTTAATTTTGCAGTATATTATTTCATATACATTGTGTCAAAAAGTACAGGGAATTATTAATTTCTTTTCTGGAATATTGGCACAACTGTCCTTCATAATGACGCAGAGCTTGAGCGTCATCTGTCGATTAGTTCATTTTTGGCATTCAACTATGTCAGTGTGTCAGTGTGCTCTGCGATTTTTACTATGGATAAAAATATCGGACAAAGAATTTGTCTTAAATTTTGTGTTTTTAGCGGAATTTCGTGTGCCAAATAGTTGAAAATGTTGCAAAAAGCCTGTGGCGAGTTTGCTTTATCAAAGACACGGGTTTATAAATGGTATAAGGCATTTCCAGAGGGCCGAGATATCGTGGAAGATTTGCCCCGATCTGGTCGTTCATCAACGTATTCAATCTATGAAAATGTCGACAAAGTCAAGGAAGTGGTGCTGAAAAACCGTCATTTAACCCTTTAATTCCGGACACCTTGTCTTTACTTAAATAAATTTTTTTTTGTATTCCTAGAAGTGCTAGAAATAAGGGGAAAATACTAAAAAAGTTAGTAGTTATAAATAAACATTTGATTGTGTTTAGTAGTTATTGTATCATATATGATACATCAGGCAATAAAGGAAAGTTTTAATAATTAGTAACTATTGTATTAATCAAATAAATTATTTATTATCTTTGATTCAACATTGGAAACAATAATGATATTCATCTTCGTGAGAACGCTTTTGATAGAGTAATTACAAAAATTACAAAAAAGTTACAATCTTTGTTGAGTCATAAGTAGACGTCGCATTTTGAGTAAGCCAATAACGCAAGTGATGAACATTCCGGATATCTGCATGGTTGACTAGTTTTGCGATATTCTGGCCAATAAGCAACTGTATCAGTATGAGTGTCCTGTGAAATGGGTTGTACCCATCGACCTAGATGTTCTTTTTTTAATAACTGCTGTTCAACTTTTGTAGGTCGACCACGTGTAAGTTTACCACTGCTCAATTTTATCAGTGAATTGCATTTTGAATTTGAGTAGCTCTAATGCTCCTTCGTTTTTCATGTCGGAAGCTTTTTTATAAAGTAACCAGCCATTTACGACAGTCATATCGCAGAAATGAAAAAAAATCAAAGGTAATAATTTTTGCTGCAAACGTCGGTTCTGTAATAAGAAATCAGCTGATCCAGCTTATCAACACCACCTATTGACTGATTATATTTTTTAATTGCATTTGGTTGCGTAACAGTTTCATTTTTCGATCGAAGCGTTCAATTTGTGCAACAGGCTTTGCTGATGCATATGTTGTTGAAACTGCATTTATTCTCGAACCATTTAATTACTCGTATATGAGTATCCTAACAACTTTTTTTTTCTTGCCAAGCTCTTCGTCCACGTATTTTCATTTCCTTTTCTCTCTCTAATACTAGCCCTTTCAATCGATTTTCTCTTGTTGTACCTAATACTTAAATGCTTACTTCATACAAAGTATGCAGAAGAGAGATTGATGTAAACCAATTATCGCAATATATGATATGATTTTTATGATGTGAAAAAACTTCACAGAGACGTAATACAATATTTGAACTGGGGCCAATATCAGAAAATGTTTGTGATGGTTTAATATTTCCTACATAAATTTCAAAATTTATAGCGAGACCTGTAGAATTGCAGAGTACACATATTTTATAGCCCCACTTATAAGGTTTTTTTAGGATTCTATTGTTTTAAGCAGAATTTTCCTTCATAAGGAACAAATTGTTCATCGACTGTCAGATTTTGTTCTTTAGGAAGCGCGTTAAATTTTGGAAGTAACATATCTATCAATGGACGTATTTTGAACAGAATATCGTAATCTGGATCACTTTTTTCTTTCATATTGAAGTTATCGTTTAAATGTAAAATTTTCTCATTCGAATACGTTATTGTATGTGGCAAATTGTAAATCAACATGATCACTCCAATGAATTACCAACAGCAATTGCCCTGTGGTCGGTGCGACGCACCGTCGCTCTTTCAAGTGAAAGGTTCCTGATAGGGATCCATACTTGGAAGGGTGACTGTGAAAAATAAAAAAAACGAGCGTTGCGCCCGCTACGGCAAAGATAGCAGGCCGATTGCTGAGTGGGAGACACGGCTGCTTTACCATCAGATGGTATACTCTGATGATAAAGTAGTTCGTCGACTGTATCTGTCTGGGTTTTCTGTAGTTTTCCCAGACCCCGTGCAAATGCGATACAGAGGGGTCAAGTCGCTCTACGGGGCGCAGTAATGGGGGGACTGGCTCTGGGTGGGTGATCCTTGTGTTTGTCTAAAAAAGTATTGTCTTGTAATGTCTTTGAAAGTCTGTCCGACCAATCCACCCGAGAGCCGACCCGCGAATAGGCTAAAAAATGTAATTAAAGCGGGGGATTATTCCTTTCCTTTATCCTTTTTATCCACTCCAATGAATTGTTGAAGTTCTAATCGCGATAAATCAAGAAGTTTATCGGGGTTGTATTGCAAACTGTCGGTAATGGTTTGTTAACTAAAACCGATTCGTATTATTTTTGAACAGTCGACAGTCGAGGTCAATATAAAATAGTATATACGCGAAACACTGACGCTTATTAAGCCTTGCTCAGCAGGCGGCTTAAGCTATAAAAAACCTAGAAGCAGCGAGCCAGCCAGCAGGCGGCAACAGGATGAAGAACTTGAGAAGAAGTAACCGGTTGCCTACCACATGGGTGGTAATTACCGATAGTAGAAGAGACTTCCTTCGTTTCCTGTACGCCTGAAACAGCGCCTAACAGGCGGTACGCAAACTGTGCTGTAGAAATGGTTGCAATGAAACAATTGCACTCAACTTGACATGGGGAGATGTATCGGAAGCTGTGAACACTAAAAAAAGGTAATATAAAGTAGCCCTGAGAAGGGCTAAAAATACTCGAATAAGTTAATCCCCAGTTGAATTCTTGAAGAGACTTCAGTTTCAGCTCCAGATGTTGCTATGGACGAAAATTGTCTTGTACGAGGAAGAGATGAAAATTCCAAACTATGTTGTCCTCTATGGCGTGGCCTAGTTCTTTCGACTTGTTCATTGCCAGGCAAATGCCGACGAATAGCTTACTAATTTCGGATTATAATCGAAAAGAAAATTAGAGTGCCTGTGCCATTAGAAAGGTCGCTTATTTATACCCAGTACTGTCCGTACTTGTACAAAAATATAAAATTCGACCTTTTCAGCTTAAAAAAATGTGTTCTTTATTATCTCTTCGTAATAGAAGGATAAAACGTTACAGATTTAAGACAATTAATTTTTAACGATAAAAAAAAGGTTTTGTTATATTACAGCTGAGATCTCCTAAATATCTGAGTTTTTATGGTATCTCCTATAGATTCCATAAAAATTCCTCGTATCGGAGATGCATTGTTTCTCGTGCCTCTGTTGCGGGCTAAAAAACTTCAATTTAATTGAATTGCTTATGAAACGAGTATTTGTAATTTATCTAACAAGTTTGGGCTTATATCGCTCTCGAATAAATTTTTACGAGGTCCCATAGCATAATTATGTATAATTATGCGGGACGGTGTGCCGGTTGCACTCAATCGAACTCAGTCGTTATCTCGCCGATTTCGCTAAAAAGTCTCAAATTAATTTCTTAAACGCTCTCGTAACGAGAAAATTACATAAAATATATATATATATATATATATATATATATATATATAATTTTTGATAGTACAAGACATCTAGATACTATAAGACATCTTTTAGATATATCGAAATAGTTATTTTCGTATCAAGGGCGTGAAAGAACTTATGAGCCCGTAGGTGATCACCGCGCCCGAGGGGCTGGCGAAGACTACCGCTTGGGGGTAGGGGGTCGAAACGTCGAAATTTGATGAAAAACTATAGGGTAATTTTTTGCCGAGGTGACCAAATTCAATACTTTTTCGAACAACAGTCATAATAAACATTTTAAACCAGTTTTTATGGCATTATCGTTGACTTCAGGAAGAAAAGTCATTGAATCTTATTTGTAGAGAATTTCATGCTCTATCTTTTTTGTTTGAAACATTTTTTAATCAAATTTGTATTTTTCAAAATAAATGCAAAAAACTACGACGTAATTTAATTGGAGCTAATTTTTTTTAGTAATGGACGGATGGATCTGCGCCAAAATCTATTCAGATCTAAGTTATGCCGAGACGCGTATTTAAAAAAAAAATGTATGTCGATACGCTTATCCGTTCGCGAGTTATCGCGAGACAAAAAAACGGGACGTACGGACGTACGTACGTACAAGATTACGGACACAAATTTTTTTATTTTTGATTTGGGTTCTTTAGGGTCTGAAACGTCGACATTTGATGAAAAACTATAGGGTAGTTTTTATGCCCGAAGTGACCAAATTCAATACTTCGTCCAGACTTAGTCTGGGTCGAAGTAATTATATTACATATAATTCATGAATATTTATAATTTTTTAATTATTTTAGATGCGTCTGTAAACTACGCATTTAAGTTAATTTTCTTTTTTTTTTTTAATATATCTTTAATTATTTTTAATTTCTTCATTAGTATTCATTATTCGAACATGACATAGGAAGATGCGATATATTTTGGTACTTTCACTTATGTACATTAATATTATTATTATTATTATTATTAATATTATTCTAACTTATTTTTATGTATGTTTTTGTCATTTATGAGTATTTTTAATTTTATCATTTTCCACTGTCATATAGGAAAAGTTGTTGGGTTTCATTTATAATAATTGTTCGAATCTTTCAAATTTATTTAAATATTCCTTTCGGTTTTTAGTTTTATTGTTCTGATATTGAAACTTAATAATAATATGTATACATTTAATTGTAAATCAAATGCAACATTTGAAATGTTTAATTCTTGACCGCTTGTATTTAACAAAATGTGTATATACTTGCTGTGACGATCCATGTATTAGCGCAAGAGGGATACTTATTATATTAATCTAAAATCTAAAAGTCAGCGATTCCTAAATTTAACACTTAAGAAGATCATATTTTCAAAGCGCCAGACGCATATTGTCATCGCAATTCGTCTGTTACTGTTTTTCTACTTGTTTATTATTTTTCTATATTTAACATATGGACCGTCACACCAAGTATACGCACATTTTATTAAATACAACCGGTCAAGAATTAAACATTTCAAATGTTGCATTTGATTTACAATTAAATGTATACATAATATTATTTAGTCATGGTTACATATAACGTACTAAACTAATCTATAAGCTTAGTTCGTTTTCTATTTTCATTTCCTCGTTACTGTAAAACATAATGCCGTGCTTTGTTTTAGTGCGAGACTTGATTTATTAATTTTATTCTGGTTTTCGATTTTTCAAATTATACAATTATTATTGCGTCCAGGGTAAGGTTGCTGTAAACCCTGCTGATGAGCATATTACGGCATCCTGGTGCCAAACGCATTTTTACAATAGTTTAAATTATTAGCGCAAGAGGGATACTTATTATATTAATCTAAAATCTAAAAGTTAGTGATTCCTAAATTTAACTCATAATAAGATCTATTTTCAAAGCGCCAGACGCATATTGCCATCGCAATTCGTCTGTTACTGTTTTTTCTACTTGTTTATTATTTTTCTATATTTAACATATGGACCGTCACACCTAGTATACGCACATTTTGTTAAATACAAGCAGTCAAGAATTATACATTTCAAATGTTGCATTTCATTTACAATTAAATGTATACATAATATTATTTAGTCATGGTTACATATAACGTACTAAACTAATCTATAAGCTTAGTTCCTTTTCTATTTTCATTTCCTCGTTACTGTAAAACATAATCCCGTGCTTTTTTATAGTGCGAGACTTGATTTATTAATTTAATTCTCTTTGTCGATTTTTCAAATTATACAATTATTATTGCGTCTAGGGTAAGGATGCCGTAAACCCTGCTGATGAACACATTAAGGCACCCTGGTGCCAAACGCATTTTTATAATAGTTTAAATTATTAGCGTAAGAGGGATACTTATTATATTAATCTAAAATCTAAATATCAGTGATTCCTAAATTTAACACATAAGATGATCTATTTTCAATGCGCCAGACGCATATTGCCATTGCAATTCGTCATTTACTGTTTTTTCTACTTGTTTATTATTTTTCTATATTTAACATATGGGCCGTCACACCAAATATACGCAGATATTGAAACTTGTCAGAGTTTTTAGTACACAAACTTTCATCCGCTGACTTCCAAGAGTAGTAGCACCGTTTGCACGGGCGAAATACGTACATGTGATACAAGCCTTAATAAATAAAACTAATCACGAAACAACGGGATTTACATTGATGGAGGTACATAGCGGAAAAAACCCAACACGCATATGGGAAAAATACCTGAAAATAGAAGATAAATAAGAAAATAAATCACTTGAACAAAAAATTTATTTAGCAACACGGCGAATGCACTCAAGAAACAATAAACGTGTAAAGCCAGAAGGAAAGCATTACACCTTTCATATTGGCGATAAAGTACTAATAAAAATAATGAAAATATCCGACGCGGAAGAAAAAAAAATGCATAAATTTTTCGATGTATACGAAGGACCATTCACGGTAACAAGGAAAATATCAATAGACACATATTTACTATCAAACGACGAATAGAAAGAAAGAGGACGATTCCATATCAAATTTGATACCTTACAACATCAATAAACAAATAGATCAATCAACCGTAAATTCAGGTATTTGATGAATGAAAAGAACCGACAACGTCTTGAAAGAAATATCAGTTCACGTAACGACGATGCAAGAACGCGTACAATGCCGACACGTAAAAGACATCCAAGCATACAAACTGAAAAGTTTTTTAACATGACATGTGGCAGTGCAATAGAGTCATATGTTAAGGGGGGGGGGGGGCAATGTGACGGATAGAGTGACGTTACGAGTGGGTTGCGCCATGAACCGCAGGCCTATATATAAGGGTTCGCTGAACATATAGAGTCAGTTGGCTCCGGCCTATCAATAAAGCAACCACTCGTAAATTACGCCTATCATTTTCTTTACGGCCGGGCTGTAGACATTAAGCACTACGGTTTGGCCCAGCAGCTGAACCTTGTCGCATTTCATATCCATTGTCCTGCCAAGGCACCGGATATTCCCGGATGGCAATAACGCCGAGTCGTATCATACGGCTTATTCGACCTGTCAGGAGGCATATTCCTGGCTGGGAAGCACGATCTAGCCGAACAGCTTTGCAAGGTGTCGAAGTAGGTACGCGAAATCCCCCAGGTCGACCTAACCTTCGTAAGGCTTAACTATTCCGCAAGGCGCTGGATTTGCTAACGCCGTACGTCGCCGGTCTCCGAGTCCTTAAGGGCGTCGCAACTTCCAAGAGGGTCGAAACGTTGGACTATAAATAAAAGACCTGTGGGTCCTTTATAAACATTAGGTTTGAATCGTGTTGGCCATTCTTTATACCTTTTATTTACAAAGAAATATTTGCTGGAACGAAAATGGCACAATTGTAAACACCGAAAAGAGAGTGCCCGCAAACAGGAACTCACGCCAAACACAACCTTATGGTATGACTTTAATCATAGAATAGTTTTGAATTAATAATTCTCAATTCCGACCTTTTTTCCCAACTTTTTCTAGAGTTTTCAAAGAATGCAGTTACCTGTTTTTCCCCCTGATTACCCCATATTTGTTGACTTTAACTACCTATAAATCAAAAGCCAGAATCATGCTTAATAACATAGCATAAGGTTGTGTTTGCGTAGTTTTCGATTAAAAAATCGCGTTGCAAAAACGGTAATTGAACTGTTATTGAATTGTTATTTCATGAGAATCGGTTAAAACAAACCTATTAAATGATTGCTATACATATGCATTCATACGATTTGGATACCTCAAATAGTTTTTTTTTAATAACAGTTGCGCAAAAATAACCTCATAGAAAGGTTGCAAGAATTAGAATTCTTACTATTGCACAAAACTGAGGTAGTTATTGCGTTTTCCACATTTTGATTTTTCACTTTGTCGGTATTATATTTATAAAAGAAATTTAACGTGGAAAACATTTCATAACCGAGGTAGGGATAAATTGACGTACTATTCATTCAGTACTTTTTATTAGCCAATACGTTTATGTATAAATACAGTAGGGGGTAACATATTTTATAAATAATTGTTATCCGTGTACTACACAAAAATTGTTTCATTTTTATACCACTAAATTTTTATAAAGCGTAGTTTGTAGTACGATTTACTCATAGGCGCCAACTAGCCCCATAATTGGTTCTGAAATATTACTGCATGTTGTGTTATTATTACCCATGGTATAATTCTTATTATAAGATGATTATTATGTACAGAAATCAAACTTTCTTGATTGTTCTTTACATATCGACGCTCTAAAACGTAGACTAAAAATTTAAACGTTTCTTAAATGTAAGACTAATCATGAAAACAATCAAAAGAAAAAAGTAAAAATTCACTTTGGATTATAAATATAAATTTTTTACATATTCTTAACAGTATTGATGCAATAGCGATAAAATTGGGTAGGAACTCAGAATTCACCACATATATAAAAATATGAGAAAGGCGAAAACTTTGGACTTGTAATAAATTTAAATTTGCGAACCTAATTCTGGGCTACGGAAATCCAGTCTACTGTAGTGTACAGCAAACTCAAAATTCCTATAATAAGTACATAACAAACTAATGGACGACCATCTCACCGCAATATTTATAATATTGGAGGAGCAAAAAGTCGTTTTGAAGCGAACTGCCACCCGGTTTTGTTGAAGCACTCGTTGTTATTTTGTGTGAATCAACGAAATGCTTTATGAGTCCGTCGGCCTTGGTTAACGGTCCCTCCTCGACGCTGGCCCCCCTTGGCAAGAAGTCCAGCCGCGGCAGCAAACCTTCGCCACGGCATCGATCTTCTGCCAGGGGGCCAGGGCAGATCCATCCACAGCACGGAGATCCCTAACTAAATCGTAACACGCCGGTTACAATACTCCACTCGGAACATCGGAGCTCCACGCTAAGACGGTAATATACCGACAGAGTGGATGATAATATTCCGACAGAGTGGTAGGTAAGAAGCGACGTGCTTTATAAAAGGCTCACGAGACGGCTTGGCGCGACGGTCGCATTTCCCGATGATGAGACGTCCAGACTTCAGTCTGGTCTCGGATCTCGAAGCCGAAACATCACCAGCGAGTACGGGTGTGGCCAAAAGCCAATTATTAGTTTTTTGTTTAGTTTTCGAGTGCGGGTTTACCAGAGCTATTTTTTTGGAGCGTGTAAGTGTGGGTCGATTCTCCAGACGACCCAAGGGCCTGCAAAAGTCGCCTCTTTATTTTTTCAGACCGTGCGAGGTGTGACGGGCACGAGACACCGAACTTCTTTCAGGAGAAACCCGACGTAAGTGGCCTCTAGCCGATTATCTTTTTATTGAAGGAATAACACTTATTTTCTAAAATAAATAATTTTCTGCAACCACCCTTCCTTGCATGCACCCTGTCCTCTCGTCGACGAAAAGACGGATTGTAGTGCGCGGCAATCCCCATGTGTTTTGAGCCCCCTTTTCAGGCTCGGAAGGACTCGATAAATCGTCGCCCTCTGGGACGAGTTCTCTTGCTCTCGTGAGTACGAGTGCGGGTCGTGAAAAGACCCCGAGTCAGCCGGACTCGGGCATTAATTTGTTCGGACAGGCGAACGACGTCGTCGGGCCTCTATCTGGCGCAACGTCCACGAGGATGTGAAAGTCTTGACCTGAGACGGTAGCCTTGAGACGACAGCGGTAAAACGCTGAATAGTAATACCGCGAGAAACGGCATTACAAGATCCCCGGTGTCTGTCGCACCTGGAACCTGGTGGGTATGCCGAGTTAGTCGTATGCCTCGCCCACCTCTAGGGATTTCACTACGTCGTTTCGGAAACGTTAAACGACGCTAAACGTAGTCGGCCGGACCCCAGCATTCCGGCCACCAACAACGAGCATTGGATCACATTTGGCCAGGTTAAAGGACAGACCGACCCACTCTACCGCTCCCTGCACCGCGCGTAGCTGCTCACTCAGCTCCTCCTGGGTGCTAGCCCAGTGTCATCCGCGCTAGCACAGTGTCATCCGCGTATTTCATGTTTTTAATAAGTAGGCAAAGTTGATAACCCCCTCGAGTGGCCAATGACCTTAAAACGGGCTCAAGAGTCAGGTTTAACACTATGGGGCTCAGCGGACAACCCTGTCGCACCCCAGAGGAAATTCTAATAGGGCTCGTCTCTCCCTGGGCGGTGCGAACACGGATCGTAGCTCCCCGGCTGGACGCCAGGATAATATTTCGCATCCCGCAAGGGACCCCGTGTTGCCTCGGCTATCGCCGCGTGGGGAACCGATGGTTATGCTCAGATCCAACCACGCGACGATCAATTCCTTTCTGCAACGGCGCGCGTCCCGAATAGTCTCCGGCAGCACGAAGTTGTGTTCGTATCAACATTCATACTGCAGGAAGCCCATCAGGGACGCACTAAGGCGGCTGTTAGCAGCAGACCAACGGATTAGCCGGTTCTCAAGGAGCGCGCCGAAGAGCTTAGCGATGGTATTACCCATCGCTATTGGCCGCCAGTTGGACAGATCGTCCACGCAGCCCTTCTTATGGAGAAGCACGGTGGTCGAGTCCTTCCACGGCTCCCAAACTCACGCAGGTGTTAATATATGCTGCCAGCAAACGAGCTCCTCCGTAGGCCCCTCCTCAGATCCCGGCGATAAATTAATCATCTTTCGGAGTTTTTTGGCCACCTCACCGACTCCAAAGGGTGCTTCAGAGCGTCGCAGCTGGCACCTCTAGGGCGCTGCACTGTCGAGAAGTGCTCCTGGACCCGTGCCAGATCTATCTGGCATCGGGTCCGATCTTCTTGGAATACTTGCTGCATCGCCCTGCGCCTGTTTTTTCGGTATAGGCTATGGATGCGCGTCGCCTCCACACCCTCCCTCTGCAGCTCCTTAAACCCGTTGAAGAAGGGGACATCATCGCCGCCGTCCTCTCCGGTCCTCGGCAGACTCGACTCCCTCGCAGGCATGCACAAGTTCGTCTATCGGGGTCCTGCGAGAATCTCGTCTGGCTACCGCGGGGGGACACCGGCGCGGGTGTACTGTCGCGCCGCCGCTACCGATGCCTTTTGGCACACGGGACGATGCTTCGTATCGCACCCTGTATTCGTCCGACGACGTTCGATGTCTCCTTCGGCAATTATACTATTAAGGGCACTGAATTGCCTCAGGGTTTCACCTGCAACACACTCCCCCAACTCCATTCCACTCCCCTCTTTTCGTCCACCCCCCGGACTCCTATCGTGGGCTTCAGTCAATGATAGGGTAGGGGGGAGGTGCGCCGCGAACTTTCCCCACTCGACGGAAGCCTGGTCGCAGCGTAATCCGCCCGCCAGTCATCATCCGACCCTCCGCCGCTCGACGACTCCCTTATTGCTGGGAGGACAGCCACCAGTGGTGAAATTGACACTGTCCGCTGTGATCTGCTCCCGGGAGGTAGTGATGCATGTTAGTATAGCCGGGGATCCCATTATGCACCTAACGGGCGCGGCCGCCAGCACTCGTCTAATGTCACCGGGTACAGGTGCTGATGTTCAAGCCGTGATAGTAACGGCAAGGATGGGTGTGCCACATGTCGTGCCCCCCCCCCCACCTCCCCGGAGGGGAAGGGGATGTTGGGACCCCTTCTGCGGAAGGGTTGAACCTGCTCTGCCCTCGGGGAGTTTGTCGTTCCTGGGACAGCTCGAGAAAACCTCAGGGAGTCTGTCGGAAGGTATTAGGCGGCCCACCGCACTAGACGTCAGGCTACGGGCACGTGGTCAGCCCCGAGGGACCCGAGACAAGTGTTTTCGGCTGCAAACTGTAGGATATCCCGCGCAACCGAGGCTGTGAGTTATTCAGCCGAGGATCCTATGGCCGGGGATCCGATGCCGCTCGAGTCCAACACCAATTGCTCAAAGGGTGCCCCGAAGGTCACCCCGCTTGGAACAGCCCCCGCCCTCCGGGTACGGGTGACTCCGCATTCCACCGAGCTAGGCGATCAATCCCGCGTAGGCAAGCACTCAACTGGTAGACGGCTGGTGTTTAAATCATGGCTAGTCCTCGCAATGTCTCACCACCTCATATTAAATGGTTCTCGCGGGGGCTGTTCCAAGCCGGGGAACCCTGCGGGGGACCCTCTCAGCCATTGGTGTTGGACTCGCGCGGGTAGTAGTTTTAATAACCTGCATGCTGGGCTAGGAGCATTCTGTAGGACTGGAAGGATTCTCCCTGGGTCTGAAAGGCCTCGCTTGCTTCGATGTGTGAGTTGCAAAGCAACTCGGGTGCGACCCTGCAGAGTGTCGTAGGGATTAGAATGGTCCCTTCCACACTGAGAAGCACGAGAAGTATTCCCGCTTTGAGATAGATTGGTAGAGATTACCAGAAGTAGGAGTCTGGCTTTGGTCTGGGCGTATCCCGGCTCCACGCCATGGGACCCGAGCCTTAGAGCCTTCTCGCCGGTAAGGCTCGGTCAACAAATACGAGGTGACAAAGGTCTTAGTCGTCGTCGTTGCGGTCGTGAGGGTTGCCGGGGCGCGGGATAGCACCAGCGTGGGTGGATTCAAGATGTCGGAGGGCCTCCCACCCGAGGTTACCTGACCCCTCAATCCGATCCGAAAAGAATCCTGGGCAGCCCTTCTTCGCTGTCGATTGGTCGCAGTATTTTGTTGCGGTACGCGTCCGCTGCCCGGCACGAGGTTTCACATTCCGGGGTTGTCATGTAGGTCCGTCAAGTGCCTCCTCAGCCTCTTCAAGTTACCGAAGGTGAGGCCGCACTCCTCGCATCTAAACACATTCGTATATCCCGGCTGCCCAGTCCGCAGATGTTTACTCAGGTCCTCGTGTGTTACGTATATGCCACGAGCTCTAACACCATGTGTATAGCAATATCTACCATTGTTGCAAAATGGGCATGTCACGTGCGGGGGAAGGGGAGAGTCCACCAGTACTTCCATACTGTCTTCCACCATAGCGTGCCGCAAGTGCAGCAGAAGGGATGGGGATGGAGAGAAAAGACGCAAAAGGTCAAACGCAAAGAAAAAAAAAGAATTTCACCAAATACCTTCGGCTTTAAGGGCGGTCAAAAAAACAAGTATTAAAAAAAATAAAAATGTATCACCCGAACTGCCTATTACGAAAGAAATAACTTTTAACAAACATAAACTATATGCAATTAGAAATAAATAAACGACAATAAGTCACTAATTATTTACAAAATTAGACTCGACTAAGTAAAAATAAATAAATAAAAATTTGTACAAATAAATAAATAAACATACGTACAATTATGAAGAACAACATTTACAATATTTAGACCAAACAAAAGGATGTAGCATGAATTCGGGCCGATCCAAAACAAAACGAGAATAAAAGTAGAGTGAGTAAATACAAAACAAAACAAAGCGAAAATAGTAGCGAAAACTAAAAACAATGCGACAAAACGGAGCGAAAATACACAAAACAGAAATAAAAGCAAAGGCTTAATTAATTTTTGCAATTTATGAAATAAGTTAAAAGTACATCCCAAAATAATGTTCTTGGTGAAAAACTTTTTTTTGCAATTTTCTCGAATCTGGCAGATTTGTACATACGTTTGTTTTTTCATTGGAGGGAAGAACTAACACAGAACTATATAGGCAATACACTTGATTGAATCAAATCAATAAAAATGACGAAACACCATAACATTAGTATTTTTATACCTTCTGTAATGTAATATACACTTACATTATCATCATCAACAATCATTTTCCATTAGATGTGTTACAAAAAAATATTGAAGCAATGGAAAAAGGTGGCCCGAGAAAACTATCTGGTGCAGCGAATAGAAAAAAGAAAGCTGAAAAGGAGTCTGAAATAAAAAACTGTCGCACACTATTGGCAAGTTTTTGTTTCACAATAATGAAATTGAATACTTAAATTCTGCAAATCAACAAGACGCGACTTTGTCATTAACTAATCAAACTTCGGATACTGGCGACATAAATTCGATTTTAAGTACAATTCAAGATATCCAACAAGAAAATATTAATGAACGGTCGAGCTTTCGCGATAAGGCAGATCTTAAAGAGATTCATACCGAAAAAATACATTTATATAATAATGTCCAGCTCAGTGGCCGAAATTTCTGCGATCTCTGGTCTTTGATGCAGTTGTCTCAAAGGGTCCGTCAGAAATTGAGAGCATGCAATTCGCGCTAGACAACAAAAAGCGACATTTTTCTTTACATCTGTCCATCAGAAAATTTGACAATGGCCAAGAAATTAAAAGAAGATGGCTCGTATATTCTAATAGCGCAGATAAAGTTTACTGTTTTTGTCGCAACGTTTTTTCCGTGGAACATTCATCGTTATTATCAATAACTGGTTTGCAAGACTGGAAGCATGCTCAGGAGCGCCTTCAGGAACATGAGAAATCTACTGACCATGTTAGAGCATATAAAACATGGTTAGAGTGTAAATCCAGACTTTTATTGGATCAAGGAATAGATACAGATAAACGAAGAAACTCACTGTTGGAAGCGTCTTCTAGAACGTTTGGTCATGATAACTATATACCCTGCTCAGCATAATCTGGCTTTTCGTGGCTCATCTGATAAACTTTTTGAAAAGAACAATGGATATTTTCTTGGTTTGGTGAAATTGTTCGGAAAGTTCGATGACCATATGAGAGGAATTGCAGAGAGTATCGACGGAAACAATAAAAGATCATTATTGTGGACAAAGAATTCAAGACGAATTAATAGAACTTTCGGGAAATAACGTTCTGGAAGAAATATTGAGAAGGTTAAAAAAATCGCGATATTATTCTATTATTCTCGACTGTACTCCAGAAAACCGTCACACTGAGCAAATGTCATTTACTGTGAGATTCGTGTAAATTAATGATAACAGCGTCGAAATCAAAGAGCACTTTTTAGGATTCAGAATTACTCCTACATCAACGGGTGAAGGACTTACAAATCTTCTACTAAAAACTCTTGAAGAAAACACCACATTCGGATTCGAAGCACAACATTTTCTAGAAAAATTCTTGTATACGTACACATAGCTTGCTGAAAGTCTTGGGGCTGATACAGCCTATGATACTTCATCTCGTACAAGAAGAAAGAAAAAGATGTTCGATTACGAAAATCAAGATGAGTCTCCCGTCGCTACACGAGAAAACCAGTTCGAAAGAGAATTCTCTTTTGTTTTGGTCTACACCGCTTTTACTTTTACTAAAAACACGAAAATCTTTGGGGATTTTTGTACGATTTCTCCCTGCGTTCGCAATTTGAAAAACTCAAAGATTCAATTAAAAACGACATTTTGTTATCAAAATGTCAAAAATTGAGTATCTTTCTGACAGTTGAAACAGATTCAGATATCAGTGGGATGGAACTGAAGAGCTAAAACAATTTCAGTATATAAAACCTATTTTAATTAAAAGTTCTTCGATTCATTGTAGAAAAAAACGTCATTGATGTATTTCCAAATATTTGTGTTACTTTGCCAGTAACTGTCGCTAGTGGGGAACGCAGTTTTTCATAGTTAAAAATAATAAAATCGTTCTTGAGGTCAACTATGTGTTAAGAAAAACTAAATTCCTTAGCATTGTTGTCAATTGAAAATGAAATAGGAACACAGCTCGATTTATCTAAATTAATCGAAAAATTTGCGCAGGTTAAAGCACGCAAAGTACATTTTTTGTCATAGTGTTACTGTATGACAATATCACACCCTTATTACGTATTCCGTTTATATAATAACTGTTAATATTTCGTAAAACTGTCTTTAAAAGATCATAAAAAAACCTTTGTATACATAAGTCTTTGAATTGTAATAAATTTATTGTTTGTGATTATTGTGCCTCCACCATTTATTTACCAAGTAAAATATCAAATTTTTATTTTAAGAATCATAAAAGGGCAGTCATTTCTAATTCGCCCCGGACGCTATTTTGTCTAAGGCCGGCCCTGGCTGTCCACTACTATACTGGTGCATACTCTACTGAGCGCATATCATTTGTAGCTATATTTCTAAAATTAAAATCCTAAGTTATTTGTATTCTAGATTATTAAGGCTTCATCAAGTGCATTCAATTACTATTTTCAAGCATAATCACTGGGAACTTTCGACCCTACTGATTTATTTTGATGACTTATGTATTCCCCATAGATAGTTTGGCAATGCAGGGAACCTATATTCTTATATACAACCTATCTCTTGTCAAGTGTACATCGGCACTGATTTGGCACGGAAATCGTAGCTAAGCTTTGTTCAATATTGTTTAATATTGCATTGTAATACTCTCTAGGACATAGTGGCGGTTGATATAACCATCATCGCCTGCACGAGATAAATTTACGTCACGTGGTCCAATGAAATTGAATAAAATGGCATTTAATTTTTGTATCCACGTGGTACAATTTTCTTACAAATTCCAATTTTTTCGCTAACACGCAGAATGAAGTCGGATTGGTTTCGACTGTATGTGGATTGAAATATTGTTTTTTTTTTGGGGGGCTTCATTTGTCACTGAAACTTTCGTCCCGATCTTGTCTTGTACTATTGCTATCATTCTCCATTTTGTTATAATCATATAATGAAAAACTCACAAACACATGGCTGACACGTTCGGAATTTCAAGCTAGACTATTTCGGTTTCTCGTGGAAATATACGTGGCAATACTTCCAAATAGTAACTCAAATAAACGCTTTTTCCAAGATATACATCAGTGTACGGTCCATAGTTTCAGCTTTCGAGGTATTCCCACTAAAAGCGCGGTATATAATGTTTGATTATATCTTCCTGGATAACCATTTTGTATAAGTCTAATAATAATCTACCTGATTTTCAAAGCAATAAATAATTTCCTTTAAGATATTAATATTAATAATCTTTTTTTTTGTATTTCAGCTACAAGAACTTCGTCAGTGAATAACAAATCAACCAATAAATAAGGATCGCTAAAAAAATGTGAATGTGCACATGGTTAGCGGGGGATGCTTAAAATAGAGCATGCGAGTTTCATTTTATCTCATGTAGCATTTATAATAAAGCAGAATTTTATTCGGAGAAATTTCAACGTTTTAAGTTTCCAATGATATTAGGTACACATTAATTACTCCTACTTTCGAGGTATATGTTTCATCTAAATTTAAATTTGTTGCTTATGTTAGAGAATGCAAAGGATTAATTAATCAACTGTCGTTTCTTTTGCCTGAATAAAAATTACGCCAGGTATAAGTAATGCTATCGTTTACCCCAGCATAGAAAATTGTTGTGTAATTTCTAATTACTCATCTGCATAGTACGGGGGACTGGAGATAAGAAACTTTTAATCTATTTTCTTAAGTTAGCTCAATCTAAATTTGTTAAAATAAACCTTTAAGGAATCTTCGTTATGTTTTGCTGAATAAACGTTATGTCCTTTCAATAATATTGTTTCATTAATCACTTATTCATTAATTTTTGTTATATGTAAATTCTGTCATTGATTGTTATTTATTATTATTGTTTAATATTGAAAATGTGAATATTAAGTAGTTAAAAAAGTTAAGAACACCAATCAATTTCTTATTAGCTGGTGTTTTATGAATATTTTTTTTCTAGTTCCGAATGCACTTAAAATCGAAGTACGTAGATAAAAGAAAATTCATGTTTTTTTTTGGGTCGCCGATCACAAATTTGCAGTTGTTGATTACCATTTTCGACGTTTCTACCACTGGGATACTCGACGCTATTTCGAACGCCCCACTGGTCAATTGGCTGATATAAAATGCAATTACAGATGCTCTGAAAATCATATGTAATAATAAGCCTTGTTTGCGAAGATCGCATCACCTTATGTATGGTTAATTACATAGATTACAGAGTAGTTCTAAGATACTAGTGATTAAATTTATAAAATTATAAATACATTATTATTTAATACTATGTTAATGAAAATATATAACTATTATAGTAAAAACAACGATGACTGTATGAACAGTCGATGTATCGTGAGAGTGATGATGAATTATAAATGTTTAATAAGCGCGATAGACTAGTACAATTAATGAAGTAGCTCGAGAATAAGACGTGATGCAGCAGTGCAATGTAATAGGCATAGCGATGAATAGTGGAGAGTATAAATAGAGTCATGCGTAAATAGGAAGGAATGATGTATTGGGATTGGAAGAATCGTAGGAATGCAGAAATTGGAAAAGAGATCATTTGAAAGTTGATAGAGTGGATGATTCTTTGACATAGTTGGGAAGAGAGTTCCAAAACCTGGTGACAGTGAGAACGAAGGAGTGATAATAAGGTGTACATTTAGGTATTTTAACAACTAGTTCACGATTTATAAAACGTGTAGCACGCAAGTTCGACGCAGCTCTAAAGTCAAATAAGGTACAAAAATAGTTTGGTTCATGTATTGTTAATATGTTATAGGTGAACTACGAATGGAGTACAAGTGTCTGCACTTTATCGATAGCCAGTTATGTTTACGGCGTTAAGACGACACGTGGCAATTATATTTTATATTAGAAATAAAACGCACGCATTGATTCAGAAGTCTCCGGCATTTATCCTTTAGCGTGATCTGGGGATATCACTATAGACTACCGAGCAGTAATCAAGATGAGGCAGTATCTGGAAAATTACCAGTTTCAGTCTAAGTTCAGTCGATACTGCGGTTTTGTTATATTTAAGGCGGTAAAGCATGAAATTGACTCGTTTAGAAATTTTATTAAAATAGGAGTTCCACGCGAGGTAGGAGTCGAGTATTAGTCCCAAGTTTGTGACTTCATTAGCAGTGGAAATAATCTGGTTGTCCATAACAATATTTGGTAGTTTTGTTCCTTCTATAGTTCATATGATGAAGGATGACCCTAAGATTGTAGCCTTAGTTTTAGTGAGATTAAGTTGGAGATTGTTCACTTTGGCATAGTTTGAAACCGATAAAGCATCTATATTTATGTTAGATATCGTTTAGTTGATGTCAATTGGTTTACATTAAAACATAATCTGAAGGATACCCACATACATGATGTGCTTAGTGTGAAATAGAGTCCTAGAAATATCGTTTACGAGGATGCACGAAGTTGGTCAGGTAGGAGGCGAACCATTTCAAAGCCACCGACGATATGTTCAGCGACTTAAGTTTTTGAAGGAGAATGGGGATGTCAACAGCCTCAAATGCCTTAGAAAACTTAAATAGTAAAAGGATGGTGACTATCCCTTGCTCAATCCCCTTTCGAATATAGTCTACTATTTATACCAAAGCAGTCTAGATGCTGCAACCTTTACGGAAACTGCATTGCATTGGATCCAGAAGCCTATTGACTTTGAGATAGTATGAAAGTTGATTGTGAACAATACATTCAAGTATTTGAGAAAGATAACAAAGTATAGCAATAGGGTATTTGTCTGAGGTTATCAGCGGAGATGATATTTTATTGATTGGTTTTATGAGAGAAATTTCCACCGTTTTGGAAACGTTCCTGAAGCAAAACAAGACTTCATTTAACAAATCCAGAAGCGGTTGAACATTTTCAGACTATGCAGCTTGGGTACATTTAAATTCGATGTCATAACCTGCTGATTTTGATATTATGGAGTTGAAGGCAGTTGTGAGGTCATTCATTGTTATGTTGGCAAAACGGAACATGACAGACGAATCAGACAAATTAAATAAAGTGGGCAAGAGAACAGGGGAAGCGGTTCTATTTGAATTAGAGATGGCACAAAAGGCTCAATTTAGGTCATTTGGGTTTACTTGGATTTAACTAGACTTAGATTTCTCAGTTCAGTCCACATCGCTTTAGTTGGCTTAATATTCTTAAGGGTGTTCTTCTGAAGCTCCCGAGTGCCGCGATGGCCATTGTGGAACTACCGAACCGGAAGTAAAACTCCTTTCCAGATTACGCCTTTAATTTTAACTTTTTATATTATCAAGGTTATTTTTTATAAACTACTATTCCCGTAGAATATCCACTTCGATATTGGCGCATCGATTGTCACATAATCCAAAAAAGAGGATAAAATCGGCTGTTTTTCACGGCACACGTACATGTGTAGATGTGTTAGTCGTCACGATAAAACGCTTATTGCATCGTTTCGATAACGCTAACACACAAAAACGGAGTGGACGGTCACTCCTGACACTTCGCGGATTACATTAAACCCATTTTTATGCAAATGAATGATGTTTTAGAGGCGTAATCTGCAAATTGCGACTCGAAGCGGGTAATGGCGGCACAAGCGAAAGATTTGACGTATATCAGTTATGCGTTTTTCGGTGAGGTGGAGCTCATAGCAAATATCAGGATCGTATGTATTCACTGAGACCAGCAGACGGTAAGACTTGTGCCGATAAGGTCCGGGTCATATACAGCGTTAACCCTGAGAGCCTTGCCGCGTCGGTGTGCAGTCTGCGCCAAACGCGTTTGGGTGAGGTGCTTCTCAAGCTAATTGACACGTCGTTTGAGAGCAGGGGGAGCCTGACTGATGCTCTCCAGAAGGCAGTTGGAGGTACCGGCAGGGTCAAAGAACTGACTCCTAGGATTACCCTAGAGACCAGGGACCTGGACTGCTGCACCACTGAGGAGAATGTCAAGAGGGCTCTTCTAGCTCTCCCTGTGCTGAATAAATATAGCGGAGCGCTCTCGGTGTCGATCTCTAAACCCCAACAGCAGACAACCATTGTTGCGCTGGAGGAGGAGGCTGCATCCGATTTTCTGCGGTTGAGGGCGATCCGTTTAGGGTTGGTCAACAACTGTAGAATAAGGCATCGCAGGGAAGTCGCGAGATGCTTCCGGTGCCTTGATTTCGGCCATATTAGCAGAAACTGCAAGGGGCCGGACAGGAGCACCTGGTGCTACAATTGTGGGACAGAGGGATACAGGGTGGCGGCCTGCACTGCCGCTCCTCTGTGCTTCCTTTGCCCCACCAAGAAGAATCACATCTCGGGTACGGGAGCCTGCCAGGCATTCCGTGACGTCTTTGCGACCAAGCAATGAGGCATATTATCCAGTATAACATCAATAGGAACAGGGTCGCTCATGACATGCTGACCCAGATCTGTGCGGAGATGCGCACTGATGAGCAATATCGGCCCCGGGAAGGGTCAGGGTGTTACTTCGCCCCAAATGAGGCCATCGGCGCCTTCCAGACCAAACTCGACGGGCTGGAGGACACCATCAGAAACATAAGAGGCCGGACGATAGTGACAGAGGATTTCAATACGAAAGCACTCGAATGGGGGGCGGAGAACCCGGATTTTAGGGGAAACCGGGTCCTGGGTATAGCCTCGGCTTGGTGGTACTTAACCCTTTCCGGCATGGTGGCTACTATACTAGCCACCTGAACCCAGTTGAAAATTTGAGTTTTGAAAGACAAAATAATGCATTTGCGCCCGGTTTTTTTTTAAATCCAATGTAAGTGGGAGTTGAGGAAGTGCTTAACATTGCATGTAAGTCAATATTTATTCAATATTATGATTTATAAACAAATAAACAATTAAAAATCGCCATTTTTATAGAAAAAATGCAGTCGCTGGCAAATATGCCATTGGACCGAGATGAAAGTGGGTACTCGGGGGTTTTTGAGGTCGCTGATTACGAATCTGAACTCAGATTTCGAAAATCCAAAATGGCGGATTCAATATGGCCAACCAAAAATGTAAAAAATTACGTAATTGAGATGAAACTGGGTACTCGGGGGTTTTTGAGGTCACTGATTACGAATCTGAACTCAGATTTTGAAAATTCAAAATGTCGGATTCAATATGGCCGACAAAAAATTTAAAAATCACCTGATCGAGATGAAACTAGGCTCTAGGGGTTTTTTGGTGTCGCTGATTACGAATTTGAACTCAGATTTTGAAAATTCAAAATGGCGCGTTCAATATGGCCGACAAAAATGTAAAAAATCACCTGATCGAGATGAAACTGGGATCTTCGAGGTTTTTGGGGTCGCGGATTACGAATCAGAACTCAAAATGGTAGATTCATATGTCGCTTAAAAATTAGAATATTACTGGATTTTGTACTAAGAACCGCACTCAGTTGACTCCAGAGACACGAACGAGGACGTGGCGGTTATTGTCTCCATATTTTTTTTTGTTTTTTTTTTTGCTTTTTCGTTTTTTTTTTTTCATTTTTTTGGTTTTTTGAACTTTATTGTTTTTTTTTTGCTTTTTTGTTTTTGTTTCATTTTTTTGGCTTTTTTCATTTTATTGTTTTTTTTTGTTTTTTTTTCTAACTTATTCTAAAAAATTAAGCGTGATAACTGAAAAAAAAATTTTTATTCCCCTTTATGCAGAGCGGCACATTGCAAGCACTGCAATAAAATGTAGTTCTTCGAGGTTCAGATTTCGAACTGCACAGAGCGCAACAGCGACCCCAAAAACCCCCGAATACCCAGCTTCATCTCAATCAGGTTATTTTTTACATTTTTGGCGGCCATCTTGAATCCGCCATTTTGAATTTTCAAAATCTGAGTGCAGATTCGTAATCAGCGACCCCAAAAACCCCCGAGTACCCAGTTTCATGAAAAATGGTTCATCAGAAAAATGTGTGCCGGAAAGGGTTAAGACCGGCCGGGTTACCACCTTTAGGAGGCCAGGGTACAGGGAGACTATACTCGATATCTCCCTGTTCTCTGAAGACCTGTCTGCGCGCGTACACGACTGGCGGGTGATCGAGGACTTCACGGCCAGCGATCACCAGTACATCACGTTCCGCGTTCGAGGTGTAACTCTAGTCATAAGTAATGATGCGCAGCCCTCCCCCCCCCTCCCTGTGGAATGTCAACAAGATTAACAAAGAGAAGATTTCCCTTGCCATTGAACGCGGTCGGCCGGCCTTGGGACGGATTCCAGAGCTTTTAAACGCTTCAGAGCGGGCCGAGGCCATGACTAATGCCACAATGCGCCTCATTCATCGTGCCTGCATGGTAGCGGTGCCGAAAAAGAGTCAAGAACTGTACTTACTGGTAGATGAAGGAGATTGCTGAGCTTCGATGTAAAAATACGAAGCTTCGGCGACGAACTCTCCTCGCCTGGCGAAATGACGGCACGGACATCCTCGAGCAGGCAAATTACAAGAGAGCAAAATACCAAGAGAGAACTTCGACGGGCCATCAGGTCCAGTCAGCGCCAATGTTGGGAGAAGTTGGGCAAGGATCTAAATAATGATCCTTGGGGATTGGGGTATAAGATCGTGTCTCGCAAACTCGGCATGTACGAAACGAGTACGCCAAGGGACCTTGATTCAGAGATCGTTCGACTATGATGAGGATTCGTATGATCGAATGGCACTCTAATCAGATCTGAACTCTATTTCCTTCAGTTGAAGGGGATCAGCTTTTAGCTAAACCACTCAAATCGAACTAAGGTAGGTTTCCAATTGTTCTCTTGAATATCTTCAACTCAGACGAGGTTAACGAATGCAAACTATATCAAGTCGAATTGAGAGTTGGTTATTATGAAATGGGAGATGGATAGAGAAAATAGAGAAAAAAAATTATTATATAAAATTGTTATACATTTACCAAATGTAATCTGTAGGATGAATCCCAAACCTTCTTACGCTGAACTCTGGGTGAAATACGTTGGAAATTAAATGTGATATTCTTTAAAGGAAAGGAACTAAAGGGAAAACTAAGTATGGAATGTAGAGACTAAAAGAGTGAACTGAACTAATGTTGGGGACGAGTGCTGCAATGAGCTCGCTTCCGAAAAAATGTAAGAAGAAGTGGGGAGTAAGACGCTGTTTAGAAAAGCCTTAGAAGCTCCGCCAATCCAGCTTTGCGTGATAAGGAAAAGAAAGAAGAAGAGCTTTCGGAATTCATGTTGAGCCACGAGGAAAGCGCGAAGCTCTCGGATATGTCAGCACGAAAGGAGCGGCTTGATTGTGCCGCTCAAAGAACGGGGTGTTCCTTATGACTCGAACGCCAGAACTATTGCAACGCAACTTACGTCTAGCACATGATTAATAATAACAGTTCTTGATAATTGCAATGCGGTGCAATTTATCTTCCCTTAATTAATATGGTTATAATTACTATATTATCTAATTTGTGTCTTTATCTTTCTCTATCTTTCTAGTGATTTATAGTGGACGGACGAGCGCGGTTCCCGGTTGGTTCGTCGCCAGGCACCGCTTGCGAAAAGGCCCGATCGAGTTCGTCGCAGGGCATCGTATTAGGAAGTCCCTGTCGAGCTCTCCGTCGGGGAATCGCGTGTAGTCGCGTGTCAGGGAATCGAGTACGAAATGTGACGCCCATAATTTGGGGCGCGAGAAACTTAGAGAACCGTCCTTGTCGGCCGTGCTCGCATAGTCGTTTGTTTGCGCCATTTCGGTTCTGTTTTGGAATCGCAATAAATATATATATGTGTGTGTGTGCGTGCGAAATTACCTTGCCGGAAAAATCGACCATATCATATTCAGACGGAAAATTTTCCGCTCTTTTAGAATCCATGAAAAAAATAGGGGTTCCCATTTAAAAAAACTTGACTTTGAAATAACCTCCAAGGTCATTTTCACTGGTACCATTAAATAGCCAGGGTAAAATCCTTAAACTTTTGTCTGAAACATTTGCCCCAAAAATGCACTCCCGCCTAGATATTTAACCGTTCCGGAACTTTTTCCCATCACTGTATATATATATATTGTGATCCCCAACCTGCGTTTTCACTTCTGCACGTCCGTCGTCGTCGCTTGTGGCCGCCTGCAAAACCGAACTTATTCCCGTCGAGGAACCGCGCTCGTCCGATAACCACGCGCCCTCCCCAATACGCCACTATACTACCTACTCGAACTTATTCGAATCACAACCGAAACTACACTGAACGACGTTATCCGAACCACACGGAACTTTGCCGAAACCGACTAAATTGACCGATAATACCCCTTTTCTGAAATCAACCGAACGCGGACAAATCAAGGAAATTGCACTACCTGACTGTCGCGTCATGCGCTCTTAGATCCGATTAAAATCAATTATTTGTAATTTAATTTGAACCACAATGTAATATTGACAACAATGTAATGGGTCACGTGTTGTCCCAACTTTGATTTTAAGCGTGGGTTTTCGCCCCCCTTTGCGGCGAAGCCAGTCGGTCTCTGTCTCGATAGCGAAAACGTGGTTTTTCTCCAAAACGTTCAAGCGCTCTAATTTTTCTCTTCGATCAGCGTCGGATATTTCATTGTGAGCGTAATCATAATTATTTTCCGCGAATAGTGCATTAAGTACCAAGTGATTAAAAGTGGATGTAAAAAGGCTGGAATAAAAACATTGTCTTGTGTGATTTTCGACTTCCTTTTCAACCCATCGACAGCTCCCAGCTCAACGGTGATTTTGGACCTTTAGTTTCTAGTGTCGCATGCCTACCTATTTTGGGCTAAAGTGCTACAAATTTTGGCGATCCTGCCAGGATCATCGTTCGCTAAGCCGGAGTGTTATTTGCTAAAAGGAAAACATACAACAACTTAATCCCCGCGAGAGTTGTGTTCGCGGCGAAAATCGAGAAAAGTGAAGCCACGCGCTAGCTATAGGGCCGTGCCGCCGTTACCGCGCACCTCGAGCTTCCGCGAGGACCGTACCAATACAGCCGCGCGCCCCGGGCTTTAATCAGGACCATCAGGACTGTGCCACCGCTGCCGCGCACCCTGGGAAATTCTCATAACCGTGCCGTGCCGTTGCGCTTGCCCGTCTTATGCTTCTTAGCCCTTATTATTGCCTTCTAAAACATTCTTATTTTCAAGTGACTTTCGTGCATCTCCAGACAGTGAGATTTAATCGTACGTGCTCTGGTGTTGGTGTATTAATTTTTTCTCGCCACTAGTGTTCCATTTTCGGAATTGTTCTCAATTAAACGCAAGATGTCAACGGAAGGCGACAATTATACAACGTTCGAGGAGTTACTACTCGTTCAAGAAACTAATTTTTCGAGCATCGATCAAGCTGGAGCTAGCTTGCCTGAACCAGCAGCGAGATCTTTGTCGAAAATTAACGTGCTGATCAACTATGTTGAAACGACGTGGAAGGAGTGTCGTCGAGTCCACATTCAAATTCTGCATATGGCTTCCAATTTGGAGAGACGTCATGCATATTTCACCCAAAATCAATTCCAGACTGCTGAAATGAAATACTTCGAAATTTTTGGTGACCTTCAGGAAGCAATATCGCCAATGCAACCACCAACGCCCGCAACGTACTCCGCCATCGAGACTCAATTGCCAGTAATGGACCACCCATCTCATCATAGAACGTCTAGTCTTCTTCCAAAGATAAGTCTCCCCAAGTTTACCGGAGAATTCGATAAGTGGGATTCTTTCGCGGATTATTTTTCATCTATAATTATTAACGATATCGGTCTAGTTGACATTCGTAAACTTCATTACCTGAAGTCTTGTTTGGAGGGGGAACCACTCGCGATGATCGCGCATTTAAATTCAACTAATGAGAATTTCGTTGTAGCGTGGGAATTGTTAAAATCTTATTTCGAGAATAAACGATGCATAATCGATAAGCATGTCCATTCGTTGTTCGCTCTACCTAGTTTAACTAAAGAATCCGCTGCCGGTCTTCGAGAATTGCATTTTAAATCAGCCGCAATTTTAGGCGCTCTTGAAGCATTAGGTCAGCCGATTAACCAATGGGATCCCATTGTCATTGGTTTGCTTAGCTCTAAGTTGGATCCTGACACCAGGAAAGCGTGGGTATTGAGCTTGGGTTCTCAAAAGACGTACCCAACATTCACTACTTTCAAAGAATTCTTAAATAATCGTGCTTGCGGATTACAAAGCGCCGCTATCGGTTCACATTCACCATCAGTGTCCAACTCCAAGCTTAAGCCAACGAATCCAAGTACGCGTCGAAATTCTCATGTACAATCCCACACTACAATGAGTAATGCAAAGTGTTCCGCATGTTCCGGCGATCATGCCTTGTACTATTGTAAGCGATTTAAAAATTTGTCAGTATCGAGGCGTATTGATTTTGTGAAGCAACACCGTTTATGTTTCAATTGTTTGGGTGCACATGCGATCGCGTCATGCAGTAGCACTCATGTTTGTTTTATTTGTCGTGGAAAACACCACACGCTGCTGCATCGAGAGCAACCGTCCGTGCCTCGGGAGTCTTCACGGCCTACGGTCACACACCCTCCCTCTTCTTCAGAAATGCGAAGCGAATCAAACGTAGAGAACTCCGAGATAGTTCTCACTCACTTTGCCTCAGATAATCCGATCAAATCTTCCGCTATTTTGTTGGCAACTGCACAGGTTCAAGTGCACTCCACGACAGGGCGTACGATTCGAGTACGCGCACTTCTTGATCAGGGGTCAACCTGGACTTTTATCTCTGATGATCTTGCGCATGCTCTAAGCACTCGCATTACCCGCGTTTCTTCCGCAGTCAGCGGCATTGGCGGAGCTTCCGCGGGTATGGTTAACCGCGCAGCTGATATTCGTATATCACCGATCTCCGCAATCGGCCCTAGTTTCCATACACATGCTTTAATGCTTAAAAGGCTCACGTCATACGTGCCGATCTACCCGCGTCCCCTGTCGCAGTGGTCTCATTTGACGGGATTACCACTCGCGGATCCCAATCCTTGTTCCACTGATCCGATCCGGCTAATCATCGGATCCGACCTGTATGGATCGATTCTCCTAAGCGGCCTTATTCAAGGGCAGAGCGGTCAACCCACCGCACAGAACACTGTGTTTGGGTGGATACTATCCGGATGGACCACTCTCCCTACTGAACTAGCTCCGTCTGACACTTCTGTTCATCACTGCGTCGACCATGCTGAGGCAAACTTTGACCTTCAGAAGTTCTGGGAGATAGAGGATATTCCCAACGACCTTATTCTCTCCGCTGAAGACGAAATGTGTGAGGATCTTTTTAAAAGTACGCATTGTCGTTCTCTTGAGGGTCGTTACATTGTACGGTTGCCTTTCCGTTCCCCCCCTCCGATCAATGTCGGACGCTCGCGTCTCCCTGCATTGAAATCGTTTCAGGCTCTCGAACGGAAACTGTCCCGTAATTCAGAGGACTTGTACGAATATTCTGAATTCATGCGGGACTACATTGATCAGGTGCACATGACTCCTGTTAACTTCGATAACAATGAGTGCAATAGCGTATATTTACCCCACCACGGTGTGCGAAAGGTATCGAGCACGACCACTAAACTCAGAGTTGTATTTAATGCTTCTCACAAAACGTCCAACTCGACGTCTTTAAATGACCACCTGTTTGTGGGACCGAAGCTACAAGCTGAGTTGGGTCATGTTTTGCTACAATGGCGTACCTTTAAATACGTTTATTCCGCGGACATCGCACAGATGTATCGTCAAATTCGTCTTGACCCTCGCGACCGGAATTATCAAAGAATTTTATGGCGTTTTGATCCGGATTCCCCAGTAAATGATTACCAACTTAATACTGTCACGTTCGGAGTCTCGTGTGCCCCGTTTTTGGCACTTCGTGTCTTAAAACAGCTGTGCCTAGACGAAGGGGATCGGTTTCCTCTTGGTTCTGCTGTTCTTCAAACTGGCACGTATGTGGACGATTGTCTATTCGGTGCCCACGACATCCCCACTGCTCAGCGGATTCGCGAAGATCTCGTTCCCCTTTTGAATAGTGGATGTTTCAAGTTACGTAAATGGGCAAGTAACTCGTCTCAATTACTCGCCGACATTGATCCGACAGATCACGGTCTGGCTTGGGATAAGCCAATACACGAGACAGAGGGGATTAAAATTCTGGGTTTGGTGTGGAATCCTACGTTCGACGTTTACCAATTTAAAATTAATAAGGCTGCTCCGACCTTATTCCCAAAACGAATTCTGTTGTCGATAATAGCCAGATTATATGACCCGCTGGGTTGGTCATAATTCGGGCAAAGATTATAGTTGAGAAGATGTGGCAATATCAATTGGACTGGGATACTCCTCTTCCCTTAGACATCATCGATCATTGGAGCACCTTTTATGATGCGCTGCCCGCTCTGACTGGCTACAGCGTGCCTCGGTGGACAAGCCAAGCTCCTGACATGATTTCTTGCGAACTCCACGGGTTCGCCGATGCTTCAAACGCGGCATACGCAGCGGTTGTTTACCTGCGCGTCTGTCATCACGAACATCCGCCTCAAGTATCGCTCCTCGCAAGTCGCACGAAGGTCGCTCCTTTGAAGCAATTAACCATCCCGCGCCTTGAACTCTCCGCAGCTGTTCTATTGGCGAGATTGTTAGTCTATATACGCAAGGTTGAGCAATTTTCAACTCTCTCTGTACACTGTTGGACCGACGCTTCAATCGTTCTTCATTGGCTTCGATCTGCGCCAACACGATGGCAGACTTTCGTTACCAATCGAGTGGCTCAGATCCAGTCGCTGCTTCCTGGATTGGAATGGCGCCACGTTCCAAGTGCGCAAAATCCGGCTGATTTAGCCTCGCGTGGCATATCTGCTCATTCCTTGGTAACTTGCAACCTCTGGAGCCAAGGACCTTCGTGGCTAATGCAGGAATCCAGTCATTGGCCGAATAATCTCCCAAGTTTAGCATTAGACGCACCACTGGAGGTGCGCTCCCATATCAACATTGCCTATTCACCGTCATGCAATGTATTAGACCAACTCTCTAGCACGGTCTCATCGTGGAAACGACTCTGTCGAACGCTGGCGTTTGTTCTCCGATGGAAACAATGCCTAAAGAAAACGATCATCAAAGGTCGACTAACTCCTGACGAAATGATATATATCGAACATTACAGGCCGCTGCCTTCCCAGCGGAGCTTGTTGATCTTCGGTCGAAAGGGACAGTGTCAGCAAAAAGTCCGTTGAAGACACTGGATCCTGCGATCGATGTTGAAGGATTAATCCGGGTGGGTGGCCGTTTGGATAATTCCTCGTTACCTCTGAACGCGAAACATCCGCTCGTCTTGTCATCCCACCCCCCCGTACGTCTCCTCGTCGAATTCACGCATGACAGATGCATGCACGGAGGTATCGCGCTGACCCTGCGTACATTGCGCCAGTCCGTTTGGATCCTGCAGGCAAAAAAGATTATCAGAGGGGTCATACACCGCTGTTTGACATGCGCCCGTAACCGAGCTGAACTTAGTTCACAAACTATGGGCCATTTACCCACTCCGCGCGTTTCAAGGCCACAATGGCCGTTCCTACATACTGGAGTGGATTATGCTGGACCATATCATGTCCGTATTGGTAGTGGCCGAGGAAGGAAAACCCACCTCGGTTATATTGCACTGTTCGTATGCTTTGCAATTAAAGCTGTGCACCTGGAGCTTGTGTCGGACTACTCGTCCGCCGCATTCATAGCGGCTTTCCGGCGGTTCGTGGCCAGACGCGGGTTACTAGGTCACATGTATAGCGACTGTGGTACCACGTTTGTCGGAGCTGATACCGAATTGTCGAACGCCTACCATCAGGCAATTCAGACGGATGAATTCCGAGATTTACTCGCGGTCGACAAAGTGAATTGGCACTTTTTACCACCAGCTGCACCTCACTTTGCCGGACTTTGGGAAGCCGGGGTGAAGAGTGTCAAATTTCACTTGAAACGGGTTCTTGGCACACACACGCCAACCTTCGAAGAATTCGTAACGCTTTTATGCGAGATCGAGTCGGCACAGAACTCCAGTCCGTTGAGTCCTATGTCCGAAGATATTGAGGATCTGCAGGTATTAACACCCGGGCATTTCTTGATAGGAGGGCCGCTGAATGCTATACCTGATGATTCGCTTCTCGACATTTCGGCTAACCGCTTATCACGTTGGCAAATGCTTCGTCAGATTTTTGAGCAATTCTGGCATCTTTGGACATCGGATTATCTGCTCTCGCTGCAGCAGCGAACTAAATGGCATACAGCGAAAAATCCAATTGCGGTCGGACAATTAGTTTTAGTGAAGCGTCCGAACCTGCCACCAATGAAGTGGCCCATCGCTCGCGTGATCGAATGTTTGCCAGGCAAAGACGGCCTGGTTCGGGTAGTCCGCGTTTGTACCTCCACATCTCTGTTGACTCGGCCGGTAACTTAGCTCGCATTGTTACCCGTAGATTTAGAGTGTAAGCAAGCGGAAATATTAGAGAATAATTAACTAAAATGTCCTGTGTGTTACTAGGACTCTCTTTTCTTTTAGTTTTTTGCAGGCTTCTATGCTGCAACGGGGGCGATATGTCGCGTCATGCGCTCTTAGATCCGATTAAAATCAATTATTTGTAATTTAATTTGAACCACAATGTAATATTGACAACAATGTAATGGGTCACGTGTTGTCCCAACTTTGATTTTCAGCGTGGGTTTTCGCCCCCTTTTGCGGCGAAGCCAGTCGGTCTCTGTCTCGATAGCGAAAGCGTGGTTTTTCTCCAAAACGTTCAAGCGCTCTAATTTTTCTCTTCGATCAGCGTCGGATATTGCATTGTGAGCGTAATCATAATTATTTTCCGCGAATAGTGCATTAAGTACCAAGTGATTAAAAGTGGATGTAAAAAGGCTGGAATAAAAACATTGTCTTGTGTGATTTTCGACTTCCTTTTCAACCCATCGACAGCTCCCAGCTCAACGGTGATTTTGGACCTTTAGTTTCTAGTGTCGCATGCCTACCTATTTTGGGCTAAAGTGCTACACTGACCTAACTTACCGTATTCTCTAATTTAACCGTCTGCACTTTCGAGGAACGTTACTAAATTTGCACGACTCACCCGGACGCTATCGTTTCACCGCGGAAACTGCTATTCAAGTTAACACACTCATACTTATACGCAACAACTTTAGCGTCTCCGTACAGACAGTTAGCCTCACGTACAAAAACATAACCAAAACGCGGCACTACCTTCCAGCAGTGCAAATTAGCCTTGGCCCCACAAAGATTGCTCATGAATCGGCAATCTAGGTGTTTCCTTACCGACAGATCGGCTGGAATATTACCGGGGAAAAACTTTCTTATTGCACAAAAATTCGGCTCGTTAATTTATAAGTTAGCGCCGCCTCACAAGAGGAGCAAGATAACAGATAACCACAGTGTTCAATCGAACAAAGCGATTGATTGATAACATTTATTTATGCACTGCTCCGATAGATCGTGTGCAAAAGAATACCAGTACATTAAGTACAATACACCATAAAAATGTTTACAATAATACAAAATTAATGATAAAAATAAAAATAAAAGATATACCAACATACAAAAATACACACTTATCCGCTAATTTACAAAATCATTAACCTACACTTACTTATCTAGTTCTCTCTCTACAGGGTAGAATTAACATTTTAAAATAATAGACTTTTTACATCAAAAACGCTACGCAATTATCTAATTATTGTTATTACATATATAACAACATGAATAGAAAATTAAAGATAAGAACAACAAAGATAATATGAAATAAAGGTTGCAAGTACCACTACTCTAATTATTTAATCCCGGAGTAGCAAACGACATGGGAAACACTTGAAATACAATTTATAGTTCAATACAATTTAACGATTTGTTACTAAATTATAATCTCTCCGCAGGTAATTATTCAGAAGCTCGTTTTTGAAGGCCGTTTGTGAGATAGATTGCCTAATTGCGTAGGGAAGGGGTTCCACAAGGAAATCGCTAATATCCAAAACGAATTATGGAAAATTTCGGTGCGACATACCGGTAGATGATATGCTGATTGTGATAAGCGCAATGAAGTACGCAATGATGGGGAAACTAGTAGGAAGTTAGCGAACAGATACGATGATTGATATGATGATAAAATTTGAAACTTAAGTGATCCTAAAAAGTAGTTACAACGATCCTCTGGTAACAACCAGTTAGATCTTCGCCAGAAAGGTGCCAAACTCTGATCACGACGCAATTGGTAAATGTACCTGAGCGCAGTATTTTGTAGTCTCCGCACTTTTAAAAGCAGATACGCAGAGGCGTCTTTGTAGACCAAACACGAAAAATCGATATGGGAGAGAATTAACGCATTTACCAACAACAGTTTCAATTTTGGCGGCAGCACGGAACCTCGGAATCGTAAGCGATATAGAGTGTACTGTACCTTAGAACTAATTGAAGATATATAGCGGTTCCAAGTTAAGTCCGATGAGAGATACACTCCCAGATCTCGTACTTCATTAACATACGGAATGACCATCCCATTGACTAACACCGTGAGGCCATAATGGTGCGCAGTTTTGCCAAGTTTTATCTAGAGTAAAAAATAATTTCTCGTGCTAAGCGAAATGCCGCATTCCTGGGTCCAAAGGCAAAACGAGTCGATGTCACTATTTAGATTTGCAATAGTCTAATCTAGGCGGCTTAGTGGTGTTGTTAAATAGAACTGCGTATCATCTGCGAATACAACGGACGTTTCACGGCGGAAGCGTAGTTGTGCGAAAAGAGTATTAAAAACTATTATAAATAGAATCGGCTTCAAACTAGAACCTTGCGAAACTCCGTTAGTAGTCAAGCATTCTTCCGAGGCAGATTCATCCAGGCCCTGAAAAATTTGTGAACGACCAAAGAGATAGGAGTACATCCAAATAATAGCCTTGTCATCGAAACCCAGTTTACGTAGTGACCATATTATCAACGGGTGGTTTAGGAAGTCGAATGGGGATACAATGATGCAACTTTACTATAGTACCAGTTTAGCTCTTCGGGCGTGAAGTGACTTAATGCAGAATGTGATGAAATCTCCGAGAGACCGAACTTCCTCAACAGAGCCTAACTTTTACCTTGATCAGTAATCTGTCCCAATGCATTACAAATATACTGCTCTTTAGCCGCTCGTAACGATCGCTATACTCGCTTGCGTAATTCTTGATATTGAGTCAGAAGCACTGGATTATGAGTTCGCTAAGCCCGTTGATATAGCGAATTACGTTGCTTAATTTGGCACATGAGTTCCAAATTAATCCACGGGACACGGGGTGCACGGGGATCTACTGTCCTGGTCACCAATGGTGCATGTTGATCTAGCAAAGTTTCTAAACAATTGTAAAAACGTTGCACTAATTGCGAAAATTCATGGTCGGTTAACATGCCAGGACTATTATTAAAAAGGACTGGAAGGTTACTGCGGAAGATGGTATCAAGTTCCCCATTAGGAAGATGCGAATAATTTGTTACATTGTAACAAATCGAGATTAAGTCGTGTCCAGCAGCAAACGGTTGTGATGACTGGTTGAATTTGTGAATTTTATCTATGGAATCAACAATGAATACATCAAGGTGTGTATAGGTGTTATTAATATGAGAGTGATGTGTGGGCTCAAACGAGAGCGAGTACAGCGATTTCTCGTTAATAAACTGCCTAAGGAAGTTAGAACTATAGGAATGAGATAAAAGGTCACAATTTAAATTACCAGTGATAATTAAATTGTTGTAAGTAGGCAGATATCGACTCAACGTTGAGATAAAATCTGCAAACATTTTCCTTCCAGCCTACGATAGACTAATGGTAAGAGTAACATCACTGTTAGATATTATAACAGAGAGTGAAAAGGTAAGCAAAAAGTTCAAGATACGATCACTCACAGGAGCGATCCAGCAAACCCAGGTAAAATTAACGAGCGTGCGTTTTCGCTCATAAGAAGCTAGATTATAAATTTAATATGTCGACTATGCTAGTTAACGGCTCGCAAAACCCACTGGGGATCGCGTCGCGGACCGCGATTCGGAACCGGCGGTCATCTTGTCGATGATCTAGATCTTCTAGATCTAGAAAATTGTAAGAGAACCACATTTTTTCCGAATATACCGAATACACCAATACGAGATAACCACTGTCGCGATGAAGAATCCACTCGAGATATTCTCCGCGAAAAGAAAGTTTCCCGGAAGATAACCATTCAGAAATTCGAGGCCAAAGCAAAAACTTACCGAAACACGACACAAACCAAAGACCCGTCACAGATAACCGAAGGCGATTCGCGTTTTTTACTTTCACTTTCACTCGCGAAACGGCAACGGACAATCGGAAAAGCGCATTTTAATTAAACAACCGTGAACACAAAGAACGAGTTACTGTCATACAGAAGGACTTCCTAGCCGAAAAGTACTCGTGCTCAGGGCTGTTGGTGCCTTTTTGATGACCAGACGTACCTAAAGGCTTCAGGGCTGCTACCAACGGACTGGCGATCCGACGCGCCGATGGCAATCGTGCCGTTTACGTTGCGCTGGCCGCCGCTTACCCTTTCTACACCGCGATCTCGCCCGTAAACAAATTTTGGAGTAATTCGGATGATTTTTGAAAAATATACAAAAATATTCAAAAATTTGTCCACCACATTGGATCCGCCGTGTTCAATTTTGCAAATCCATCTTCAAATTTAGGATCGGCTACCTCCAAAACCCCCTGTAAACTAATTTTAGCATTTTATCTTATGATTCTTTTTTAAATCCCGACAACTTAGAGATGTTAGGCGCCATGGCGGGCCATCTTGAATCCGCCATCATGGATTTCATCAACCTATCTTACCAACTTTCTGAAGCCGTCAGATACTGAAATCAATCGAATAGAAGGCCAATTTTCTTTCTTACAAGCGTTTTGACCCGAAATCTCAATTTCTCTCCGGTTTCCAGCCGCCATTTTGAGCCGCCATTTTGAAATTTTGCAAAATAACACATGAGCCCGTAAAGAGGGGTCAATAAGGAACATTTTAGCGCAAGATCTCTAAAATCCGTCGATCGCCGGTGGCCCGTTTGACAAATTTCCCCCCATATATAATATATATATATATATATATATACTAGGGCGGTCCTTAAAAAAGTTTTTTTTCGTGCCGCCGTCGGTGTAGAATTCTACCAAGTGAGATAACTTTTCTTCGATGTTTTCCAAAGACAATGAGCGTAGTCCAAACAAAGACGATCGATTTTCGGCCGAGTTTTTTCGTTTTCAATATTGATAATTTTTCCTCACAAAAAATAGTAACACCTTAAAATATCCCAATAACTTTGTTCGAATGCATTCTAAAATTATGTACCATGGAATTACGACTTTCTTGTTGTTTTTCGATTAAAATGACCTCCGGTTGAGCCAAAAACGATCATTTTTGGCGAAGATAGAGCATTTTTTATGAAGATATTTTTTCTAGCTAAAATCAGGTAAAGGAAATTAATTTATAGTTTATTGAATACAACTCGAAAGAAAAAAATCTGACGATATTGCACCACAAACGATCGTTTTCTTTACCTTTTTTCGGTCTAAAACGCTTATTTGTAGACCAAAAAAAAAAGAAATTCCTGACGTAGTAGAGGTCACTTGAACTTTGCTTCTCTTGGTATGCATGAAATCTGGAAACAGTCATTTTATTTTAACTTGTTTAAAGGATGCATTTTTCTTTAACTACAATATTTTTATCAACTGAGGTACCACATTCGGACTTTTTTCATATTACTCCAGAAAACGCGAGTTGTATAACACAATGTTATATCACGTGCCAAGAACTTATTTGCTTTTCCCATACGAACAACATGAATTTTCATAAAAATTACAAAATAATTTTTTTATCTCACTATATTGTTATTGCATTAAAAATTCGTTATTCTTAAGAATTTCCGGAGTAAATGTTGTTATTTTTCAGGAAAACATTGAATCACTTGAAACATTTTAGCCCAGTTATCGAAATTTATGAAAAAACTTTTTGGTCGAAGACAAGTAAAAGGAAATAAAATTTATGTTTTTTTGATATAACTCGTAAGAAAAAATCCCATAATTTTGCAAAAACGATTATCATATTTTCCATCTTTTGTCCTTTACGCTAGTATACTTTTTTATTTAGAAAAATTATTTCTAACCAATTTGTGATCATTGGAATTTCGGACATTTTTTCGCTTCAAATCTGGAAAATTTCTTTTTTTCATATTTGCAAGAATTTTGAAAGAAAGACTTTTTTCTCAAAAAGCTCTCAAATTTTCAAAAAAAATTTTGATAACTCGGCTAAAATGTTTCATGTGATACTTGGCATTCAATGTTTTTCTGAAAAGTACAATATTTATTCCAGAAATTCTTAAGAATAACGAATTTTTAATGCAATAACAAAATAGTGCGATACAAAATGAATTCTTTTGTAATTTTTACAAAAAATTCATGTTGTTCTTATGGGAAAAGCAAATAAGTTTTTGGCACATGATATAATATTGTGTTATACAACTCGCGTTTTTTGTAGTAATACGAAAAAAGTGCCAATGTGGTACCTCAGTAGATAAATATATTGTGGTAAAAGAAAAATGCTCGTTTTAAACAAGTTAAAATAAAATGACTGTTTTCAGATTTCATGCATACCAAGAGAAGTAAAGTTCAAGTGTCCTCTACTACGTCAGGAATTTTTTTTCTAGGTCAACAAATAATCGTTTTAGACCGGAAAAAGGTAAAGAAAACGATCGTCTGTGGTGCAATATCGTAAGATTTTTTTCTTTCGAGTTGTATTCAATAAATTAAAAATTAATTTCCTTTACCTGATTTTAGCTAGAAAAAATTTCTTCATAAAAAATGCTCTATCTTGGCTAAAAATTATCGTCTGTGGCTCAACCAGTGGTCAGTGGTACATAATTTTAAAATGCATTCGAACAAAGTTGTTGGGATATTTTAAGGTGTTACTATTTTTTGTGAGGAAAAATTATCAATATTGAAAACGAAAAAACTCGGCCGAAAATCGATCGTCTTTGTTTGGACTACGCTCATTGTCTTTGGAAAACATCGAAGAAAAGTTATCTCACTTGGTACAATTTTACACGGACTGCGTTGAAAACGCCAGTAGAAATACGGGGAAAATTTTTTTTTTTTTGCAAAAAATGCCAATTTTCGAAGCTCGGGTGGGACCCTTAGGAGTTCAAATAAAACTCTGAAAAAATTCAGAGGTTGTTTTTGAATTATTTGGAACCGATTTGGGGGCGGCATGAAAAAACATTTTTTTAAGGACCGCCCTAATATATATATTAGGGTGGTCCAAAAAAATTAAAATGGCGTAAAAAAATTTGCAAATGGGGTCATTTGACAGAGAAAAAAATAAGAAAACTTTTTTTACTTTGGCAAAACTCGATTCGATTAGATTTAGAGGTAGCGCAAACGGCTTGAAGTTTTGCATAAGATTTCTACGGGAATAATCTAATATTTCAGTTTTTAGTTTTTTAGGCATCAAGGACGTATCGGACAAATTTTTTCTCACTCGGAACGCAAAGTTGAGGGATTTCTGAGTAGACATGAATTTTTTCGATTTCTCAAATTGATTTTTCAGTCCATACACGAGGCATGAGCATGATTTTCTTTAATCTTCAAAAACGTGTCAGATGTTGGGTAGTATAAAAACGTATTAAAAATTGATAAATTTATATGAAGATTGGTATCTCGGGGTTTTTGAGACCACTGATCACGAATCTGAAATCATATTATTAAAACTTAAAATGGCGCTCAAATTTTAAAAAATTGATGATTTTATAGAAATTTTCTTACAGATTAGTGGATTTTTACAAAATTTAGTGTGTATCGGTCTTTAAGGCCGTTGATTTCGAATTGAAAGTCAGATTATTATAATTCAAAATAGCGGATCTAATATGGCGTTCAAATTTTAAAAAATTGATGATTTTTTAGAAATTTTATTACAGATTAGTGGATTTGCATGAAGCTTAATATCTACGGGATTTTAAAACCGCTGATTACGAATTTGAAGTCAGATTATTAAAATTCAAAATGGCGGATCCAATATGGCGGAAAATTTTTTTTTAAATTTAGTGATTTTCATAAAACTTGGTGTCTTCGGGGTGTTGAGGCCATTAATCGCGAGTCTGAAGTCAGATTTTTAAAATTCAAAATGGAGAATCAAATATGGCATACGAACATTTAATAATTTTAAAAAGTGATTCGCTTCAAAAACGGTACTCGGAGGTTTTTGGTGTTACTAATCGCGATTCCGACGTCAAAAATAAAATAGGGTGGCTTTTTAAGGAAGTATCATGGACAGGGAATGAGGTATAAGGGAATCATTCAATTCCAAAAAAGATCTTATTCGGTTCAAAATCGCTATTCCAGTGTTTTTGTAGTTGCTGACTACAATTCTGTTTAAAAAAAAGATGGTGACTTTTTAATAGGTTATCAGGGACGGGGAGGGAGCGGAGCTTATTCATTTCAAATAAATTTAACAAAGCTTTGAAACAAAGATCAAGTTTTATTATTTTTTAAAATCATAGATTGAAAGTTAGCATACAGTGACTTTTTTGAGCAGTTTGTAGCTTTGGGCTAATGCTACTGCGCGTTCGACAATGTCATTAGTGACTTTAAGGTTTAACACTTCTTGACCATACTTAAAATTTTTTTGGGTTTCCCAAGTCGACGGATGACTAGCTAGAAAATCTACGTTAATCCCGAAAATGTCGAAGAACTGCAAAGTTTTTGATGAAAATAATCTTACTTTAGATTCGTGATCAGCGGCCTCAAAAACCCCGAGATACCAATCTTCATATAATTCATCAATTTTTAATACATTTTTATACTACCAAACATCTGACACGTTTTTGAAGGATAAAGAAAATCATGTTCATGCCTCGTGTATGTACTGAACAATCAATTTGAGAAATCGAAAAATTTCATGTCCACTCAGAAATCCCTCAAATTTGCGTTCCGAGTGAGAAAAAGTTTTTCCGAGACGTCCTTGATGCCTAAAAAAAAAATAAAAACTGAAATATTAGATTTTTCCCGTAGAAATCTTATGCGAAACTTCAAGCCGCTTGCGCAACCTCTACATCTAATCGAATCGAGTTTTGCCAAAGAAAAAAAAATTTTTTTTTTTCTCTATCGAATGACCCCACTTAATATGTATACAGGGTGGACCTCGGCTGGCGGGTCATAGGCATCCCATGTTAAAGAAGTAACTAGATCATCAATCGATTAATCCCGTGGTAATTAGGGTTTGCTACAGGATTTTAATTTCTCACAATGCATAACAAACAGAATTAAGAATTGTAGCAAAGCCGACAAGTTCTAAATACCGCGTGATTAGTCGGCAGATCTAGTCACTTCTTTAACATGGAATGCCTATGACCCGCAAGCCGAGGTCCACCCTGTATATACAGGGTGTCCCAAAAGTTTGGAAACGGTCTTGTAACTTTTGAAAGAAACAAAATTTTAAAAATTGCTGAAACACGTGAAACTATTTTTCGAAAAAGCTATCATCTCTGAGGGATCCCAACGAACCCCAAGGGGGGAGATGAATATCTTAAATGGCAACATGGGTCGAGTGGGGGCTCATTTGAAAGGTCTCTTCGAGACGAATACAAAACACTGGTCATAGATGGCGCTGCGATTACTTATCGCGGAATTATTCGACTATCATTTTTGATCTAGTTACTTCTGAACCAGTGAAGATTTCGAAAATCGCTGAAGTACGTGAAACTATTTTTCGAAAAAGCTATCATCTCTGAGGGGTTCCAACCTATCGTAAATTATGACGGTTTACTGCACCGTTGCTTCAGCCATGCCAAATCCATTTTTCCCATGTTTTCTGATTTTTAACGTCTCCCCACGAAACGTATGAGGAATTCTTCGCCTTTTCAAGCTCTCCAACATTGTTTATATGACATTTCGCTAGCATTCCACGGAAATGAGTTAGACCAAAAAAAACTGCAAAAAAAACCATTTTTACCCTTTTTAGGTCGATAACTGGCGAAATATACATTGCAGGTCATATGCTTCATAAGGTAAGTTGTAGCGCTATAAAAAAACCTTCAAAATCAGTCATCATTCGTTAAAGTAACATTAAACCGAGCTAAGTTATTGCAAAAAAAAACTATTATTTTTTTTTTTAATTCAATGGCTTGCCACTTAAGTTCTGAGCTTCAGATCCGATTTTAGTATCAAACTTTCTTGCTCAAAATGATGTTAGGATTCACCCCCTGCAATATTATTCGGGAGTGCTGTGACACCCTATAGATATTTACAGGGTGGCCGATTTATCTGAAGACATAGAAATACCTCGCGAACTATGCACAGAATCAAAAAAGGTGTGGGATGAAAATTGTACGACGCGAAGGGGGGCATCCAGTGATAATGAAATCAACCCTCTCCCCCACCTCCCTGCGGGAGGGCAGAGGGGGGACAATAAAACTTAAATAGGGACCCCCCATTTTTTATTGTAGATTTGGATTCCTCGGAAAAAAGTGCACCAATTTGATCGACGAGTTTTTGCGTTTTGTTTCGATGATAAAAATGAAAATGTGTAAAATATCGTTAGAGATTGAGAATGTCACCAGAATTCGTTTCAGATCAAAGAAAGTAAAGTAGACGTATTTCATATTTTTTAATATGATATGTAATGACTCCTAATTTATCCCCCACCCTCACTTTCTCGGTGTAAGGGGAAATAGTTTCAAGTCTTCAACGTGAAGCCCTATTATCAATCTTTTATCCTTCTGACAAATTGATCAGATGACAGCTACAGATAATTGATTTGCCGCAAGGATATCCCCAGGCCCGCTAGTTAGTACTTTTAAATCTCCGCAATACACTGACAAGTAAACCTACCCAAGTGTCACATGCCGATTTTAATCAAACTCTCCATACTTCAAGAGGGGTGAAAAATAGTCGATACGTATTTTTTCTCATCTGCGAAAATTCAGTTTTGAGGGTAGAAACCACCCTTTCAATCTTAGGAGTTGTATAACGATTAAAGTAAATAGATGCATTGTTCAAATTGCCTTCTGAACGTTTCGTGGAGGTTTTTGAGATTGCTGAATACAAATCTGATGTCATTTTTTAAAAATTCAAAATGGCGGAGCAAATATGGCGGACGAAAAATTAAAAATTTCCGCAAAAGTAACGAAAATCATACTGACATCAGATTTATAGTCAGCGGCCGTAAAAATCTCCCAAAAGAGATACTTTAATCATTATACAACTCCTAAAATTGAAACGGTGGTTTCTACCCTTAAAACTGAATTTCCGCAGATAAGAAAAAATACGTATCGACTATTTTTCACACCTTGATCAGAGCTCCGTACAAGAGACTAATTTAAGTCAGAATGAAGCCGATCTGAATGAATTAGTACAACGAGTCAGCCAATTAGTCGTTCAACAATTGAAAAATGGATGGTCAGATAGGGCGCATAGTACCACATTGGGCCAGGCGGCCAGGACAGAAAAAGTTACTTTCCGTGATACGTTTGACATTAACTATCCTTCACCCCCGGATGAAATACAAGCAATGGAGGAAGGTCAACATGTGCCACAGCAAAGTCGACAACGTCATGGAGATCGGTCGGGGGGGCCGCTATATCCAGAGGGTCAGACTTTAGGTTTACCCTGTCAGGTTGCCCCTAAGGAGGGGGGAGATCGTTCAAGTTTGGTGAACGAAATTGTTAGCCGACTCAATAGCCAACGGGAAAATGATAGTCGGCTAAATCGAACCCTCCAGAGCAGAGATCTGTGCGAAGTGGTCAGAAGATGGAACGTGACGTTTGCAGGACGCGAAGACCAGAGTATCAATGACTTCTTGACCCGAGTCCGGGAATGTAGCAGGATGGCAGAAATCTCGGAAGAAGGGCTGCTATATGCTTTACCATACCTGCTAACAGGAGTCGCCCTGCAATGGTATAAGTTTTCCTATCACCACTGGCATACCTGGACACAGTTCTGTGAGGAAGCCCGCGCCACGTATGGAGGTGATCGGAATTTGCAGTGCCAGCTTGAGATGGAGATTCACACTAGGACTCAAGGTCCCGATGAATCAGTCCGGGAATACTTAATATGCCTGCAATCATTATTGCATAGGCTAATCCCGCAGCCGTCAGTCGAGGCGCAGCTGGACCGGCTACATCGAAATCTTCGGCCAGACATACATATGGCGGTACAGCATGACAGAGTCAGATCGTTTGGCGAACTCTTGCACCATGCAACGGAGGCCGAACGAATTATGAAATGTGGGCAGGCCTATAGACCTCCACCAGCACCAGAACAGTCGTTCTGTCCGGAAGTAGCCTATCGTGGGAAACCAAAGAAGAAAATAGGTTTCGCCGCAGTAGAGGTACCGAAGACCAAATCGTCTTCAATAGCGGCCTTATCCGCTACATACAGGAGTCGGACGTACAGGAAATGGTGAAGGACACCTGTGCAAAACTCATCGGGTCAATGGAAGATAGATTGGCGACTACGGTGAGGGACATAAAGGAGGCAGTAACGTCACTTCAACGAGAGAGGTCGGCAACCAGGGTGGCCGAGGACAGACGTCCATATTATGGGAATGCCGGCCAATGGACATCCCCGCCGAGCCAAAAAGCTCCTAAATGGAGGAAGAAACCAGGGCAGGCATCTCGGGGTGCCCCAACTGCTGATCCAGGAAAATTCCAAGGCTCAGAAAATAAAACTCCGCCCGGAGCCAAGAAGATGGATAATCCAAACGCCGGAGTTTCCGGATTAAAATGTTTTCGGTGTGGTCTCTTGGGATACAAGAGCTATAATTGCTCTCGATGCCGGGAAAACGATATCAGGGATGCGTAGGAGAGGTCGCACCTATCCCTGGTTCTCGAATACAGACCTCCTCATCATTAGACCGAGCAGCCGCTCAATACCCGTCAGAAGTGCACATGGCGACGGAAGAAGGCAGTACTCGATGGTAGGTAACTGGGACTGTCCATGGTCACAGACTGAAAGCTCTGTTTGATCCAGGAGCGGCTCGTACGGTAATCGGGCGTATCGCACATCGACTCGCCCATAATGTTGGTCTCCACATAGAACCATATCGAGTTAGTGGCGCTAAAGTCGCTGATGGAAGAACTGTGTCGATCACCGGCCAAATTCGACTACCATTTAGGATTGGCAACCAGGAGAAATGGCTGACTGCCTTACTAATACCAGATTTGGAGCCTGAATGTTTGCTAGGCGCCGACTTCATCAGGGAATTCAACGCAATCTTTCATCCTCGGCAGAATTACATTACACTGAATGGAGATGTACAAAGAATTCCAGTAGAGGTCGCTATGGTTTCCCTTCCTCTTGAAGAGAGCCACGAGACATCGGGTCTACGGAAGTTGACGGACGAACAACAAATATGTCTCCAGAGAGTAGTTCAGTCGGTTATTCCTACGGATACGCCTCACATAGGATGTACTCACTTAGTCGAGCACGTGATAGATGTAGGTTGTGCCCGACCAATTAAACAACGGTATTATCCGGTCTCGAAGAAAATTGAGGAAGACATGCACCAACAGGTTCAACATATGTTAGTTGAGGGCATTATTGAACCATCTTCAAGTCCATGGTCGAGTCCTGTCGTCATGGTGAAGAAGTCGGACGGTAGTTGGCGATTCTGCGTTGACTATCGTATGGTAAATGCCGTCTCGAGGCCAGACGCCTATCCTCTACCCTACATGGATTCCATTTTGCGGAAATTACAGGGCGCTAAGTATATTACAACCCTGGATTTAGGGAGCGCCTATCATCAAATTCCGATGGATAGACGATCCAAACCAATCACGGCATTCACAGTGCCCGGAAAAGGATTATTCCAGTTCCGTAGGATGCCCTTTGGATTGAATGGAGCCCCCGCTACTTTTCAGCGGATGATCGATTCTCTGATTAGGCCCGAGCTGGAGCCCTACGCCTTCTCATATTTAGACGACATTATAATTGTCACTGAGTCGTTTGAGGAGCACCTTAAGTGGGTAGAGTATGTCCTAAACAAAATTAAAGACGCAGGACTAACTATAAATTTGGAAAAGAGCGTCTTTGGTAAGGAAGAAGTTAGATATTCAGGCGTCTTAGTCAATAAAGATGGTTTCCGACCTGATCCTGAGAAGATTAGACCGATTGTAGAGTATCCAGCGCCAAAGAACTTAAAGCAATTAAGAAGATTCATCGGTATGACGTCATGGTACCGGAAGTTTATGGGTGACTTTGCCACTATTGCAGAGCCACTCACTCAATTAACACGGAAGGACCAGCTACATCTGGGGAGAGGCGCAACAAGAAGCTTTTGAACGACTCAAATATTTGTTGAGTACAGCACCTATTCGTCACCGGCCTGACTTCTCAAAAGAATATATTTTGGAGACAGACGCTAGCGATACGGGTCTCGGAGTTGCGTTGAGTCAACAGTTCGACGAAGACAGACGGGTTCTCGCGTTTGCAAGTCGAACATTAACCCCGGCCGAGCGAAACTATTCAGTTTCAGAACGAGAGTGTTTGGCTGCTCTATGGGCCATACGTAAATTCCGAGAGTACGTTGAGGGCTATCATTTTATGATAATCACAGACCATAAGAGTCTCGAATAGCTCGGTGATTTACGAACCCCCAACGGTAGATTAGCTCGATGGTCTCTAGAATTGCAGGGTTATCAATATAGCGTGAAACACCGGAAGGGTTCCCTGCATCACGTACCCGACGCGCTGTCGCGCATGTACGAGACGGACGATGGAGTCCAAATTAGTTCAATGCAAGAGACTCCCAAGGTCTTGGACGAATGGTATCTGGAGATGCGTCGACAACTCGAAGAGGATGCATACAAATTTCCCTACTGGAAACTCGTTGGTGGTCAACTATATGTCTACCGTCCAGATCCCATATTAGATACGTTGATGGACGACGAGAATGCGTGGAAGTTAGTCGTCCCAGAAGAAAATAGGCAGGTGATTTTACAGGAGAGTTACGACGTACCTACTGCTGGTCACCTCGGCAACCGTAAAACTTATGACCGGGTTGCTCGGTATTATTTCTGGCCGACTATTAGGAAAGATGTTGTAAAATACGTACGGAGATGTTCTGTGTGTCAGCGAATGAAAATTCCTCCGGTCGCTCCAGCAGGGTTAATGGGTCGTCGACTAATTCCGGGACCATGGAAAATTGTTACCGCGGATGCCATGGGTCCCTTCCCTAAAAGCTCTCAAGGTCGAGAATTTTTATTAGTCTTCCAAGATGTCTTTACACGCTGGATAGAATGCGTGCCTGTTAGAAAAGTGAACGTGGCCTCTGTAATTAAGGCGTTTAATGAAAGAATCGTTTTTCGCTTCGGAACGCCAGAGGTCATCCACACAGATAATGGAAAAGCCTTCCAGAATAACTTACTCGATAGGTACTTAAGAGAGCGAGGAATTAAGCTCTCGACGAGTCCTCCTTATCACCCTCAGGCCAATCCAGTCGAAAGGACTAATAGGACTTTAAAAGGGATGATTATATCCTTTGTCGAGGAGAATCATCGTCACTGGGACAAATATATTTTGGAATTTGCCTTTGCCTACAACTCGGCAATTCACGACTCTATGCAAGAGAGTCCGGCGATGATGAATTATGGACGTCAATTGGTTCCGCCGGATCATTCAAAACGTCATTTGGATCAAGCGGCTGAGCGAGCCCAAGAAGAGCAGGCTGTTCAAGATTGGATGGCACGATTGAAAGCCTTGAGGTCCCTACATCAAGAGGTAACTCGTAATGTGGAAGCTGCTCAAGAACGTCAAGCGCACTATTATGATGCGAGAAGACGAGACGTCCAATTTAATACAGGGGACGCTGTCCTTAAAAGAAACTACGTGTTATCATCGGCGGCACAAAGTTTCGCTGCAAAATTGGCTCGTAAATTTATAGGACCCTATATTTCTGGTAAACTAGGATCCAATGTATATGAGTTAAAGGATGGTTCCGGGAAACGTATAGGAAAGTGTCACGTCAACCAATTGAAGCCATACCATGGAGAAAATGATTCTCATGGAGAGGATCCCACGTTCTTAGAAGAAGAAGCTCCACTTCGCCATGAAGAAGAGGACATCGAACATCAGGCAGCTTTGCTTGAGCCTGAACAAGAAGTGGTAGATAAGTCCCAACTGATTGTACACGCGGACGTGCATAGGAAAGACGAGGTCCAGCGTCGACCACGGGGTCGGCCTAGAAGGGCGAAGATAGGCGACACGAATGGCGAGAGTGTCGGTAGGTTAGGTAGACGGCCGGCGCACTCAGGTACGGTTAGCGGAGCAAACGTGGAGGTCTCTGTTAGTCCGTCCAGTCGAGTCAATACGCCTAATCCCGCGAAAAAGCGCCCTCGTGGGCGTCCGATAAAGAATGAACGACCAATAGTTCCTATTCGCGTTCCTTCCATAAATATGGCACTCGTAGCCGACCTTAGCCTGAATGCATGCTCATCGTGAAGTTCGAATCGGTCCTAAATAATTATAAGTCAAATACTCATATTTTGCATGTAAAAGGAATCATCTTTCATTGGCACGCTCATTTCATTAATATAGGTCATGGCAGACAATCTACGGTCCCTGGAGGAGGAGCTCAGAGGGATGAAGCGGGCGCTCATAGAGCAGAGCCGCGCCACGAAGATGGGCGGCATGCGGGGACCGCATCCGTAAAGTCAGATGACCAAATAAAAGGCTCGCCTAGTAAATATTAATAAATACATTGGTGTGGTTCATTTCATCCCACATTGTTGCATGATTTCTGTATAACCTATCCTATTGGTTGCACGGTCCCTTTTCCTTTTCCGACCATTTAATAAGAATAATTTCTGAGATTGTGCCTGAGACTGGGGAGCTGGTGATCGAGCTGGTATCCGGATCGAATAGTCAGCGTCTGGGCGGGGGGTGTAACGGAAAGGCTGTTTACAATCTCGAGTACTAGTTACATGGCCTTCCGTTGTTTCCCCAGGCTCCGGCGATTGGTTAACTATGTTTCAATTCTAGGGAGTTTCAGGTCGCGGCTACTGCGGGTGTGAACGAAGTTCGGCAACACCGCGCGCCCCGGCATATGTAGGTGCCATGCGGTAGTTGGGAAGATGAGACCTCGACAACTTGCGGCGATTACCGGCTGATCCGAGCGCGGAGAATTCCTTTCTTTTTTTGTATCCGGTTTTGCGGAATTCCGAGTGTGTGTGTGTGTGTGGGTGACGGACGGACGTCCATAATCTCGAGGCGTCCAAATTGTATTAAGTGGACGGCCTATTTCTGTGGACTGTACGCGGACCCAACAAATAAAGTTAGGCCCCAAGGATCGGTGTATTGGTGTGTTGGAGTGATTCGCCACCTTTTTTTGTAAGTACCAGTTTTCTCTGGTCCCTTGTCTCAGGTTATAATAAAATTTAATTCAGCGCGATTGTTTCCGATCCTTTTATTCAATTTTACGTTCCCTCCGTCTTCCTTCTCGCGTTTGTCCAAATTGTGCTCCCTTCCAGTTCAACACTTTGTAACTGTCGGCGCGAGACCGACTTCTTTTGGAGTTTGACGTATAGACGTCCCACTAAAATTAATAAAAAATCTAAAAGACAGTTAAAACCTCTTGAAGTATGCAGAGTTTGATTAAAATCGGCGTGTGACACTTGGGTAGCTTTACTTGTGAGAGACCGACTTTATTAAAATTTAGTATTATTTTACCAAATTTTAATACTTTTTATATTAAAATAGGGAAAATTTGATCCCTTCATGAAAATGTAATATTAAAAATTCTAATATTTAGTAATACCTATTACGAAAATTGTTATTCTGAATATAAAATTTTAATAATGTCCATTCGAAAAATTAAGATTATGAATAATTGATATTCTTCATATTAAAAATCAAAACAGATTACATTAAAAATTCTGCATACAATATGGAAGCAGTTCTATAAATATGTGAAGTTTTCTACCTTCAATAAAATTACATTTTATGTTTTAAATTTATTATTTAATAAATTAAAGAGGACATCACGCAATCCATTAAAAAACGCGTGATGTCCATCCACTCAGCTCATTCATTCTCTCTGTGTAAGTTTTTTGCGAAATGAGAATAAATAAGCTGAGTATTGACGGTCAAACCAGCTTCTATTAAACAAAACAAAGTGCGACTTCGTTTGGGGATTTCGTCGCCATCTACCGGACCCCGAGAGAACTCACGTGGTTTCATACATGTACATCGCTTGCATTTCGGCCATCATCGGCGCCGGTTCTGTTACATAACGATAGGGGACGACATAACTCGAAAATAAAGTAGCATATCATTTTATACAAAATAAGTTGAGTCACACGTAACCAGTCCACCTACATTTTTCTCTACTTTCCTGAAGGGAAGTAAATGGATATCGCAACATTCTAATCCCCATACTATTTTTGACACACAACCAAATCCATGATAATTTTTCAGATAATTTCCAATGTAGCGGCTAGAAAACACACTACAGGAATAATATAAAGTCAAAGAAAAACGAACATTTCTTAGCGGTGGCATTGAATAATATTTTTAAACAAAATACGTCTACTATTATTTATCAGATGTGATGTGAATTCTGGAGACGTCGAATTTTAGGGATTTTTTACTTTCGCTTTTTGTCGACTACAGCGTCACCTGTGAACTATAATGTAATAGCTCCTAGGTCAAGTTGGTGTACTTTTTTCCGGAGAATCCAAATCTGCAATAAAAAATGGAGGTTCCTATTTATGTTTTATTGTTTTCCCCCACCTCACCCCCAGGAGGTGGGGGAGGGGGTCAATTTCATTATTACTGGATGCCCCCCTTCGTGTCGAACAACTTTCATCCCACACCTTTTTTGATTCTGTGCATAGTCCTCGAGATATTTCTATGTCTTCAGATAAATCGGCCACCCATTTACCATTTCATTATTTCATCATTTCTGAAGGAAAATATCTTTTGCTTATGAAAAAATATTAATTTTTAGAAATTTTACAGAAAATTTTCGAGAAAACGATTATTTCCCATATAAAATACATGGGAGACTTCATGGGCCCGGCGGCACCATTAAATATCGACGAATTGCAAAACAAAAAAAATATAGAAGAATTCGGGGGGGGTGTCCCAATTAAAATTCGCTGCCTCGATTTTTTGTGGACCACCCTAATATACAGGGTGTCCTAGAACTCCTACATAATATTGCAGAGGATGAATCTTGACATCATTCTGAGCAAAAAAGTTTAATACCAAAATTGGATCTGAAGCTCCGAATTTGAGTGGCGAGCCATTGAAGTTAAAAAAAAATAATATTTTTTTTGCAACAACTCGGCTCGTTTTAAAGTACAACTTATCTTGTATAGCCTATGACCTGTAACGAATATTTCGTCAGTTATGGACCTAAAAAAGGGTAAAAATGGCCTTTTTTTGCAATTTTTCGCGTCTAACTCATTTCCTCAAAATGCTAGCAAAATATCATATTAACAGCGGTGTAGAGCTTGAAAAGGCGAAGAATTTGTCCCCTCATACGTTTCGTTTTGACAAAAATTGAGCCCGTGGGAAGACGTTCAAAATCAGAAAACAGGCGAAAAATGGGTTTGGCATTGCTTTACGCCTATTTTCTGATTTTTAACGTCTCTCCACGGAGTCAATTTTTATCAAAACGAAACGTATGAGGGGGCGAATTCTTCACCTTTTCAGGCTCTCCAACGTTGTTTATATGACATTTCGCTAGCATTTTACGGAAACGAGTTAGACGCAAAAAACTGCATAAAAAAGCCATTTTTATCCTTTTCTAGGTCGATAACTCACGAAATATTCGTTGCAGGTCATAGGCTATAAAAGATAAGTTGTAGCGCTATAAAAAACCTTCAAAATCAGTCATCATTCGTTAAAGTAACTTTAAAACGAGCCGAGTTATTGCAAAAAAACTATTATTTTTTTTTTAACTTTAATGGCTCGCCACTCAAATTCTGAGCTTCAGATCCAATTTTGGTATTAAACTTTTTTGCTCAGAATGATGTCAAGATTCACCCTCTGCAATATTATGTGAGAGTTCTCGGACACCCTGTATATATAAATATCGACTCTCGTTACACCTCCCTCCTTTAGAATGAATTTACGCAGAAAATTCATTCAGTATTAAAATAATAATCTTATTCATTAAAATTGTTCCTTATTACTTATAGTTCATAATTGATGTCGGTTACCTTATTATTTAATCACATTATATTTCTTTTGCATTGACGATCTGCACTAAGGCAACATTTATTAGGCACTTGCTCTACACTGGGTTTTTATTTACAGACCATATTGCCCTTTTTCCGTTGTGGGAGCACTTGCTGGCATCGTCGTCGATATATTAACAGGTATTTCCGGGTACAGATTTACGTTTTTTCTGGATATGTCTTCTCTTGTTGAATCAGGCGTTCTTCGTTCGGGACGTCGGCGTGTGTGGAGCATTGCATTTGTCAGTAAGTCCATAACGGCTCCTAATAGCAAGAATGACCAGCGAAATATTCTTTGCAGAGCGAACAAATGGATTCTGGTATCGATGGCGAACTTTACGAACCTCGAGAGCTTGACCATTCCCAGAATGCCAGCACTGAAGGTTCCGAATTTATTGAATCCTAACCACATTTGGTTCCAAGTACAGTCAGCGATGCGTTGAAGCGTTTGTGCATCTAGGAGCCCGCCAATCGACAATCCAGCTGAATTATCGCCTTCTCTTGTTACTGCACGTACCAAATGGTTCACGACGGTCGGTTGTTCGAGAGGTGTCATGATGTAATCTCGGAGTCTTTCCAAGTCGTCAGGCGTATAAATTCCTTGATGGGCGAGATTTCCAGGATTCTCGTATTTCCAGGTGAGTTTGTGGCGACAACACATGTGGAGAGGTACTCTCAACCAACACTGGGAGTGTTTTGTACCATGTGCCTTCCAAGTGAAACATCTGGGGTAGAACATTATTGCATGGTATCTCATAGCCGATAGTCTTCATAACGTGAGTACGTGGCGTTCGGTACATCAACGTACCTTGTATACGGGAATTCTCGGTAACATGTTTGCGTGCTGGCCCGTTTCACTTCCACCACTATACAATTAATCAAACGAACTACTTCTTAGGTTGGATAATAGCGAGTAATTGAGCGCTCCTTAATAGATCTTGCTCTAGGGTGCATCGGTGTAACACGATGTCTCGGTACAAGTTGGTCATCTGAGTCTTCACATACGTCTCTACGTAGACGAATTTATTATTTATGCATGCAAAGAAGTCCATGTCCTGGGTTTTGGGAGGCATGTGAGAGTTGAAGAATTTATCTCGCTGTCCCTCCAGGATGAATGATCTTGGATGTTCTGTCTTAATCAATTTATAACCGTCTCAGTGTAAATATTAGAAATATCGATAAATTTCGCAGCAATTTCCTCGTATAATACTCCATAACGCTTGAACTTGCAAGCGTTGGTGGGTATGTTGCTGTAGCGTCGACGTCGAGGCCCTTGGCGGCGGTTCCTACTTTCGTCAAGAGACATGAAGATCGACGTGTGCCTATCATTAGGTCCATTTGCATTACCATCCACTACCAAGTCAACATCTGCATTGGGTAAATCAAGAAAGGAGGGCACGGCAGACTCTATTCCCGCCGGCATCGCAGACACTGCTTCGATTTCTATTGGAGAGTGGAACTGAATTACCTCGACTACGTCTCGTTTTATAATAGACGGTGAAGGAGCCGCAGGTGACTCGTCCATGATGAGTCGGTCTAGAGAGCACTGAAATTCAGTTAAATGCTCCATAAAATCAACGATAAAGCATCTGCATTTGCATTTCTCTTAGCAGACTTATGTTTTCTGTTGTAATCATACTCCTTCAACTTCAATCGCCACCTAGTGAATCGAGAAGTGGGATCTTTTGAAATTCGCATCCAAACAAGGGAATCATGGTCAGTTATGATCGTGAATTTCCTTCCGTAAAGTTAAGGTCGGAAATGATGGAGACAGAAAACAATGGCTAATGCCTCTTTCTCGTGTGTAGAATAATTTCGTACAGCGGGGTTTAAAAGTCTCAACACGTAAGCGCATGGCTTGCCTTTCATTATCTGTCCTTGACTAAGGATTTCACCGGTGGCGTAACCAATTGCGTCCGTAGTGACAAGGATCGGTTGTGAAAAATCAGGATACTGCAAAACAGGCTCTTCGCATAATTTGCGTTCAAGTGACTCGAAACTAGTGTCTTGTTCTTCATTCCATTAAAAAACGCAATCCTTTTCTAAGAATTAAGTTTTGACAATTTTGCGTATTTTTCCATGAATGTCCTGTAATAACCAGTGAAACCCAAGATCTCACGAATTCCCTTTACATTAAGCGGGTGTGGGAAATTTTCAACAGCTTCTATTTTCTTAGGATCATGTTTCAGAACTTTCTGTGTTATGAGATGACCTAGATAAGTAACCTCATGGCGCAGGAATTCACATTTGTCTGCCTGCAACCGTAAATTTGCATTTCGTAATCTTTGGATCATATTTTTTTTTATTTACCCTTAACCTTCCACCTCAATCGAGGTGTCCCAAAAGCTCTCAGGGAGCTTGTCCGGGTACAGGTGAGTACTTTAGATCATATTTATATATTTAGCTCTGTGCTCGCTCAACGTTTTAGAGTAGATTACAACATCGTCAAGGTAGAATAATTCTGTACCTTGCAAACCGGTAAACAGGATATTCATTAAATGCATAAAAGTCGCGGGGCGTTCTTAAGTCCAAATGGCATTCTAGAGAACTCCCAATGGCCATGATCAGTACTGAATGCGGTTTTACGATGGTCCTTCTCATGCATTTTTATTTGGTGAAAACCCGAGGAAAGATCAAAAATGGAAAAATATTTCGCTCCGCCTAACTGGTCTAAAATTTCGGAAATATTAGATAATGAGTATGCGTTTCCGAACGTTTTTTTCATTCAAATCGCGAAAATCTAACACTAACCGCCATCTTTTACTGCCTAAACTAGCTTCCTTCTTAGGGACTATCCACACCGGGGTGTTATAAGGTGACTGCGAAGGTTGACTAATCTTTTTATCTAAAAGTTCTGTCACTTGTCGATTTATTTCTCCTCTGAGAATTTGTGGAAAACGATATTGACGCTTAAATATAGCGGAATCGTCGGTGGTACGAATTTCATATTCTAACAAATGCGTAGCTTCTGGAGATTCTCCTGGAAGGTAGAATCAATCCGAGCTCTCATTTATTAGAATTTCGACTTCCCCGCGTTCTCCCGTATTCAAATGATCTAGGCGCAGTAATTGATTAATTTTACTGCAACGAGCATCATCTTTCAGTGTGAAGACTGTAGGTTTTAAAATCGTGGCTTTATCGCGTTTCCGTCGCCCGGCGATTCGTTTCTTCACGTGCTCTAAACGCTCTGTATTTTTGAGGTTGTCTATCCTTTGGATCTCAGCTTCAGGAGGAGAAAACGAAAAAGGTTCGCTTTTAGTGTTAATTAATACTACGCGAATTTTACCCTGTATATATTTAACTAATGCGTTTCCAGCGAAAATTCCGTCTGGGAGCTCTAAGAGCGGCAAATATACAAAGCTTGTAGATTTATTTTTCAGGTTTACATAAACTATCTAACGGGTACGCGATGGTATAAAGAACGTTGTTTCCGATTGAGCAAAGGATATTTGAGATCGTTCAATTCTAAGCATTTGTTTTCCCAATTTAGTAGCTTAGCGTTATTTTTTCTAAAAATGAAACACCTACTATTCCGTCTTGGGCAATAGGAAAAGAATCTGATACTTCGTGAAATTTTGTAGGGAAACCTAGAAAATGGATATTAACTTTCCCAATTGTAGAAATGAATTGAAGTGAAATTCCTAATAATTGTAAAATTTTCGATTTATCAATGTCTAACGCGTCGACAAACCGTTCCTTTATTAGACAAGAACTGGCTCCTGAATCTAAAAGTAGCGATATGGGTTCGGGGTTAGTTATGCGTAATGTTGTAGAATCGCGATCAATTGTTACCTTTACTGCCGAGATGTACTTGCGGACCTACACGTTTTTACTGTGCAGATATTCGCGCGATGATTGGTCTTCCGGCGAGGGAGGCTCGAGGAGTTTCCCGATTTTGTAGTTGGCTTTTTTAGGTAAAACAATTTTCGAACGGGGGTTTGATTTCTTACAAAAACTACAAAGGCTACGAGATTGGAACTGATTTCTAATTGGTTACACTGATTCGCAGTATGACCGAACTTATTACATCGGTGACAATGAGGAAGTTGACGATCATCCGCTATCTTTTGCGGACAGTCTCTCAAGATATGGCCTCTTTGCGAGCACCACTGACATTGAGGGTTTTGAGGACAACTTCTTAACTCGTGTCTCTCTTTCCTGCAATTTTGGCAAATGGGCAATACCTGCGCTACTCTGACTTGCGTTCGGTAGTGGCAATCTCTGGCTATCTGATCGAATTTTCGACAGGTCTAGCAGAAAGGATTGGAGCCTGAGCTTCGACAATCCTTGGTTCGTGACCTATCTTATTACATAACTAACACTTGAAAATTCTTGGGCGATAGTCACGGGTAACGTGACCGAACCGGCCACACAATTGACATCTAGGTTACGTGGCTGTCGATTTCCGTTTTTAGACCTCTGATAAAAGCCTTGCAACAAGCTTTTTCAAGTTCCGCTACCTTATCTGCGGATAATTCTTGGTCACCAGCGACGGCCTTATGGGCCTCTGTTAATCTATAACCTACCGCGCGGACACGATGGAAGTAACTCGCGGCGGACTCTGAGTCGCCTTGACATACTCTCGCTAATTCGCCATACACTTCGACGAATGAAGTGTGGTGCCCATGTATTCCTTTTAACATTTTTAGCATGTCGACCATTGTATCTGGGTCTTTTCCTATAATCGTTTTATAGGCCTCTCCTTGTAATCTAGTTAACCTTAACTTTGTTAACGCTCTCTCGGCGTTCACGGGGGCCATTTTCAATGCCATTTGATGGACAGCGGAAAATTCACTAAATGTATACCCGTCTTTCCTCCTGAATAGACCGGTATGGTGTGCGGCATCGCGAATACTCATATATTGCAGCGGTCGTGTCATTTCGTTAAAGTTAGGGATAAGACGGAACGTATCAGAAGAAAATATAGAATTTAAAGTGATTGAATTATGATTGATTTAATTGAATATGAATTTTCTCTTCAAATTGTTACGAATTTAAGTTTCATGCGACACTGTATGAAATTATATAATTAATGAAATGCCTATAAAATTCATGATTACCTGTTATTTTGTAATGGCGGTAACTTACTGTTACGCAAAAGCAAATATGTATATATTTTATTATCTAGGAATTTAGTTCCGGATTTATTTTATTTGCTTCACTTTTGTCGCTCTTTGTTCGCGGATTTCCGAATTTATTTCCTAACAACGTTCCAAACTTTATTTATTCACTTCATTTATTCTTTAGTTGTAAAAAAAAATTTAATTTAATCATTCACTTTCCTTTCTTTTACTGATTGCACTTTCTTTATACAGTTATTCGTGTTAATTTAACCCTTTCCGTCACAGTGTGCCGCTCAGTGTGCCACCTTTTCTTCGTTAGTTTTTTGACATTTAAAAATCAGTCTCTCAAGTTTTTTAAGTCGTGATTCATTTTCTACATAGCTAAGGCATTTATTTATTAAATGCAAGACATCGCACATATTAAAATACTATAGTTAATTAGTTATAAAGAAAAATACACCAAAAAATACGTAGTTTTTGAAAAAAAAGCGTTTATGAACAATAATTTCCTACAAACATAAACGGATAACTTGTTATTTACACGTTTTTGAGGTCGCTGAATACGATTCTGATGTCGGTTATCAAAAATTTAAAATGGCGGATCCAATATGGCGGACAAAAATTTGAAAATTGACGGAATTCGCTTGAAAAAAGTTACTCGGGGCGTTTCGGGATCGCTAAATACGATTCTGATGTCGGTTATCAAAAATTCAAAATGGCGGATCCAATATGGCGGACAAAAATTTGAAAATTGAAGGAATTCGCTTGAAAAAAGTTACTCGGGGGGGGGGGTTTCGGGGTCGCTAAATATCAATCTGTTGTTAGTTTTCAAAAATTCAAAATGGCGGATCCAATATGGTGGATAAAAAATTGAAAGTCTACTTAATTCGCTTGAAAAGAATTACTCGGGGATTTTTGAGGTCGTTGAATACGACCGACAATGAGAATAAATTTTGAGAATTCAAAACGGCGAATTTATAAATGGAAAACGCTTATATATGAATTATGTACTTGTCCGATAACCTGTATAAAATGGAAGCCTTTTCATGCACATCAGTATTTTTATTTACAACCCAGGTAAAAAAGATTATATATAATCGTATACAAATATACAAGATCCGCCATTTTGAATTTTTGAAAACTAACATCAAATTCGTATTTAGCGACCCCGAAAACCCCCGAGTAACTTTTTTCAAGCGAATTCAGTGAAAAGAAAAATGCGTGACTGAAAGGGTTAATATGTTCTCAATTATCTTGTTTAATTTTGTTTTCAACATTGTTTTAAACCTTTGTAATTTGTGTTCATTAATTATTCTCATTTATTTCTAACAGGTTCCTTTTTTATATTATTTTTATTTAGACAATCTTTTGTGAATTTCTCTATCATAAATGCCCTTTATTTAAAGTTTTATATTTAATCACTTACACTTGTTCCACGGATTTCTAAAACTATTGTTCACACTTTAAATTTACTTTACTTCTGTTTGATTTTTACTTGCAATTTTCCGCATTTATCTTCAAATATTATTTATACTTTTATTCTTAAATTCTTGTTCAAAACTCAGTTAAAATGGATAATCTTTCACTTTCATTTCTTTTAATAACTACGTTGTTTTTAATCTTATCTCAAATCAATTTTGCTTTACAATTTTCACTTTGTGAATTCTTATAAATACCTGCTCACTGTCTAAATGATAGATATAACTTTAAATTGTTCTTTTAAAATTCTTAACTTTCATAGTTGTATTTTTCACAATTCTACTTATATTTCATAAATCACCGTCTTTTGCGCTGTTGGGCCGATTTTTATTCTGTTAAATTGCTTTTATTTCATTTTGATTTTACGGATGATCTCACCTTCTTTTGCCTCGTTGGGCCGAGTTTTAATTTTCATTCAGCTTTTAATTTTATGTTCCTTTATTTACAATTTCAATTTTCACCTTCTAAATTTTCCTTTTTGGTATTTGTTTACTTTTATTTCACTTCAAAATTTCGCATACAATTTCACTTTTAATTTTTCAGCACTAAATGTTTCTTCAATTGTCTCATTTAAAATTTGCGCAATTTAAATGCAATGTAAAATTTTCCACTTTTTATGTTATTTTGCTGGTTTGGCTTAGGTTTGTTTCTAAAATTTACGTTTTAAAATTTCTTTTTTTAATTTTTCTTCAATATATTGTACAAGTCTGTATGGACTATCGTCTTTTGCCTCCCTTGAGCCGATATTTACTTTTACTGTCGCGCGAGTTTATTTCTTTATTCCGTTTTATCCGCGAAGTTCGCTTTTACTTCTTTCTTTAAACTTCGCTTATTTCATTTCAATTTTGTTATTTAACTTCTGCGTAATATTCACTTTCACTTCATTTTCTTTTTAATTTAAGTTCTATTTCGCGTTTCTATACCAAAAAGTTTCACTTGCTTTCGTTTTGACAATAACATTTTAATGTTTAAATACCCGTTAAACTTTTCACTTTTATTTTATTATTTTATGTATAATCATTCGTTGATTTATTTTTGCTGCACATTCATAAATTAGATACGTCTTACACGAAGTTTATTTTATAACAAGGTTATTATTATTTACATCGATCGGGTCGGAACTCAACATTACCGATAGGAAGGAGTTGCCTAGACTTCCGAATTCTAAAGAAAAAGCACAACACTACAAATAAAAAACACAGTTAAAAAGCTGGAAGAAAAAATGGAATTAAGACATAGATATGAAATTCTGCGATACATAAATTTTCATTGGGAGTGTTTGCTTGATTAAAATAAAAATGAAAATAAAAATGATTAAAATAATTCCTTCAAAGAAGTCCTACCATCTGCGCCAAATTTTAATGGCTATGTTACATCGGGAGTTCAGTAACATGAACCATTAGATAATTTTTAAAATCGTCCCTCATACCTTGGGACGCCTGAGATCCAGGAAAGGCTTTAGAAGGTAAACAGAAATAAATATACAAGTTAATTATTAAAAATATGTGTATTAAACATGAAATGGTTAAAATTATACAATTGATTCTTAGCACTACTTAAGTCAAATTGATTCAGAGATCGTTCGACTCTAATGAGGATTCATATGATAGAATGGCGCTCTAATCAGGTCTGATCTCTGTTCCATTCACTTAGTTAGATAAGGATTAGCTTTTAACTAAACCACTCTAATCGAACTAAGGTAGGTTTCCAATTGTTCTCTTGAATATCTTCAACTCAGATGAGGTTTGCGAATGCAAACTATCTCAAGTCGATTTGAGAGTTGGTTATTCGGAAATAGGAGATGGATGGAGAAAATAGAAAAGGGAAATTATTACATAAAATTGTTATACATTTACCAAGTGAGGTCTTCAGGATGAATCTCAAATCTCCTTTAGTTGGACTCTAGGTGAAATATGTTTGAAATTAAAAGTTAGAAATTAAATGTGAATTCCTTTAAAGGAAAGGCACTAAAGGGCCAACTAATTATGGAATGAAGAGATTGAAAGAGTAAACTGAACTAATGTTGGGGACGAGTGCTGCAACGAGCTCGCCTCCGAAAAATGTAAGAAGAAGTGGGAGTAAGGCGCTGTTTAGAAAAGCTTTAGAAGCTCGGCCAATCTAGCTCTGCGTGATAAGGAAAGCAGAAGAGCTTTCGGATTTCACGTTGAGCGACAGGGAAAACACTAAGCTCTCGGAACCGTCTCCACAATAACAGTTTTTGACAAATGCATTGCGCGTTAATTTGTTGTTTAAATTTTCATATCTCCGTAAATATAGAACATAAAGCATCGTACATCAAGTTCCTCGATATGAATATCTATTATTTTCTAATAGTTATATCGCATGTGTCTGAAGTAGATTCAGATTCTACGCTACATAAGGACTAAAAAATTCTCCATTATATAGCACAAATCATTGGATTAAATGTAATTAAGTCCCAAACCATCACATCCCTGCGTTTTTTATCTGTTCAGTATGAAGCATTACTGGCAGAAATAAGTAAGAAATATCTCCATTTTACAGGCAAAATACAATTAAAATATTCTTTCTTTCTCATTGCAAAAATGAATCTGTTGATAAACATCGTAGTTGTGAAAAGTAGAGTCAAGTCATCAAAACTAAAGCCAAAACCCAAAACCAATAGTGCAATGCATTAATATCCATTCAGAAGTTTAAAGGGAGTCACCAACTTTACTTTGACCCCTTTAATTTTGTTTCATGACTATTTTTGGACCCAGAAAATGACAGCGTGTCCAAAAATTAAACATTAGAATTTTTTTCACTACTTAAAGTCGAATTAATTTAAAATTCATATTTCGAGATAGGGGAAGCCGGGGCGAAGCGGCGAGCGGGCGAAGTGACGAATCTCAAATATTTCCATTATGATCATACTGATTGTAAAATATCATATCTGGTTTCTTTGTTTACACCTTTTTATACATTTCGAGGCATAATATTTTATTTTTCGTTGTCTTACCTACCTTTGAAAGTGAGAAATGTTATTTTTAAACAAAATTTTTAAGTCATTTTCCTGTACTTTGTTCTAAGATTGGTCAATATTTTCATTTTGGCAGTTTAATAATCACTATACATATGTTGATTCTAAAAGTATCTTTTTGGGACTTATTTATAAAAAATGAATTTATTATATTCCTTTCTTATGTGTTTATAACGAGATATAATACCTGGAAGTCCAAATGATACTTTGGGGTGAAGCGGCGAAATTTTTGCCTGGATGTCTTTTTTCCGTGATTATTTTTTAATTAAAAATTCACCTTTTATAAATGCATTGAGTAAATAGAGATGAAGTCAAAATAGGGGCTGTACTTAAATTACGTAACGCCGAGGGGGGGGGGGGGGCGGTCCAGGCCTACGTTACACCCATTGCTAAGGGTTTGGCATATAGCGTTACGGGGGGGGGGGGGGGAGGAGTCCTGATATAATACGGGTATTGAAAGCTTCCGATGATGCAATTTCTTTTTTTGCTGCTGTTGGAAACTTTGACATATCTGAAGAGGTTCATTCTGCCATTGTGGAAATTTTATTTTTTTTAAAACAAACAATAATAACTTAAAAGTCTATGACTTAATTTTATTATACTCGTCTCAGAGATCTCTACAAATAAGAATTCGCCAATTCATCCCGGTAACACGCGTCGCCCCGTCTTTTTAAGTTTTTTAAATTAGCCATAGCTGGCTATCTGCAAAACATATACCATAAGTAACAGGTACGTAAATATTGTCGATGAAATTACTTATAAAATGATACTTTCTATCATCCTAAGTACGAAATTCAAGGAGAGATATGAGACATTCCACGTGAGGAATATCAGTTATGTCTCAGAAATTAATGTAATTTTGCATATCAGTAGCTTTTGGCAAAATAGACTATTGCCTCAAGTGATTTTTTTTTTATTGCAAAATTGACCGCATTATAAGAAATTAGAAATTTCATTACTGTTTCTTTCAAAAATGTATAACTTGGGTTAATGCAAAGTTATCGGAATGTATTAAAGGGGGGGGGGGATGTGTGAAAAATGTTGAATTTTAATATCAAATTATGAATTGAAAAAAATTTTCCACTATTTATTCAACAATATATTTTTTACATAATTTCTAAACCATCAAGAAGATGATAAAAAATTATGAAAAAATTTTGTTTAGAAACTACCAACATACATGTATTCTACAAAAAATCAGCACATCGAATACAATGGAACAGAAAAACACATCGTTGCTGATTTTTTATAGAATACATATATGTCGGTAGTTTCTACAAAAACTTTTTTCAAAATTTTTATCATCTTCTTGATTGTTTAAAAATTATGTTAAAAATATATTGTTAAATAAATAACGAAACATTTTTTTTTGCACAACGTTCATAATTTTATATTAAAATTCCACATTTTTCACACAAATTCCCCCGCCCCCACCCCCTTCCACAATACATTCCGATAAGTTTGCATTAACCCAACTTATACTTTTTTCTTTTTAATGTATTTGAAAGAAACAGTATTGAAATTTCTAATTTCTTATAACTCGGTCAATTTTGCAATTAAAAAAAAATCACTTGAGGCAATATTTTAATTTGCCGAAAGCTACCGATATGCAAATTCACATCAATTTTGAGACATGACTGATATTCCTAACGTGGAATATCTCATATGATACACGAAAAATTCCTGGCCGCTTCGCACCGCCTTCCCGTATTTTTAAAAAGTACGAAAAATGCAAGAAAAAATCCAGAGCACGAGTGGAAAGTTAAAAATTAAGTAAATTCAGAGCATTTGAATAAGAAACTTAAAAAAATTTGTTTTATTGACAAAATTTGGGGTAATAAATTTTTGTAACCAATATAAAAAATTGTTTATAAAAATATAAACCAATACGTATTCCTTTATTTTTCAAGTAGAATATTGCATCTTGAAGTTAATTTTTCACATGCCATCGGCCTGCCTCCACCATTTTAGATGGATTCCGCGTATACTTTTTTCAAATGCATGCGAGAAATTGATTGGTTATAAAATCCGCATTAAAAAAGTCGGCGTTGAAAACATTAAAAAATTGTAAGAAACTGACAATTTTAATCATCAAATTTGACAGTCTTTGACTTTTCCGAAAAGTCTTGTTATTAATAAATAATAAATTTCAACGATACAATACTAAGGACTTCCGGTTTGGACTGGGTGAGTTGCAGAAGCATTTTCAAGCGTTATTAATTAATAAGTTTTCAAAACAAAGTACTAATTATCAATCGTCCTTGCATTGAGCGAAAGTATTCTCAGGAGGCGGAGACCCGGTTCGACTGACTAAATTGTAAAATCCATTACATATTTAGAGATTTTGGTCGGAGGGGTGTTTCCTGGGATACATAACCTCAATTAGGAAATCGGCGAAAAGACCCATTTTCAATGGGCGGAATCCGTGACAGGCGAAACGAGGGACGTCGCGACGTCCGGTGGCACGTTTCCATCGATCACGATAGAGATTTGCGGCGGCGAAATCTATCAGCGGCAGGGCGCGACGTTTAGCCGAATAGGAGTATCTCAGGTAAGCACGGTGATACGAGTGTGAGCGAAGGATGGATAAGTGTGGTGGGGAGGAACTCGCGAAACAGTGCCTGGAGAACTTGCCGATAGAAGTGACGGGGCAGAGAGTGAAGAGGTGGATGAGGCAAGGTGGGGCGAGCGGAAGTGCAGAGAGCGAGAAGAATGTAGAGAAGAAAAGGAGAGGAAGACCCACGAACGCGGAACGACTGGGGAGGGATATTGAAGACAGCGCGAGTCTGTCGTCCCGCGCGTCGCGTGTGAGTTCGTGGTTCAAAAGGGAAAGAGAGAGCGAGACGAAAGGAAAAGACGAAGGGAAAATGGAGGAGAGAATTATGAAAAAGTTTGAAGAGCAAGCGGAACGAATGAAAGAGTTTAAAAAAGAAAACATGAATAACGAACTTAGAAACGATATAGAAAAATGGAAAGAAGAGCAAAAACGAGAAATGGAACAATGGAGAAAAGAGCAGAGAGCTGAAATGGAAAACTGGAAGAAGGAACAACATCACAGATTAGTAAAATGCGAAGAGAGTAATGAAGAGCTTAGACAGAAAATGAAGATGATGGAGAACAAATTTGAAGAACAAGAGAGGAAACAAAGAAGGATCAATTTCGTTATAAAAGGCGAAAAAGCAGACGCCAGCAAAAGAAGTAGCGATGGCGGTGCTTAAGAAGTTGGAGGTGGAGGTAGTGACAGTAGAAGATGCGTTCAAGATAGGGAATGAAATGTGTGTTGTAAAATTTAGAAGAAAAGAGTACGGTGATGAGAAATAGAAGCAAGTTGAAAGGAACGAATGTATACGTGGATGATGATTTGACAAAAAATGAGCGGGGGAGACAAACGAAATTGCGAATGTGGGCTAGTGAATGGAGAGTGAAAGGTACAAATCCTATTGTGAAGTATGGAAGGGTGCTTATGGACGGTAGAGAGTATGTAGTGAATGAAAGTGAGGATAAGGTAGAGGAAAGGGGGGAAAGAAGAGGTATGTATGGGAAAAATTTTTAGAGAAGGCTTTACAAACGGGCGAATGTTTTGAGCGAAGCATAAAAGATAATGATATTTCAGACGTTAACAATCGGTCAATAAATATAAATAGGGGTGAGGGGGATGAGAGCAGTAAAATGGTAAGAGGGTTGGTCTGGAATGTAGCAGGTGTTAAGAGTAAGGAAGAAAAATTTTGGGATTTCGTAAAACAGTATGATGTGATTGGGTTGGTAGAAACGTGGGTAGATGAGAAGAAGTGGGGGAATTTAAGAGGGAAGCTGCCGTTGGGTTGGAGGTAGAGTTGTCAACTGGCAACGAGAGAAGGAAAAAGAGGAAGAGCGCGAGGCAGAATTATTACGGGAGTAAGAGTAGAGATCGAGGAACAAGAGATAATGTACAAAGAAATCGAAGGATTACAGGAGAGAGCCATGAATATTGACGAGGAGAGATGGAGAGTGGTGATAGTATACAATAGAGAGGGGAGTAAAGAAATGCTGGTGAATTTGAGGGAGGTGATAATTTGATGATAGCGGGGGATTTTAAAGCCAGAATAGGGGAAGAAGGAGGGTGGGATGGAAATGAAGATGGAGGTAGTAGGGAAAGGGCAGAGAGGAGGTCAAAAGATAGAGTGATAAATAGACAAGGCAGGGACCTGATAGAGGTAATTGAGGAAAGAGGGTGGTTTGTGTTAAATGGGGAGAAAGAAGGAGATGAAGAGGGAGAATGGACCTACGAAAAGGCAGGGGGGAGGTCAGTAATTGACTATGGGTTGGTGAATTGGAAGGCATGGGAAAAGGTAGAGAAAATGTGGGTGGGATGTAGGGTGGAGTCTGACCATCAGCCTATAATGTTTGACCTCAGTAAGATGTATCTAAGAGATAAAGAGAGCAAAGAGGAAGATCGGAGGATACAGGATTGGTCAGAAGAGGGGATAAAACATTATCAGGAGAGGATAATGGAAGCGGAATGGAAAGAAGAAGGAATAAAAGAAGGCTGGGAAGAGTTAGAAAGGGTAAATGGGGCAGTTAGAAAAAAGAGAAGGGCGAACATGAAAGGTGTGGGGTGGTGTCCGTGGTGGGATAAAGAGTGTAGAGAGAAAAAGAAAGAGTTGAAAAGAGCGAGAAGAAGATACAGAAAGCGTAAGGGATTCGAGGAATTTGCGAAGTATAGAAAGGAATATAGAGGTTTATGCGACAAGAAGGAGGAAGAATATAAGAGGAAGGAGGAGGGGGAGATCGAAAAGATAAATACGGAAGCAGAGACGTGGAAATTTATAAATAAAGGGAGAAGGAGAAAGGAAGGGATAAGTGAAGAAATTAAAATGCAGGAATGGGTTGAGCATTTCAGAGATGTGTTAGGGGGAGTTGTAGAGAGAGGAGAGGAAAAGGAAAGAAGAAAGGAGGTAGATAGGAAGGAAGGAATGGGAATAAATAGGGAGGAGGTTCGACAGGAAATAAAGAGGTTAAAGAAGGGGAAAGCATCAGGGATAGATGAAATAAGAAACGAAGCACTAAAGGAAGGAGGTGAAAAGGTAGAGAAGAAGTTATGGGAGCTGACGAAAAAAGTGTGGGATGGGGAAGGATTCCCAGAAAAGTGGAGACTAGGTGTAGTTGTGCCAATCTGGAAAAAAGGTGATAAAAAAGTGTTAGGAAATTATAGAGGAGTAACGACAACAAGTGCAGGTTATTAGATCTATGCAAATATCCTGAATAAAGAACTGGTGAAAGAACTTGATAACAAAGGAGGGTGGAGTAAGTCGCAGGCAGGATTCAGAAAAGGGAGAGGTACAGTGGAAATTATTAAGATATTGAAGCATATAGTAGGGAGAAGGATGAGGCAGAAGAAAAAGGTTTATGCACTTTTTATGGATTTGAAGGCCGCCTTTGATAAAGTGGACAGGTGTGTACTATGGAAAATGATAGAAAAGAGAGGAGTAAGTGAGGGGTTTTTAGATAGAGTACAAGAAATATATGAGAAGACGAGGTGTGTGGTGAAGGTAGGAGAAAAGATATCAGCGGAGTTTTGGGTGGAGAGGGGAGCAAGGCAAGGGTGCCCGCTAAGCCCGACCCTTTTTAACATCTACTTGGCGGATATAGAAGAGGAAATGAAAAAGAGAAGAGGAGGGGTTAAAATTGGAAATGACAAGGTGTGGTCAATTGAATATGCAGACGATATTATATTGCTAGCAGAAGAGGAGGAAGGGCTAAGAGATATGATAAGAGGGGTCAAGAAGTATTTAGAAAAGAAAAAGTTGGAGCTGAGTGCAGAAAAATAATGGTATTTAAGAACAAAGGAGGTAGAGAAAAGGAAAGATACTGGTGGCGGGGAGAGGAACGTTTGGAAGAAGTGAAAACGTATCTGGGGTATGTAATGGAAAGAACTGGGGGTGAAAACGAGCATATTAGAGAGAGGGTCAGGAAAGCAAGGGTAGCGATGGGATGGATTTGGAGCTACGGAGAAAGGAAATTTAAGGGAGATGTGAAGTGGAGATTGAAGCTGTTTGACAGCATAGTAAAGGGAATCTTGTATTACGGGGTAGAAATATGGGGATACAGGGAATGGAAGGAAGTTTAAAATCTGCAAGAGAAATATTTTTGGATTTTTGGAAATGATCCTTATTTGAGATGGATACTAGGGCTGGATAGGACAACTCCAGGGTATATTGTAAGGGAAGAACTAAAAAGGAACAAACTAAGAGTAGAAACGGGGTGGAAAGCGGGAAGGTTTAAAGAAAGACTAAAAAATTGAGGGGGAGGAGAGATAGGGATGATAAGTGTAAGGGAGAAGAGAAAGGATGAAAAAGATAGTGCTTGAAGGATTGGGCACGAGACAGTCTCAAGAGAAGAGATTACATGTGGAGAGTAGGGATGAGTGAGACTGCCCTGACTGATGGTGGAGAAAATAAATGGATAGAGATGAGGGGAAGGGATATAGAAGTGGATGAGCAAGTGAGAGGGGAGAAAGTTAAGGTATCGCGATCGTGTAGAAAATACCAGAGAGTACTCGGCATACCCCAGTATATACGAACATGCAAGAGGAATGAAGGGAAGAGGTTGGTGACAATAGCGGGATGGAGATGTGGAAGTGAAGAGAAGGTGAATAAGTATTGGATGAAAGAAAATGAGAAAATGTGTAGGTTGTGCGGAAAAAAGCGTGAATATATAGAACATTTGATGTATGAATGTGAGTATGTAAAGGAGAGAATTGGGAGAAGGATGGATGTACTGAACGAGGATGGTGGAGGTTTTATGTGGATGGAAATGATAGAACGTATAAGAAAACAGAGAGAGAAAGAGAGAGAGAGAGAGAGAGAGAGAGAGTGAGAGAATGAATGTATGAATGAATAAATGTGTATGTGGGGGTGGATGTGTAAGTGAGGGTTAGAGCAAGTGTACATAAAGGTGTGATGTGCGGGTGTGCGTGTGTGTGTATGTGTGTATGTAAAACAAGAGAAATGTTGCATAATAGAAGAGGCTGGAAGTTATGTAAACACAAGTTTGTGAAGCATTAATAAATATTATTACTAATATTTGATTTGTACTTCGTTGCCTACAATATGTTCAAATGAAATATTGTTTTGGAAGTAAGTTTTAATAATCAATAATATGCACATTTATATGTATATAATTTTTTCTGAGTAAATGGACTTATAATTCTCTGGCAGGTTTCTGATTGTTCATTCTTTATTTACCCATCAACATTCATTTAAAAGTTGTTGCGTGACTTCATCATTAAAAAAAAACCAATTTTTCTAAATATTCATCGACAGTTAACAGTGAAAAGCCATGTAAATTCAAAATATTACAAACAAATTTTTAATTTCTGCGCATTCTTTACCATCCCATAAAAATACTTTTGGGAAATTCTACGTCCGAATACGATACAACCGATATTTTGATCAATGTCATTTTTAGGTGAAACTTAAAAGTTCCCGTAACGGCGAATTACCTCAGCGGAGTGCATTTTCGGGGAAAATATTACAGACAAAAGTTTAAGAATATCTCCCTGGCTATTCAATGGACCATTGAAATTGACCTTGCAGGTTATTTCAAGGTCAACTTGGATTTTTTAAATGGAAACCCCTATTTTTTGTCACAGATTCAGAAAGAGCACAACATTTCTGAAAGCTGCTTGGGATTCCCAACATGGATTGAAATATTTTCTACAATGCGAAGCTGCCATTTTGAAATCCACAAGTAAATCCTAAACAGAAGTTACAGGAGATTGCTGATCGGTTAAAAGAATTTCCAGAGTGCAATGCAATATTCCTTGTTCCGGGCTAAAAATATAAAACTTTTCGTTTCTAAATCCGATACGTTTATAAATACCGCTGTGTGCGTGTGCGTGTGCGTGTGCGTGTGCGTTTGCGTGTGCGTGTGTGTGTGTATGTGTGCAATCCCAATTTATTGTAAATGTTCAAAATGGGCGCCATTATTGTCGAAGACGAAAGTTTCGTTGAACATTTCGAAATGTGTCCGGTGTTGTTACTTCATAGGCTCTTGTAATTATGTTCATCATGTCCAGTCTATTAGTTGGGACACGGCTGTAGACAACCTCTTTCATATATCCCCATAAATGGAAGTCCAGTGGATTCAGGTCCAGTGACCTTGGAGGCCACAAAGTTGGACCTCCACACGACCTATCCAGCGATTTGAACATCGTTGATTTAACAATTCTCGAACAATGTGAGAATAATGAGCAGGCGCGCCATCTTATTGGAACCATAATCGCAAACAGGCGTCGAGTGGAATATTTTCTAAGTATGTGGGAAAATCATTCTGAAGAAAATTAAATAAATTTGTCCGTTAATCTTCCGCTCAAAAAAATGAGGTCCGATCACTTGACCATGACAAATACCAATCCATAAATGAAGACTCCAACGATGTTGATTTAGAACTTTACGATACCGATTGGGATTCACTGCAGAGCAATAATGGGAATTATATCTGTTGAGACTACTATTGCTAGGAAATGTAGCTTCATCGCTGAGACAAACATCGCAAAAGAAATGTGGATTTTGATCCAACATGCCAAGGGCCCATCTAAAAAACTGAATTCATAGTACGCAATCTGCTTCGCTTAATTCCTGTACTAGAGTAATATGGTAAGGATGGTATTGCCCAGATCATAATAACCTACTAGCGGTAGACTGAGAGATCCTTAATTCTCTGTCTATTTGTCGAGTACTAATATTAAGATTTAAATGAACCATTCCCAAAGCTGACAGCAATCTTTGATCATTAGTGTTCTCCAGTCTGGTACGTTGTCTTTGTCGATGTAGTGGATTATTGCGACTACTTCTTTCAATATTACTCACTTGCCTATGGTCAGGGTGATGACGATAAGGAACGCGTTGAGCATAAGTGCGAGCTGTTAATCGGTAATTCCTACCACATTCACCAAAAGTAATTAAAATTTCAACTACTTCATCAGCCGTGTAATTCGCCATTTTAAAGATAACAGACACCCTCGTTTATGTACAAGTGCTTCGGCGTAGTAAACTTTATTACAAATACTCTGAATGGCTACAATTTCCAAACCCTAAGTTAATCTTTAGCGACAGTTATAAGTTTGATGGATACAAGAATACTAAATATTTTAATGATATAATATTACCGATGGTGAATGTACTTTAGTGATATAATAAATACTTTTATTTGTAATTCAGATTTACAATATTTACGTGGATATTTTCTGTACACAAACTGAACTCTTCATAATTCACACAACTTTTTGCAAGAATTTTTGTCTGTTGTGAATAGAACAACCTGACGATAACAAGGAGAAAAGTGTGGCAAGAGGTACAAGTTTTGCGTTCCGTATTTCTTCATCGTATAGGAAGAACACTCTCACAAGGTGTCCCGGATGTCGGAACCTTGGGATCACACTTGAAGGTCATTTCAAAGTCAAGTATGTTTGACCTTGGGATAGAAATTCACGGTCATTTCAAGGTCAAGTATGTTTGACCTTGTGATAGAAATTGAAGGTCATTTCAAGGTCAAGTATGTTTGACCTTGGGATAGAAATTGAAGGTCACTTCAAGGTCAAGTTCAATTTTTTAAATGGGACCCACTTATAGGATGTTTGTAATTGCAGTTACAATTTCACCAAATTGACATTAAATTAAAGGATATGGTCTAAGTCATGCTCTGGCGTAAGACTTTCCGCTCTAAAAAATAGTGGTTCCCAATTGAAAAATTAAAGTTGACCTTAAAATGACCTTCAATATAATAGTCAAGATCAAAATTAATATCACCATTAACATCACCTTGAACTTTTATCTTTAACAATTTCCAGGAAACTGTACTCCTGCTGAGATAATTCGCCGTTACGGGAACTTTTAAGTTTCACCCTGAAATGACCTTTATCAAAATGTCGGCCATATCATATTCGAACGTAAAATTTTGTGTTCTTTCCCAATCCGTGACAAAAAATAGGGGTTTCTAATTAAAGAAACAAACTTGACCTTGAAATAACCTTCAAGGTCATGTTCCAGGTCAAATTCAATATCATCATTACATAGCCAGGAAAAATAATAAAACTCATGTCTGAAACCTTTTTTCAGTGCATACATACACATGTACACAAAATTTTGGTGCCCCGCTAAGAACCCTTCGAGAAAATGTTTGATTCGAGACTGACAAGAGGACGAAAGTCGAACTTCGTAATATCGTCGGCAGATGTCATTCCAATCAGTGTACTTAAAAGTTGTAGGCATCGCTACAGTCAAATCTGACTTCCGACCTTTTGGAAGAACACTCTTAAGACGATTTGTCCAGTAGTTAGTATGCACCTTGAATATCAGTCGCTGTGTTTTCCAGCGAAGTTATTTAAAAATTTTATTAATGGCTTAATTTCAGTGGTTATCCATGAATCGTGATGTTTAGTATGGGTTATGAGTGATATTGGAGCATGAATATTGTAGAGATTTATTGACGAGTTAGTGAGTAGTACAGTTTGTCACAGCCACAGCAGTGGTTGAGGTGGTATTCGTAAATGGAATTCAATAATTATCATGTCATGGTTATTAGATGTTGATGGACCATTTGACTGGCTGAACGTCTGTACCATAGATATATCACTAACAAGGCAGTGGTCAATCCAGGAAGACGATGCGTTGGTGAAATGGGTGGGAGAAAATGGAATAACACATAGGTTGTAAGAATCAGCAAATGTTCGAAAGTAATTAGACGCGTGGTCAGTCTTATTTAGATCCATATTTAGATCACCCACGATCACTAGATTCTTATAATGATGAATTGATCTGGATAGATCACCCTCAAGATTCTTAAACATAGGCGCATCAGGAGGTCGATAGGCGGCGATTAGCAAGACGGGCGAATAGGTTTGAAACGACATACAGTTCTATAAATATCCAATGAAAATGAACTTAATTTGTACTTAATTTGTTCTAAATTAAATTCATATTAAGCCTTAATAAAATTTGAATATGACGACAAAAGTTACATTAATTAAATACAAATTAAATTTTAATTAAACATAATTTATACAGATTAAATTTTAATTAAACATAATTTATACAAATTAAATTTTAATTAAACATAATTTATACAAATTAAATTTTAATTAAATTAAATTTATTTATTGAAGATCTTATTTGATTTTAATTTAGAAATACTACTTTTAATTAATGTTTGATTAGTTAATAAACTTGTTTTTAATTTGTAGCAAATTAAAATCCTTATTAATAACAAATTCAAATTTAATAAGGATTTTAATTTGCTACAAATTAAAATCAAGTTTATTAACTAGTAGTAGTAGTATTTATTAAATGATCGCCTTTCGGCATTACATTGACTTCCGCAACATTACATATATTTTGCATTTAAACTTCTTTTGAACCCACCTTTGGTTTACAAATCATCTTGCTTCATCACACACACTCTTTCATTCTCACCGTTAACAGTTTCAACCATTCATACCCCTTCCCGCAATCACTCAGTAAATCACTCACACTCCCATTCCATCTCCTCATACCCCCACAGTCATACGCCCAGTGTTCCCACCCTATCTCATTCGTGCCGCATAATTTACATATCTTCTCTTCGTCACTCATCCAATATTTTCTCCCGACCATCCCTCCGCATCTTGCTGATGCTAGTAGTTATTTTTCTTTCTTCCTTTATTATCTATTAGGTTGAGATACCTCGGGAGCGCTGTTGTGCGAATAAATTTGTACCAGATGTTGTATTTTGCTTTTGCGACGCTGTTGTACCTCTCCTGACTATCCACATCTGAATCTCTTTTCCATAGATTTAAGCCATCCTCGCCTGTTATGTCTAGTTCTTGCTGACTTGATCCGCAAGCATTCTTTCTTTTTCGCATTCGTACAGCAGGTCTCCCTCCCCCCTTCTTTCCACTTTTTCTCGTATTTCATGGCCCGCCTCCCTGCTTCTATTCTAAATTTGTTCCGTTTGCTTTCCTCCCTGATGATGTACCCTGGTGTGCACCTTTCTACCCCGAGGCCAATCTGATATATCTTTCCTCCAGCCTCTCCACTTCCTCCCATTCTTTTAGTCCCTATATTTCCTCCCCGTAAGAAACCACGCTTTGTACTAAGGAGTCGTATAACCTCATTCGCCACTTCCAATTTCCCGGTAAGTTTCTCTCCCCAATATCCCAGACCCACCTCATTACGACATTCGCTTTTTTTATTCTTTCTTTTATGTGTCCTCTGTTTCCGTTGTTACTTTGCAGAACGTATCCAAGGTATTTAAATTCCTTGACTACCTCCAACTTGTCTCTCTTCCACCACCACAATCTATCTCTTCTGCTTCTCCTACCCTCTCTTTTCTTAAATATCATAACCTTCGTTTTCTCCGCATTAAGCTCTAGATCTTTGTTATCCAAATATTTTTCTAGTGTCTTTAACATACCCACGAGCCCTTCTTCACTTCTTGACAACAGGACTATATCAACCGCGTACTCCAAAGAGTACACCCTCTTTTTCGCCGCCTTCGCTCCACCCACTCCTTTCCTTAACGTTTCCCCTATATCCGCGATGTATAAGCTGAATAACGTGGGGCTCAGCGAGCATCCCTGCCTGACTCCTTTACTTATCCAGAAACTATCAGACCGGCCCTCATCTACTTTCACCCTGCACCTCGTCTCCTTATACGCCTCCTTCATTCTGAGGATTAGCTCCGCACTGATACCCCTTCTTCTGAGAGACTCCCACAGCAGTATCCTGTTCACTTTGTCGAAAGCAGCCCTTAAATCCACGAACAGAGTGTATAATTCCCCCCCCCCCCTTAATGCTAAGTTCTTTCCCCACGATATGTTTTAAAATTTTTACACAGTCGACAGCTCTCCTCCATTTCCTAAACCCATATTGGGTTTCGCTCCATGCCCCCACTCTGTTTGCCTCTTCTATCAATCTGTTGTTCAGTACCCCAGGTAAATTTTGTATGCCGTACTGAATAATGTCACCCCCCTGTAATTATTGATATTTCCGCCATCTCCTTTCTTCTTGATCGGTACTATTATCCCCTCTAGCCAGTCATCCGGGAAGCCCTTTCCCCTCCATACCTCTGTTTTCACCCTCTCTAGCTTGTCTACCACTGTGGTACCTCCCCATTTCCAGGCTTCGTTCCTTATCCCATCCCCCGCCGGCGCTTTTCGGTACTTTAAGGAACGTATCTGGTTTTCAATTTCACCCCGCGTTATCGGGCGCCCCTCTGCCTCTTCTCGTGGCGTTACTGCCTCCTCACAATTTTCCTTATTTTCACTGCCCTCTAGCAGGTTCATGAAGTGGGCCTTCCATTCCTCCACTCTGAACTTCGCCCCCACTCCTTTGCCTCTTGATTTCCTGTTTTTATTTATGAATTACCAGACTTGTTTTTCATTTCCGATTCTTGACAACTCCTCGCTTTTCTTCTCCTTTCATTCCGTTATCTTTCTTTGAGCTCTTTATACTCTCTCCTGGCTTGCGTTACGTCTAGTCCATACTCCCCGTTGCTTCTCCTCACCAGTTTGTTCAGTTCTTTTTTCCTTTCCGAGCAGTCTTGATCCCACCCTTCTTTTGGGTTTAACTCTGTACATTTTTGTCGCACTTCTTATTCCCTCTTTCAGTTCAACCCATTCTTCTTCCTCTCCCTGTTGTCCCCATCTTATGTTTTGCATTATCTTTTTATAGTGTGCTACTCCTTCCTCCGTGCAGTCCTGCATAGTTCTGTCTTGACTTTCCTCCCCCTCTTCCTCTGTTACGTCTCCTTCTACACTTACTATCCGGGCGTGGTGGTCCGAGTCAATTCTCTACCTTATTTCAAATTTCTTGACTCTATCCCATGAATCCAGGTCCGTAATGACATAGTCTATTACTGATTTGCCCGTTCCTTTCTCGTACGTCCACCACCCCTCTTCGTCCCCCTCTTTATTACCGTTTAATATGCACCAACCCTTATCTTCAATTAGTTTTATTAAGGCTCTCCCTTTAGTGTTCAACACCTTATCCTTGCTTTCCCTGCTCTCTTCCCTCTCCTTTTCTCCTGCCCAATCCAGATCTCCTTGCGTTGAAGTCCCCCCCTATCAGAAGATATTCTCCATTACTCTCCTCGAATTCCTCTCCTATCCCCTCTAGACAATTTACATCGCCATCTTTGTTATATACTGCACCTATTTTCCATGATTCCTGCCCTATTTTCACCTTACAGCTCACCCCCCAGTCTCTGCACCAGCTTACCCCAACGATAATTCTTCCCTTCGCCCTTCCCTTTATATTTTCTCTTGTCGCCCATCTGCACTCCCACACCCACCCCTCTGGTAAACACTGTTTCCATCTCTCCCACTCTTCTTGCTCTATCCAAGTCTCAAGGATGCATACCACTTCGAAATTCTTAAAAAACTCCAGGCATTCTTCGTCTCTATTTTTAAGACCCGCTAAATTCCAAAAAAGACACTTCCACCCCTTTTTTACCCTCCTCCCTTTGGTCTTCATTACATACCCTCCCCTGCCCTCTCGCATTCTGCATACTACACTCTGCATTCACTCCCTCTGACATACGCATACTAACATTTTTTTCATTCATCCCCGCACGCTCGCACGCTGTCTTCCTTTTTACAAAAAATTCTTTTCGATTATCCTTTTAGTCTTATCATTCCATTCGAATTCTTTTTCACCTATCCACGCTCTTCCGAATCCTACTTTTACTCGCACGCCTCTTTCCCTTTCTCTTTTTGCCCATGTTCTGATCGCGCTCTGTCTTTCTCTCTCTTTTTTTGTCAAATCTTCGTCGATGTAGACCCTCGTGCTCGCTAATTTATTTTTGTTCAATATTATTGATTTCTTATCTTCCACACTATTCAGTTGTACTATTATTAAATTATCATTCGATCTGTTCCCTATTTTATATGCTACTTTAATTTGTATTGCCGTGTCTAAATTTCCCATTTTTTTCAAAACGCTTGCCACCGCGTCTTTCACATTTCCTCCCTCTATTTGAACCCCTCTCATAGTGACATTAAATTTTCGTTCTTTTCTATCTTGATCAGCGTTTCTTCTCTCTATGTCATTCAGTCTTCTGCGCATATCTTCATTTTCTTTCTGTAATTCCAATCTCTTTTCTTTCGCTTCTTTTTTAATTTTCTCTATTTCTCCTTTCACTTCCTCCTTCACCATTTCTCTTATCTCCTCTTTCAATTCTCTTTTAATATCTTTTATTATTTCCCCTCTTTGTGCATCAAGTAATCTTTTCATCATTTTTTTCCATTCCTGTTAGATTTTCGCTTTCCGTTCCCATTGCGCTATCCACTGCGGTATGTTTATTTTCTTTCGCTCGCTTCGTGCTTTGCTTTTGTTTGTCCTTCTCTTGTTCACTGTCTCCCTAGTCGCTCTCTCTTCCCCTCTTCGACCACCACAAACTCGGTACGCTGGCGGTACTACCGTCCCTACTCTCTTTCCTCAGGCGTTTGTTGGTCTCCCTCTGTTCTTCTTCGCTCCCTCTTTCTCTGCGCTTCTTTCCGGTTTTTGTCGGTTGCCTTCGTCGCTTTCTTTCGCGCTGATTCCCCAGTTTTCCCCACCCTCTAGCCACTTCTTCGCGCGGCTTTGGCTGTCCTCGCTGGTCAGCGGCACGAGTTGTTCCCTCTCTTTCTCTATTGTTGTCTTCACACTCATTCCTTGCCACAGTAAATCTCTCCGTCCGCCTGTCCCTCTTTTCTGCCCGTCGGATATGGTTTTCTCTCTTTACCTGCTCTCTTTCCTTTTCTTCCCTCGCATGCGTCGCCCCCTGCCTCGTCACTTCCCTTTTCCCACGTGCCCAGAACACGGGAGTTCAAAGTTGATAAATTTATATAATTTACCTAAATGTTGGCGTGCAAACCTTACTCCTCACTAAATTATCCACAAAAATTGTCGACCTCGCCTAGCCTTACTAAGGCAGCAGCCTCTAAGGTCTGACGGATTTTGACAGTTTGAGGTTAGGTTTTCGCCTCTTGGAACTCTCTCCCCGTGTCACTGGGTTTTGCAGCTCGATAACAAGCTGCTTTTTTGCTCAGCTCTTTTTGCGTCGACTTACGTCTCCTGTAACAAAAACTCCCTGCAGGGAAGAATTTTGCAGCTACGAATTCTAAAATTTTCTACTCTTGATTTGAAAATGCGTGTGCTTTCTCTCACCTTCAAACCGGAAGTCCAAGTTTATTAACTATTAATAATATATATTAACTAATTAAACCTTAATTAAAAGTAGTATTTCCAAATTTCAATCTTATTTAATTTATTCGAATTTGGAAATACTACTTTTAATTAAAGTTTAATAATTAATTTAATAAACTTGTTTCAAATTTGAGGCAAATATAAAAATATCTTACGTATGTATTGGAAGCTTAGCGTTTACTTTGGAAAGTTCATTTTCTACTTTTGTTTAAGCTTATACGAGAACTACAATTTGGCGCAATCAAAAATTTAGATTCCTAAAATGAAGTTCAGAGTACTCCAAGATTTCACATTTAATTATATTTACCCCCGTAAGAAAAGTAATTTTTAACGATAATGAAATGAATCTATCGTTATCAAATTTTATTTATTTTATTACATAAATATTATTTTGAACTTACAATTAATTTGTGAAGGTTAATTTTTCGAATTTAATACATAGAAATCATTATTAATGAAAATAAATTAAATCTTTAATTATTTTAAAGCACAAAAACTGTATCTTAACTAATTGAAAAACATAACGTAATGTTTTTAAGATGTACATCTTATTTTATCTTTATACAAGGTCGATATAAGTACTTTTTTAAATTCTGATCTGACTATATATCGGTATAAGATATTTTTATTTGTAAATCAAAGTACAATTATATAAACTAGATATAAACTAAAATACAGCATTTTCATTGTTGCGTTTTGCCTTGTCCATGTCGCATATTTCACAAATGCGAACAGACAATGCATTATGAATCTGTGTGATGTCCTTCTTCGGTTTCAAGTGTTTTAATTTTATTTTTTGCCATGCAAGGACTTGATCTGAAAAGAAAATATTTATTTTTCTTTACATTTTTATTTTCAAATATTTATACGATTTGTTAACACATCAACCATTAATCAAATAACATGTTCTTGTTGAGTAGACAACAAAGACGAACATTTCCACGTATTCCATACGAAATATATTGAAATGAAAATATTAGAATATATATAGAAAATATCGATCTCTGATGAGTGGGATTGCCACACACTAATATCTAAATATTTATTTTTAATAATTATCGATTGGAAAATAACTATTTTAAAAATTAATCATGAACAGTTAATGAAAATGTTTTTTTAAATTTTGTTATATTGTTAAAATTCTTAGGTATTCCAGCACTCATTTATAAGTATTAATTTTTGATTGCAGGTTTTCGTATAATTAATCAAAATGTTATGTTTTATTATTCAATAAATGTAATATTTTTTAAAATAACCTAAAAATATTGTTATCAAATTTAGAAAATATATTTTCAATAATAAAAGAAAACTTAAAAAAAAAATAAAATAAACATAAACAATTAAAATAACAAAATTATCATAAACAAGAAGAGACTATTTTAATTTAATCATAAACTAGCAATTTTTATAAAGTTAAAATACATTCTGTTATTAAAAAGAGACCTTAACCCCTCATCCATAAAATTAAAATTTTATTTGTTTTCAAAGTGCTTTTGATAATATTCTTATAATAAATAAAAATGTTTCTTATCCATTTATTAGTATATGATCAGTAACAGATGTGTTAAATTAAACTTATTCGGTTTTAACCGATGAAGGCGGTTCGCCGTAACAAGAGTGTCCGGCACCCGGTGCTCTTGTTACGGCGAACCGCCTTCATCGGTTAAAACCGAATAAGTTTAATTTAAATATAGATTTAAATGTTTAAATGTTGAATGTTTATTTCAGGAGAGACAGAGAGAAAGAGAGAGATATCGCGTTCGTGGGCGTATTGAACGGGCGCGAAGGGTCGCGAAGTACGGCTGCTAATCCCGACTAGATCAGATTCTCTTGGTCTTTGATCGATATACGTTTGCATCGATCACCAAAAATTTGATAATTTTTTGTAACGCCGGTGCGACTTTTTTTAATACAAAAAGTTTTATTTTGTCGGGTAATCGCGACGATCCATTGAGGATTTTTGTGTCCAGTATTTTGGTGTCCAGAAATTGCGTGGACATTCCGGAAGCGACTCTGAGGAGGACCGGCATATATCCGGAAAAGTGTAAGTACCGACTCGGCCGTAATTCAGGCAAGTGTCCCATTGTCTTCTCTCTTTCCCTCTCACTCGCTGAAGCCACGATATTAAGTTTTTCTACCGGGAAAAGTCCGGCAAATAATTTTTGTATCTTCATTGACGTGAATAAATCTATTTTATTTTTTTTGTTATTCGTTACAATTCCGGCTACCTTTCTTATAACGACCCGTCCCATTTGCTCCGACAGCGAGTTAATCGGTGGTCGGTATTGTGCACCGTGGATTTCCGTCAACCGACGGTTGGAACAAGTTCAACCGCCCGGTGGTTGAATACCGGTCAAATCCCGGATCGCATAAAATTCGTTACAGATGTTTATGCATTTTTTACTGGCATTTTCAAGATAAGTTAAGCTTGTAAATAAACTTATTATTCATAATAAATCACTTACCAACAATAGCATTTACACCTTTTTTATCGAGTACTTTTTTCATCACGGATTTGTTGGTAGTATAGAAGGTTTTTCCCTTTCCTCTGGGTGGTAGTTCTGTCAAAGAATACGTCAAAAGTGCAGCATGTGAAAATACTCCAGTAAGCAACCTTCTTACGCACATTGGAGCTGTTGTTCCTCTTGAAGAATGGTCATATTCATCTTTAGGACAAAAAACATTCAACTTTTCTCCTTTTTCATTTTGAAGTTCACAGACGTCCTAAATAAAAGAAATAAGAAATTTTATAAACATTTTATATATATATTTTATTGGTTTTTAATTACTTTTACTGGTTTTCATGTAAAATATTTATTTAATAATTATTTTTAGCTGGCATATATATATGCTATCGATGGAAGATTAAAAACAAAACCGTCCTGATGGTAATACAGATCTAAGATGGTAAAACTCTCATGGAAGGATAAGAGTTTTACCATCGATGTGAGATTTAAGACCAACAACTGTCCATTGATGAGAATTTCACCATCAATGGAAGATTAAAGAAAAAAAGATGCTTCTAAAAGAGTTTTACCATCAATATCAGATTTTTATTTCAAACCTCACATCGATTATGAAACTGTCATCGAAGGTCAGATTTTGATCTCAAATCTCACATTGATGGGGAAACTCTAATCAAAGGACAGTTATATATACACATTAGTAATTAAATGTATAACCAATATAACTTACTTTGCTTTCTGAATCGATGACTTTAATTCGGGTAAATTCGGATAAAATTCGGGTTTTGGCCGATGCCAAAAAGATGCTGCAAAGACGGGAAGAAGGAATTCGACAAAACTCAATATTTTGGACGAGTCCTTCCAACCTCTTCAAACATCGTATCGCAGCCTCAAGCGAGTTTCCGTCGATGGCCGCAGTTGAGGAATTCTGGGGGAGCATCTACGAGAACACATCTAGGCTTAATGCAGACACTCCAGGTATTGAAATCTTCACCGAGTTGTGCGACGAAGTCACACAACAAAGTGAAGATTGCCCACCCGTCAGTGCATTAGAGGTGAAAAATGCCATCACAGGAGCGAGGAATTTCTCCTCGCCGGGCTGGGATGGAATTAACAACTATTGGTGGAAGAAGTTCATTCCTGTTCATCAACACCTAGCCCGAATATTCACCTCTTATATAAATGGAGACCAACCCATTCCGCACTGGCTGGTGGAGGACCGAACGACACTGATCCCAAAATCGGGAGACTTGTCCGATCCGAGAAATCATAGACCGACCACGTGTCTCAATGCGTTATACAAATTGTTCACTAACATCTTGAACGAACGTATTGAGAAATCCGTGAAACCGGTGTGGCAACGAATAGTAGAACAACGAGGCTGCAAAATGGGTGTATCCGGCTGCAAGGACAACTTGCTTATCGACAGGTGTGTTTGACAGGACGCAGTCCAGTACAAGCGTAACCTGTCGATAGCATGGCTGGATTACATGAAGGCGTATGACTCAACATCGCACGAGCTTTTAAGCTTGTTGCTCAAACGCCTCCATGTCCACCCAAACATAGCGAGAATTGTAGAAGACCTGATGCCTCTTTGGAAAACACGCTTTGTCATGACATCGGGCAAGCGTCGAACCATGTCTAGACTGGTTCAATTCCAAAGAGGTGTCTATCAGGGAGATTCTCTGAGTCCTCTGCTCTTCTGCATCTCACTATTGCCTCTATCCGTTGCTCTCCGGAAATTTCAAGGGTACATGTGTGGACCGCCTGGTGAACGTGTACATAAGATCACCCATTTTTTCTATATGGATGATCTTAAATTATACGCATCAGGCGAGGATCAATTACATCGATCTCTGAAACATCGCCCTCACATGCATGGAATTCGGATGGGACAAGTGTGCAGTCGTTCATTTGCACAGAGGAAGGTCAGGCTCCCATAACAACGATATGAAGCTCGTCAACGGAAATGTCATCCGCCACCTTAGCGCCGAAGAAGCCTACACATACCTGGGCGTACCTCAAAGGCATGTGCAGGATGTGCATTGTGCAGGCTGCTAAAACCACCATCATAAAAAAATACCGGCGCATTCTCCGTCAGATCTGGTCATCAGAATTGACCGGGAGAAATAAGGTGGCAGCAACGAATATGTTGGCCGTATCACCAGTGCTCTATTCATTTGGATCACTGAAGTGGAACGTTGACGAGCTAAGCGATCTTAACCGAAGCACACGGAAGATGATTTGTATGCAACGCAGTTTGCATCCAAGATCTTCCGTGGAACGACTGTATTTGCCCCGAAATTTAAGCCTGGAGTGTATGCATGACCGATTGGTCCTCGAAACAGCTTGCGACGTGATTAATCGAACGGAGGATCCCCTGATGATGCTAGTACATCAACATGAAATTCGGGGTAAGGGGGCGTTTTTGTACAACGCGGCGGAACGAGCGGCGCGAAACCTCGGTCTGGTTTTCAACGTGGGACGTAGTGGTGCACAGGAGGCTGAATCAGTCATCAATCTGTGCCCAGTGCGTCTCAAGGCTAACATACGGAAAGAACAGTTCCGTATGTTGGAGGGAAGGCATATCGACAAGCCATTGCATGGACAATAATTTCGGAATGTCCAACAACTTGGCTTGTCGGCAGAGATGACCTTCTCGTTCTTAAGATCAGCCGGCTTGAAATCCGAGACCGAGGGTTTTATCTTCGCATGCCAGGATGGGGTCATCAATACCTTAGCGTATCGCCAGAACATCTTACACCAGGCGGTACAGAGTACGCTTTGTAGATTGTGTAGATGTCATGCTGAGACACTAATGCATCTTTTGGTAGCATGTCCAATATATGTAGTTTCAGCATTCATCGAACGTCACAATGCGGCTCTTCGAGTGCTGTATTACCATCTTCGCAGCACTCATGGTATTGATGCAACCCCAGTTTTGCCGTACGTCCCCACTGATATTGAATCCGTAGTCGGGAATGAGTCGTGCCGAATATACTGGAATTACTCATTCCCGACGAGCAGGCAAATATCAGCCAATAAGCCTGACATCGTCCTTGTTGACTTCGATGACACATCCATCTTCGTCATCGAGTTTTGTGCACCAGCAGAAACCAATATAGTCAGCAAAGAGGACGAAAAACGGATGAAATATCAGGAACTCCTGTTCGAGATTCGCAAGCTGTATCGAGGATTCAAAATCAAGCTCGTCGTGCTGATAATTGGAGTGCTGGGAGGAATGAGACCAACTTTCCTCCAAAACATCAGAAACATTCCGGCCTGTCGAGAACATGCAAATTCAATCGCAGGCCGAATGCAGAAAGCAGTGCTACTGGGATCTCTCCGTCTACTGAGGTCAGAGGAAGTAATAAATAAAAATTATTAATTGCTAACCCAAAACTTATAAGATGCAAACAGATCGAACTTAAAAGTTTACCTGTATCAAATGTACAGTGTCCTGTTAATCTTGTGTCTTCAATAGGTGATTTATTAATTTTTTGTTTATATGACCATCCTTTTACATAAGTTTGCAATGTTTTGTTATCATGTTTCGCAAATTTGGCTGAGAGCTAAAAATAATTATTGAATAAATATTTTACATGAAAACCAGTAAAAATAATGAAAAACCAATAAAATGTATACAGATACTTTTTTAAATTGTTTTTCCTCGTCACTGTTTATGTTACTTGAACTCTGAAAAAACCATAGATATGTATATTAGTGTACTTAGAAGCCTTAGAAATTTTATGAAATTGCTAAAACTTACAGAGGACGAATCATCAAGTACAGAATTAAAGTCAGATTCCGAAGACTCGTAAGTCAATTCACTTTTTATTATTTTATGTTTTTTAGTTGTCGAACTACCAGGCTGAAATAAACATGTACATAACATTATAGAATTATAAGTTATAGTAACATAATATAGAAATTTTCACTTACATCATCATCTTCTTCAGTAGCATGTTTCCTTTTAATATTTCTTGTATTAGTTCTTGCTTTGAGTATTCTTTTATATGCTACATTAGGAATTTTTTGTTTGTTCGTTTTCTGTTTATTGTTAGTCGGTGTCTGCAAAAATACAATATTTATTTACATTGTAACAATAAAATTTATTTTAGATTTGAAGTGATTCGAATTTATTTATTAATTTATTTACTTTTAATATAATTAATTTGCTAAATAATTTATTTGTGTGTTCACCGATACTTAAAAAATTACCTTTTTCTTAGATTGAACATTTTTAACATCATTTTTATCCAATTTCATGGTTTGTTGTTTTTTTATAATACGTCTAGTCTTAGTTTTTGAATGTCGGTTATCCATTTTTTATTCCAAACTGTTTTTCTTGTTTAATTTACTTATTTCATTCGACTTTCTAATACATTCTTTGTAGTTTTCTAAAATGTAAACAAAGACATATTAAGACACATTCCGTATTGAAAAAGTAAATATCCAACGACGGGAATATTGTGTTTTTGGTTCGTGTCAATAAGGTCAGGTTAGAAAAGAAACACGCTGCGAAAACTTCAACAAACAACAAAACATACGTACGTATACATGTGAATTACTTTTTCAAAAAGTTAAAATATTTCATTTTTTAACTTACCACTGATGAAATGAATCAATCCAACACACTTCTGTTTATTCAAATAAAACTGAACATTGTCCCCAACATCTACTGTGTCTCCGCAAATCACGTCGGTTTCCGAGATGGTGGAAACCGATTTTTCTTCTGCAACCTCTATCACGAACCATTTTTCTTGTTCGACTGTCCTTTTTATGCATATATCTAAAACCGTTTTAGAACTTTTTTAAGAGAATCGCGACTTTCTATTGAGAAGCACGTTTTTCAGTGGGAATCCGCGGCACGTGGCGCTTACGGCCCAGCACTATATGTACTATATATAGCGCTTGAACCGGATTGCTTTACATACAGGCCACAATCACCGCGTAATTGGCGCCGAATTTTCTTTCTTTAAATTTAAATTTGAAAAAGGTGAAAAATAGTATTATATTTTACAATTTATCTGTGAGTGTGAATTGCCCATACGATCTGTATGTGAGTTTGACATTCACATATATTGAAGAGAAATTTTTTCGTGCACATGTCATGCATAATTTTATACAACGGCGAAGAAAAACTCGCATGTAGTTTCCACTTTTGCTTACGGGTGACATAAAAATGTTATTTGCATCACGTTCAAATTGAAAAAAATAATAAATTTAGAAAAATATTGTTATTTAAAAATATGACATTTTAATAATGTAAATTACATTTACAGCCGGGATATGATAGATAAAAAATAAATTTTCAAAGTCAAAATCATATAATACACATTAAAGGTCATGATAGTTTAAATAAACGTGAAAATTAACCATACAAAAATGTTATAATTTTCTGTTTTGCTGAAATATCTGAGTCAAAATATATGAAATGGCCCCTTATTTCACCAACATTCATGAAAGATCAAAATCAATGTATTATCTTATAGTATGAGGTATTATAAAAGAGATCCCAAAAGGATTTTGAAAAATTTATTAAATTAAAAAAGTTATAAACAATTGATGTTTTATGCATCATATTTTTAAAAAAATCGCAGTTTTAAGAGATTATATTAAAAACGGATATAAATACCGGGATTTTATCAAAAAATGTTTTTACTTTCAAGTACTAAATAGCAATTTTAAAATTTTCATTTTTTAATGCAAAATTTTATAGTTTTTTATAAACAAATAGAGATATTTTATTATTCCAAATCGCAAAATACATTTTTTCTTTTACATTTCAATTACTCATACATTGAAGAAAAAAATTTTGGTAATGTCTATTTTCGAGAAAATGACAGGAGCTTCTGTTTCACGAAACGCAGCTCCGTAGCCTGCACCGCGCCGCGGAGAAACGTGTCGGTGCACGTTTTCACATATTTGATGGAATTAGGTATATTAATTTAAATTGATATTTCGTACGTTTCATTTACTTAGTTCAGTCTATTTTTATTAGCAACTAATTTAACAAAGTGACTAGTTGATATTCGAAAAAGTGAAAAATCATTGTGATGCCGGAGTACAAGTTTTGTTGTAACCCTTTAAGCAGGGAGTATTATAAGACTGTTTCTAAAAATCTGCAAGAAATTACTAATAAATGGTGTGAAAAGTTTCATAAATTTGTGGGAAAATATATTTGTAAAAGCTGCAAAACTTTAATGTACGGAAAACCGGCTGAGAATGTAGAAAAAGTTTTTAATGAAAAAAGTGACAACAATGTTGATGCGCAATCAGATGATTATGATTCCGATTCTCTTGATTCGAAACAAATTGATACTTTGGATCCAGATTATGAGTGTAAAGCTGCAGATGATTGTATTAAAATTGAAAAAGTAAATAAATTACTCAAGGACTTTGGAGAACCTCCACTTAAAATTAGACGCACATCTAGAATGTCTGTTGAAGTAAAATGTAATTTGAAAAAATCAATGGACAAAATATCAAGTACACTGACAGATACTTCCAATAATAATTCGAAATATAATTGGATCGAAGATTTGAAAATATCAAAGTCGAAACAAACCAAAAGGTCAGAAATACTGCATTTTTTAACAACGATTCCAGATGATTGGACCAATCGCAAAATTCAGCAAGTTTTTAATGTTTCTCGTCGAATGGCACGTCAAGCAAGAAAATTGCGGAAAAATGGATCTGCAACACGCCTGGAACCAAAGAACAGTGGTACACGTTTGCCTAACGCAACAATTAGTTTGGTAAATGATTTCTATCTTTCCGATGACGTCAGTCGAATAATGCCCGGTGTTAAAGATTGTATATCGGTTGTTGAAAATGGCGTACGCCAGTTAAAACAAAAAAGATTATTGTTAAACGATCTTAAACATTTATACGATCAGTTTAAATCAACCCATACAAATGTTAAAATCTCCTTGTCTAAATTTACAAAATTAAGACCAAAGGAATGTATTTTGGCTGGAAAAAGCGGCACGCATAATGTGTGCGTTTGCAAAATTCACGAGAATGTGCAATTAAAAATGTTTGGTTTAAAACAAACTTTGAAGCAAAAAGGTTTTGCATTTGAACTTTCTTATCGCGATTATATTAAGGCTATTATTTGTCAAGATCCAAACCCGCAATGTTATTTTTCAAAATGTTACGAATGCCCTGGAGTGGACGCAATTTCTGCAAACCTGAAGACTATTTTTGAAGCCAATCAAGTTAGAGAAATTAATTTTACTCACTAGACAACAAGTGACAGGTATTTTTGTTTCCTTCCAAAGGAAGTTCTGTTCTAATAGTAATATGGTTCCCTCTTAAAGAATGAATTTTTATTATTTAAAAACTTCAATCTATTTAGTTTAAAAGTTATTTAATGGAATTATTACCTAAGAAGTATATTATTCTCTTTAATTGGATTTTCAGAATCTAAAGATCTAATTTTTCAATTTAAAAAAAAAAATAAATTTAAATAGAAAAGGAATGATTTTTTAAAATAATTTGACAAGACATTCTGATAATTGAAAAATATTTATCTTTCAGATCGTAATAGTAATTTTCTACTATGAGGAAACTATGCTACATTTAATTATGCTTTTTTAATCATTGACCTTTTTAAATATTCATATGCAAATGTAATTATTATATTATTATTATATTATTATTTATTTCATTACTCCGACCAAAAAAATTGGTGTCCGTTAGGTTGTGCGTCCGTCCGTCTGTCCGTGGGCAAAATTTTGTATACGCGATATCTCGCGAATGGAATGACGAATTTAAAAAGTACAAAGGGATTTGGGTTTCTCTTGGACAAACTTAGATCTGATTAGTTTTTGGAGACAATGCATACTAGATTATGGGGAGGTTTAACAAAAAAAAACGCTCAAAAAACACGTTTTTCCATTTTTTAACAAAAAATACAAATCGTACAAAAAAATGTTTCAAACAAAAAATATAGAACATCGAATTCTCTACAAAAAATATTGTATTCATTTCTTCGTAAAATCAACGATAATGCCGTAAAAAGCAAATTAACATGAAATTAAGCATCAGTGTGAACAAGACGTGCTCATTTATCAGTGCTTCGGCTGACCTGCGGTCGGAGTTGACATATTTCTATTTCTTATGAATGTAGGATGCACAACATGCAACAAAATACATATTTTTATGTTCTTTGAACATTCAAAACAATATTTACAGTACTATTGATCTTCCAGTGTTTATTATTTTGTAAAATCAAAGCAAAGTTTTAAAGCCATCCAAAACTGGTACTGAAAACGTCCCATTTGATTTAACCAGTCAATTCATTGGGGTTTAGCGGATTTTTTTACAATTCATTTGCATATTCATTTGCATTCATTTCCAAAGACCGTGGTAGAGCCGCTAGGCGAGCTGCGTGGCGCGGCGCGGTACAGACTATGCAGCCGCCTTGCGCGCAACAAAAACCCCTGTCATTTTCTCGTTAATAGAGATTACCAAAATTTTTTTCTTCGTACTTCATCTTGAATGTATGACTAAATGAAATGTAAAAGAAATAATGTATTTTGCGATTTGGAATAATAAAATATCTCTATTTGTTTATAAAAAACTGTACCATTTTGCATTAAAAAATGAAATTTTTTAAATTGCTATTTAGTACTTGAAAGTAAAAACATTTTTTGATAAAATCCCGGTATTTATACAGGGTGATCGACCAACCATTACCCAGCGGCTAATTTAATTTAATTTAATTTCCTCTAAAAAAATGTTCGGGAAGGTAGAGTTTTTAAGTTATTCAACACTAAAATTTAGGTGAAAAAATCACATTTGTTGAAATATCTCGACTCGGTTTGAAGGTACCTTAACGAACCGGAGATCATTTTAAAGATATTTTAAAGCTCTATAAATTGTCTCTATTGGTTTTTGATCTACAATGAATATCTCTCTTGTTATAGCCATAAAAACGGGATAAATGCCGATTTTTCAGGATATTCGCGTTTAACTCGTTTCGACACATAGTTACCGAAATATCACACAGAAAAAAGTTGTAGGCCTTGAAAAAACAAAAATTTTTTGTCCTCTAATACGATGCGATTAAATTAAAACTGAACCCTACAAGAGCCTCGTAATGTTGACAAAATACAGTTCGACAAATAAATCGATATTAATAACAAAATGTTATGAAAACGAGTACAAATAGGGTTCAGTTTTAATTTAATCGCATCGTATTAGAGGACAAAAAATGTTTGTGTTTTCAGCCGACAATCAAAAAACCGACATTTTGTCAAATTCTTTCTTTTTTCGTTTTTCGGACCGTTTATTTTTTTATATTTTTTAACGACGTTTCTATCCGTATGTGGATCTTCGGGTTACATTATTATTATAATATTATTATTTCCTGAAGAAGATTTACATACTGATCGAAACGTCGTTATTATAAAAAATATAAAAAATAACCGGACCGAAAAACGAAAATACTGCACGCAAAAAAAATGTTTGGTTGAATTAACCGGAAATCTGGTTATTAATGAAAAATACAAGGAAAAAATCGAGAGTGCATGAATTTTATTGCTTCAAGGTCGCTATTTCGAATGGCGATGAGAAAATTTTCAAAAAAATAATAATTTCCAATATTTTTTTGCAAAAATATTCACAAAATCATGATTTTAGACTCATTTTTTTTCGTTTCTCATAAAAATTTTTGTCAAAATGCATTTGTATCGACTTCAAATAAGTCATAAACGTGCACTCGATATGTACGCTAAAGGAATCCATCATATTTGATTTTTTTTTATTGTTTTATTAATAAAATGGTGGTTGGCACGACAAAATATTTGCGCGCTTTTCAAAATTGCTCGTCAACGAACGCGAAAGTAATTCGATTTGAACAAAAATCATTACTCGGTGGTTTTCGGGGTCGCTGATTGTGAATCTGTTGTTAATTGTGTTAAGTTTATAATGGCGGATCCAATATGGCGGACCAAAAATATTAAATATTCATCGATTTTTGTGCAGTTCAGTATCTTTATGTTTTTAAGATTTTCGAAATTCAAAATGGCGGATCCAGTATGGCGGGTGAGATATATTAAATATTCATCGATTTTTATGATTTTCGATATACGCATGTTTTTTGGGTCGCTGGTAATGAATTTGTTGTCAGATTGTCAAAATTCAAAATAGCGCCTTTAAAATGGCAGACACAATCCCCGAAATTTCAAATTACACTAATGAAAAAAAATTTCTTAAATTTAGTATTAAACAGATTATTGTATTTATATTACAGCCATCAAGGTCAACATTGCCCATTCATTCTCGAACAGAAAGTAGCAATTTAACCATTGAACAAAGTTCATCAACTTGCAGTAGATACTCAATGCCATCTACTTCAAGTAGACTAGTTGAAAATTATCCGATAACTTATCAAAATCCAGACGACGACGTAATGTCAGGCATACCAGATAATTTAAACTTGTCAGATGAAAATAATATGGATTAAAGTGACATAATGTGGATTTTTGTTTAAAAAATAGAGAACACCACCGATCATATTTGTAGAATCTATAAAAATAAATGTACATAAATAAACGGAAAAAGTAGAAAAATTGTTAATATAAAATTGCAAAAACGTGTTTACCCAATCGACATTTTTTCAGAAACAAATTTTAATTAACAAAATTTGTTGCACCTTTTAGTATTTTACAACAATCATTCTTTAAAAAAAAACAATAGCTATATAAATCCTACAACTTCCGTTCATTTTTTTATAAACTACCGCTATAAATAGTACTAAATTATATAACTGAAACCAGCAGATTTCAGAACAGCCTAGAATACAATTTGTTTAAAAAAAAATAGAGAACACCACCGTTCATATTTGTAAAACATGTAAAAATAAATATATATAAATAAACGGAGAAAGTAGAAGATTCATAATTTAAAATTGCAAAAATACATCTACAAAAAATGTACAGTTTTACAGCAACAAATTTTAATTAACAAAATTGTTGCACTTTTTAGTATTTTACCAAAATCATTTTTTTTCCATAACAATAGTTCTATAAATCATACAACTTCCGTTCATTTTTGCATGAACTACCGATAAAATATCACAAAATTATCCAACATAAAAAATTAACAAAAAATAGTGTAAATAGTAACAATTGAAAATCGCCGGAAAATAGTAAAAAAATGTTCACGACTACTGTCGTAATAGGAAACCTCTCCCACCTATGAAAACCCGAAAATTTTCTTGGTAGGACACATAGTATAAATACCACGATCAAATACTCAATCACTCTCATTGTTCTGCACTCCGTATTCCACTCTCTGTGTTCTGCACTCTGTCCTTTGCCCTTTATCCGTCTCTCCTTGCTCTAGTAACTTGGATTAATTCCCTCGTTCCTTTCACTCTTACCTTCATCCCATAGTCGTTCCGAGAGTTCGTCATTCCACATAGTCGTTCCGAGAGTTGGACATTCCATATAGTCGTTCCGAGAGTTCGACAGCCACCCTAACCCCTTTTTTCCACCTGAAGCAAGAAAAAGAAAGACGGAGGCTTCCACCCGGCAATTCGGCAGTTCTTAAGTCTTCGGAGATCAATTCTACACCCGTGATCTCCAATCAACAAATATCGTCTGATAAAATAAAGGCAAGAAAAAGAAAGACGGAGGCTTCCACCCGACAATTCGGCAGCTGTCAAGTCTTCGGAGATTAATTCTACACCCGTGGTCTCCAATCAAGAAATATCGTCAAATAAAATAAAAGTGAGTATTTCTCCCTTACAATTATCTGTTCCCTATACATTCCTCGTGAGATAGTTCACTAATATTCGCCCAAAAAGGAGACGAAAATTTGATTAGTGTTTTAACACTAATTTTCCTTTATTTTTATATTTTTTTTCTCTTCAGAAACGACAGTGTTGAGTCTCCAGTCATCAATTTTTTTTCATTCTTTTTTTTGACTACAAGGGAGGACAACACCGTAGGGAACAATATTTTTTTTATTCAGAGATTCAGGTCGCTCTTTTGCTAGCCCATGGCAGGCGAATAAGCGACAGGAATCAGTAGGGAAATTAGGAACCCTCCGCGTTTTTTTTTTGTTGTACTTTTTATTTTTCTATTTTTTTTTGTTTATTATTATTTACAAAGACAAAACAGCACGTGTTCCATTTCCTTAGTCCCTTCCTTCAAATCACCGTTTCTGCTAATTCAAAATTTAATTCTTTCCTTTCCAGTGGGAAGAACTAAACCACGGACCTATTATAAAAACAAGAAACGAGCCCTAGAACGTGCCATTCGGGAATCCGCCGCCGAATACGCCTCGTCCCCCAAAATAAATTTACCAAAACCTCCGCGTAAATTTCCTGAAATACAGGAATATATACCGACTGCGCCTCCCCGAGATCCCACTCTAGACCCTCCTCTTCCGACTTCCCCCTTACCCTCACCAAGGGAATTATTCGTCCCCAATAAAAAATAAATTAATTAATTTGTAAATCTATCTTTTTTTAAATAAATTGTATTTTACTAAAATCGAGTTCAAATTATTGTGTTTTTTCCTAGTCACTTCATTTTCAGCGCAGCAGCCTCGTTCACCTTTACCCGAAGTCGACTTTTTGGTCGACTCGTCCTTTCCACGGCCAAACATGAGATATACGTAAGTATCGCTAGTCTGGACGTAACATTATATCATCGGTAAGTAATTCTCCTTCTGGAAGATCAGAAATAAGGAGAACATTTTGATCTTGAGATACTTCTATACGTCGGAGGCGATCGTTAAGAAGATAGCCATGATTCTTCAGAATTTTGTTTTTAGCTTCTAGCGTAGTACAACGCTCAACAAGGAAATTATGACTGGATTTTATTTCTTGCAGTCCTTCGTGTAGATCGGATAATAATAATGTAAATTAGCTAGAGAGTTATGATATATCCGAATCTTGCTTGGTAGTACCGAATCCGTTTGGAAATAGATTTGGGTTCCTCAGTAATCCCAGGACCCAGAATCAGCTTGCACTGGTAACTGAGATGACGTGGATGAATTTGATAATAACCCAGTGCGACCTGAGTAGAGGGGCAAATTTTGATTTATTTGATTAATTATTACGCATGCGACGATGGACACAAGAGAATATGGTTCTGTACTTCAACGTAAAATTCAATAAATTTGTATCAAACCGACACAGCAACTCTTTAAGTGAGTGGAAATTAAAAATACTTACGGCGTCTAAGCTCCGATGTTTTGTGACAGATGAAAAACACGTTAAGAAGCGTGGAAAACAATAATTTATTCGTAAAATCTTACAAAACTGTGAAGTGCCAAAAATGTGCTTCCGTTCGTTTCATTCGTCAGGATATAAAACTCTACGTTTATCGACATACATTCAATAAAAACGGAATGCTCCTCTATCCATACACATAAATTGGGTAGAAACGAAATCCTTCACCATTACAGTCCTTATAAATCTAGTTGACCATAAAGCTAATTTAATTACGTTTAAATACTGACATGAATACAATATATCAATGATAAGATGTGACAGTTAAGCAAAATATCTAAGGAAATTGGAATTATTTTTTAAAAATAATGTTTTGAAAGTATTTTTTTAGTCAAGGAGGGTACCAAATCGAGTCATAAGGAAATGAACGTAAAATCACAGTTTTTTCGTGGTCATTTGATACAAAATAGATATGTTCGCATGATCACGTCCGGATGCACTAAGACAGATACATAAAGTAGTTTGCATCGAAGCGTTAAGAAACTGCTGTCATATTTTACTAGTGCAAAACCGCATGTAAACTCGAATATTATACCCACTATGACGAAAGGCATTTCTTTACCCTTCGCGAGTAAATTTAATATCTCAATTGAATTCCCACATAGGTTGAGGCATAGTAGAAATGTAGCGCGAAAGGCGACGCTGTATTTCAACTGCCTTCGGATGGATGAAACGAGCTGTAGCGATATCGAGACCTGGGTGTTGCTTTGTTTGCAAATTGTTTCACTGAGGCATTCGCCTCGATTTTAATCAATTTTCTTAATGCAATTACAAAAATATGCTAGTTTCAAAACAGTTATTTTTTTAAATATTCGACTAAAGTAAATACTCTGCCTCGTGACGTATCATGATTGCGGTCTTTTGGATACACCCAGTAGATAGAGGTAGAAATACGGTCGTCATCTCGAAAAACCCCAAATAATAGTATTTTTGCATTAACTCGACAGCTAATGAAGATATGGTACAGTTTAGTAGTTCATTCTGTACTTTTCTTTCTGCTCTGAAATATCCTGCATGATTGTTTTCCGCGATGAACATTTCTTCAGATATTTTTTAAAAATGATGAAAATTAAGGGGAAATCCGGATAAATGGATCATAAATCGTTTATATTTCCATTCTCTCTAAATTTATTAAAAATTGCATTACATTAAACATGTAGTATTATTCAAGATCTTTAATTTCTGTATTACTTACAAAGTAACTTACGAGAAATTCCATCCTAAATAACTTACAATACCCTCAGAAGTGGTGTCCTCGGATTTTAATGAATCCTTATATACTGTAGAACTCCATATCTGCACTGCTCAGCCGTTTTTAAGAAAAATACGTTTGAAGTTCTTATGCATACCTCACATGAAAAGCGAACGTCGGATATGTCGGAAACCATAGAAGATCAAGTGTCATGGAGTTTGCTTTATGCTACGTGGTTTGAGAGTACGACTCTCTGTATGGAAAGTTTTTTTATTTCAAGGTTTGTTATAATCTATTTTAAACTTACAAAAGTTGCAAAATTTAATCTTTATTGTAATATCAGAATGGAAAATAATCAGTAAAATATAGATTTTGTGTTTTGGTCTAATATTAATTTCAATTTTGTTAACAAGGTAATTCATTAATTTAAAAAAAATCACAATAATTTATATTAGACAAATTTTAAAGCAATAACTGAAAGTATAATTAAATTATGATACTATAAATATTATGTAAGTAGTGTAACTAGGCCGGTCCTGGATACCCCCACCCTACCTCCCAGTCGGTCCTGTATACCCCCACCCTACCTCCCAGTCGGTCCTGTATACCCCCACCCTACCTCCCAGTCGGTCCTGTATACCCCCACCCTACCTCCGATACGGTCCTGTATATCCCTAACCTACCTACCATCCGGTCCTGTATACCCCCACCCTACCTCCCAGTCGGTCCTGTATACCCCCACCCTACCTCCCATTCGGTCCTGTATACCCCCACCCCCCACCTCCCAGTCGATAGTTTAAATAAACCGGTCCCGTATACCCCTACCCTACCTCCCAGTCGATTTATTTAAACAATTAATTATTTATTTGATGATGTCACGCATGACAGGTGAAGGTCGTGAGAGTAGGGGACAAAGTCGCGAGTGAAAGGGAAATTGTAAACAATTTCGTAAACAATTTCATAATCGAAGATTGTGAAGGTTGAGAAACATGTGTACTACATATTATTATTCCATATAATTAATGACCTAATCCAACCATAGGCAACAAATTGTTATTAAGAATTTACTATTATCATGAATAAACATCCGCGGCCGAAGGCCGTCGCCTATAGGAATACCAACGCAGATCGCTCTATGCGCGAGGAACCGCAGTGATACGTAAAAGTCCTCGTCATGCTGTTTACTACTACCTTCTCTCTCGCACTCATTGCCGAGCTCATATTTGTCGTGACAAGAACATTTAGTTTTCACGGTCATTGATACCACACGTTCGTCATCTGTACCTTTAAACTTTCAAATGCGTGCGCCCTTGTAGACAAGTTATGACGCGTCTCCCGGATCTTTTCGTCGTACGTACTATTCTCCCCGTAATTACTTTGAAATGTACGAATAGACCTATACCAGACGTGGCCCACATATATATTTTCTAAATACATCTAATTAATCAGTCCGTAGCATTTTATCAATTTTCGGCTCGAGGCCTTGTTGTCCACCTTGATTTTCACCTCTATTGCAAAACCGTTCATGAAAAGGGTTTCCACACGTCTTAGAAATACACGGTAAGTTAGGAAATTTAAGGCAATCAAGCGTAAAATTGTAAGGACGTCTTCCATCTTTTTACTACAGAACCCGTATTTCGTTAATGACCTCTAAATTTTTAAACGTGTGCGTGTGTAGAGAAGTTTTGATGGTTCGTTTCTCGGTAAATGTTTAGAATATTACAACATTGTTGTAAACAATTTTCATGGTCATTGATATCCCATAGACAACATTCGTCATATCTTAAAATTGGGAAGCATTCCAATGTAGTATTGCCATATGTGAGTAAAATGACCTTTTCCTCGTGCGTCCTGCTACCATCTCTCTCGCTCTCGCGTACTCTTTGTTAGATCCATTAACTTTAGCATTATACCAGTTTCACGGTCATCGTCATTGCCAATTACCCGCGGATCATTTTCACAACATATTTTTCCATGTATACAGGTTCAGACGCGTTTAAAGTCATTGGCAATTTTATCAAAACATAAACTGACACATTTTCTCTATCCCAAATTTAGGCAACCTCAGCCATAATAGAAAGGAGATGTCCTCAGTTCCGTATTCTATCTGTAGGAATGACACACCCCTTCGTTAACAAAGGTAGCATAAATAAATAAATAATTTACAATTATAATATTCAAATAGTAATAAATCTCACATAATCCGAATAGGGTGTATTAAAATGTATAATATAGAACTGATGGAAGAAGCTAGCAGTAATTAGAAAGAGAGGATGACACGCTTATTCCCTATGCATTTAACTATTCACGGTATTTACGTGTTTTCATGACGTTCGAATCATAGCTGTACGAGTTTGGACACGTGCGTAATGTAATTAATCAGGTTCCTGACCATCTTTTAATATGTGTACAATTTCCCACATCTCAAATATCGCCATATAGGTTTCAACCTGTTAATTATCCGTAGACTTTACTATACGGTAACAATGAATCTGACTTCCCATAAGTGACGAACACATACGAGTATCGACTTACTTTTAATGTAATTAATTAACCATCATTTAATATTTCCCACCTTTAAAATTTTTGAGAATAATGAGATCGAAATGAAGATGTAAAAATTTAAGAGAAGCATGTAAGGTTCAACAGTTTCTTTCTATCTTTATGCACAGTTTAGTGTCTTTTAAGTAAACAGTTAAAGGATGTGACCATGCTGCCATCTTTTGGCATGTTTAAAGAGATTGCAGAATCTGTTTAACGCAGAATTAAATATGCGGGTGCGTCTGAAATGCATGGATTCATCGTAGACTACGATGATACACTTGCTCATATGAGTGGTTATGGACCAATGGATGCATTTACATTGCGAGTGGTAAGCATGACCATACATCTTTAATTTCACGTTCTGCAAACGTTGAGATGAAATCTATAGGTAGACACTCGATGTCTTTTATTTCCATTAATGCAAAATGTTTCACTTCATAGTAAATTCTCATCGACTTTTGAAGAGATGCAGATTGAAGATTTTTGAAGAAGAGTCTTGACTATTTTCCAGTTGTTGTCCTATGAGCTTCGGTAGAGGTGGACAGGTCAATATGTCTATGACGGCAACATTGTCAGTATCTAAAATTTCCTGCAACCTATGTCTTTTATTTGTCTGCGCCTTTTATGTATATCTTGTGAGCTCATGAAACGGTGTCCTCCAACGTTTCGTTCATTGCATCAAAGGGTATATCGCCCGATTCCCATCGTAGACCATGATAATTGTGTATTAACCAATTGTTTTACGTTCAAAACGTACTTTACAACATCACTGTCGGAAATATCCATAATAAACATTTTCTTCGGTATAAACTGATTACCAGGTCCGGGGAATACTTGCACGTCGGCAATATTCTACATTTCTAGTACCTAATATTGATTTGCTTGTCCCCTTCATTAATTGACGCATCATTCTCTCTCTCACACACTCATTGCCACTTCCACGTATGGCGTGGTGACTCTAATTCATGGATATACGTCGTACCTTCCTCTCTAGATCGTAGTATCTCTTCGTCAATTCCTATGAATCGGAAATCAAATCAGAGTGTAACAAAAACAGATACTTTTCACGGTCACTAGATCCCTCTCGGTATCATCCGACGTTCCTCTCGAGATTAGGATAGATGGTCCCATACGTGTTCATTTTCGATAGTTAGCGAGTTACGACACTCAGATGATGAAGACGTTAAACGCAATAGTAAATCGTTTCAAGTACTAGCACCAGTATGATGGTCACTGCACTTTCACAATTGAATAAATCTTTTCTACGATAATCGATCTAATTGAAATGTGCATAGACGTATGAATACAAGTTTCGATTGATTAATAATACAATTGACCGTTCCAAAGATCTTTCAATTTTAAATAAAAAATGTTCAGTCATTAACTTGACATCGTTTAAACAATTAATTTTTGTATGTATATTAAATCGCGATATACTGCAGTCTTAAATCAAATAATTAAAATCATTACATCTTAAAGTCAGTCCATGCATAAATCTTACATGGTCTAAGTCGTCTTATCTACACTACATCTTTCTTTCTGTAAATGCAAAACAAAACGAAAGACAACAAAGTATTTATCATTATGATAATAGCAAATTCCTTCACATTAGAACCGTGTACAATAGCCTACATAAGGTCGCCTTACTCGTAGTGAATTGAACTTTCGAACTGTCATCTTCAATTGTCGATCATTCTCTCTCTCTCTCTCTCTCTCTCTCTCTCTCTCTCTCGCGCGCGCGCATTAGCTACCGATTTGTCACATCTATACGAATACTCTTACATCAAATCGAGTCGTGTGCACATTCTTGTGTTGTAACATTCACACGACTATGGAATGAAATTAATTCTGAAAACCCAACAAGTACAAGCGTAAATGTATTTTAACACTAACGAATAGTATACATCTTGATTCGAAATTGTATTTAGCGTAACCGACATTGTAATCTTAATTAGTTAACTAAGTTATTCATGTACGAATACTATTATTATATGTAGGTATTTTGTTAAATATATTGCCATAAGGAGAATGTCCTCCTATCCATCACACCTAGTGCAATACCAAAAGACACAAGTCATTATATCAATAAATCATTTTCATAGTAATAAATTAACCATTAAAAACATCTTATGTTTTCACGTCATGCACTACAATTTCATATTATTATTATTATTAATATTGAATCGTTTATAGAACTGATGTTTTCATATAGTATCACTTAAAAAGATTGCTACCGTTTATGAAATATAACTAAAACTAAACAACAATTTAACATGAAGACATGCGTAGATTAATTCTATTTAAATGTGCTCATGTGATTCTGTAAAACATTAGTCATTTTGAAAGGAAAAGTGAAAAATTCTCAATGACCTGTCGGTAAAGCTTCTATCGTACTTCATGTTTCTTTTCGACAGTCCAAACACATCTGTACACAAACACACTTTCAATAATTATTGAATATTTTCTTATATAAGGGAGTCAATATTCAACGATTTTTTCGTAAATAATGAAACAATTTAATATTTAAGATCATTATAGAATTTTACTAAAACAAGATTAATTGCGGTGTTTTGGAAATGACAAAAGTATGAGTATGCAATTAAATGAATAATTTAACACACGTATCTCTATCATTACGTTCAATTATATAATTTTTAATATTATAACACGTACATATTTACAATATTTTCATACTGCACGTCAGACTTTTCATTATCACGTTTAGAATAAAGTGTGCGTCAAAATTGACTCTTGCTCGTCAATAATTATAGGCATCTAGTACATCGGAGCTTTGAAACACCTTTACAATACGTTGTATATTTTCTTGAATTTGAATGCATTCACGTTACTGATGACAATAATGCTTCTTTAGTTTCATCTTGACCAAAGGTGTAAACGCAACAAATTGAGATCAGTACCATTAATTGCCAGTGTCTGAAATTACTTACCCACACCTATCAAGGAGTTTCGTAAATTATAGGCAAAAGCATTCACAGTTATTAATATGATTCTTTATAAGTCATAAGTTTGCTGTCGACTAGATTCATAATAAACATATTGTTTAATGTAGGTCGGTAAGTATCTAATTCCTTATCTTACATTTAATTCCTCACAATATTCAATATGTACCCTTCAAAGCGTCATGTTCTATTTTTGCTTATTGCATCTTGCAATATAACTGCTCGCACTCTCTATATTGCATTCCTTAATTTTAATATTAATGTGTTATTTAAATATTTCACTTCAAATACTGATCCTACTGTCTTATTTCATACTGTGCACACTTAAACGAGTAGTATATACGAATCATATGTATTTTTTAAAGTTACGTTCTAGCTGCTCAAGACATTAATTAAATCCTTACTAATAGTTAATAATAATTTTATACACATTATTAATTTCCCACTATTACATTATACTTTCACTAATATTCTCCTAACATCATACATCTCAATCGTAATATTCACTTTCAAAATTTATAATTATTTTTAATTTTCCATTTATATCTCATTAGCTTTCTTATATCATACCTTATTTTGTATCGTCTCTGCTAACATTCCTCACACTATTAATATTCCTTAACTTCATTTATATATAGTTTCAATATTTCCATAGCATATACTTTTCGACTATGGCGTAATCGTGCAATACTCATATTTTAAAGATAAAAATTACAGCTACTCCAGATATTAACGAGCAGCTTACTACTAATTATGACTGACAATCAAAGGACATAATTTCCGTTATTTCTTTTATTTGTTTACGGCATTGTGTGAGTTGGTCAATTACTGTGTAAGACATGCATCATTTATTTGACACTTACATTATTGCTCTCTCACACACAAAAGGTATCAAATTTCTGCACGTTTGCTGACACGATTGTAAAATTATGCTCAACTATTATGATTTTTATCGGTTGTTCAATTGATGATTGAGAGAGAAAAAGTAAGAAAGTGTGAGGGGGAGAGGCATACAGCAATATGTGTAACTGCAATTATGAACGATTCCACATTTAATACTTATACAAAAGGTAGCTAATCATTCATAAAGCAGGTGATCGTTTAGCATAAGACCATATTAAATGTAGAGCCAATGGTAACAAACGTTCACAATGCATATCATAACGTAGATAGCTTAATACTCCAAATTATAAATAAAAGTATAATTAGAAGTGTTCTTACTTAAGATGAACTACCGTTCAGTAAAATGTTGTAGATTGCATATTTCGAAGAAAAATATTGAATGTAGGCTCATGACAAATAAGGAATTAGATACTTACCGACCTTCATTAAACAATATGTTTATTATGAATCTAGTCGTCAGCAAACTTATGACTTATAAAGAATCATATTAATAATTGTGAATGCTTTTGCCTATAATTTACGAAACTCCTTGATAGGTGTGGGTAAGTAATTTCAGACACTGGCAATTAATGGTACTGATCTCAATTTGTTGCGTTTACACCTTTGGTCAAGATGAAACTAAAGAAGCATTATTGTCATCAGTAACGTGAATGCATTCAGATTCAAGAAAATATATAACATATTGTAAAGGTGTTTCAAAGCTCCGATGTACTAGATGCCTATAATTGAGGCTCAGGGAAGAAGAACCGGTTAAGCGCTCGAAGCCAGTAGCAACAGACAGGAGTCAGACAAAAAAATTCGACTTCGAAAAATCGAATTGAAAAAAATACCACTATACAGAGAATTTCAAGCGGAACAATGTTTACATTTAACATTTTTTAATTCGACTTCAACTTTTTTAGGAAATAATTAAAAAGTGAAAAATATCACCGGCCGCTAATTCACAACTTTTTAATTATATATCACGATATCTCGTGAACTATCAAACGAAACGACTTGAAATTTTAACTACGTATACAATATAGTAATACAAAAGAGAATAGAAGGTTAAACAATTTCAATTTCTTTTTTTCTTAATACAGGCATATGTAAACACGATGCAACGGTATTCATGACAATTTTTTTTTCAAACGCTTGGGGAGTCGAGCGAAGTTTTCGGAAATGAAAAACTCAAATTGTAGCATTGTAGAGAAAGAGTTGAAGAAGTTTTCTGCGAAAACAGAATTTGGAAAAATGTACACAGTAAAAAACGACGAACGTTAATTTAGCGCTAGAATTTTCGAGAGCGCCCGTCTTTGTTTCTCCGTCCGGCTCGCTGTATACCCGGGTCGAGAGGGAAACGCCGACCGCGCTCTCGAAAATTCTAGCGCTAAATTAACGTTCGTCGTTTTTTACTGTATACATTTTTCCAAATTCTGTTTTCGCAGAAAACTTTTTCAACTCTTTCTCTACAATGCTACAATTTGAGTTTTTCATTTCCGAAAACTTCGCTCGACTCCCCAAGCGTTTGAAAAAAAAATTGTTATGAATACCGTTGCATCGTGTTTACATATGCCTGTATTAAGAAAAAAAGAAATTGAAATTGTTTAACCTTCTATTTTCTTTTGTATTACTATATTGTATAAGTAGTTAAAATTTCAAGTCGTTTCGTTTGATAGTTCACGAGATATCGTGATATATAATTAAAAAGTTGTGAATTAGCGGCCGGTGATATTTTTCACTTTTTAATTATTTCCTAACAAATTTGAAGTCGAATTAAAAAATGTTAAATGTAAACATTGTTCCGCTTGAAATTCTCTATATAGTGGTATTTTTTTCAATTCGATTTTTCGAAGTCGAATTTTTTTGTCTGACTCCTGTCTGTTGCTACTGGTTTCGAGCGCTTAACCGGTTCTTCTTCCCTGAGCCTCAATTATTGACGAGCAAGAGTCAATTTTGACGCACACTTTATTCTAAACGTGATAATGAAAAGTCTGACGTGCAGTCTGCAAATATTGTAAATATGTACGTGTTATAATATTAAAAATTATATAATTAAACGTAATGATAGAGATACGTGTGTTAAATTATTCATTTAATTGCATACTCATACTTTTGTCATTTCCAAAACACCGCAATTAATCTTGTTTTAGTAAAATTCTATAATGATCTTAAATATTAAATTGTTTCATTATTTACGAAAAAATCGTTGAATATTGACTCCCTTATATAAGAAAATATTCAATAATTATTGAAAGTGTGTTTGTGTACAGATGTGTTTGGACTGTCGAAAAGAAACATGAAGTACGATAGAAGCTTTACCGACAGGTCATTGAGAATTTTTCACTTTTCCTTTCAAAATGACTAATGTTTTACAGAATCACATGAGCACATTTAAATAGAATTAATCTACGCATGTCTTCATGTTAAATTGTTGTTTAGTTTTAGTTATATTTCATAAACGGTAGCAATCTTTTTAAGTGATAATATATGAAAACATCAGTTCTATAAACGATTCAATATTAATAATAATAATAATATGAAATTGTAGTGCATGACGTGAAAACATAAGATGTTTTTAATGGTTAATTTATTACTATGAAAATGATTTATTGATATAATGACTTGTGTCTTTTGGTATTGCACTAGGTGTGATGGATAGGAGGACATTCTCCTTATGGCAATATATTTAACAAAATACCTACATATAATAATATTATTCGTACATGAATAACTTAGTTAACTAATTAAGATTACAATGTCGGTTACGCTAAATACAATTTCGAATCAAGATGTATACTATTCGTTAGTGTTAAAATACATTTACGCTTGTACTTGTTGGTTTTTCAGAATTAATTTCATTCCATAGTCGTGTGAATGTTACAACACAAGAATGTGCACACGACTCGATTTGATGTAAGAGTATTCGTATAGATGTGACAAATCGGTAGCTAATGCGCGCGCGAGAGAGAGAGATAGAGAGAGAGAGAGAGAGAGAGAGAATGATCGACAATTAAAGATGACAGTTCGAAAGTTCAATTCACTACGAGTAAGGCGACCTTATGTAGGCTATTGTACACGGTTCTAATGTGAAGGAATTTGTTATTATCATAATGATAAATACTTTGTTGTCTTTCGTTTTGTTTTGCATTTACAGAAAGAAAGATGTAGTGTAGATAAGACGACTTAGACCATGTAAGATTTATGCATGGACTGACTTTAAGATGTAATGATTTTAATTATTTGATTTAAGACTGTAGTATATCGCGATTTAATATACATACAAAAATTAATTGTTTAAACGATGTCAAGTTAATGACTGAACATTTTTTATTTAAAATTGAAAGATCTTTGGAACGCTCAATTGTATTATTAATCAATCGAAACTTGTATTCATACGTCTATGCACATTTCAATTAGATCGATTATCGTAGAAAAGATTTATTCAATTGTGAAAGTGCAGTGACCATCATACTGGTGCTAGTACTTGAAACGATTTACTATTGCGTTTAACGTCTTCATCATCTGAGTGTCGTAACTCGCTAACTATCGAAAATGAACACGTATGGGACCATCTATCCTAATCTCGAGAGGAACGTCGGATGATACCGAGAGGGATCTAGTGACCGTGAAAAGTATCTGTTTTTGTTACACTCTGATTTGATTTCCGATTCATAGGAATTGACGAAGAGATACTACGATCTAGAGAGGAAGGTACGACGTATATCCATGAATTAGAGTCACCACGCCATACGTGGAAGTGGCAATGAGTGTGTGAGAGAGAGAATGATGCGTCAATTAATGAAGGGGACAAGCAAATCAATATTAGGTACTAGAAATGTAGAATATTGCCGACGTGCAAGTATTCCCCGGACCTGGTAATCAGTTTATACCGAAGAAAATGTTTATTATGGATATTTCCGACAGTGATGTTGTAAAGTACGTTTTGAACGTAAAACAATTGGTTAATACACAATTATCATGGTCTACGATGGGAATCGGGCGATATACCCTTTGATGCAATGAACGAAACGTTGGAGGACACCGTTTCATGAGCTCACAAGATATACATAAAAGGCGCAGACAAATAAAAGACATAGGTTGCAGGAAATTTTAGATACTGACAATGTTGCCGTCATAGACATATTTACCTGTCCACCTCTACCGAAGCTCATAGGACAACAACTGGAAAATCGTCAAGACTCTTCTTCAAAAATCTTCAATCTGCATCTCTTCAAAAGTCGATGAGAATTTACTATGAAGTGAAACATTTTGCATTAATGGAAATAAAAGACATCGAGTGTCTACCTATAGATTTCATCTCAACGTTTGCAGAACGTGAAATTAAAGATGTATGGTCATGCTTACCACTCGCAATGTAAATGCATCCAGATTTACGTGAATGTCATCGATAAACATTTTGAAACGAGTGATGATACCGCAGATAGATAACCGCCGGTGATTAAAGACTGTGCAAAGTGTCAATTTAAGAGGGATGTCTAGTAATGGAAATATAGGTATTTTAGAAATAAGAAATCTCGGGTCCTCGAGATTGCTTTCGCTTTGCAGTATGTGCGCGGTAATATTTAACAATTTCACTTTCATATTCTTTTGCATGGCGATATTATTATTATTAGTTTATTTATGCATTGACTCATATTCAATTGTAATCGGTCCATAACCACTCATATGAGCAAGTGTATCATCGTAGTCTACGATGAATCCATGCATTTCAGACGCACCCGCATATTTAATTCTGCGTTAAACAGATTCTGCAATCTCTTTAAACATGCCAAAAGATGGCAGCATGGTCACATCCTTTAAATGTTTACTTAAAAGACACTAAACTGTGCATAAAGATAGAAAGAAACTGTTGAATCTTACATGCTTCTCTTAAATTTTTACATCTTCATTTCGATCTCATTATTCTCAAAAATTTTAAAGGTGGGAAATATTAAATGATGGTTAATTAATTACATTAAAAGTAAGTCGATACTCGTATGTGTTCGTCACTTATGGGAAGTCAGATTCATTGTTACCGTATAGTAAAGTTTACGGATAATTAACAGGTTGAAACCTATATGGCGATATTTGAGATGTGGGAAATTGTACACATATTAAAAGATGGTCAGGAACCTGATTAATTACATTACGCACGTGTCCAAACTCGTACAGCTATGATTCGAACGTCATGAAAACACGTAAATACCGTGAATAGTTAAATGCATAGGGAATAAGCGTGTCATCCTCTCTTTCTAATTACTGCTAGCTTCTTCCGTCAGTTCTATATTATACATTTTAATACACCCTATTCGGATTATGTGAGATTTATTACTATTTGAATATTATAATTGTAAATTATTTATTTATTTATGCTACCTTTGTTAACGAAGGGGTGTGTCATTCCTACAGATAGAATACGGAACTGAGGACATCTCCTTTCTATTATGGCTGAGGTTGCCTAAATTTGGGATAGAGAAAATGTGTCAGTTTATGTTTTGATAAAATTGCCAATGACTTTAAACGCGTCTGAACCTGTATACATGGAAAAATATGTTGTGAAAATGATCCGCGGGTAATTGGCAATGACGATGACCGTGAAACTGGTATAATGCTAAAGTTAATGGATCTAACAAAGAGTACGCGAGAGCGAGATAGATGGTAGCAGGACGCACGAGGAAAAGGTCATTTTACTCTCATATGGCAATACTACATTGGAATGCTTCCCAATTTTAAGATATGACGAATGTTGTCTATGGGATATCAATGACCATGAAAATTGTTTACAACAATGTTGTAATATTCTAAACATTTACCGAGAAACGAACCATCAAAACTTCTCTACACACGCACACGCCTAAAAATTTAGAGGTCATTAACGAAATACGGGTTCTGTAGTAAACAGATGGAAGACGTCCTTACAATTTTACGCTTGATTGCCTTAAATTTCCTAACTTACCGTGTATTTCTAAGACGTGTGGAAACCCTTTTCATGAACGGTTTTGCAATAGAGGTGAAAGTCAAGGTGGACAACAAGTATCCAGGACCGGCCTGGTTACACTACTTATGTATAATATTTAAAATATTATTTATGATATTTACATTAAAATGAGGAATGAAAACATTAGAAGAATTAACGTTTACATTATTATTATTATTCAAAACTTTTGCACATTTATTTTCTTATTGTTAAAATAATTAAAAAATCTGAAATATCAGGTTCTATAATACAGCTGCCACTGTGGTATTTATCATAAAAGAAACCAAATAACGAGTTACCAAACACCGAGCACAGCGAATAAACAATGTGCATTTACATGGTTATTTCAATTCTTCAATCGCATAACATTCTTCATTGACATTCATAAATATTTTTGTGCTTTCTTACAGCTTGTAAGAATACCGTACCGAATATGAAGAATTTTCTAATTTTACTACGACCTAGACCTTAGGTCGACGTTTCAGACTCTAAGGAGCCCAAATCAACAATAACAAAATTTGTACGTACGTCCGTAAGGCCCTGTTTTTTTTTTGTTTCGCGATATCTCACGTATGGATAAGCGTATCGGCATAATTTGTTTTTAAATACGTATCTTGGCATAACTTACATCTGATTAGATTTTGGCGCAAATCCATTCGTCCATTACTAAAAACCATTAGCCCCAATTACACTTAAAGCACTAGGTACTTCTATCTGGTCCCTGCAATTTCTACCCATATGGCCAAAACCAAGACACCGGAAGCATCGCGCGACTATCTTGCGCTGCCTTATTCAGCAGTTATTGACCATCCCTAATCAGATCATCCGCACCTGCAGAAGCCCGGATGCGTCCTCCTCCTCCAGCGCAACAACGGCCATATATCGTTGCATTTTATTCGGTTTAGAGACCGATACCGGCCTTACCAACCTCAGTGGATGGCGAGGTAAGAGACGAACGAGAGAGGTATAACACCGGGAACTAGGGATAACCACCTTACTCTCTGTAAATGCACGCACGTACTCTGTAATTTTTTTCAAAGTATTGAAAAAGCTATCATCCGTGGAGATCCGCCGATATACTGAACGGATCAGTGTTTTGTATGCATTTAGTAACAATATTATGTAGTTTTTTTGGACTTCCGTTTCCGGTGAGTAACAGTATAGAGGATAATTTTTACAGCTCGTGAAATTAGAGTATTTGTGCCGCATTTTGCCTTCGGCACCTTTGATTTGTTACACGCGTGGTAAGCTAAATTCAGTATTACGTGGGAGTGATCAGAGGAGGGTTGTAAAAGTTCTTTCTATCCGACGGACTGAGGTGGAAAGGCGACCTTGAAATCGCCAAGAGGGCTCTCAGCGCCAAAACCCAATAAACAAGGTTGCCAAATCAAAGCAGTGGCAAACGGAAGACTAGTTTGTTGCGACGGGTATCGGGGACAGGTGAGTCGAAAATGGAAGAGTGGGGAGAGGAGCAAACGCGAGAAGACCTAGCCCAGGATAATATAGGGGAAAAGTCGGAATCGGAGAGGACGGACAACAGACATAAACAAGGGGCGAAGAAAATCTACCCCAGACACGAACCAGGGGAAAGAAGTAGAGACTTCTAAGATCCGTATCTTATTGGAATATCCTTATATTATCATATTTATATATGGAGAAGAAGAAAGAAAGAGAGAAGGACCACAAGTAGATCGACACGATGGAAAGGCCGGTGAAAGTAGACGTGAAAGAGAGAGAGACGAGTGGCAGAGGGAGGCCATAGAGGGCGGAGGCGTTAAGAAGGGAGAGAAGTTCATGTAACAGCTTGAGATCGAATGTAGCGTGGAAGTGAAAAGAGATAAAGAAAGTAGTGAGATACACAGCGAGGAGGAAGAAAAAAAGAAACAGCTGAGAATAAATGAGAAAAAAGGAAGAACATATGGATGGCAATATGGAGAAAATGGAAGAGATGATGAAGAGATTGTTAAATGAACCGAAATAGGAAATTATATAGAATGTAGAACAGACACGGGAGGAAATAAGAAGAGAGTTATAAAAAGAGATGAAGGAAGAAATTGAAAAAATAAGAGTAAAGGAAAAAATGCAAAGAAGTTGGAGGACAAGTTAGAAGAAATGCAGAAGAAAATACAGCACATAGAGAAAAACAATATAGAGCAAGAAAGAGGAGAAAAAAGACTAAATATTGTAATAAGAGGAGTAGAAGTAAAAGGGGGAATAAATATGGCGGTAGCTGGCGTGTTTAACAAAATAGGAGTGAATGAGTAAGAAATAAGAATGAATGGTGTATATAAAATCAGAGTGAAAGAAAATGAGAGTTTGATAGTGGCAAAATTAGATAGTATGGATGATAAAAGAAAAGTACTGGAGAAAAAGAGTAAGCTGAGAGGATCGGGAGGGTATGTGAATGATGATATGACGAAGAGCGAACTTGACAAAGTGCAATTACAGTGTGGGCAAAGAATGAGAGAGAGAAAGGTATGCCTGTGACAGTAAGGTTTGTGAGGATATGGGTGAATGGAAAAGAGTATGTGTAGAAGAGTGAACGAGGATATATGCGTTAAGGGAATTTCTAAAGAGTGCTTACAGGGAGGGGGGACAAGGAAGAAGATCCAAGCAAATAGGACGGGAGAGAAAGAGGGTGGTAGTGAAAAAAGGGTGAGAGTACTATTATAAAATGCGGCAGGGCTAATAAAAGGATGCGGATTTCTGGAAATTTTTTGAAGGACTTTGATGTGATCGGATTGATAGAAACATGGGTGGATGAAAAAGAGTGGAGGAAGATGAAGGATAAAATGCCAGTGGAATGGCAATGTAGGTGTCAGGAGGCGAGGAGGGAGGAAAAGAGGGGAAGAGTGAAGGCGGTATTGTAACTAGAGTGAGAAGGGAGTTCGAGGAAAGAGAAATTAGGTATGAGGAGAAGGAAGGTATCCAGGAAAGTGAAGTGGTCATTGATAGGGAGAGGTGGAGGTTTGTAATAGTGTATAATAGGGAAGGTCGAAAAGAAGGGTTGGATAATTTGAAAGAGTTAATAAAGGAAGAGGAAGAAGGAATTTTAATGGTAGCTGAAGACTTGAATGCAAGAATTGGAAAAGATGTGGGGTGGAGAGGGTAAAGAGAGAGATGGAAATAGAGAGGAGGTTAGGGAATCTAACGATAAGGTGGTAAATAAGCAAGGAGGGGAGTTGATGGATGTAGATCGAGCGAAGAAGCGAAAGGAAGAACAGAAGAAATGCGAAAAACATACACCTCTGCTGATTTAGTTTATGCTACCGGATCCAACGATTGTGCAAAGGTAATTGATGACATTACTTTGAATTCACAAAAGCGAGCTACAAGATATCTAGCTGCTGTAAACCCGAGTACAACTGAAAACAAAAAAGAAAGAACTACACGAGGAAGAACCACTTTCCCTTTTCACTGCATCGAAACTAACAAAAGCATGCTATACAAAATTTACAGATTACTAAAAGAGACTTGGATTACCTCTTTTTCCATTTTACGAACGTATTTTAAAACCTAAATCTCGTTGCTATCCGGAAGATATTACAGATATAAGCATCGAAGTTCAATTACAGGCTTTAATATATCGCACAGGTGAAAGACCATTATTTATGCAATTGGAGGTCTTAAAAAACTTATCAGCATGAGCACTCTTGAAGGTACGAGTAATTTTAAAATGGGGATGCAATGGCAGTTCAGGCCACGGCCGATATAAGCAAAAATTTAAGTTTTCTGAAAGTTCAAATTCGAGCGTATTTTTGACGTCTTTAGTACCGCTGCAGCGTGTTCAAGTTCACTCTACATCAGGCCGCGAAATAATAATATGGCAAAATCCATGCCCGTCGTTTCCAAGATATTTTAGACAGATAACGATGCAATTTCTTCATGAAAGTACAAAATCAACACAAGAGGAAGTGAACAATATTAAGAGTGAAATAAAATATCTGAAAATGCACGATACCATATGGAATGGTATGATGATCAAAGTGAATTTCGAATTAGTTTTGTCAATGGCCGATGTGAAGGTTGTCAATGCAGTACCCGACACCAAATCATCTATCTTTGTAATGCCACTTCGAAGGAATTTAACGATATCGATGCTATGATTGAGAGAGCAATAAATACCGATAACTTGCGTTTTGGAATTTCATCCCTTAATGCATGGACACGGTTTTTGGAATTGTTTTTACATATCAGTTACAAATTGTAAACTGCAAAAAGCCAATCGCGGAAAAGGCCAAATAGTGTTTTTCGTATGAAGGGCGTCAAACTTTACGCCCGTAATACGAACATTATTTTTTGGCCAGCCGGCGTAAAATTCGCAACCACATTACAGAAGGTGGTAGGGATGTGGCGGTGAAAAATGATTTAACGACGGTAGTGTAAAATTCAATGGAAAATTGTCGAATAAATAAGACGTGAATTCTATAATATATTTAGTTTCAGTGTAAATAAAATTTTATGTACTTTTGAACATCCACCCCCCCCCCCTAAAAAAGAACAATAAATTATCATAACTTTAAAGGAAATAAATGATAATCAAAATTTAAAGTACAAAACAATTTAATTAGAACATAATTAATTTTAACATATTGAACTTGTAATTGGGCAAGTAAATGAAAAACAATATTATGTTTACTGTATTATGTTAACATCACTATACTTGTTATTAAGCAGGTTTTGAAATTGAGAAGTAAATTGAAAATTATTATTATTAATGGTAGAACCGTTTGTTCCTGGCGTACTGTCTTCATTGCTTGTTTTTCTTTTCTTCTCAACAACAAACAGCTACAAACGTGTTATTAATACTTGTACTTCAAAAATATGAGGGTAGTTTGCTCTCAAACATTTTTTACTGCCAATACGAGCCTCTCAAATTTTATAACATTGGTATTTTATGTGTTCTACTCATATTAACAGAATGGTTTACTTTATTTTAATTTCTCTTGATACTAGATAACTAGTTAAATCATATATTGAAGGATTTCGGAAAATTCTGATTATGAATATTATGCAATATTAAAAAAATTCAAAATAGCGGATTCAATATGTCAGAATTTTTTAAACATATTTTGCCATTTTCGGCTGAAAATATTCACTTAGAGGTTTTCGGGATCTATGATTACGAATGTGACATCAGAATTGGAAAATTGAAAATGGCGTATTCAATGTCACGGAACTTTTTAAAAATTGGGCTTTATAACTACCATTTTAAACACTATATACGATGACACTATATCGATAAGACATCGAAAGGAAAATATTCAAAATCTGCCTAATCTGCTATTGAGATAATGGAAGACAATATTACATAGAAAATCAGTGATATTTTCATTTTGAATTTGTGTTCACTACTTAAAAGGCGGCTGGATTATTTTATTTTTTAATACATATTATTTTGTGTTTTGTCTCGACAAATTGAATGTAACATATCTTAAGATAGCGCGGAAGCTGCATCATGCTCAAAAATGGCAAAAAAAAAAACATGAAAAAAGAGAATAAAAATGCATTTTTCTGTCGGAAAGAGATTCCTAGCGATCTCCAGAGCCTGTGGAAAATATCGGGAATAGGTTTATGTGTTAGAAAATTTTCTCGCGAGTGAAACTAACAAAAATTCGTCGAGAATTATTGAATAGCGGCTGAACTAAAGGCAAAAATGTGAAAAAAGTACCAAAAAACGTTTTTTTTTTGCGGTTTGTTTGGCATTAACTGCTCCTTTTGAGCTGAAATTTTGGTAAAAACATATCTTAAACGAGCACAAACAAGGTTGCATACTTGGTTTTGGAAAACGGCTTGGGACTCAAATCAATGTCTTAATCGGCTATGGCCTTTGTCAACTCCTCCCGTCTACATGCCCCTGTTTCTTCCAAAATTAATGCGAAAAAAGTTTTGTTGTTTATTATTTAGTTCATTTTTTATAACTGCATTAATATTTATGTTGTAAAAAACTAATAATAACTAAAGGACTAATATTTTTATTACGCATCATATTTGGACAATTCATTCAGCCAATTACCATATTATTAAAAACAAATTAAAATTACTTTATTACAAGGAACACGTTTTCGACTTCGAGAGGATAATAGCCAAAAAGAATAAAAAATATGTTAGTTGCTTGCAACTATTCAAACAAGTATTTATTTATATCTAGCAAATTTTTTTTTTAGTGTGATATCTTAACAATACAATAACAATATTCATTTTAATATTTTAATTTTACAGAGGAAATAATTAATGAAAAATCAATATGTATACAAGATAATGAAATGATAAATATTTACTTTCAAGGCTAGGCATTCGTCGTTCGGAGCTTCTTTGATGAAGGCATCGATTTCTTCTGGAGATACCACTTTGGGTTTTTTTGGTGTATAATCCACGCGATTCTTTTTCAAACAGTTTCTTAAATTGTGGTATTTCATAATATAAATATTTTTTTCCATGTAAATTAAAGTTTAGAGCATAGAATATTTAGACCATAGTGATTCAGAACTGAACGTTTTAGAAATTTCAGAAAAATATGCTAATAACACCTTTTCGAACATTGACTTATGTTTTTTTTTTTAATTTTTCCAGGCGAGAAAATCATCATAAAATTTTTTATATATTGTCTTCGATTTGTCGGGAAGAGAATTTTTTGTTGCAATATTCGCAGTCTCCGGTAATTCCGGTGGTATGTAGTCTTCTTTAATATCGTTCATGTTTAAAGAAAACGTGAACCGAACTGACTATAGTGAAATCCAAATTTGCGGCATAACGACGTACGCTTTGTTTATTGCGGCGAATGTTAACAATCTTGTCGAGACATGAATTCTTGGTATTTTCGTTTATATGCCACTCTTCTATTTTGTTGACAATTTATTTTGAATCGCTTTTTAATTTAAAATAACTAGGTCATTCAAATTTATTGAGAATTGACATGAAAAATTAATTAAATCGTTTTTTATTTTAAAATAAGTAGGTAATTCAAATTTATCGAAAATTGACATAAAAAAATTTATTTTCAATTTAGCACCCGGAGGTGTAAAACTCTACAAAATATTTTCATGTCCACGGAAATTTTACAAAATATTTTCATGTCCACGTTTCGAACAATATTTTATTTTGCAAGTGTGTGTAAAATGTGCCAGAAAAAAATTAAAAATGTGTAAAATACCTTTAAATACCTAGCGCATCCACAAAAGCATCCAACAAGAGTTTGCAGATAAATTAGCGCTTCGCGTAGATTTTGTGAAACAAGGTTACAGTAGTAATACGGTATAGCAATGACCTAAATACGGCCACAACAATTTTTCAGAACTCGAAGGCTTTTGCGGCCATTCTTGGCGTAGATGCAGCTCTCATGCAAAAGTGTCACATAATTTTGCTAGTACCAGCCAAATTTAAGCAGTACTCTATTGTCACTGTTAGAGATTATGCAGCTTTTTACTCCTGGCACAACATGCCTACTGCGATCAACAAAATACTAATTAACGCACACGCAATTATCCACTGGAAATCCTTGCTAATCTGGCTGTAATCAGAAGATGCCCAGGAATCAAAGAACAATGATCTTCGAAACTACAGGCAAGACTATACGAGAAAAATGAGCAGAGAGAGTACAATGCGAGACATAATCCAAAGATTGCTGGTGACTTCCGATCCCTTCATAACGAGCCTTAAAAGGCGCAGCCAAGACGCTGGAAGAAGTTATCTGCAGAAGCGCTGGCCTTACTCGCGTGCCCTTCAGTATTTCAAAAAATGATGACGAAGAAGACGAGGAAGGCTAAGACAACGAAGAAGGCAAAGACGACGAAGAAGGTGAAGAATACGAAGAACTAATTGGAAATTCCATCGAAAGTGTATTATGTAAAAAAAAAATTGTATTATGAATTTCGAAAATAAATAGGCGCTATTCGCTACATTACGTAAGTCATATTTAATTTCTTGATTTTGAGCCCAGAATTGTAATTAGCGACTCTAAAAACCTATAACAACAAGATTTCATATATTTTAGTTTAGAAATAAAGAAAACAGATAGTCTGTAGTCGCGATTTTGTGTCAGCCATTTTGCATTTCTTAATTTTAAGTCCAGATTCGTAATCAGCGATCCCAAAAACCTTATATGTAAGTTTGTTAAACCATTTTGATACGATTTAGTGTTGTGGCCAGGAATTCGAGTGCTCTAGAGCTGTGTGCTAGGGGTCGGACAGATTGTTCTGATGAGAAACGCAATTTTCCTCCGACTAAATGAGATCTGGTACTGCCGTGGAATGTTATTTGTATCATGGCGATCTCGTGTGCATAGTAAATGTACACGCTATCACGTCACTGTACAAACCCCTAGTCAATACATTGCCTATCTGCTAACCTGTCATCTGTTAGCCTGAGAAAAATTTAATTGGAGTTTGCATTTCTTGTCATTGAGGTAAGTTGCCGCAATGGCATTCTGTTTTAAAATTATTTTAACCGCGCTGAAAATACTTCAAATAAGCTGCAGTAAAAATAAACTAGTAGCATATGAGTTGAAAAATAAGCCAAATCTGAAGCAATTGATTTTTTGCTATCGCAGAAGCCATATCAGTATAAAGGCAAAGTAATGGGATATACCCTAGCTACACGGATGATAATATCAAGCAAAACACGCATATTAGTGGTAAGCATTGCACTGCGTACACGCCGGACGGCAATCAAACTAATTCACCTTAGTAACATCAATTGCTTTCTAACGTATTAAAAATATAAAATGCATAAACTGTATCTGCTAAGAGCTACTTCCGATATATTCATGAAATAGAAAAGGGAAAAAAGGCATGCAATACTCGAAACATTGATAGGTGGCAGATTGCTGATGAGAGCGGTTGTAAATGCATGGTCGCCTATGTGAGGAAGTCTAGCAGAACATTGCATGGTAAACATTCTAGCAAAGTACTCTGCCGACAGAAATATAAATGTAATGATGTGTCAAAATGACTTACCGAACTTTTTCTCACCATCGCCGCATTGGGAACATCTAAGATAGACAGATTGTTCGCGATAAGCAGTGCACTCACCATGATATCCGATGAGGCTCTTAGTTACTAGGCCTTCAATGATCATAAATTTCTAATAACGAATATACATGAAACCAGGATAAATTAACATACTATACGAAGTCACATATACAATATGGACAATAGAAATACGAGTATCAAGCGTAAAACTTTAAGAAAAGCCTGTAATCTATGTGCAGCTCTAAAAGCAGCATGCGATAGATATGTACCGCACAGAAAACACGGATTCAAAAAGGTTCAATGTTGGCATGCTGAGCTCATCAGGCATAAAACAATCAACTTACAGTATCAGACGCAAATATCAAAGAGAATCTGACGAGAGAGAAAAGGTAATTAATATGTATTCTTATAAATTACAGAATAAGGAGTAACAAAAAGCAATGAAGAAGTCAGATGTAAAGAAATTACGAGAATTTATTGCGGTAGAAACGCGAAAAATCAATGGGGTCTTATTTCTAATTCGTTACAATAAATTGTGTACCAAATCATCAAAGCGAGAATGTATAAGGAAAGCAGTCAGAAATCTGAAAAACTGCAATGGTTACAGGAAGAAATATCGTGAAACCGCAACAACTCTCCTCGATGAACTCTTTCTAGCATAGGAAGGAGAAACGCCGGAATAAAAAGAATGGAAGTGGCCGTGCATAGTTGCTGCATTAAACACGATGAAGTATAGAAAAGCTTGGACAATCTGTACTGCCCAATAAAATAAAAGTGTTTACACATGAGCTACTGATCATATTCAATGAGTGCCTGAACCATGGAGTATTCTCAAATGAAAGGAGAAGAGGAAATTGTGTCTAAAAGAAAAGAAACGTAGAATGCGATTGAGGAATCCTCTTATAGGCTAATTTGTTTAATATCAATATTATAGAAGCTTCTGGAGGCTCTTAATACGAACAAGCTAGAACAAGTTATAAAAGAGAAGCTCACCGAAAATCTGTGTAGCTTCATGAATTCTGAAAATGAAAATAGTTTTCCAGCAGTGCAAAAATATGTACCTGATTGCTATTTTCTTGTCCATTAAAGATCCTTTAATAGCGTATATTAGAAATATTCCAACGGTGTTACGTTTCGGGGCAACATAAAATATATACGGGAATATTATTTGTCTTCGGCATTTTCTATTCTCGCGGAAACCGCTCGTTCTGCCCTCTCGTTTTCCAGTGTTCGGGGGGCCGCCCGTTCGTCTTTTTCTCTATACACGCGTTCTAACCGAATGGCATGATCGGTCGCTTCCTGCAATGTTTTTGGACGTTCCGCTCATACCCTAAATTCTATCGCTCCCCTTAATCCCGTTATAAATTGTTCTAAGGATTTTTTTTATTCATTAACGCCGTTAAACTAGCTTTACATTGGGCCGTTAGTTATGTTGTCGCGGTGGTCGCGGCGAGTGCATCCGTGCACATATCGGTTATCCGCGTACCGAAGTCTCCTGAGGTTTCGTCGTTGCGGTGAAAAAGGGTTGAAATTTTCGATAGATATACAACATGCGGGTCCTCTCGTTGTCCATAGACCTTGTCCATGGCGTTGAGGAGCGCCTCAATGGTATCGTATAACCCGCTGTGTCTTGCGAACCTTTCGGCCTTCCTCTTAATTTTCCCTCTCAGTAATAATTTGAATAAAGGTCAGCCACCTTCTGGGAGTTGTGTTAAAGCATCCCGGCATGCGCTTGAAAAATAAGAATACGTTTCCCTATTACCGTAAAATTCGAGCACGCCGGCGATGACGTCATTCGCGGACGTCCGTAATGTTAATGTGCAGGGTCCTGTTGGGAGAAATTGCCTGTTGGCATTCTGATTGTCCTCCATGATTCTCGCTTTCTGTTCTACCGAATTCTGATTTTTTTTTCGAACTGGTTATCGTTAACCGCGGAACTTCCTCTGAGGAGGTTTCTTGTAAATATGTAATTTTGTTGGGAGAATTTTCCATTAAATACGGCTTTCTCTCTGGGGTATAATCGCGCGAGTTTGAACTATTTTCTGGGGCATGGTCCCGTGAGCTTGTGTCGTTCGACGAGGTTTCTCCGAAATCCGCCGTTTTTGGTTTCTTTTTTCGCGACCGTATATTCCGATCTCGCATTTTTTTCGCTGCTGGGGACCCCAATATGTCCTTTATCCTATTCATAAAATTACGTGGAAATTCAAGTGGACATAGACGTGGCAAAATGTGTCAATGCATGTGTGTACGAGCAATGCATAAAATTTTATAAGAAACGAAATTCATCAAATCTACCGGCAATACTATTATTGAGGGGGAAAATAGTCGCGACTCACCCTTCGATGACTTTCAGAACTGCTATCAGGTTATAGAACAGGAATCTGGCGTTTGACGTCCTCAACATTGTTGACTGTAGCCCTCAGGTAAATTGTAACGGTTGTCCTTGGGTTCCTTTTTCTTCCACCTAAGTTCCACTATTCTCTTGGTGGAATGTTGTAGGATTGTACTGTCTCAAAGTTCACCACAAAAATATATTTACCGTTTTTTTTTGTTTGATTTTCCGAAATTTTCAAAGTTTGTTAACCCTCGGTAGCTGGAGGGTGGTTCGGTGTCTCCGCGTGAACGGGGTTAACACCCGACACGAATTCGATTTTAAAAAAACGAACACACAATCGCGCGCGGAGCCCCTATGCTGCCACCAAAATATTAATGTTACGTTTCGGGGTAACGTCCGTAACGCCCGGAGACGTAATATACTTATGTACGTCCAGCACCCGTACATAAGTATCGGCACGCTAAGTTGAACGAACGGGGCGCGCACTTGTGTTTCCCGGCGTTCAGTAGCCTCGGTCGGCTACGGTTAAGTCGCTATTTAGTTTTATTAAGTCCTGGATGGACCTCGACTCTCGAACCTCGAGTAGATTGAAACTGGGGGAGCGCGAGGTGCGATCTCACCGCGAGTCTAGCACCGAATCCCAGAGTGTCCACGTCTTTCTCGATCCGTCGACGGAGAGTTCGTGGATCGTCCGACGTTTCTCATGCCTGGTCAGTAATCCTTCGCCCTGGGAACTTCTAGGCTCGACAGGTAACCGACGTCGAGGCGTATGTTGCGCGAATTCAGCTGAAAGCTCGGCAGGTTCCCAGCCGAAAAATGCTAACGCTTTTTGGTAAGAGTGTCTGTCGCGTTCGCGCCTTGCTTTTTCCTCGGTCCCACGAATATATCGTTTGACCGGAACCTATCTTATAACGCTATTGCCATACATGAATGTTAAATATTAAAGTATATTTCTTAATAACTTATAATAAATGCTAATTAATATGGCTACGGCTGCCTACGACCAACTGGTCGTAACACCTCCATCCCCCGAAAAATCGCCCCGGTCCTCCGCCGTACTTACACACCCTAATCCTAGTTGGCAGCTGGATGATTATTTAAGAGAACATAAATGACATCGTATTGTAATCGTTTTGCGTCAACGGTAGAGGTGGCTGTATCTACTAATATACGAACGTGGGTTAGTATTCCCTATTATTCTCGTGGGTGCTGGCGTAAAATGGTTAGTGTTTTACATACTTTTGAAGATATTACATTTTTGCTTCTACTATTAGCAAGATCTAATGGTAAGGACGCATGATATCCAGGTCCATGGGATCTGGACTATTCGGACGGGAAGTCTTCCGCCTCATTAACGTTTCCGATATTCACTTCAGTGTCTTGTACCATGAATTTCACTTTACGCCCTCTGGTGCGTCTTGATGATGTAGCAATAACTTGTTTGTTTCGTACTCCGAAGTTGAATCTGCGTCGACTGCACGCATAGATGAGGACTAGTGTCACGATGATTATCAGGAACGTCAGCGATGAGCCACCGTATATTGTGGCGCTTTCCATCAGGCGAACTCGTTCGTTTATGCCTTATTGAACTTTGGATATTGCTATCCGGTGTTCCCGATGCGATGCGAGGGTCCCTAAGTTTCGACTCCTCGCGGCGTATAATCTCTTTTAGTCCACCCATTTCTATTGTATCTTTTAGAATTAAGTCCGTGATATTTAGCATGATAGATCCATAATGTTCCAAGGTGAATATGGAGTGGATGGTCTGGGATGCTGTCAGCGTTGTTTTAGTCGTTAGGGCCTTGCATCCTGGCGTGAGCCCAATTTCTCCCGTAACATTCAATGTTATGGTTTGTACACGACTGTATTTCCGCATATTATTTTCATTGGTTCCGGCATTGCAGCTGGGTACAGCCACATGTTTTCGGTGCGTAATTTCATCCATAAAGTTGCTCCCTGAATCATAATGCGGACGTCGCAGTTATCAAAGTTACTGAATTTGATTTCAGTGATTAGTCTCACTTCATACTCGTTATTGTTGTCGGTCGTATGTACTGGTAAATCTCCCTTACATATGCAGATTCCGTCTCCCTGTTTGCATCTTCGATAATTTTCCGATGTCAGGGTATACTGGGCAGATGGTTTGATAACTGCTGATCGCGTTTCGTTTCCGATATTTTGTGGTACTGGGATCGGCTTGTACTCATGAATGGTGAAATGTGTGTGTGTGACACCAATGGAATATAGTGCAGGTATACTATGGTTGAGTCCATGTATGCTATCTTTATTTGGGAAATTTCCAGGAGTGAGTCGAGTGTTAGTCTTGGAAACTGTATAGGAGAATCGCAATCTCGTGTAAGATGTACGATTTCTTTGATGTGATCCGTTAGGTTCCTCATTGACACAAATTCAGTGTGAATTTGGCCCGGCTTCGCAAATAGTATTGCGTGTGTGAGCTGGTCTGCTTCCAATGCGTAGCGATGTATTTCCGCTTCCAGCACTGCCATTATGTATGCTAATTTGTTATTTTGCCACTCCTGTTCGGTGATAGACTCGATTTACTGGCGTTGTGACCTGATCTCTTCAAGTGATGTATTGACGAATTGCAACTCATGTCGGATGCCTGAAAATTCGACGGCGATAAATTTGGTTTGCTCACTCATGAGCGTGGCCGTCTCGGAGAGTTTGTCGCTCCCATTTGTTCCCGTAGCCCGTCCATCTCCTCCTCTTCAGCAGTACCGAAGAGCATTTTTGAGATTTTCCCGACGGCACCAAACACGGCGCGTTTCCGTCGAGTTTCTGTACCCGTAATATTTCTAAGGCGTTTATGTTTCCTCTTGACATATCCTTTAGATGCATATAAGCTTGGTGTATCCTTTTATTTCATCCACATGATTGCGCTGATGTACCACATTGGATTTCCAAATTCGTTAGCGTTTCCGGAAATCGCTCCTTTTTATTAAAGTATCCCCCTAGCGGCACTTTTGACACAAGGCGCCACTCCGTATTTGTCAACCTCATTGGCCCGATCTTCTCCGAGTACAATCCTGGGCTCTCCTGGATTCGGGTATGTTTGTACATTACATCGATTTTTCTGTAACAAGCGTTGTGACAAAGTCACGATATTAATTAACGATACAAAATTGCTACAATATTAATTATATTTGGGCGAAAACAATACGCGTCGTAAGAACTGCAAGTTCTCTCTCGGCAGTGGGAGCGAGAGGCATGCGAGTTGCGCCGGCCCGGGTAGTGGTAAGAGAAGGACGCTCGATCTCTCCCGTCGATCGCCGGTTTGTTGTGTCGGCGACGGCGTCTCCCATCGTGCGACGGAGAGGCGACGATCGTCTAGCTGACCACGCGTGTGTGCATGTATACAGGCGCTACACACACTAGCGCGTTATATTACGCACCCATTTAATATTCAAAATTTAAAGGAAAGTAGCGAGAGAGGTGGAAAATCGTCATCGATCAGTACCGATTGCGATTTTCAAATTTAGTACGGTCGGGATAGCGAGACACGAAGGTTTAAGGGAAAATCGTCGCGTCGAAAACAAATTAAAAAAAAAATAATTAGTTGTGTTTTTGGTTGTGGTGTGGAGTGAGTGGAGGGTGCCACCAGAAATTTAGGAGAGAGAAAGACAGGGATAAAGAGGTAGTGAGAAAGGGAGAGAGGAAGATAGAGCGAGAAAGAAAAATAGAGAGACGGGAAAAAGAGAAGAGAAGAAAAGGTAAGGCGGCATAGCCGAAGGATTACGCGAAGAATTATTCAATATCAAAAAAAAATTTATAAATAGACAGGAAGTGGCGTGTAGCGAGGCAAAGTTGACAGTTCGGTTTTTTTTTGAATTCGTGAGTGAATCGAGGGTGGTGAAGTAAAATCGAAGGATCGTTTTTTTTTTGTTGTGTTTTATTATTATATTATCGAGTCAGACCGGAAGTAGCGAGTGGATGGTAGAAAAATCAAATATAAAATTTTTGAGAGTGAATGAGAAACCGCAAGTGAGTGGGAGGGGCTGACGTGGGTCGCGAAGAAGATAGCGAGGAAATTTGGGGAGGTAGTGTGAGAGGCTAAACTGGAAATTTCTACTTCCGGCAACGTGGGCGGAGGTGAATAATCATACCAGTCCGGCGAAAACCGCATTTTTGGGTCGCGTCCCATAATAAAAATTTTTGTTCAGTTTATTTGTATGTACCTGTATTTTTTTTAGGAGAAATTAAATAAAGGAAAAAATACAACGTTACAGCGTACGTGTGAGTGAAAATCATACGCCATTATTCGTTGGCCACGGCTGATTCGTCGCTTCTATCTCCCTACACTTATTTGAAAATATAGTTTCATTTATAGTACTGCCGTGATAACCAATCTCCATTCTCCTACATTACATTACATTATATTGCATTGCATTACATTCCTCGTAAACGCATTAATTAAAATTTACTGGAAATGTGACTCTAATACTGTTTTTCGGACTTTTAAGGTTGTATTTTATTTGTAAATTGATATGCATCCTGTACGGCGAAGAAAATCTATAAAATGTATAAATACATTTAGTCGTTAATTATTATTAATTACTATTCTTTTTGGTCTTGCCAAAGAAACTCCGAAGATTGGAAACGTGATAGTAAAAAGAAGAACATTTTTATGATCGCGATTTGTTCATTTTTCAGAACAGCTTTCGCCTGTTGTATTTATTGAGGAAAAACAATGGGCCTACAAAATTTCAAAGCAACTGTATCTGACGTAATATTAAGTGAACCTTTAGAATTTTTCATTTGATTCTTCGAAAAATGCAACCGTGAAAACTGTATACAATTATTTTCATGAAGAACATAGATATTTTCAATTCAACTTATTTGTGTCAAATAATATAGATAATAATAAGAAATTTGGGTAACAGTCTCTTAGTTTTAGTCGAATTCGAAACGTTGTATCGCATTATTTTTTTTTACTTCCGTTTTTTTTCTAACCCACTGCTCGCGCTGTTGCAATCATATATAAAAAATATGTGTTTTATTTTATGAAGAAAAGGAAAGCCCTAAAATTATTTACGTTTAGACTTACTCTAGTTATTTATGTTCTGTCTTTACTCATCGATCCCTTCAGACCGCCTTGACTATACTTCTATTTCTGACGCGTTGCTTTCTGGTTGTGACCCGATCTCCTCATTGATAATGAGAGGGTCATGACTTTTCCTTAATTTGTCAATGTGGACGACCTTTGTTTTTGTCTCATCCAGTTGGATCTTGACGTTTCTGGGTCCAACTATTTAAATTATTTCGTATGGCCCGACGAACGTGTCGTCGAATTTCCCGTGTCGGGATTCTTTCTCCAACATGACACATTCGCCCACTCTGAAGTACTTGATGTTCTGTTTGCGGTCATAGTATGCTTTTGACCGATGTTTGGCCTGTTGCAGGTTCAGTCCTGCTAACGTCTGTAATTCGAGGCTGTTCTTAAGAGGTTCGTCTGCGTAATCCGGATATGTCATTATTTTTTCTCTCGGTTCGACGCTAGAGGGTACTCGGGCTGGTTGTCCAAATACTAGTTCGCGTGGAGAGTATTTCATGCCATCGTGCATGCTAGCGTTGTACGCGAGCATGGCGTACGGAATCCACTTGTCCCAGTCTTTGTTGTTTTTAACAAAACATCGAAGATATTCTGTTAGGACACAATGGCTCCTCTCTATGCTCCCGTTTGATTGGGGATGATAGGCGGACGTATTGTATTTTGCTACATTGAATAGCTTGGCCAATTCTTTTATAGTGTCTGATATCAAGTTTTGGCCTTGGTCTGTTAGTATCCCTCGTGGTGCTCCGAATTTGCAAATGAATTCGGTGGCAAACGCTTTTGCTACCGATGGCGCTGTTCCGTCGGGGTGAGGTACTGCCAAAGAGAACTTTGTTAGCAGGTCCTGTATTGTGAGCAGAAATTTATTTCCGTCTCGGGACATGGTAGTCGGACCCCATAGGTCCATGGCTATCTTATCGAACTCTGTCGTTGGTGTGTCGGTAATCATCATTGGTAGTCGTGTTTTGTGTCTATTTACCTGTTTGTGCTGACACTCATAGCACCGATTTATTACTTCCGTTACGTCGGTACGCATGTTTTTCCAGTAGTAATTTCGAGATAGGCGGCGGTATGTTTTATTTATACCCTTGTCGCATATTGCAGAACAATGGTATTCTTTTATTAACAAATATCGTTCTATATCTCTAGGTACTGCTAGCGAATCTTTGAATATGGTAATGCCACGATTATAACTACGACGCTGGCGCTCGCACGCTCGATCTTGATACCGATGCACGAGGTCTCGGAGGGCCCTTAACCGCTTCCTGCGGTCTTTCCAGTCTTCTGGCCGATGCGCAGGATAGGGGCTTCCCCCTCCAATCTTCTCCTTAAACTCTTGATAGGCATGGGCTGACGACCGTAATTCATAAAGGCCGGTGACACCTTCGTACTCTCGTGGACGGCCGTACTAATTGCACACCAAAATTTGGGCAAGTGCAGGTCCCAATCACGGTGATCGGCCCCGACGAATGTCCGAATTATCGTCTTCAGCGTTCAGTTCATTATCTCCACCGGGTTGGCCTGAGGGTGGTACAGCGGGGATGTTGTCGCCCGCACGCCGTACCCATGGAGCATCTTGTCCATGACGTTATTCCGAAACTCCTTTCTGTTAATGGTGAGAAGGTGCTCGGGAGTTTCCCATCGGAACAAGTCGAGATCCTCGAAGGCTCGTGCAATATTCTTGCCGTCGGCCGTCCTTAGCGCTTTAAGTTCCACCTACCGCATGAACATATCGGTGAAAACCAACACATACCGATTTTGTCCCCGGCTTGGTGGAAATGGGCCCATGATATCGGCGGATACAACCGACAATGGTTTCTCGACATCTCGTTGTCCCATTAGCCCGGGTGAGCCGCATCTGTGCACGAACAGAAGTACGTCGTAACGCATTCCGGGCCAGTAATATTCCACTGCCAGATGACAATGTGTCTTCTCTACGCCATAATATCTGGAGTGGGCCTCTTTATGTGCGCTTCCTGGTGTCTCTTCTCGTAAGCCTACTGGTAGCATTGATTTCCAACGGTTCTCTCCGTCTGTCACCCAATAATGGATCCGACCGTGCGTAGTCATACAACGTACCAATCTCCGTTTTCCACTCTGGAAAACGCTCAGGGTGATCCTCTATTAATTTTCTTCTCCGTTGATACCAGTCGTCCCTATCGGAGACAATTCCCAGGGCACAAACGTCTTCTTCTACCAACTCTCCGGGAAAGAGCATCCGGGACATGGTGTAATGCTTCTTTTCTGTGCCGGATCGTGAGGTTCCAGCCTTGCAACTCCAAGGCCCACCTCGCGAGTCGCCTCGTCGGGTCTCATAGATTATAAAGCCACCTGAGACTACTATGGTCTGTTATAACCTCGAGCGGATATCCTTCCAAATATGCCCGGAACTTCTACACGCCCCACACTACCGCCAGACATTCCTTCTCCGTCGTCGAATAGTTCTTCTCGGCGTCGGTGAGGGTGCGACATTGCTAGACTATCGGATGCTCTCTGTCAATCTGGGCATGCGTCATAACGGCGCCGAGTGTATAGTCGCTCGCGTCCATTTGTAACACGAACGTCCTAACACTGGAGCCTCCGTCAGCGCTGTTTTGAGGGACTCGAACGCCTCCTACTGTTCTTCGTCCCACTCCCACGGCCGATCCTTTCTCGTTAGCTTCGTAAGGGGCAATCGCTTCTCCGCCAGATTCGGAAAATTCTCCTAATCGGGCCGTAATCCTTCCCGATCACCTCGGTATCCGAGATAAACGGCACTGGTGCAGCAGAATTCGCTCTTCTCGCGGTTGATTTGAAGGGCGGCTCGCAGAATGGTCTCCAATACTTTGCGCACCCAACTGAGGTGGTCCTCGAACGACTCCTTAACGACGATGATGTCATCGAGACACACAAGTACATGTGGTTCGAACTCCGGACCGAACAACGAATCCATGAGACGCTGGAACGTTGCTGGACCATTCGTCAGGCCGTAGGGCAAGTGTTACAGCCCTCGGCCTGCGACAGCGGAAGTGGTGATTTCCTTGCTTCTCCTTTCGAGCGGCACGTGGAAGTACGCCTGGCTCAGGTCGAGTTGACTAATAAACTTCGCCCGGCGAACTTTGTCCAGGATGCCGTCGATATTCGGGGGCGGATACGCATCCATCTTCGTAACGGCGTTCACATCTCGGAAATCGACGCAAAACCGATACGCTCCGTTCGGTTTTCTCACCATTACGGGAGCACATTGACCTTGCGCTGCTCGATGACTCGATGATGTCATTGCGAAGCACAGAGTCTACTGCCGTCTGAGCGGCCTCTTGCACATCAGGCGACACACGGCGAAACCGGTGCTGGATTGGTCGCGCGTTTCCTACGTCAATGACGTGCTCAACTAAGGGAGTGGTCCCTAGTGTGGCTGTTGGAGGTGGCAGCAGCTAATCCAATAACTCCTTCAACTGTTGCTTCTGTCTCGACGCAACCTCCGCTAGTCCGGCACATTCGGCATATATCAGCGCTTCTTCTGTGATAGCGAACTTACTGCATTTTCCGTCGCCACTCCTCCATTCTCCTTTCACGCAATTGATTGCCATGCGCATTTTCTACAGAAAATCTAGCCCAAAGAGGACATCGTATTCTAACGTAACCGCGACGCGAAAGGAAACCTGCTCGGTCCGAATTCCCACGTCGACGACCAACGGTAGCTATGCTGTAATCCTGTAAACGTGACAGCGGGTCGTGTGGGGAGAACACGTTTCCCGATTCTCGCGGCTCGTTTCCCGAGCCCCTCGCTCCTGCTTCCATCCACTCACTGCATTCTCGCGAATCGTTCCGATTTGACCGCACCCGTAACACTGCAGGGACTTCGGGCATTTGCGGGCGAAATGGCCCGTCCCGCCACAGGTGTAGCACGTTCGCGGCCCAACCAGCTGTTCGATCGGGACAGCATCCGATCTGCGCCGGGGCCCGGTCGCAGCCACTTCTTCAGAGTTCCTCCATTTTCGGCCTCCTGACGAACTCTTCGTCCGGTACTGCCGGATGAGGTTTCAGACGCCGAACCCGATTCAACCCTGCCAACTCACGGATTACGCATGGCTGGCCTTGTCAGCATTTCTTGTCGCTGACCCAAGTTGCGGTGAAAAGTACGTCGAAAGTACAGCTCCTTATCACCTGGTCGTAAATTCCGGATTGTCATCCGTACCTGGTGTGCCTCTGGTGGCAATACCCTCATCCTCGGGAATTGACGTCTCATTTCTTCGATGAAGTCTTCGGCGACTTCTGGCGGTCCAAGTGCGTAGAACGGTAGGTTCATCTCGCGCCCATTGCTTGGCTTTTCCGTCCAGTAAACCGGACATCACCCTGAGAATATCCTTCTCATTTAGCTCGAGGCAGTTCACACACTCGTTGAGGCTGGTCAAGAATTCCTCGACGTTTGATTCCAGCCCCCCTCCCAATTTCGCTCCCCATGAGCGAAATTGCTTCAACGTCCACGCTCCTTGTGGACGTCTTTGTTCCTCTTCTAGAAACAGCGACGCTGGAGGGTACTCCCGCTGAACCCGTCTTTGCGACGTTGCCTCGTCGCGCGCTGAACGCTGCGTTCTTGGAGATTCATTCGGTATACTTCTTCTCCCGTCTACGTCTCGCCTTTTCGGTGACTTTTCTTGACGTCGCGCCCTCGTATACTCTCTTAACTCATCCTGAGTTGTTCCGTCATCGACGTGTTCCTTTTCTCCTCGTGCTACGTCGGAGAATTCCTGGCAATACGTCCTAGGATTGGCTCCCAGACCGGCCGAATCTCTCTTCACCGGTGGCCGGCGACAGACCGTTTCTCCGTGCGGTAAATGCCACGATATGCCTCCAGTCACCGATCTTGGCAGGGCTGGCTCGTGCGGCATCGATCCCATAGTTGGTGGGCCCGATGTTGACCATGTCGTATACGAGGCCGTCCTCATTTCCACGGGGGACGCACGTCCTTCGGTGCACATCAAAGTGGCTCGCTTCTTATATGCGACGAGATGTACGTCGACGTGGTGTTTGACGTCAACTTTGAAGTTAGGGCTTGATGAGTCATCTCGTGACCGACGCTTGGGCGTGGTGCGTTGTGATGTCTCTCGATGTTGTCCCTCCGAAATCTGTGCGATGACATTCTGGTCGGAAGCGCCCGATATCGCAATATTCGCGTCGCTATCGGGCTTGCCGCCGGCGCGGGTTCGCGCAAGACTTGCCCGCAGGATACCTTCGTGTCCGACCTTCGGCTTGTATTCGCCCGAGTACGTCCTCTCGCAAGATGGTAGAATCATTTTCGTCATCTTGCGACATCCTGACCGCCCGATCCTGACGTTGACCGTTACCGCTACTCCTGGGCATGGTTTCCGAACCTACGACCGAGTGGTCCTCTCGCAACGCGGCAACTCTCACACAGCGCTCTACTGACCACCACGAGTTTTACTTTTTTTTCTTCACTATCTCTCTTCACTGGCGATACGCTCCTTCGCTAATTCCTCTCACCCGTCACCCACACGCACACACTCTCGTATGTCGCTACACGAAGTCCTCGGACACTTCCAATTTCTCTGATCACTCGGCTACGGTCATGCGGTAGCGGTCCGACCTCGGTGATAGGTCGCGCGAGCTAATCCCGACGACCGATATCTCCGACCGTGTACGAGCTCGAACGAAACGATCGAAGCTCGCGGGTAGTCTCACACCGACTGCAATTACGGGGTTCGAGCACGGTTGCACTTCGCTCCTGTGACCCGCGCTCCTCAAGCTAGTGGCTGTAGCCACTCTTACCACAAAGTACTAATTCTACGAAAAAGAAATTACACAGCATCCAAATTCAATTGGGGAATTAAGCGCAAGACAGTAACGTAATGGGTCAACAATTTGTTGCCGAATCCGTACGTCACGAATCACTTAGCCGTTTCAGGGTGGCAGTGACACGTTCCACCGTTGCAACTCTGTCAACATCACGGCTCCTAGGCGGAGCTCCTCCGATCGCGCACGAGTTTCACGCACAAATACTACGAGGAAAACCGTCCCCACTCTCCTCAATGTGCGGACTTCTTACGCGCAACGTTCCGCGGCGTTTTCTTTAACTGGAGAAGTCCCGTCCCCACTACGCGAGATACGCGGACTGCTTACGCTCAACGATCTCTGCGGTGCTTACGATATCGGAGGGAATTCCGTTCCCAATTCGAGAGATGCACGGACTATCTACGCGCAACGCGTTCCGCGGCGCGTACGACCACGGAGGTAAATCCCGTCCCTACTTCGCGGGATGCGCGGACACTCTACGCGCAACGCCTTCCGCGGCACCTACTCTGACAGGAGAAATTCATCCCCACTTAAGCGGTTCGGCTACGGCTTCCCAAGCGGAGGTCTATCCCTTCTCGACGCGGCCCGTCCGACCTCTCAAGCGGGGAAGGCTATCCCTCCTGGATGCGGTCCAACGCGTGTTCCCAGACTGGGGGTTTTTCTCCCGGACAACGGACTTCTCCTGCGCGGCGAGTCCCTTTGGACAATCACGTTGCGTGCCCAATATGGCCGCTGCTTGGCACGTTCGCTGGGATAATGGCGAACTGCCTAATGGTTTGGCCGATTTTTATGATTTCTCGGAAAATGTTTTCTATCCTACGCTTGGTCACCACGCGTTTTTATTTTTTTTTTATAAAAATACAGGCCTCCAAAAATTGTGATGTACTTTTTGAGGGCCCGTACAATTTCAGACTTCCTGCCATTTGGGATTTTTCCCGAGCCTTTTACCGCCCGTGAAACGGAATTTCGCGTTTCGCGGTGGAAATACGCCGCGCCAGGTAAACGGCCTTACTCGGCCTTACTCGGCTGGTTTGTAAAGCAAGACATCGACCCAGAGGGGGTCGTTTTTGCCTCCTTCCGTGTCTGTAATCGCGAAACCCTAGATGGCGGTTCCCGCACTCCGCCTCGCATTACTTACAGAAATATGGGGTGCAAAGAACAAGCGGGGCACACAATTTATTTAGATATCAATATAAATGTGGATTTATTTACCAAAAAAAGGATACGGGGGGCTCACGTCCCAAAACAAAGCAACAGTTCTTGGCTCAGGGCTGATTTAAATTCCTGTCGCGGTCGGCTCGTTCCCTCGCCTTCTCGCTCCCTCCCATCCGGCCTCGATGCCGTTCCTCCCCGATATACTTCGGGCTCTTCGCTATAGCTCCTCCTTGTCCCGATAACTGTCGGTCTCGTTCTATCTCCTCGCTCGATTTTTCTTCCGACTGTTCGCGGTTTCGCGCGTGCTCCATTCTCGCTGAGTGCCTGACTCGACTGACTCTCGACTCCGGAGTCTACCGAGCGTCTCGATCGGGCTAGTTCGAGACGGTTCCTACAACACGATGCCGTCACGAAAACGCATTAAACAGTTATTAATGGCCGCTCATCCACGACGGGATCGATAGCAGAATCATGCTTTCTACTTGGGTTGAGGCAGAAACTCCATTAGCCATCTGTATGTATGCATGTATATAATTTATTATTATCTTGGACGTATTGTCCCTAGATGTGTTTGTACAAAAATAATAAAATTACAATTTAATAACAATGTTATCAAGGTGTATAACCTCACCTGATAGAGATCAGTTCTTTATTTCAAATGGATTCCATTTTAGTGACGAAGTAGGACCTCGTAGCGCCTAGACATTCTGATTATCAAATCAAAACAGGCACAAGGATTTTTTTTAAGGTGAATTATGGAAAAATACCTTCTCCATTCCTAGAAAACCAGGTATTTGCGTGTCACCATCCAGTTCAAATGATCCCTTGCGACTTCTAGGACACTTTCTGAACTTTCTGATAAGTACTGGTCGAAAGGGAAAGCCGAAAGATATTTCAGAAATGAAAGTACCTCAGAGCGCCACTTCTAAAAGGACCTATTTCAAAATGTTACCTTAAGAATATGAACCAAAAAGTAATAATAATAATAATATTTGGGGGCGAGATGATTACGATGGCTAAGCCGTCCGCCTTTTCTCGTAGCCTGAACGTCTCCGAAGGTTCTGGGTTCGAGTCCCCGTGTAGACAATTTTCTGCGCGTAGAATTAAACTCAGTACCAAAACTGCAATCACCGACCTCATGGTTTGGGGCGTGGTTACAGTGACATTTCACGCTGATCTGGTAGAGATTTGAGCCAAAAATTCTCACTTTTCGTACAGATTGAGCGACATAAGAAACCAATTGAAATAATAATAATAACAATAACAACAACATTAACAATAAAAAATAATAACCGTCCCTAAGGGGCCCAAAGGGAATGATGCGTAACACAATGCGGCTATGCAAAAATCTGCATCTTAGCCTATCTTCCCAAATGGCCTACTCTCACCTCCACGTGTGCTTATTAAAGCCGGTGGGCCCTGGACTCTTAGTAACCTTGGCAGAGATTGGGTAACCAACCCCAGTGGATGGCGAGGTAAGAGACAAACGAGAGAGGCATAACAACAGGGAGTAGGGCCCACCACCCTATTCCATTTAAATGCGGTTACTCGTAGAATAACGCGCAGGGCTCCTGACCATCCGGCTGCTTCGGATGCAGCCCAGTCCTGAGGTGGAGGAGCCGAAACGGGTGTCCCGGGACAACGACCCACGAATGCCCACTGACTCCCCCCCCCCCCCCACCCCCCCCCCCCCCCACCCCCCCCCCCCCCCACCCCCCCCCCCCCCCACCCCCCCCCCCCCCCACCCCCCCCCCCCCCCACCCCCCCCCCCCCCCACCCCCCCCCCCCCCCACCCCCCCCCCCCCCCACCCCCCCCCCCCCCCACCCCCCCCCCCCCCCACCCCCCCCCCCCCCCACCCCCCCCCCCCCCCACCCCCCCCCCCCCCCACCCCCCCCCCCCCCCACCCCCCCCCCCCCCCACCCCCCCCCCCCCCCACCCCCCCCCCCCCCCACCCCCCCCCCCCCCCACCCCCCCCCCCCCCCACCCCCCCCCCCCCCCACCCCCCCCCCCCCCCACCCCCCCCCCCCCCCACCCCCCCCCCCCCCCACCCCCCCCCCCCCCCACCCCCCCCCCCCCCCACCCCCCCCCCCCCCCACCCCCCCCCCCCCCCACCCCCCCCCCCCCCCACCCCCCCCCCCCCCCACCCCCCCCCCCCCCCACCCCAGTCTCCATGACCAATGTCAAGGACGATAGCTGTAAAGGTTTGTCTTTAAAATCAATTAAACCCTTTGCATAAGATTCAAAGGGGATATCCAGTTTTATAATAATTTAAGCATTAAGAAAAGCCTATTGTCTCCATGACCAATGTCAAGGACGATAGCTGAAAAAGGTTTTCTTTAAGGTTAATTAAACCCTTTGCATAAGATTCAAAGGGGATATCCAGTTTAATAATGATTTAAACATTAAGAAAAGTTTAGGGTCTCCATGACCAATGTCAAGGACGATAGCTGAAAAGGTTTGTCTTTAAAATCAATTAAACCCCTCGAATTAGGTTCGAGGCGATATACAGTTTGAATAATTATTTAAATATTTAGAAGTGTGTAGTGTCTCCTTGACCAGTGTCAAGGACGATAGCCACAACAAGGTTTTCTTTAAGGTTAATTAAACCCTTTGAATAAGATTCAAAGGCGATATTCAGTTTAATAATGATTTACGCATTAAGAAAAGTTTAGTGTCTCCATGACCAGTGTCAAGGACGATAGCAGTAAAGGTTTGTCTTTAAAATCAATTAAACCCCTCGAATTAGGTTCGAGGCGATATCCAGTTTGATTAATTCTATAAATATTTAGAAGAGTTTAGTGTTTCCTTGACCAGTGTCAAGGACGATAGCCGCAAAAGGTTTTCTTTAAGGTTAATTAACCCCTTTGAATGAGATTCAAAGGCGATATCCAGTTTGATTAATTCTATAAATATTTAGAAGAGTTTAGTGTCTCCTTGACCAGTGTCAAGGACGATAGCCACAACAAGGTTTTCTTTAAGGTTAATTAAACCCTTTGAATAAGATTCAAAGGCGATATTCAGTTTAATAATGATTTACGCATTAAGAAAAGTTTAGTGTCTCCATGAATAATGTCAAGGACGATAGCTGTAAAGGTTTGTCTTTAAAATCAATTAAACCCCTCGAATTAGGTTCGAGGCGATATCCAGTTTGAATAATTATTTAAATATTTATAAGAGTGTATTGTCCCCTTGACCAGTGTCAAGGACGATAGCCACAACAAGGTTTTCTTTAAGGTTAATTAAACCCTTTGCATAAGATTCAAAGGGGATATCCAGTTTAATAATAATTTAAGCATTAAGAAAAGCCTATTGTCTCCATGACCAATGTCAAGGACGATAGCTGTAAAGGTTTGTCTTTAAAATCAATTAAACCCCTCGAATTAGGTTCGAGGCGATATCCAGTTTGAATAATTGTTTAAATATTTAGAAGAGTTTAGTGACTCCTTGACCAGTGTCGAGGACGATAGCCGCAAAAGGTTTTCTTTAAGGTTAATTAAACCCTTTGAATAAGATTCAATGGCGATATCCAGGTCAATAATGAGTTACGCATTATGAAAAGTTTAGTGGTTCCATGAATAATGTCAAGGACGATAGCTGTAAAGGTTTGTCTTTCAAATCTATTAAACCCCTCGAATTAGGTTCGAGGCGATATCCTGTTTGATTAATTGTATAAATATTTAGAAGAGTTTAGTGTCTCCATGACCAATGTCAAGGACGATAGCCACAAAAAGGTTTTCTTTATAGTTAATTAAACGCTTTGAATGAGTTTCAAAGGCTATAGCCAGTTTAATAATGATTTACGCATTAAGAAAAGTTTAGTGGCTCCATGACCAATGGCAAGGACGATAGCCGCAAAAGGTTTTCTTTAAGGTTAATTAAACCCTTTGAATAAGATTCAAAGGCGATATCCAGTTTAATAATGATTTACGCATTAAGAAAAGTTTAGTGTCTCCATGGCCAATGTCAAGGACGATAGCTGTAAAGGTTTGTCTTTAAAATCAATTAAACCCCTCGAATTAGGTTCGAGGCGATATCCAGTTTGAATAATTATTTAAATATTTAGAAGAGTGTAGTGTCTCCTTGACCAGTGTCAAGGACGATAGCTACAACAAGGTTTTCTTTAAGGTTAATTAAACCCTTTGAATAAGATTCAAAGGCGATATTCAGTTTAATAATGATTTACGCATTAAGAAAAGTTTAGTGTCTCCATGACCAGTGTCAAGGACGATAGCCGCAAAAGGTTTTCTTTAAGGTTAATTAACCCCTTTGAATGAGATTCAAAGGCGATATCCAGTGTGATTAATTCTATAAATATTTAGAAGAGTTTAGTGTTTCCTTGACCAATGTCAAGGACGATAGCTGAAAAGGTTTGTCATTAAAATCAATTAAACCCCTCGAATTAGGTTCGAGGCGATATCCAGATTGAATAATTATTTAAATATTTAGAAGAGTGTAGTGTCTCCTTGACCAGTGTCAAGGACGATAGCCGCAAAAGGTTTTCTTTAAGGTTAATTAACCCCTTTGAATGAGATTCAAAGGCGATATCCAGTTTAATGATTATTTGAATATTAAGAAAAATTCAGTGTTTCCTTGACCAATGTCAAGGACGATAGCTGTAAAGGTTTGTCTTTAAAATCAATTAAACCCCTCGAATTAGGTTCGAGGACATATCCAGTTTGAATAATTATTTAAATATTTAGAAGAGTGTAGTGTCTTCTTGACCAGTGTCAAGGACGATAACAGCAACAAGGTTTTCTTTAAGGTTAATTAAACCCTTTAAATAAGATTCAAAGGCGATATCCAGTTTTATAATGATATAAGCATTAAGAAAAGTCTAGTCTCTCCATGACCAATGTCAAGGACGATAACTGTAAAGGTTTGTCTTTAAAATCAATTAAACCCCTCGAATTAGGTTCGAGGCGATATCCAGTTTGATTAATTCTATAAATATTTAGAAGAGTGTAGTGTCTCCTTGACCAGTGTCAAGGACGATAGCAGCAACAAGGTTTTCTTTAAGGTTAATTAAACCCTTTGAATAAGATTCAAAGGCGATATCCAGTTTAATAATGAATTAAATATTAAGAAAAGTTTAGTGTCTCCATGGCCAATGTCAAGGACGATAGCCGAAAAGGTTTTCTTTAAGGTTAATTAAACCCTTTGAATAAGATTCAAAGGAGATATCCAGTTTAATAATAAATTAAATATTAAGAAAAGTTCAGTGTCTCCATGACCAATGTCAAGGACGATAGCTGTAAAGGTTTGTCTTTAAAATCAATTAAACCCCTCGAATTAGGTTCGAGGCGATATCCAGTTTGAATAATTGTTTAAATATTTAGAAGAGTTTAGTGTCTCCTTGACCAGTGTCAAGGACGATAGCAGCAACAAGGTTTTCTTTAAGGTTAATTAAACCCTTTGAATAAGATTCAAAGGCAATATCCAGTTTAATAATGATTTAAACATTAAGAAAAGTTTAGGGTCTCCATGACCAATGTCAAGGACGATAGCCGCAAAAGGTTTTCTTTAAGGTTAATTAACCCCTTTGAATGAGATTCAAAGGCGATATCCAGTTTAATGATTATTTGAATATTAAGAAAAATTCAGTGTTTCCTTGACCAATGTCAAGGACGATAGCTGAAAAGGTTTGTCTTTAAAATCAATTAAACCCCTCGAATTAGGTTCGAGGCGATATCCAGTTTGAATAATTATTTAAATATTTAGAAGAGTGTAGTGTCTCCTTGACCAGTGTCAAGGACGATAGCCACAACAAGGTTTTCTTTAAGGTTAATTAAACCCTTTGAATAAGATTCAAAGGCGATATCCAGTTTAATAATGATTTACGCATTAAGAAAAGTTTAGTGTCTCCATGACCAATGTCAAGGACGATAGCCGCAAAAGGTTTTCTTTAAGGTTAAATAACCCCTTTGAATGAGATTCAAAGGCGATATCCAGTTTAATGATTATTTAAATATTAAGAAAAGTTTAGTGTCTCCTTGACCAATGTCAAGGACGATAGCTTTAAAGATTTGTCTTTAAAATCAATTAAACCCCTCGAATTAGGTTCGAGGCGATATCCAGTTTGAATAATTATTTAAATATTTAGAAGAGTGTAGTGTCTCCTTGACCAGTGTCAAGGACGATAGCAGCAAGAAGGTTTTCTTTAAGGTTAATTAAACCCTTAGAATAAGATTCTAAGGCGATATCCAGTTTAATAATAATTTAAGCATTAAGAAAAGTCTAGTGTCTCCATGACCAATGTCAAGGACGATAGCTGTAAAGGTTTGTCTTTAAAATCAATTAAACCCCTCGAATTAGGTTCGAGGCGATATCCAGTTTGAATAATTGTTTAAATATTTAGAAGAGTTTAGTGTCTCCTTGACCAGTGTCAAGGACGATAGCCGCAAAAGGTTTTCTTTAAGGTTAATTAACCCCTTTGAATGAGATTCAAAGGCGATATCCAGTTTAATAATAATTTAAGCATTAAGAAAAGTCTAGTGTCTCCATGACCAATGTCAAGGACGATAGCTGTAAAGGTTTGTCTTTAAAATCAATTAAACCCCTCGAATTAGGTTCGAGGCCATATCCAGTTTGAATAATTATTTAAATATTTAGAAGAGTGTAGTGTCTCCTTGACCAGTGTCAAGGACGATAGCAGCAAGAAGGTTTTCTTTAAGGTTAATTAAACCCTTAGAATAAGATTCAATGGCGATATCCAGGTCAATAATGATTTACGCATTAAGAAAAGTTTAGTGGCTCCATGAATAATGTCAAGGACGATAGCTGTAAAGGTTTGTCTTTAAAATCAATTAAACCCCTCGAATTAGGTTCGAGGCGATATCCAGTTTGAATAATTATTTAAATATTTAGAAGAGTGTAGTGTCTCCTTGACCAGTGTCAAGGACGATAGCCGCAAAAGGTTTTCTTTAAGGTTAATTAACCCCTTTGAATGAGATTCAAAGGCGATATCCAGTTTAATGATTATTTGAATATTAAGAAAAATTCAGTGTTTCCTTGACCAATGTCAAGGACGATAGCTGTAAAGGTTTGTCTTTAAAATCAATTAAACCCCTCGAATTAGGTTCGAGGCGATATCCAGTTTGAATAATTATTTAAATATTTAGAAGAGTGTAGTGTCTCCTTGACCAGTGTCAAGGACGATAGCCGCAAAAGGTTTTCTTTAAGGTTAATTAAACCCTTTGAATAAGATTCAATGGCGATATTCAGTTTAATAATGATTTACGCATTAAGAAAAGTTTAGTGTCTCCATGACCAGTGTCAAGGACGATAGCATTAAAGGTTTGTCTTTAAAATCAATTAAACCCCTCGAACTAGGTTCGAGGCGATATCCAGTTTGAATAATTGTTTAAATATTTAGAAGAGTTTAGTGTCTCCTTGACCAGTGTCAAGGACGATAGCCGCAAAAGGTTTTCTTTAAGGTTAATTAACCCCTTTGAATAAGACTCAAAGGCGATATTCAGTTTAATGATTATTTAAATATTACGAAAAATTCAGTGTTTCCTTGACCAGTGTCAAGGACGATAGCTGTAAAGGTTTTCTTTAAAATCAATTAAACCCTTTGAATTAGATTCAAAGGCGATATCCAGTTTAATAATTATTTAAATATTTAGAAGAGTTTAGTGTCTCCTTGACCAGTGTCAAGGACGATAGCAGCAAGAAGGTTTTTGCTTTAAGGTTAATTAAACCCTTTGAATAAGATTCAAAGGCGATATCCAGATTAATGATTATTTGAATATTAAGAAAAATTTAGTGTCTCCTTGACCAATGTCAAGGTCGATAGCCACCACAAGGTTTTCTTTAAAGTTAATTAAACCCTTTGAGTAATATTCAAAGGCGATATGCAGTTTAATAATGATTTAAGCATTAAGAAAAGTCTAGTGTCTCCATGACCAATGTCAAGGACGATATTTGTAAAGGGTTGTCTTTAAAATCAATTAAACCCCTCGAATTAGGTTGGAGGCGATATCCAGTTTGAATAATTATTTAAATATTTAGAAGAGTGTAGTGTTTCCTTGACCAGTGTCAAGCACGCTAGCCACCACAAGGTTTTCTTTAAAGTTAATTAAAGCCTTTGAATACGATTCAAAGGTGATATCCAGTTTAATAATGATTTAAACATTAAGACAAGTTTAGTGTCTCCATGACCAATGTCAAGGACGAAAGCCGAAAAGGTTTTCTTTAAAGTTAATTAAAACCTTTGAATAAGATTCAAAGGCGATAACCAGTTTGAATAATTGTTTAAATATTTAGAAGAGTTTAGTGTCTCCATGACCAATGTCAAGGACGATAGCTGTAAAGGTTTGTCTTTAAAATCAATTAAACCCCTCGAATTAGGTTCGAGGCGATATCCAGTTTGAATAATTATTTAAATATTTAGAAGAGTGTAGTGTCTCCTTGACCAGTGTCAAGGACGATAGCCGCAAAAGGTTTTCTTTAAGGTTAAATAACCCCTTTGAATAAGATTCAAAGGCGATATCCAGTTTAATAATGATTTACGCATTAAGAAAAGTTTAGTGTCTTCATGACCAATGTCTCAAGGACGATAGCTGTAAAGGTTTGTCTTTAAAATCAATTAAACCCCTCGAATTAGGTTCGAGGCGATATCCAGTTTGAATAATTGTTTAAATATTTAGAAGAGTTTTGTGTCTCCTTGGCCAGTGTCAAGGACGATAGCCGCAAAAGGTTTTCTTTAATGTTAATTAAAGCCTTTGAATAAGATTCAAAGGAGATATCCAGTTTAATAATGATTTAAACACTAAGAAAAGTTTAGTGTCTCCTTGACCAATGTCAAGGACGATAGCAGCAACAAGGTTTTCTTTAAGGTTAATTAAACCCTTTGAATAAGATTCAAAGGCGATATCCAGTTTAATAATAAATTAAATATTAAGAAAAGTTCAGTGTCTCCATGACCAATGTCAAGGACGATAGCTGTAAAGGTTTGTCTTTAAAATCAATTAAACCGCTCGAATTAGGTTCGAGGCGATATCCAGTTTGAATAATTGTTTAAATATTTAGAAGAGTGTAGTGTCTCCTTGACCAGTGTCAAGGACGATAGCAGCAACAAGGTTTTCTTTAAGGTTAATTAAAACCTTTGAATAAGATTCAAAGGCGATAACCAGTTTAATAATGATTTAAACATTAAGAAAAGTTTAGTGTCTCCTTGACCAGTGTCAAGGACGATAGCCGCAAAAGGTTTTCTTTAAGGTTAATTAACCCCTTTGAATGAGATTCAAAGGCGATATCCAGTTTAATGATTATTTGAATATTAAGAAAAATTCAGTGTTTTCTTGACCAATGTCAAGGACGATAGCTGAAAAAGGTTTTCTTTAAGGTTAATTAAACCCTTTGAATAAGATTCAAAGGCGATATTCAGTTTAATAATGATTTACGCATTAAGAAAAGTTTAGTGTCTCCATGACCAGTGTCAAGGACGATAGCAGTAAAGGTTTGTCTTTAAAATCAATTAAACCCCTCGAATTAGGTTCGAGGCGATATCCAGTTTGATTAATTCTATAAATATTTAGAAGAGTTTAGTGTCTCCTTGACCAGTGTCAAGGACGATAGCCGCAAAAGGTTTTCTTTAAGGTTAATTAACCCCTTTGAATGAGATTCAAAGGCGATATCCAGTGTGATTAATTCTATAAATATTTAGAAGAGTTTAGTGTTTCCTTGACCAATGTCAAGGACGATAGCTGAAAAGGTTTGTCATTAAAATCAATTAAACCCCTCGAATTAGGTTCGAGGCGATATCCAGATTGATTAATTATTTAAATATTTAGAAGAGTGTAGTGTCTCCTTGACCAGTGTCAAGGACGATAGCCGCAAAAGGTTTTCTTTAAGGTTAATTAAACCCTTTGAATAAGATTAAAAGGCGATATTCAGTTTAATAATGATATACGCATTAAGAAAAGTTTAGTTTCTCCATGACCAGTGTCAAGGACGATAGCCGCAAAAGGTTTTCTTTAAGGTTAATTAACCCCTTTGAATGAGATTCAAAGGCGATATCCAGTTTGAATAATTATTTAAATATTTATAAGAGTGTATTGTCCCCTTGACCAGTGTCAAGGACGATAGCCACAACAAGGTTGTCTATAAGGTTAATTAAACCCTTTGCATAAGATTCAAAGGCGATATCCAGTTTAATAATAATTTAAGCATTAAGAAAAGTCTAGTGTCTCCATGACCAATGTCAAGGACGATAGCTGTAAAGGTTTGTCTTTAAAATCAATTAAACCCCTCGAATTAGGTTCGAGGCGATATCCAGTTTGAATAATTGTTTAAATATTTAGAAGAGTTTAGTGTCTCCATGACCAATGTCAAGGACGATAGCAGCAACAAGGTTTTCTTTAAGGTTAATTAAACCCTTTGAATAAGATTCAATGGAGATATCCAGTTTAATAATAAATTAAATATTAAGAAAAGTTCAGTGTCTCCATGACCAATGTCAAGGACGATAGCCGCAAAAGGTTTTCTTTAAGGTTAAATAACCCCTTTGAATAAGATTCAAAGGCGATATCCAGTTTAATAATGATTTACGCATTAAGAAAAGTTTAGTGTCTTCATGACCAATGTCTCAAGGACGATAGCTGTAAAGGTTTGTCTTTAAAATCAATTAAACCCCTCGAATTAGGTTCGAGGCGATATCCAGTTTGAATAATTGTTTAAATATTTAGAAGAGTTTAGTGACTCCTTGACCAGTGTCAAGGACGATAGCCGCAAAAGGTTTTCTTTAAGGTTAATTAAAACCTTTGAATAACATTCAAAGGCGATAACAAGTTTGAATAATTGTTTAAATATTTAGAAGAGTTTAGTGACTCCATGACCAATGTCAAGGACGATAGCTGTAAAGGTTTGTCTTTAAAATCAATTAAACCCCTCGAATTAGGTTCGAGGCGATATCCAGTTTGAATAATTATTTAAATATTTAGAAGAGTTTAGTGACTCCTTGACCAGTGTCGAGGACGATAGCCGCAAAAGGTTTTCTTTAAGGTTAATTAAACCCTTTGAATAAGATTCAATGGCGATATCCAGGTCAATAATGAGTTACGCATTATGAAAAGTTTAGTGGTTCCATGAATAATGTCAAGGACGATAGCTGTAAAGGTTTGTCTTTAAAATCAATTAAACCCCTCGAATTAGGATCGAGGCGATATCCAGTTTGAATAATTATTTAAATATTTAGAAGAGTGTAGTGTCTCCTTGACCAGTGTCAAGGACGATAGCAGCAACAAGGTTTTCTTTAAGGTTAATTAAACCCTTTGAATAAGATTCAAAGGCAATATCCAGTTTAATAATGATTTAAACATTAAGAAAAGTTTAGGGTCTCCATGACCAATGTCAAGGACGATAGCCGCAAAAGGTTTTCTTTAAGGTTAAATAACCCCTTTGAATAATATTCAAAGGAGATATCCAGTTTAATAACGATTTAAACATTAAGAAAAGTTTAGTATCTCCTTGACCAATGTCAAGGACGATAGCCGCAAAAGGTTTTCTTTAAGGTTAATTAAACCCTTTGAGTAATATTCAAAGGCGATATGCAGTTTAATAATGATTTAAGCATTAAGAAAAGTCTAGTGTCTCCATGACCAATGTCAAGGACGATATTTGTATAAGGATGTCTTTAAAATCAATTAAACCCCTCGAATTAGGTTCGAGGCGATATCCAGTTTGAATAATTATTTAAATATTTAGAAGAGTGTAAGGTCTCCTTGACCAGTGTCAAGGACGATAGCCGCAAAAGGTTTTCTTTAAGGTTAATTAAACCCTTTGAATAAGATTCAAAGGCGATATGCAGTTTAATAATGATTTAAGCATTAAGAAAAGTCTAGTGTTTCCATGACCAATGTCAAGGACGATAGCTTTAAAGGTTTGTCTTTAAAATCAATTAAACCCCTCGAATTAGTTTCGAGGCCATATCCAGTTTGAATAATTATTTAAATATTTAGAAGAGTGTAGTGTCTCCTTGACCAGTGTCAAGGACGATAGCAGCAAGAAGGTTTTTGCTTTAAGGTTAATTAAACCCTTTGAATAAGATTCAAAGGCGATATCCAGTTTAATAATAAATTAAATATTAAGAAAAGTTTAGTGTCTCCATGACCAATGTCAAGGACGATAGCCGCAAAAGGTTTTCTTTAAGGTTAAATAACCCCTTTGAATGAGATTCAAAGGCGATATCCAGTTTAATGATTATTTAAATATTAAGAAAAGTTTAGTGTCTCGATGACCAATGTCAAGGACGATAGCCGCAAAAGGGTTTCATTAAGGTTAATTAAACCCTTTGAATGAGATTCAAAGGCGATATCCAGTTTAATGATTATTTGAATATTAAGAAAAGTTTAGTGTCTCCTAGACCAATGTCAAGGACGATAGCTTTAAAGATTTGTCTTTAAAATCAATTAAACCCCTCGAATTAGGTTCGAGGCGATATCCAGTTTGAATAATTGTTTAAATATTTAGAAGAGTGTAGTGTCTCCTTGACGAGTGTCAAGGACGATAGCAGCAAGAAGGTTTTCTTTAAGGTTAATTAAACCCTTTGAATAAGATTCAAAGGCGATATCCAGTTTAATGATTATTTGAATATTAAGAAAAATTTAGTGTCTCCTTGACCAATGTCAAGGACGATAGCCACCACAAGGTTTTCTTTAAAGTTAATTAAACCCTTTGAATAAGATTCAAAGGCGATATGCAATTTTATAATGATTTAAGCATTAAGAAAAGTCTAGTGTCTCCATGACCAATGTCAAGGACGATAGCTGTAAAGGTTTGTCTTTAAAATCAATTAAACCCCTCGAATTAGGTTCGAGGCGATATCCAGTTTGAATAATTGTTTAAATATTTAGAAGAGTTTAGTGTCTCCTTGACCAGTGTCAAGGACGATAGCCGCAAAAGGTTTTCTTTAAGGTTAATTAAACCCTTTGAATAAGATTCAAAGGCGATATCCAGTTTAATAATGATTTAAACACTAGGAAAAGTTTAGTGTCTCCTTGACCAATGTCAAGGACGATAGCCGCAAAAGGTTTTCTTTAAAATCAATTAACCCTTTGAATTAGATTCAAGGCGATATCCAGTTTAATAATTATTTAAATATTAAGAAAAGTTTAGTGTCTCCTTGACCAATGTCAAGGACGATAGCCGCAAAGGTTTTCTTTAAGGTTAATTAAACGCTTTGAATAAGTTTCAAAGGCGATATCCAGTTTAATAATAATTTAAGCATTAAGAAAAGTCTAGTGTCTCCATGACCAATGTCAAGGACGATAGCTGTAAAGGTTTGTCTTTAAAATCAATTAAACCCCTCGAATTACGGTCGAGGCGATATCCAGTTTGAATAATTGTTTAAATATTTAGAAGAGTTTAGTGTACCCCATAACCAATGTCAAGGACGATAGCCGATAAGGTTTTCTTTAAGGTTAATTAAAACCTTTGAATAAGATTCAAAGGCGATAACCAGTTTAATAATGATTTAAACATTAAGAAAAGTTTAGGGTCTCCATAACCAATGTCAAGGACGATAGCAGCAAGAAGGGTTTCATTAAGGTTAATTAAACCCTTTGAATAAAATTCAAAGTCGATATCCAGTTTAATAATGATTTACGCATTAAGAAAAGTTTAGTGTCTCCTTGACCAGTGTCAAGGACGATAGCCGCAAAAGGTTTTCTTTAAGGTTAATTAACCCCTTTGAATAAGATTGAAAGGCGATATCCAGTTTGATGATTACTTGAATATTAAGAAAAATTTAGTGTCTCCTTGACCTATGTCAAGGACGATAGCCACCACAAGGTTTTCTTTAAGGTTAATTAAAACCTTTGAATAAGATTCAAAGGCGATAACCAGTTTAATAATGATTTAAACATTAAGAAAAGTTTAGGGTCTCCATAACCAATGTCAAGGACGATAGCAGCAAGAAGGTTTTCTTTAAGGTTAATTAAACCCTTTGAATAAGATTCAAATGCGATATCCAGTTTAATGATTATTTGAATATTAAGAAAAATTCAGTGTTTCCTTGACCAATGTCAAGGACGATAGCTGACAGGGTTTGTCTTTAAAATCAATTAAACCCCTCGAATTAGGTTCGACGCGATATCCAGTTTGAATAATTGTTTAAATATTTAGAAAAGTTTACTGTCTCCATGACCAATGTCAAGGACGATAGCCGAAAAGGTTTTCTTTAAGGTTAATTAAAACCTTTGAATAAGATTCAAAGGCGATAACCAGTTTAATAATGATTTAAACATTAAGAAAAGTTTAGGGTCTCCATGACCAGTGTCAAGGACGATAGCATTAAAGGTTTGTCTTTAAAATCAATTAAACCCCTCGAACTAGGTTCGAGGCGATATCCAGTTTGATTAATTCTATAAATATTTAGAAGAGTTTAGTGTCTCCTTGACCAGTGTCAAGGACGATAGCCGCAAAAGGTTTTCTTTAAGGTTAATTAAACCCTTTGAATAAGATTCAAAGGCGATATCCAGTTTAATAATGATTTACGCATTAAGAAAAGTTTAGTGTCTCCATGACCAATGTCAAGGACGATAGCCGCAAAAGGTTTTCTTTAAGGTTAAATAACCCCTTCGAATGAGATTCAAGGGCGATATCCAGTTTAATGATTATTTAAATATTAAGAAAAGTTTAGTGTCTCGATGACCAATGTCAAGGACGATAGCCGCAAAGGGTTTCTTTAAGGTTAATTAAACCCTTTGAATAAGATTCAAAAGCGATATGCAGTTTAATAATGATTTAAGCATTAAGAAAAGTCTTGTGTCTCCATGACCAATGTCAAGGACGATAGCTGTAATGGTTTGTCTTTAAAATCAATTAAACCCCTCGAATTAGGTTCGAGGCCATATCCAGTTTGAATAATTGTTTAAATATTTAGAAGAGTTTAGTGTCTCCATGACCAATGTCAAGGACGATAGCCGAAAAGGTTTTCTTTAAGGTTAATTAAAACCTTTGAATAAGATTCAAATGCGATAACCAGTTTAATAATGATTTAAACATTAAGAAAAGTTTAGTGTCTCCATGATCAGTGTCAAGGACGATAGCTGTAAAGGTTTGTCTTTAAAATCAATTAAACCCCTCGAATTAGGTTCAAGGCGATATCCTGTTTGATTAATTGTATAAATATTTAGAAAAGTTTAGTGTCTCCATGACCAATGTCAAGGACGATAGCCGCAAAAGGGTTTCATTAAGGTTAATTAAACCCTTTGATTAAAATTCAAAGTCGATATCCAGTTTAATAATGATTTACGCATTAAGAAAAGTTTAGTGTCTCCTTGACCAGTGTCAAGGACGATAGCCGCAAAAGGTTTTCTTTAAGGTTAATTAAACCCTTTGAATAAGATTCAAAGGCGATATCCAGTTTAATAATGATTTACGCATTAAGAAAAGTTTAGTGTCTCCATGACCAATGTCAAGGATGATAGCTGTAAAGGTTTGTCTTTAAAATCAATTAAACCGCTCGAATTAGGTTCGAGGCGATATCCAGTTTAATAATGAATTAAATATTAAGAAAAGTTTAGTGTCTCCATGGCCAATGTCAAGGACGATAGCCGAAAAGGTTTTCTTTAAGGTTAATTAAACCCTTTGAATAAGATTCAAAGGAGATATCCAGTTTAATAATGATTTACGCATTAGGAAAAGTTTAGTGTCTTCATGACCAATGTCAAGGAGGATAGCTGTAAAGGTTTGTCTTTAAAATCAATTAAACCCCTCGAATTAGGTTCAAGGCGATATCCAGTTTGAATAATTGTATAAATATTAAGAAAAATTTAGTGTCTCCTTGACCAATGTCAAGGACGATAGCCACCACAAGGTTTTCTTTAAGGTTAATTAAACCCTTTGAATAAGATTCAAAGGCGATATTCAGTTTAATAATGATTTACGCATTAAGAAAAGTCTAGTGTCTCCATGACCAATGTCAAGGACGATAGCTGTAAAGGTTTGTCATTAAAATCTATTAAAGCCCTCGAATTAGGTTCGAGGCGATATCCAGTTGGAATAATTGTTTAAATATTTAGAAGAGTTTAGTGTCTCCTTGGCCAGTGTCAAGGACGATAGCCGCAAAAGGTTGTCTTTAAGGTTAATTAAACCCTTTGAATAAGATTCAAAGGAGATATCCAGTTTAATAATAAATTAAATATTAAGAAAAGTTCAGTGTCTCCATGACCAATGTCAAGGACGATAGCCGCAAAAGGTTTTCTTTAAGGTTAAATAACCCCTTTGAATAAGATTCAAAGGCGATATCCAGTTTAATAATGATTTACGCATTAAGAAAAGTTTAGTGTCTTCATGACCAATGTCAAGGACGATAGCTTTAAAGGTTTGTCTTTAAAATCAATTAAACCCCTCGAATTAGGTTCGAGGCGATATCCAGTTTGAATAATTGTTTAAATATTTAGAAGAGTTTAGTGTCTCCTTGGCCAGTGTCAAGGACGATAGCCGCAAAAGGTTTTCTTTAAGGTTAATTAAAGCCTTTGAATAAGATTCAAAGGAGATATCCAGTTTAATAATGATTTAAACACTAAGAAAAGTTTAGTGTCTCCTTGACCAATGTCAAGGACGATAGCCAGAAAAAGGTTTTCTTTAAGGTTAATTAAACCCTTTGAATAAGATTCAAAGGCGATATCCAGTTTAATAATGATTTACGCATTAAGAAAAGTTTAGTGTCTCCATGACCAATGTCAAGGACGATAGCTGTAAAGGTTTGTCTTTAAAATCAATTAAACCCCTCGAATTAGGTTCCAGGCGATATCCAGTTTGATTAATTCTATAAATATTTAGAAGAGTGTAGTGTCTCCTTGACCAGTGTCAAGGACGATAGCAGCAACAAGGTTTTCTTTAAGGTTAAATAACCCCTTTGAATGAGATTCAAAGGCGATATCCAGTTTAATGATTATTTAAACATTAAGAAAAGTTTAGTGTCTCCATGACCAATGTCAAGGACGATAGCCGCAAAAGGTTTTCTTTAAGGTTAAATAACCCCTTTGAATGAGATTCAAAGGCGATATCCAGTTTAATGATTATTTAAATATTAAGAAAAGTTTAGTGTCTCGATGACCAATGTCAAGGACGATAGCCGCAAAAGGGTTTCTTTAAGGTTAATTAAACCCTTTGAATGAGATTCAAAGTCGATATCCAGTTTAATAATGATTTACGCATTAAGAAAAGTTTAGTGTCTTCATGACCAATGTCAAGGACGATAGCTGTAAAGGTTTGTCTTTAAAATCAATTAAACCCCTCGAATTAGGTTCAAGGCGATATCCTGTTTGATTAATTGTATAAATATTTAGAAAAGTTTAGGGTCTCCATGACCAATGTCAAGGACGATAGCCGCAAAAGGTTTTCTTTAAGGTTAATTAACCCCTTTGAATGAGATTCAAAGGCGATATCCAGTTTAATGATTATTTAAATATTAAGAAAAGTTTAGTGTCTCGATGACCAATGTCAAGGACGATAGCCGCAAAAGGTTTTCTTTAAGGTTAATTAACCCCTTTGAATAAGATTGAAAGGCGATATCCAGTTTGATGATTACTTGAATATTAAGAAAAATTTAGTGTCTCCTTGACCTATGTCAAGGACGATAGCCACCACAAGGTTTTCTTTAAAGTTAATTAAACCCTTTGAATAAGATTCAAAGGCGATATGCCGTTTAATAATGATTTAAGCATTAAGAAAAGTCTAGTGTCTCCATGACCAATGTCAAGGACGATAGCTGTAAAGGTTTGTCTTTAAAATCAATTAAACCCCTCGAATTAGGTTCGAGGCGATATCCAGTTTGAATAATTGTTTAAATATTTAGAAGAGTGTAGTGTCTCCTTGACCAGTGTCAAGGACGATAGCAGCAACAAGGTTTTCTTTAAGGTTAATTAAACCCTTTGAATAAGATTCAAAGGCGATATCCAGTTCAATAATGTATTAAATATTAAGAAAAGTTTAGTGTCTCCATGGCCAGTGTCAAGGACGATAGCCACAAAAGGTTTTCTTTAAGGTTAATTAAACCCTTTGAATGAGATTCAAAGGCGATATCCCGTTTAATGATTATTTGAATATTAAGAAAAATTCAGTGTTTCCTTGACCAATGTCAAGGACGATAGCTGTAAAGGTTTGTCTTTAAAATCAATTAAACCCCTCGAATTAGGTTCGAGGCGATGTCCAGTTTGAATAATTGTTTAAATATTTAGAAGAGTGTAGTGTCTCCTTGACCAGTGTCAAGGACGATAGCAGCAACAAGGTTTTCTTTAAGGTTAATTAACCCCTTTGAATAAGATTCAAAGGCGATATCCAGTTTAATAATAATTTAAGTATTAAGAAAAGTTTAGTGTCTCCTTGACCAGTGTCAAGGACGATAGCAGCAACAAGGTTTTCTTTAAGGTTAATTAAACCCTTTGAATAAGATTCAAAGGCGATATCCAGTTTAATAATGTATTAAATATTAAGAAAAGTTTAGTTTCTTCATGACCAATGTCAAGGACGATAGCTGTAAAGCTTTGTCTTTAAAATCAATTAAACCCCTCGAATTAGGTTCGAGGCGATATCCAGTTTGCATAATTATTTAAATATTTAGGAGAGTGTAGTATCTCCTTGACCAGTGTCAACGACGATAGCCACAAAAGGTTTTCTTTAAGGTTAATTAACCCCTTTGAATGAGATTCAAAGGCGATATCCAGTTTAATGATTATTTAAATATTATGAAAAGTTTAGTGTCTCGATGACCAATGTCAAGGACGATAGCTGTAAAGGTTTGTCTTTAAAATCAATTAAACCCCTCGAATTAGGTTCGAGGCGATATCCAGTTTGATTAATTCTATAAATATTTAGAAGAGTGTAGTGTCTCCTTGATCAGTGTCAAGGACGATAGCAGAAACAAGGTTTTCTTTAAGGTTAAATAACCCCTTTGAATGAGATTCAAAGGCGATATCCAGTTTAATAATGAATTAAATATTAAGAAAAGTTCAGTGTCTCCATGACCAATGACAATGACGATAGCCGCAAAAGGTTTTCTTTAAGGTTAAATAACCCCTTCGAATGAGATTCAAAGGCGATATCCAGTTTAATGATTATTTAAATATTAAGAAAAGTTTAGTGTCTCGATGACCAATGTCAAGGACGATAGCCGCAAAAGGGTTTCTTTAAGGTTAATTAAACCCTTTGAATAAGATTCAAAGTCGATATCCAGTTTAATAATGATTTACGCATTAACAAAAGTTTAGTGTCTTCATGACCAATGTCAAGGACGATGGCTGTAAAGGTTTGTCTTTAAAATCAATTAAACCCCTCGAATTAGGTTCAAGGCGATATCCTGTTTGATTAATTGTATAAATATTTAGAAAAGTTTAGTGTCTCCATGACCAATGTCAAGGACGATAGCTGTAAAAGGCTTTCTTTAAGGTTAATTAAACCCTTTGAATAAGATTCAAAGTCGATATCCAGTTTAATGATTATTTAAATATTAAGAAAAGTTTAGTGTCTCGATGACCAGTGTCAAGGACGATAGCCGCAAAAGGGTTTCTTTAAGGTTAATTAAACCCTTTGAATAAGATTCAAAGTCGATATCCAGTTTAATAATGATTTACGCATTAACAAAAGTTTAGTGTCTTCATGACCAATGTCAAGGACGATGGCTGTAAAGGTTTGTCTTTAAAATCAATTAAACCCCTCGAATTAGGTTCAAGGCGATATCCTGTTTGATTAATTGTATAAATATTTAGAAAAGTTTAGTGTCTCCATGACCAATGTCAAGGACGATAGCCGCAAAAGGTTTTCTTTAAAGTTAATTAAACCCTTTGAATAAGATTCAAAAACGATATGCAGGTCAATAATGATTTACGCATTAAGAAAAGTTTAGTGTCTCCATGACCAATGTCAAGGACGATAGCTGTAAAGGTTTGTCTTTAAAATCAATTAAACCCCTCGAATTAGGTTCGAGGCGATATCCAGTTTGATTAATTCTATAAATATTTAGAAGAGTTTAGTGTCTCCTTGACCAGTGTCAAGGACGATAGCAGCAAGAAGGTTTTCTTTAAGGTTAATTAAACCCTTTGAATAAGATTAAAAGGCGATATTCAGTTTAATAATGATATACGCATTAAGAAAAGTTTAGTGTCTCCATGATCAGTGTCAAGGACGATAGCAGTAAAGGTTTGTCTTTAAAATCAATTAAACCCCTCGAATTAGGTTCGAGGCGATATCCAGTTTGAATAATTGTTTAAATATTTAGAAAAGTTTAGTGTCTCCATGACCAATGTCAAGGACGATAGCCGCAAAAGGTTTTCTTTAAGGTTAATTAACCCCTTTGAATAAGATTCAAAGGCGATATCCAGTTTAATGATTATTTAAACATTAAGAAAAGTTTAGTGTCTCCATGACCAATGTCAAGGACGATAGCCGCAAAAGGTTTTCTTTAAGGTTAAATAACCCCTTTGAATGAGATTCAAAGGCGATATGCCGTTTAATAATGATTTACGCATTAAGAAAAGTTTAGTGTCTCCATGACCAATGTCAAGAACGATAGCTGTAAAGGTTTGTCTTTAAAATCAATTAAACCCCTCGAATTAGGTTCGAGGCGATATCCAGTTTGAATAATTGTTTAAATATTTAGAAGAGTTTAGTGTCTCCTTGACCAGTGTCAAGGACGATAGCCGCAAAAGGTTTTCTTTAAGGTTAATTAAACCCTTTGAATAAGATTCAAAGGCGATATCCAGTTTAATAATGATTTATACACTAAGAAAAGTTTAGTGTCTCCTTGACCAATGTCAAGGACGATAGCCACAAAAAGGTTTTCTTTATAGTTAATTAAACGCTTTGAATAAGTTTCATAGGCTATAGCCAGTTTAATAATGATTTTCGCATTAAGAAAAGTTTAGTTGTTCCATGACCAATGTCAAGGACGATAGCTGTAAAGGTTTGTCTTTAAAATCAATTAAACCCCTCGAATTAGGTTCGAGGCGATATCCAGTTTGATTAATTCTATAAATATTTAGAAGAGTGTAGTGTCTCCTTGACCAGTGTCAAGGACGATAGCAGCAACAAGGTTTTCTTTAAGGTTAAATAACCCCTTTGAATGAGATTCAAAGGCGATATCCAGTTTAATAATGAATTAAATATTAAGAAAAGTTCAGTGTCTCCATGACCAATGTCAAGGACGATAGCCGCAAAAGGTTTTCTTTAAGGTTAAATAACCCCTTTGAATGAGATTCAAAGGCGATATCCAGTTTAATAATGAATTAAATATTAAGAAAAGTTTAGTGTCTCCATGACCAATGTCAAGGACGATAGCCGCAAAAGGTTTTCTTTAAGGTTAAATAGCCCCTTGGAATGAGATTCAAAGGCGATATCCAGTTTAATAATGATTTACGCATTAAAAAAAATTTAGTGTCTTCATGACCAATGTCAAGGACGATAGCTGTAAAGGTTTGTCTTTAAAATCAATTAAACCCCTCGAATTAGGTTCAAGGCGATTACCTGTTTGATTAATTGTATAAATGTTTAGAAAAGTTTAGGGTCTCCATGACCAATGTCAAGGACGATAGCCGCAAAAGGTTTTCTTTAAGGTTAATTAACCCCTTTGAATGAGATTCAAAGGCGATATCCCGTTTAATGATTATTTGAATATTAAGAAAAATTCAGTGTTTCCTTGACCAATGTCAAGGACGATAGCCGCAAAAGGTTTTCTTTAAGGTTAATTAAACCCTTTGAATAAGATTCAAAGGCGATATCCAGTTTAATGATTATTTGAATATTAAGAAAAATTTAGTGTCTCCTTGACCAATGTCAAGGACGATAGCCACCACAAGGTTTTCTTTAAGGTTAATTAAACCCTTTGAATAAGATTCAAAGGCGATATTCAGTTTAATAATGATTTACGCATTAAGAAAAGTCTAGTGTCTCCATGACCAATGTCAAGGACGATAGCTGTAAAGGTTTGTCTTTAAAATCTATTAAACCCCTCGAATTAGGTTCGAGGCGATATCCAGTTGGAATAATTGTTTAAATATTTAGAAGAGTTTAGTGTCTCCTTGGCCAGTGTCAACGACGATAGCCGCAAAAGGTTTTCTTTAAGGTTAATTAAACCCTTTGAATAAGATTCAAAGGAGATATCCAGTTTAATAATAAATTAAATATTAAGAAAAGTTCAGTGTCTCCATGACCAATGTCAAGGACGATAGCCGCAAAAGGTTTTCTTTAAGGTTAAATAACCCCTTTGAATAAGATTCAAAGGCGATATCCAGTTTAATGATTATTTGAATATTAAGAAAAGTTTAGTGTCTCCTTGACCAATGTCAAGGACGATAGCTTTAAAAGTTTGTCTTTAAAATCAATTAAACCCCTCGAATTAGGTTCGAGGCGATATCCAGTTTGAATAATTGTTTAAATATTTAGAAGAGTTTAGTGTCTCCTTGGCCAGTGTCAAGGACGATAGCCGCAAAAGGTTTTCTTTAAGGTTAATTAAACCCTTTGAATAAGATTCAAAGGCGATATCCAGGTCAATAATGATTTACGCATTAAGAAAAGTTTAGTGGCTCCATGACCAATGTGAAGGACGATAGCTGTAAAGGTTTGTCTTTCAAATCTATTAAACCCCTCGAATTAGGTTCGAGGCGATATCCTGTTTGAATAATTGTTTAAATATTTAGAAGAGTTTTGTGTCTCCTTGGCCAGTGTCAAGGACGATAGCCGCAAAAGGTTTTCTTTAAGGTTAATTAAAGCCTTTGAATAAGATTCAAAGGAGATATCCAGTTTAATAATGATTTAAACACTAAGAAAAGTTTAGTGTCTCCTTGACCAATGTCAAGGACGATAGCCACAAAAAGGTTTTCTTTATAGTTAATTAAACGCTTTGAATAAGTTTCAAAGGCTATAGCCAGTTTAATAATGATTTTCGCATTAAGAAAAGTTTAGTGGCTCCATGACTAATGTCAAGGATGATAGCTGTAAAGGTTTGTCTTTAAAATCAATTAAACCGCTCGAATTAGGTTCGAGGCGATATCCAGTATGAATAATTGTTTAAATATTTAGAAGAGTGTAGTGTCTCCTTGACCAGTGTCAAGGACGATAGCAGCAACAAGGTTTTCTTTAAGGTTAATTAAACCCTTTGAATAAGATTCAAAGGCGATATCCAGTTTAATAATGAATTAAATATTAAGAAAAGTTTAGTGTCTCCATGGCCAATGTCAAGGACGATAGCCGAAAAGGTTTTCTTTAAGGTTAATTAAACCCTTTGAATAAGATTCAAAGGAGATATCCAGTTTAATAATGATTTACGCATTAGGAAAAGTTTAGTGTCTTCATGACCAATGTCAAGGAGGATAGCTGTAAAGGTTTGTCTTTAAAATCAATTAAACCCCTCGAATTAGGTTCGAGGCGATATCCAGTTTGAATAATTATTTAAATATTTAGAAGAGTGTAGTGTCTCCTTGACCAGTGTCAAGGACGATAGCCGCAAAAGGTTTTCTTTAAGCTTAATTAAACCCTTTGAATAAGAATCAACGGCGATATCCAGTTTAATAATGAATTAAATATTAAGAGAAGTTTAGTGTCTCCATGACCAGTGTCAAGGACGATAGCCACAAAAGGTTTTCTTTAAGGTTAATTAAACCCTTTGAATAAGATTCAAAGGCGATATCCAGTTTAATAATGATTTAAACACTAAGAAAAGTTTAGTGTCTCCTTGACCAGTGTCAAGGACGATAGCTGTAAAGGTTTGTCTTTAAAATCAATTAAACCCCTCGAATTAGGTTCGAGGCGATATCCAGTTTGAATAATTGTTTAAATATTTAGAAGAGTGTAGTGTCTCCTTGACCAGTGTCAAGGACGATAGCAGCAAAAGGTTTTCTTTAAGGTTAATTAAACCCTTTGAATAAGATTCAAAGGCGATATCCAGTTTAATAATGAATTAAATATTTAGAAGAGTGTAGTGTCTCCTTGACCAGTGTCAAGGACGATAGCCGCAAAAGGTTTTCTTTAAGGTTGATTAACCCCTTTGAAAGAGATTCAAAGGCGATATCCAGTTTAATGATTATTTGAATATTAAGAAAAATTCAGTGTTTCCTTGACCAATGTCAAGGACGATAGCTGAAAAAGGTTTTCTTTAAGGTTAATTAAACCATTTGAATAAGATTCAAAGGCGATATTCAGTTTAATAATGATTTACGCATTAAGAAAAGTTTAGTGTCTCCATGACCAGTGTCAAGGACGATAGCAGTAAAGGTTTGTCTTTAAAATCAATTAAACCCCTCGAATTAGGTTCGAGGCGATATCCAGTTTGATTAATTCTATAAATATTAAGAAAAGTTCAGTGTCTCCATGACCAATGTCAAGGACGATACCCGCAAAAGGTTTTCTTTAAGGTTAAATAACCCCTTTGAATAAGATTCAAAGGCGATATCCAGTTTAATAATGATTTACGCATTAAGAAAAGTTTAGTGTCTTCATGACCAATGTCAAGGACGATAGCTTTAAAGGTTTGTCTTTAAAATCAATTAAACCCCTCGAATTAGGTTCGAGGCGATATCCAGTTTCAATAATTGTTTAAATATTTAGAAGAGTTTAGTGTCTCCTTGGCCAGTGTCAAGGACGATAGCCGCAAAAGGTTTTCTTTAAGGTTAATTAAACCCTTTGAATAAGATTCAAAGGCGATATCCAGGTCAATAATGATTTACGCATTAAGAAAAGTTTAGTGGCTCCATGACCAATGTGAAGGACGATAGCTGTAAAGGTTTGTCTTTCAAATCTATTAAACCCCTCGAATTAGGTTCGAGGCGATATCCTGTTTGATTAATTGTATAAATATTTAGAAGAGTTTAGTGTCTCCATGACCAATGTCAAGCACGCTAGCCGCCACAAGGTTTTCTTTAAGGTTAATTAAAACCTTTGAATAAGATTCAAATGCGATAACCAGTTTAATAATGATTTAAACATTAAGAAAAGTTTAGTGTCTCCATGATCAGTGTCAAGGACGATAGCAGTAAAGGTTTGTCTTTAAAATCAATTAAACCCCTCGAACTAGGTTCGAGGCGATATCCAGTTTGATTAATTCTATAAATATTTAGAAGAGTGTATTGTCCCCTTGACCAGTGTCAAGGACGATAGCCACAACAAGGTTTTCTTTAAGGTTAATTAAACCCTTTGCATAAGATTCAAAGGGGATATCCAGTTTAATAATGATTTAAACATTAAGAAAAGTTTAGGGTCTCCATGACCAATGTCAAGGACGATAGCCGCAAAAGGTTTTCTTTAAGGTTAATTAACCCCTTTGAATGAGATTCAAAGGCGATATCCAGATTAATGATTATTTGAATATTAAGAAAAATTAAGTGTTTCCTTGACCAATGTCAAGGACGATAGCTGTAAAGGTTTGTCTTTAAAATCAATTAAACCCCTCGAATTAGGTTCGAGGCGATATCCAGTTTGAATAATTATTTAAATATTTAGAAGAGTGTAGTGTCTCCTTGACCAGTGTCAAGGACGATAGCAGCAAGAAGGTTTTCTTTAAGGTTAATTAAACCCTTTGAATAAGATTCAAAGGCGATATCCAGTTTAATGATTATTTGAATATTAAGAAAAATTTAGTGTCTCCTTGACCAATGTCAAGGACGATAGCCACCACAAGGTTTTCTTTAAGGTTAATTAAACCCTTTGAATAAGATTCAAAGGCGATATTCAGTTTAATAATGATTTACGCATTAAGAAAAGTCTAGTGTCTCCATGACCAATGTCAAGGACGATAGCTGTAAAGGTTTGTCATTAAAATCTATTAAAGCCCTCGAATTAGGTTCGAGGCGATATCCAGTTGGAATAATTGTTTAAATATTTAGAAGAGTTTAGTGTCTCCTTGGCCAGTGTCAAGGACGATAGCCGCAAAAGGTTGTCTTTAAGGTTAATTAAACCCTTTGAATAAGATTCAAAGGAGATATCCAGTTTAATAACGATTTAAACATTAAGAAAAGTTTAGTGTCTCCTTGACCAATGTCAAGGACGTAGCCACAAAAAGGTTTTCTTTAAAGTTAATTAAACCCTTTGAATAAGATTCAAAGGCGATATCCAGTTTAATAATGATTTACGCATTAAGAAAAGTTTAGTGTCTCCATGGCCAATGTCAAGGACGATAGCTGTAAAGGTTTGTCTTCAAAATCAATTAAACCTCTCGAATTAGGTTCGAGGCGATATCCAGTTTGATTAATTCTATAAATATTTAGAAGAGTTTAGTGTCTCCTTGGCCAGTGTCAAGGACGATAGCCGCAAATGGTTTTCTTTAAGGTTAATTAAACCCTTTGAATAAGATTCAATGGAGATATCCAGTTTAATAATAAATTAAATATTAAGAAAAGTTCAGTGTCTCCATGACCAATGTCAAGGACGATAGCCGCAAAAGGTTTTCTTTAAGGTTAAATAACCCCTTTGAATAAGATTCAAAGGCGATATCCAGTTTAATAATGATTTGAATATTTAGAAGAGTGTAGTGTCTCCTTGACCAGTGTCAAGGACGATAGCAGCAAAAGGTTTTCTTTAAGGTTAATTAAACCCTTTGAATAAGATTCAAAGGCGATATTCAGTTTAATAATGATTTACGCATTAAGAAAAGTTTAGTGTCTCCATGACCAGTGTCAAGGACGATAGCAGTAAAGGTTTGTCTTTAAAATCAATTAAACCCCTCGAATTAGGTTCGAGGCGATATCCAGTTTGAATAATTATTTAAATATTTAGAAGAGTGTAGTGTCTCCTTGACCAGTGTCAAGGACGATAGCCACAACAAGGTTGTCTATAAGGTTAATTAAACCCTTTGCATAAGATTCAAAGGCGATATTCAGTTTAATAATGATTTACGCATTAAGAAAAGTTTAGTGTCTCCACGACCAGTGTCAAGGACGATAGCGGTAAAGGTTTGTCTTTAAAATCAATTAAACCCCTCGAATTAGGTTCGAGGCGATAATCAGTTTGAATAATTGTTTAAATATTTAGAAGAGTTTAGTGTCTCCATGACCAATGTCAAGGACGATAGCCACAAAAAGGTTTTCTTTATAGTTAATTAAACGCTTTGAATAAGTTTCAAAGTCGATATCCAGTTTAATAATGATTTACGCATTAAGAAAAGTTTAGTGTCTCCATGACTAATGTCAAGGACGATCGCTGTAAAGGCTTGTCTTTAAAATCAATTAAACCCCTCGAATTAGGTTCGAGGCGATATCCAGTTTGAATAATTGTTTAAATATTTAGAAAAGTTTAGTGTCTCCATGACCAATGTCAAGGACGATAGCCGCAAAAGGTTTTCTTTAAGGTTAAATAACCCCTTTGAATGAGATTCAAAGGCGATATCCAGTTTAATGATTATTTAAATATTAAGAAAAGTTTAGTGTCTCCTTGACCAGTGTCAAGGACGATAGCGGCAAAAGGTTTTTTTTAAGGTTAATTAACCCCTTTGAATGAGATTCAAAGGCGATATCCAGTTTAATGATTATTTAAATATTAAGAAAAGTTTAGTGTCTCCATGACCAATGTCAAGGACGATAGCCGCAAAAGGTTTTCTTTAAGGTTAAATAACCCCTTTGAATGAGATTCAAAGGCGATATGCAGTTTAATAATGATTTAAGCATTAAGAAAAGTCTTGTGTCTCCATGACCAATGTCAACGACGGTAGCTGTAAAGGTCTGTCTTTAAAATCAATTAAACCCCTCGAATTAGGTTCGAGGCGATATCCAGTTTGAATAATTGTTTAAATATTTAGAAGAGTTTAGTGTCTCCATGACCAATGTCAAGGACGAAAGCCGAAAAGGTTTTCTTTAAAGTTAATTAAAACCTTTGAATAAGATTCAAAGGCGATAACCAGTTTGAATAATTGTTTAAATATTTAGAAGAGTTTAGTGTCTCCATGACCAATGTCAAGGACGATAGCCACAACAAGGTTCTCTTTAAAGTTAATTAAACCCTTTAAATTAGATTCAAAGGCGATATCCAGTTTAATAATGATTTAAACATTAAGAAAAGTTTAGGGTCTCCATGACCAATGTCAAGGACGAAAGCCGCGCAAAAGGTTTTCTTTAAGGATAATTAAACCTTTGAATAAGATTCAAAGGCGATATCCAGTTTAATGATTATTTAAATATTAAGAATAGTTTAGTGTCTCCTTGACCAAGATCAAGGACGATAGCCACAACAAGGTTTTCTTTAAGGTTAATTAAACCCTTTGCATAAGATTCAAAGGCGATATCCAGTTTAATAATAATTTAAGCATTAAGAAAAGTCTAGTGTCTCCATGACCAATGTCAAGGACGATAGCTGTAAAGGTTTGTCTTTAAAATCAATTAAACCCCTCGAATTAGGTTCGAGGCGATATCCAGTTTGAATAATTGTTTAAATATTTAGAAGAGTGTAGTGTCTCCTTGACCAGTGTCAAGGACGATAGCAGCAACAAGGTTTTCTTTAAGGTTAATTAAACCCTTTGAATAAGATTCAAAGGCGATATCCAGTTTAATAATGATTTAAACATTAAGAAAAGTTTAGTGTCTCCATGACCAATGTCAAGGACGATAGCCGAAAAGGTTTTCTTTAAGGTTAATTAAACCCTTTGAATAAGATTCAAAGGAGATATCCAGTTTAATAACGATTTAAACATTAAGAAAAGTTTAGTGTCTCCTTGACCAATGTCAAGGACGATAGCCACAAAAAGGTTTTCTTTAAAGTTAATTAAACCCTTTGAATAAGATTCAAAGGCGATATCCAGTTTAATAATGATTTACGCATTAAGAAAAGTTTAGTGTCTCCATGGCCAATGTCAAGGACGATAGCTGTAAAGGTTTGTCTTCAAAATCAATTAAACCTCTCGAATTAGGTTCGAGGCGATATCCAGTTTGATTAATTCTATAAATATTTAGAAGAGTTTAGTGTCTCCTTGGCCAGTGTCAAGGACGATAGCAGCAACAAGGTTTTCTTTAAGGTTAAATAACCCCTTTGAATAAGATTCAAAGGCGATATCCAGTTTAATAATGAATTAAATATTAAGAGAAGTTTAGTGTCTCCATGACCAGTGTCAAGGACGATAGCCACAAAAGGTTTTCTTTAAGGTTAATTAACCCCTTTGAATGAGATTCAAAGGCGATATCCAGTTTAATAATGATTTACGCATTAAGAAAAGTTTAGTGTCTCCATGACCAATGTCAACGACGATAGCTGTAAAGGTTTGTCTTTAAAATCAATTAAACCCCTCGAATTAGGTTCGAGGCGATATCCTGTTTGATTAATTGTATAAATATTTAGAAGAGTTTAGTGTCTCCTTGACCAGTGTCAAGGACGATAGCCGCAAAAGGTTTTCTTTAAGGTTAATTAAACCCTTTGAATAATATTCAAAGGAGATATCCAGTTTAATAACGATTTAAACATTAAGAAAAGTTTAGTGTCTCCTTGACCAGTGTCAAGGACGATAGCCACAAAAAGGTTTTCTTTAAAGTTAATTAAACGCTTTGAATAAGTTTCAAAGGCTATAGCCAGTTTAATAATGATTTACGCATTAAGAAAAGTTCAGTGTCTCCATGACCAATGTCAAGGACGATAGCTGTAAAGGTTTGTCTTTAAAATCAATTAAACCGCTCGAATTAGGTTCGAGGCGATATCCAGTATGAATAATTGTTTAAATATTTAGAAGAGTGTAGTGTCTCCTTGACCAGTGTCAAGGACGATAGCAGCAACAAGGTTTTCTTTAAGGTTAATTAAACCCTTTGAATAAGATTCAAAGGCGATATCCAGTTTAATAATAAATTAAATATTAAGAAAAGTTCAGTGTCTCCATGACCAATGTCAAGGACGATAGCCGCAAAAGGTTTTCTTTAAGGTTAAATAACCCCTTTGAATGAGATTCAAAGGCGATATCCAGTTTAATGATTATTTAAATATTAAGAAAAGTTTAGTGTCTCGATGACCAATGTGAAGGACGATAGCCGCAAAAGGGTTTCTTTAAGGTTAATTAAACCCTTTGAATAAGATTCAAAGTCGATATCCAGTTTAATAATGATTTACGCATTAAGAAAAGTTTAGTGTCTTCATGACCAATGTCAAGGACGATAGCTGTAAAGGTTTGTCTTTAAAATCAATTAAACCCCTCGAATTAGGTTCAAGGCGATATCCTGTTTGATTAATTGTATAAATATTTAGAAAAGTTTAGTGTCTCCATGACCAATGTCAAGGACGATAGCTGTAAAAGGCTTTCTTTAAGGTTAATTAAACCCTTTGAATAAGATTCAAAGGCGATATGCCGTTTAATAATGATTTAAGCATTAAGAAAAGTCTAGTGTCCCCATGACCAATGTCAAGGACGATAGCTGTAAAGGTTTGTCTTTAAAATCAATTAAACCCCTCGAATTAGGTTCGAGGCGATATCCAGTTTGAATAATTATTTAAATATTTAGAAGAGTGTAGTGTCTCCTTGACCAGTGTCAAGGACGATAGCCGCAAAAGGTTTTCTTTAAGGTTAATTAACCCCTTTGAATGAGATTCAAAGGCGATATCCAGATTAATGATTATTTGAATATTAAGAAAAATTAAGTGTTTCCTTTACCAATGTCAAGGACGATAGCCACCACAAGGTTTTCTTTAAAGTTAATTAAACCCTTTGAATAATATTCAAAGGCGATATGCAGTTTAATAATGATTTAAGCATTAAGAAAAGTCTTGTGTCTCCATGACCAATGTCAACGACGATAGCTGTAAAGGTTTGTCTTTAAAATCAATTAAACCCCTCGAATTAGGTTCGAGGCGATGTCCAGTTTGAATAATTGTTTAAATATTTAGAAGAGTGTAGTGTCTCCTTGACCAGTGTCAAGGACGATAGCAGCAACAAGGTTTTCTTTAAGGTTAATTAAACCCTTTGAATAAGATTCAAAGGCGATATCCAGTTTAATAATGTATTAAATATTAAGAAAAGTTTAGTGTCTCCATGACCAGTGTCAAGGACGATAGCCACAAAAGGTTTTCTTTAAGGTTAATTAACCCCTTTGAATGAGATTCAAAGGCGATATCCCGTTTAATGATTATTTGAATATTAAGAAAAATTCAGTGTTTCCTTGACCAATGTCAAGGACGATAGCTGTAAAGGTTTGTCTTTAAAATCAATTAAACCCCTCGAATTAGGTTCGAGGCGATATCCAGTTTGAATAATTGTTTAAATATTTAGAAGAGTTTAGTGTCTCCTTGACCAGTGTCAAGGACGATAGCCGCAAAAGGTTTTCTTTAAGGTTAATTAAACCCTTTGAATAAGATTCAAAGGCGATATCCAGTTTAATAATGATTTACGCATTAAGAAAAGTTTAGTGTCTCCATGACCAATGTCAAGGACGATAGCTGTAAAGGTTTGTCTTTAAAATCAATTAAACCCCTCGAATTAGGTTCGAGGCGATATCCAGTTTGAATAATTGTTTAAATATTTAGAAGAGTTTAGTGTCTCCTTGACCAGTGTCAAGGACGATAGCCGCAAAAGGTTTTCTTTAAGGTTAAATAACCCCTTTGAATAATATTCAAAGGAGATATCCAGTTTAATAACGATTTAAACATTAAGAAAAGTTTAGTGTCTCCTTGACCAATGTCAAGGACGATAGCCACAAAAAGGTTTTCTTTAAAGTTAATTAAACGCTTTGAATAAGTTTCAAAGGCTATAGCCAGTTTAATAATGATTTACGCATTAAGAAAAGTTTAGTGGCTCCATGACCAATGCCAAGGACGATAGCTGTAAAGGTTTGTCATTAAAATCAATTAAACCCCTCGAATTAGGTTCGAGGCGATGTCCAGTTTGAATAATTGTTTAAATATTTAGAAGAGTGTAGTGTCTCCTTGACCAGTGTCAAGGACGATAGCAGCAACAAGGTTTTCTTTAAGGTTAATTAAACCCTTTGAATAAGATTCAAAGGCGATATCCAGTTTAATAATGTATTAAATATTAAGAAAAGTTTAGTTTCTTCATGACCAATGTCAAGGACGATAGCTGTAAAGCTTTGTCTTTAAAATCAATTAAACCCCTCGAATTAGGTTCGAGGCGATATCCAGTTTGCATAATTATTTAAATATTTAGAAGAGTTTAGTGTCTCCTTGGCCAGTGTCAAGGACGATAGCCGCAAATGGTTTTCTTTAAGGTTAATTAAACCCTTTGAATAAGATTCAATGGAGATATCCAGTTTAATAATGATTTAAGCATTAAGAAAAGTTTAGTGTCCCCTTGACCAGTGTCAAGGACGATAGCCACAACAAGGTTTTCTTTAAAATCAATTAAACCCCTCGAATTGGGTTCGAGGCCATATCCAGTTTGTATAATTATTTAAATATTTAGAAGAGTGTAGTGTCTCCTTGACCAGTGTCAAGGACGATAGCAGCAAGAAGGTTTTCTTTAAGGTTAATTAAACCCTTAGAATAAGATTCAATGGCGATATCCAGGTCAATAATGATTTACGCATTAAGAAAAGTTTAGGGTCTCCATGACCAATGTCAAGGACGATAGCCGCAAAAGGTTTTCTTTAAGGTTAATTAAACCCTTTGAATAAGATTCAAAGGCGATATTCAGTTTAATAATGATTTACGCATTAAGAAAAGTTTAGTGTCTCCATGACCAGTGTCAAGGACGATAGCAGTAAAGGTTTGTCTTTAAAATCAATTAAACCCCTCGATTTAGGTTCGAGGCGATATCCAGTTTGATTAATTCTACAAATATTTAGAAGAGTTTAGTGTCTCCTTGACCAGTGTCAAGGACGATAGCCGCAAAAGGTTTTCTTTAAGGTTAATTAACCCCTTTGAATGAGATTCAAAGGCGATATCCAGTTTAATGATTATTTGAATATTAAGAAAAGTTTAGTGTCTCCATGACCAATTTCAAGGACGATAGCCGCAAAAGGTTTTCTTTAAGCTTAATTAACCCCTTTGAATGAGATTCAAAGGCGATATCCAGTTTAATGATTATTTAAATAATAAGAAAAGTTTAGTGTCTCGATGACCAATGTCAAGGACGATAGCCGAAAAGGTTTTCTTTAAGGTTAATTAAACCCTTTGAATAAGATTCAAAGGAGATATCCAGTTTAATAACGATTTAAACATTAAGAAAAGTTTAGTGTCTCCTTGACCAATGTCAAGGACGATAGCCACAAAAAGGTTTTCTTTAAAGTTAATTAAACCCTTTGAATAAGATTCAAAGGAGATATCCAGTTTAATAATAAATTAAATATTAAGAAAAGTTCAGTGTCTCCATGACCAATGTCAAGGACGATAGCTGTAAAGGTTTGTCTTTAAAATCAATTAAACCCCTCGAATTAGGTTCGAGGCGATGTCCAGTTTGAATAATTGTTTAAATATTTAGAAGAGTGTAGTGTCTCCTTGACCAGTGTCAAGGACGATAACAGCAAAAAGGTTTTCTTTAAGGTTAATTAAACCCTTTAAATAAGATTCAAAGGCGATATCCAGTTTTATAATGATATAAGCATTAAGAAAAGTCTAGTCTCTCCATGACCAATGTCAAGGACGATAACTGTAAAGGTTTGTCTTTAAAATCAATTAAACCCCTCGAATTAGGTTCGAGGCGATATCCAGTTTGATTAATTCTATAAATATTTAGAAGAGTGTAGTGTCTCCTTGACCAGTGTCAAGGACGATAGCAGCAACAAGGTTTTCTTTAAGGTTAAATAACCCCTTTGAATGAGATTCAAAGGCGATATCCAGTTTAATAATGAATTAAATATTAAGAAAAGTTCAGTGTCTCCATGACCAATGTCAAGGACGATAGCCGCAAAAGGTTTTCTTTAAGGTTAAATAGCCCCTTGGAATGAGATTCAAAGGCGATATCCAGTTTAATAATGATTTAAATATTAAGAAAAGTTTAGTGTCTCGATGACCAATGTCAAGGACGATAGCCGCAAAAGGGTTTCATTAAGGTTAATTAAACCCTTTGAATAAGATTCAAAGTCGATATCCAGTTTAATAATGATTTACGCATTAAGAAAAGTTTAGTGTCTTCATGACCAATGTCAAGGACGATAGCTGTAAAGGTTTGTCTTTAAAATCAATTAAACCCCTCGAATTAGGTTCAAGGCGATATCCTGTTTGATTAATTGTATAAATATTTAGAAAAGTTTAGTGTCTCGATGACCAATGTCAAGGACGATAGCCGCAAAAGGGTTTCTTTAAGGTTAATTAAACAATTTGAATAAGATTCAAAGTCGATATCCAGTTTAATAATGATTTACGCATTAAAGAAAGTTTAGTGTCTTCACGACCAATGTCAAGGACGATAGCTGTAAAGGTTTGTCTTTAAAATCAATTAAACCCCTCGAATTAGGTTCCAGGCGATATCCAGTTTGATTAATTCTATAAATATTTAGAAGAGTGTAGTGTCTCCTTGACCAGTGTCAAGGACGATAGCAGCAACAAGGTTTTCTTTAAGGTTAAATAACCCCTTTGAATGAGATTCAAAGGCGATATCCAGTTTAATGATTATTTAAACATTAAGAAAAGTTTAGTGTCTCCATGACCAATGTCAAGGACGATAGCCGCAAAAGGTTTTCTTTAAGGTTAAATAACCCCTTTGAATGAGATTCAAAGGCGATATCCAGTTTAATGATTATTTAAATATTAAGAAAAGTTTAGTGTCTCCATGACCAATGTCAAGGACGATAGCCGCAAAAGGTTTTCTTTAAGGTTAATTAAACCCTTTGAATAAGATTCAAAGTCGATATCCAGTTTAATAATGATTTACGCATTAAGAAAAGTTTAGTGTCTCCATGACCAATGTCAAGGACGATAGCCGCAAAAGGTTTTCTTTAAGGTTAAATAACCCCTTTGAATGAGATTCAAAGGCGATATCCAGTTTAATGATTATTTAAATATTAAGAAAAGTTTAGTGTCTCCTTGGCCAGTGTCAAGGACGATAGCCGCAAAAGGTTTTCTTTAATGTTAATTAAAGCCTTTGAATAAGATTCAAAGGAGATATCCAGTTTAATAATGATTTAAACACTAAGAAAAGTTTAGTGTCTCCTTGACCAATGTCAAGGACGATAGCAGCAACAAGGTTTTCTTTAAGGTTAATTAAACCCTTTGAATAAGATTCAAAGGCGATATCCAGTTTAATAATAAATTAAATATTAAGAAAAGTTCAGTGTCTCCATGACCAATGTCAAGGACGATAGCTGTAAAGGTTTGTCTTTAAAATCAATTAAACCGCTCGAATTAGGTTCGAGGCGATATCCAGTATGAATAATTGTTTAAATATTTAGAAGAGTGTAGTGTCTCCTTGACCAGTGTCAAGGACGATAGCAGCAACAAGGTTTTCTTTAAGGTTAATTAAACCCTTTGAATAAGATTCAAAGGCGATATCCAGTTTGAATAATTGTTTAAATATTTAGAAGAGTTTAGTGTCTCCATGACCAATGTCAAGGACGATAGCCACAAAAAGGTTTTCTTTATAGTTAATTAAACGCTTTGAATAAGTTTCAAAGTCGATATCCAGTTTAATAATGATTTACGCATTAAGAAAAGTTTAGTGTCTCCATGACTAATGTCAAGGACGATAACTGTAAAGGTTTGTCTTTAAAATCAATTAAACCCCTCGAATTAGGTTCGAGGCGATATCCAGTTTGATTAATTCTATAAATATTTAGAAGAGTGTAGTGTCTCCTTGACCAGTGTCAAGGACGATAGCAGCAACAAGGTTTTCTTTAAGGTTAAATAACCCCTTTGAATGAGATTCAAAGGCGATATCCAGTTTAATGATTATTTAAATATTAAGAAAAGTTTAGTGTCTCGATGACCAATGTCAAGGACGATAGCCGCAAAAGGTTTTCTTTAAGGTTAATTAAACCCTTTGAATAAGATTCAAAGGCGATATGCCGTTTAATAATGATTTACGCATTAAGAAAAGTTTAGTGTCTCCATGACCAATGTCAAGGACGATAGCTGTAAAGGTTTGTCTTTAAAATCAATTAAACCCCTCGAATTAGGTTCGAGGCGATATCCAGTTTGAATAATTGTTTAAATATTTAGAAGAGTTTAGTGTCTCCTTGACCAGTGTCAAGGACGATAGCCGCAAAAGGTTTTCTTTAAGGTTAATTAAACCCTTTGAATAAGATTCAAAGGCGATATCCAGTTTAATAATGATTTAAACACTAAGAAAAGTTTAGTGTCTCCTTGACCAATGTCAAGGACGATAGCCACAAAAAGGTTTTCTTTATAGTTAATTAAACGCTTTGAATAAGTTTCATAGGCTATAGCCAGTTTAATAATGATTTTCGCATTAAGAAAAGTTTAGTGGCTCCATGACTAATGTCAAGGATGATAGCTGTAAAGGTTTGTCTTTAAAATCAATTAAACCGCTCGAATTAGGTTCGAGGCGATATCCAGTATGAATAATTGTTTAAATATTTAGAAGAGTGTAGTGTCTCCTTGACCAGTGTCAAGGACGATAGCAGCAACAAGGTTTTCTTTAAGGTTAAATAACCCCTTTGAATGAGATTCAAAGGCGATATCCAGTTTAATAATGAATTAAATATTAAGAAAAGTTCAGTGTCTCCATGACCAATGACAATGACGATAGCCGCAAAAGGTTTTCTTTAAGGTTAAATAACCCCTTCGAATGAGATTCAAAGGCGATATCCAGTTTAATGATTATTTAAATATTAAGAAAAGTTTAGTGTCTCGATGACCAATGTCAAGGACGATAGCCGCAAAAGGGTTTCTTTAAGGTTAATTAAACCCTTTGAATAAGATTCAAAGTCGATATCCAGTTTAATAATGATTTACGCATTAAGAAAAGTTTAGTGTCTTCATGACCAATGTCAAGGACGATAGCTGTAAAGGTTTGTCTTTAAAATCAATTAAACCCCTCGAATTAGGTTCAAGGCGATATCCTGTTTGATTAATTGTATAAATATTTAGAAAAGTTTAGTGTCTCCATGACCAATGTCAAGGACGATAGCTGTAAAAGGCTTTCTTTAAGGTTAATTAAACCCTTTGAATAAGATTCAAAGTCGATATCCAGTTTAATAATGATTTACGCATTAAGAAAAGTTTAGTGTCTTCATGACCAATGTCAAGGACGATAGCTGTAAAGGTTTGTCTTTAAAATCAATTAAACCCCTCGAATTAGGTTCAAGGCGATATCCTGTTTGATTAATTGTATAAATATTTAGAAAAGTTTAGGGTCTCCATGACCAATGTCAAGGACGATAGCCGCAAAAGGTTTTCTTTAAGGTTAATTAACCCCTTTGAATAAGATTGAAAGGCGATATCCAGTTTGATGATTACTTGAATATTAAGAAAAATTTAGTGTCTCCTTGACCTATGTCAAGGACGATAGCCACCACAAGGTTTTCTTTAAAGTTAATTAAACCCTTTGAATAAGATTCAAAGGCGATATGCCGTTTAATAATGATTTAAGCATTAAGAAAAGTCTAGTGTCTCCATGACCAATGTCAAGGACGATAGCTGTAAAGGTTTGTCTTTAAAATCAATTAAACCCCTCGAATTAGGTTCGAGGCGATATCCAGTTTGAATAATTGTTTAAATATTTAGAAGAGTGTAGTGTCTCCTTGACCAGTGTCAAGGACGATAGCAGCAACAAGGTTTTCTTTAAGGTTAATTAAACCCTTTGAATAAGATTCAAAGGCGATATCCAGTTTAATAATGAATTAAATATTAAGAGAAGTTTAGTGTCTCCATGACCAGTGTCAAGGACGATAGCCACAAAAGGTTTTCTTTAAGGTTAATTAACCCCTTTGAATGAGATTCAAAGGCGATATCCAGTTTAATGATTATTTGAATATTAAGAAAAATTCAGTGTTTCCTTGACCAATGTCAAGGACGATAGCTGTAAAGGTTTGTCTTTAAAATCAATTAAACCCCTCGAATTAGGTTCGAGGCGATATCCAGTTTGAATAATTGTTTAAATATTTAGAAGAGTTTAGTGTCTCCTTGACCAGTGTCAAGGACGATAGCCGCAAAAGGTTGTCTTTAAGGTTAATTAAACCCTTTGAATAAGATTCAAAGGCGATATCCAGTTTAATAATGATTTACGCATTAAGAAAAGTTTAGTGTCTCCATGACCAATGTCAAGGACGATAGCTGTAAAGGTTTGTCTTTAAAATCAATTAAACCCCTCGAATTAGGTTCGAGGCGATATCCAGTTTGAATAATTGTTTAAATATTTAGAAGAGTTTAGTGTCTCCTTGACCAGTGTCAAGGACGATAGCCGCAAAAGGTTTTCTTTAAGGTTAATTAAACCCTTTGAATAAGATTCAAAGGCGATATCCAGTTTAATAATGATTTAAACACTAAGAAAAGTTTAGTGTCTCCTTGACCAATGTCAAGGACGATAGCCACAAAAAGGTTTTCTTTATAGTTAATTAAACGCTTTGAATAAGTTTCATAGGCTATAGCCAGTTTAATAATGATTTTCGCATTAAGAAAAGTTTAGTGGCTCCATGACTAATGTCAAGGATGATAGCTGTAAAGGTTTGTCTTTAAAATCAATTAAACCGCTCGAATTAGGTTCGAGGCGATATCCAGTATGAATAATTGTTTAAATATTTAGAAGAGTGTAGTGTCTCCTTGACCAGTGTCAAGGACGATAGCAGCAACAAGGTTTTCTTTAAGGTTAAATAACCCCTTTGAATGAGATTCAAAGGCGATATCCAGTTTAATAATGAATTAAATATTAAGAAAAGTTCAGTGTCTCCATGACCAATGTCAAGGACGATAGCTGTAAAGGTTTGTCTTTAAAATCAATTAAACCCCTCGAATTAGGTTCGAGGCGATATCCTGTTTGATTAATTGTATAAATATTTAGAAGAGTTTAGTGTCTCCTTGACCAGTGTCAAGGACGATAGCCGCAAAAGGTTTTCTTTAAGGTTAATTGAACCCTTTGAATAAGATTCAAAGGCGATATCCAGTTTAATAATGATTTAAGCATTAAGAAAAGTTTAGTGTCTCCATGACCAGTGTCAAGGACGATAGCCACAAAAGGTTTTCTTTAAGGTTAATTAACCCCTTTGAATAAGATTGAAAGGCGATATCCAGTTTGAATAATTGTTTAAATATTTAGAAGAGTTTAGTGTCTCCTTGACCAGTGTCAAGGACGATAGCCGCAAAAGGTTTTCTTTAAGGTTAATTAAACCCTTTGAATAAGATTCAAAGGCGATATCCAGTTTAATAATGATTTACGCATTAAGAAAAGTTTAGTGTCTCCATGACCAATGTCAAGGACGATAGCTGTAAAAGGCTTTCTTTAAGGTTAATTAAACCCTTTGAATAAGATTCAAAGTCGATATCCAGTTTAATAATGATTTACGCATTAAGAAAAGTTTAGTGTCTTCATGACCAATGTCAAGGACGATAGCTGTAAAGGTTTGTCTTTAAAATCAATTAAACCCCTCGAATTAGGTTCAAGGCGATATCCTGTTTGATTAATTGTATAAATATTTAGAAAAGTTTAGGGTCTCCATGACCAATGTCAAGGACGATAGCCGCAAAAGGTTTTCTTTAAGGTTAATTAACCCCTTTGAATAAGATTCAAAGGCGATATCCAGTTTAATGATTATTTAAACATTAAGAAAAGTTTAGTGTCTCCATGACCAATGTCAAGGACGATAGCCGCAAAAGGTTTTCTTTAAGGTTAAATAACCCCTTTGAATGAGATTCAAAGGCGATATCCAGTTTAATGATTATTTAAATATTAAGAAAAGTTTAGTGTCTCGATGACCAATGTCAAGGACGATAGCCGCAAAAGGGTTTCATTAAGGTTAATTAAACCCTTTGAATAACATTCAAAGTCGATATCCAGTTTAATAATGATTTACGCATTAAGAAAAGTTTAGTGTCTCCTTGACCAGTGTCAAGGACGATAGCAGCAACAAGGTTTTCTTTAATGTTAAATAACCCCTTTGAATGAGATTCAAAGGCGATATCCAGTTTAATAATGAATTAAATATTAAGAAAAGTTCAGTGTCTCCATGACCAATGACAATGACGATAGCTATAAAGGTTTGTCTTTAAAATCAATTAAACCCCTCGAATTAGGTTCGAGGCGATATCCAGTTTGAATAATTGTTTAAATATTTAGAAGAGTTTAGTGTCTCCTTGACCAGTGTCAAGGACGATAGCCACAAAAAGGTTTTCTTTATAGTTAATTAAACGCTTTGAATAAGTTTCATAGGCTATAGCCAGTTTAATAATGATTTTCGCATTAAGAAAAGTTTAGTGGCTCCATGACTAATGTCAAGGATGATAGCTGTAAAGGTTTGTCTTTAAAATCAATTAAACCGCTCGAATTAGGTTCGAGGCGATATCCAGTATGAATAATTGTTTAAATATTTAGAAGAGTGTAGTGTCTCCTTGACCAGTGTCAAGGACGATAGCAGCAACAAGGTTTTCTTTAAGGTTAAATAACCCCTTTGAATGAGATTCAAAGGCGATATCCAGTTTAATAATGAATTAAATATTAAGAAAAGTTCAGTGTCTCCATGACCAATGACAATGACGATAGCCGCAAAAGGTTTTCTTTAAGGTTAAATAACCCCTTCGAATGAGATTCAAAGGCGATATCCAGTTTAATGATTATTTAAATATTAAGAAAAGTTTAGTGTCTCGATGACCAATGTCAAGGACGATAGCCGCAAAAGGGTTTCTTTAAGGTTAATTAAACCCTCTGAATAAGATTCAAAGTCGATATCCAGTTTAATAATGATTTACGCATTAAGAAAAGTTTAGTGTCTTCATGACCAATGTCAAGGACGATAGCTGTACAGGTTTGTCTTTAAAATCAATTAAACCCCACGAATTAGGTTCAAGGCGATATCCTGTTTGATTAATTGTATAAATATTTAGAAAAGTTTAGGGTCTCCATGACCAATGTCACGGACGATAGCCGCAAAAGGGTTTCTTTAAGGTTAATTAAACCCTTTGAATAAGATTCAAAGTCGATATCCAGTTTAATAATGATTTACGCATTAAGAAAAGTTTAGTGTCTTCATGACCAATGTCAAGGACGATAGCTGTAAAGGTTTGTCTTTAAAATCAATTAAACCGCTCGAATTAGGTTCGAGGCGATATCCAGTATGAATAATTGTTTATATATTTAGAAGAGTGTAGTGTCTCCTTGACCAGTGTCAAGGACGATAGCAGCAACAAGGTTTTCTTTAAGGTTAAATAACCCCTTTGAATGAGATTCAATGGCGATATCCAGTTTAATAATGAATTAAATATTAAGAAAAGTTCAGTGTCTCCATGACCAATGACAATGACGATAGCCGCAAAAGGTTTTCATTAAGGTTAAATAACCCCTTCGAATGAGATTCAAAGGCGATATCCAGTTTAATGATTATTTAAATATTAAGAAAAGTTTAGTGTCTCGATGACCAATGTCAAGGACGATAGCCGCAAAAGGGTTTCTTTAAGGTTAATTAAACCCTTTGAATAAGATTCAAAGTCGATATCCAGTTTAATAATGATTTACGCATTAAGAAAAGTTTAGTGTCTCCATGACCAATGTCAAGGACGATAGCCGCAAAAGGTTTTCTTTAAGGTTAAATAACCCCTTTGAATGAGATTCAAAGGCGATATCCAGTTTAATGATTATTTAAATATTAAGAAAAGTTTAGTGTCTCGATGACCAATGTCAAGGACGATAGCCGCAAAAGGGTTTCATTAAGGTTAATTAAACCCTTTGAATAAAATTCAAAGTCGATATCCAGTTTAATAATGATTTACGCATTAAGAAAAGTTTAGTGTCTCCTTGACCAGTGTCAAGGACGATAGCAGCAACAAGGTTTTCTTTAATGTTAAATAACCCCTTTGAATGAGATTCAAAGGCGATATCCAGTTTAATAATGAATTAAATATTAAGAAAAGTTCAGTGTCTCCATGACCAATGACAATGACGATAGCTATAAAGGTTTGTCTTTAAAATCAATTAAACCCCTCGAATTAGGTTCGAGGCGATATCCAGTTTGAATAATTGTTTAAATATTTAGAAGAGTTTAGTGTCTCCTTGACCAGTGTCAAGGACGATAGCCGCAAAAGGTTTTCTTTAAGGTTAATTAAACCCTTTGAATAAGATTCAAAGGCGATATCCAGTTTAATAATGATTTAAACACTAAGAAAAGTTTAGTGTCTCCTTGACCAATGTCAAGGACGATAGCCACAAAAAGGTTTTCTTTATAGTTGATTAAACGCTTTGAATAAGTTTCATAGGCTATAGCCAGTTTAATAATGATTTTCGCATTAAGAAAAGTTTAGTGGCTCCATGACTAATGTCAAGGATGATAGCTGTAAAGGTTTGTCTTTAAAATCAATTAAACCGCTCGAATTAGGTTCGAGGCGATATCCAGTATGAATAATTGTTTAAATATTTAGAAGAGTGTAGTGTCTCCTTGACCAGTGTCAAGGACGATAGCAGCAACAAGGTTTTCTTTAAGGTTAAATAACCCCTTCGAATGAGATTCAAAGGCGATATCCAGTTTAATGATTATTTAAATATTAAGAAAAGTTTAGTGTCTCGATGACCAATGTCAAGGACGATAGCCGCAAAAGGGTTTCTTTAAGGTTAATTAAACCCTCTGAATAAGATTCAAAGTCGATATCCAGTTTAATAATGATTTACGCATTAAGAAAAGTTTAGTGTCTTCATGACCAATGTCAAGGACGATAGCTGTAAAGGTTTGTCTTTAAAATCAATTAAACCCCTCGAATTAGGTTCAAGGCGATATCCTGTTTGATTAATTGTATAAATATTTAGAAAAGTTTAGGGTCTCCATGACCAATGTCACGGACGATAGCCGCAAAAGGGTTTCTTTAAGGTTAATTAAACCCTTTGAATAAGATTCAAAGTCGATATCCAGTTTAATAATGATTTACGCATTAAGAAAAGTTTAGTGTCTTCATGACCAATGTCAAGGACGATAGCTGTAAAGGTTTGTCTTTAAAATCAATTAAACCGCTCGAATTAGGTTCGAGGCGATATCCAGTATGAATAATTGTTTAAATATTTAGAAGAGTGTAGTGTCTCCTTGACCAGTGTCAAGGACGATAGCAGCAACAAGGTTTTCTTTAAGGTTAAATAACCCCTTTGAATGAGATTCAATGGCGATATCCAGTTTAATAATGAATTAAATATTAAGAAAAGTTCAGTGTCTCCATGACCAATGACAATGACGATAGCCGCAAAAGGTTTTCATTAAGGTTAAATAACCCCTTCGAATGAGATTCAAAGGCGATATCCAGTTTAATGATTATTTAAATATTAAGAAAAGTTTAGTGTCTCGATGACCAATGTCAAGGACGATAGCCGCAAAAGGGTTTCTTTAAGGTTAATTAAACCCTTTGAATAAGATTCAAAGGCGATATCCAGTTTAATGATTATTTGAATATTAAGAAAACTTCAGTGTTTCCTTGACCAATGTCAAGGACGATAGCTGTAAAGGTTTGTCTTTAAAATCAATTAAACCCCTCGAATTAGGTTCGAGGCGATATTTAGTTTGAATAATTATTTAAATATTTAGAAGAGTGTAGTGTCTCCTTGATCAGTGTCAAGGACGATAGCAGCAACTAGGTTTTCTTTAAGGTTAATTAAACCCTTTGAATAAGATTCAAAGGCGATATCCAGTTTAATAATGATTTACGCATTAAGAAAAGTTTAGTGTCTTCATGACCAATGTCAAGGACGATAGCTGTAAAGGTTTGTCTTTAAAATCAATTAAACCCCCCAAATTAGGTTCGAAGCGATATCCTGTTTGATTAATTGTATAAATATTTAGAAGAGTTTAGTGTCTCCTTGACCAGTGTCAAGGACGATAGCCGCAAAAGGTTAATTAAACCCTTTGAATAAGATTCAAAGGCGATATCCAGTTTAATAATGAATTAAATATTAAGAAAAGTTTAGTGTCTCCATGGCCAATGTCAAGGACGATAGCCGAAAAGGTTTTCTTTAAGGTTAATTAAACCCTTTGAATAAGATTCAAAGGAGATATCCAGTTTAATAATGATTTACGCATTAGGAAAAGTTTAGTGTCTTCATGACCAATGTCAAGGAGGATAGCTGTAAAGGTTTGTCTTTAAAATCAATTAAACCCCTCGAATTAGGTTCGAGGCGATATCCTGTTTGATTAATTGTATAAATATTTAGAAGAGTTTAGTGTCTCCTTGACCAGTGTCAAGGACGATAGCCGCAAAAGGTTTTCTTTAAGGTTAATTAAACCCTTTGAATATGATTCAAAGGCGATATCCAGTTTAATAATGATTTACGCATTAAAAAAAGTTTAGTGTCTCCATGACCAATGTCAAGGACGATAGCTGTAAAGGTTTGTCTTTAAAATCAATTAAACCCCTCGAATTAGGTTCGAGACGATATCCAGTTTGAATAATTGTTTAAATATTTAGAAGGACGATAGCCGCAAAAGGTTTTCTTTAAGGTTAATTAAACGCTTTGAATAAGTTTCAAAGGCTATAGCCAGTTTAATAATGATTTAATCATTAAGAAAAGTCTAGTGTCTCCATGACCAATGTCAAGGACGATAGCTGTAAAGGTTTGTCTTTAAAATCAATTAAACCCCTCGAATTAGGTTCGAGGCGATATCCAGTTTGAATAATTATTTAAATATTTAGAAGAGTGTAGTGTCTCCTTGACCAGTGTCAAGGACGATAGCCGCAAAAGGTTTTCTTTAAGCTTAATTAACCCCTTTGAATGAGATTCAAAGGCGATATCCAGTTTAATGATTATTTAAATATTAAGAAAAGTTTAGTGTCTCGATGTCCAATGTCAAGGACGATAGCCGCAAAGGGTTTCTTTAAGGTTAATTAAACCCTTTGAATAAGATTCAAAGTCGATATCCAGTTTAATAATGATTTACGCATTAAGAAAAGTTTAGTGTCTCCATGACCAATGTCAAGGACGATAGCTGTAAAGGTTTGTCTTTAAAATCAATTAAACCCCTCGAATTAGGTTCGAGGCGATATCCAGTTTGAATAATTGTTTAAATATTTAGAAGAGTGTAGTGTCTCCTTGACCAGTGTCAAGGACGATAGCAGCAAGAAGGTTTTCTTTAAGGTTAAATAACCCCTTTGAATGAGATTCAAAGGCGATATCCAGTTTAATGATTATTTGAATATTAAGAAAAATTTAGTGTCTCCTTGACCAATGTCAAGGACGATAGACACCACAAGGTTTTCTTTAAGGTTAATTAACCCCTTTGAATGAGATTCAAAGGCGATATCCAGTTTAATGATTATTTGAATATTAAGAAAAATTTAGTGTCTCCTTGACCAATGTCAAGGACGATAGCCACCACAAGGTTTTCTTTAAAGTTAATTAAACCCTTTGAATAAGATTCAAAGGCGATATTCAGTTTAATAATGATTTACGCATTAAGAAAAGTTTAGTGGCTCCATGACTAATGTCAAGGACGATCGCTGTAAAGGTTTGTCTTTAAAATCAATTAAACCCCTCGAATTAGGTTCGAGGCGATATCCAGTTTGAATAATTGTTTAAATATTTAGAAGAGTTTAGTGTCTCCTTGACCAGTGTCAAGGACGATAGCCGCAAAAGGTTTTCTTTAAGGTTAATTAAAGCCTTTGAATAAGTTTATAAGGAGATATCCAGTTTAATAATGATTTAAACACTAAGAAAAGTTTAGTGTCTCCTTGACCAATGTCAAGGACGATAGCCGCAAAAGGTTTTCTTTAAGGTTAAATAACTCCTTTGAATGAGATTCAAAGGAGATATCCAGTTTAATGATTATTTAAATATTAAGAAAAGTTTAGTGTCTCGATGACCAATGTCAAGGACGATAGCCGCAAAAGGTTTTCTTTAAGGTTAAATAACCCCTTTGAATGAGATTCAAAGGCGATATCCAGTTTAATGATTATTTAAATATTAAGAAAAGTTTAGTGTCTCGATGACCAATGTCAAGGACGATAGCCGCAACAGGGTTTCTTTAAGGTTAATTAACCCCTTTGAATAAGATTGAAAGGCGATACCCAGTTTGATGATTATTTGAATATTAAAAAAAATATAGTGTCTCCTTGACCAATGTCAAGGACGATAGCCACCACAAGATTTTCTTTAAAGTTAATTAAACCCTTTGAATAAGATTCAAAGGCGATATTCAGTTTAATAATGATTTACGCATTAAGAAAAGTTTAGTGTCTCCATGACCAGTGTCAAGGACGATAGCAGTAAAGGTTTGTCTTTAAAATCAATTAAACCCCTCGAATTAGGTTCGAGGCGATATCCAGTTTGATTAATTCTATAAATATTTAGAAGAGTTTAGTGTCTCCTTGACCAGTGTCAAGGACGATAGCCGCAAAAGGTTTTCTTTAAGGTTAATTAACCCCTTTGAATGAGATTCAAAGGCGATATCCAGTTTAATGATTATTTGAATATTAAGAAAAATTCAGTGTTTCCTTGACCAATGTCAAGGACGATAGCTGAAAAGGTTTGTCTTTAAAATCAATTAAACCCCTCGAATTAGGTTCGAGGCGATATCCAGTTTGAATAATTATTTAAATATTTAGAAGAGAGTTGTGGCTCCTTGACAAGTGTCAAGGACGATGGCAGCAACAAGGTTTTCTTTACGGTTAATTAAACACTTTGAATAAGATTCAAAGGCGATATCCAGTTTAATGCTTATTTGAATATTAAGAAAAATTTAGTGTCTCCTTGACCAATGTCAAGGACGCTAGCCACCACAAGGTTTTCTTTAAAGTTAATTAAACCCTTTGAATAAGATTCAAAGGCGATATGCAGTTTAATAATGATTTAAGCATTAAGAAAAGTCTAGTGTCTCCATGACCAATGTCCAGGACGATAGCTGTAAAGGTTTGTCTTTAAAATCAATTAAACCCCTCGAATTAGGTTCGTGGCGATATCCAGTTTGAATAATTGTTTAAATATTTAGAAAAGTTTAGTTTCTCCTTGACCAGTGTCAAGGACGATATCCGGAAAAGGTTTTCTTTAAGGTTAATTAAACCCTTTGAATAAGATTCAAAGGCGATATCCAGGTCAATTATGATTTACGCATTAAGAAAAGTTTAGTGGCTCCATGAATAATGTCAAGGACGATAGCTTTAAAGGTTTGTCTTTAAAATCAACTAAACCCCTCGAATTAGGTTCGAGGCGATATCCAGTTTGAATAATTATTTAAATATTTAGAAGAGTGTAGTGTCTCCATGACCAATGTCAAGGACGATAGCAGCAACAAGGTTTTCTTTAAGGTTAAATAACCCCTTTGAATGAGATTCAAAGGCGATACCCAGTTTAATGATTATTTAAATATTAAGAAAAGTCTAGTGTCTCCATGACCAATGTCCAGGACGATAGCTGTATAGGTTTGTCTTTAAAACCAATTAAACCCCTCGAATTAGGTTCGTGGCGATATCCAGTTTGAATAATTGTTTAAATATTTAGAAAAGTTTAGTTTCTCCTTGACCAGTGTCAAGGACGATATCCGCAAAAGGTTTTCTTTAAGGTTAATTAAACACTTTGAATAAGATTCAAAGGCGATATCCAGTTTAATGATTATTTGAATATTAAGAAAAATTTAGTGTCTCCTTGACCAATGTCAAGGACGCTAGCCACCACAAGGTTTTCTTTAAAGTTAATTAAACCCTTTGAATAAGATTCAAAGGCGATATGCAGTTTAATAATGATTTAAGCATTAAGAAAAGTCTAGTGTCTCCATGACCAATGTCAAGGACGATAGCTGTAAAGGTTTGTCTTTAAAATCAATTAAACCCCTCGAATTAGGTTCGAGGCGATATCCTGTTTGATTAATTGTATAAATATTTAGAAGAGTTTAGTGTCTCCATGACCAATGTCAAGGACGATAGCTGTAAAGGTTTGTCTTTAAAATCAATTAAACCCCTCGAATTAGGTTCGAGGCGATATCCTGTTTGATTAATTGTATAAATATTTAGAAGAGTTTAGTGTCTCCATGACCAATGTCAAGCACGCTAGCCGCCACAAGGTTTTCTTTAATGTTAATTAAAGCCTTTGAATAAGATTCAAAGGAGATATCCAGTTTAATAATGATTTAAACACTAAGAAAAGTTTAGTGTCTCCTTGACCAATGTCAAGGACGATAGCCACAAAAAGGTTTTCTTTATAGTTAATTAAACGCTTTGAATAAGTTTCAAAGGCTATAGCCAGTTTAATAATGATTTTCGCATTAAGAAAAGTTTAGTGGCTCCATGACTAATGTCAAGGATGATAGCTGTAAAGGTTTGTCTTTAAAATCAATTAAACCGCTCGAATTAGGTTCGAGGCGATATCCAGTATGAATAATTGTTTAAATATTTAGAAGAGTGTAGTGTCTCCTTGACCAGTGTCAAGGACGATAGCAGCAACAAGGTTTTCTTTAAGGTTAAATAACCCCTTTGAATGAGATTCAAAGGCGATATCCAGTTTAATAATGAATTAAATATTAAGAAAAGTTCAGTGTCTCCATGACCAATGTCGAGGACGATAGCCGCAAAAGGTTTTCTTTAAGGTTAAATAACCCCTTTGAATGAGATTCAAAGGCGATATCCAGTTTAATGATTATTTAAATATTAAGAAAAGTTTAGTGTCTCCTTGACCAGTGTCAAGGACGATATCCACAAAAGGTTTTCTTTAAGGTTAATTAAACCCTTTGAATAAGATTGAAAGGCGATACCCAGTTTGATGATTATTTGAATATTAAAAAAAATATAGTGTCTCCTTGACCAATGTCAAGGACGATAGCCACCACAAGATTTTCTTTAAAGTTAATTAAACCCTTTGAATAAGATTCAAAGGCGATATGCAGTTTAATAATGATTTACGCATTAAGAAAAGTTTAGTGTCTCCATGACCAATGTCAAGGACGATAGCTGTAAAGGTTTGTCTTTAAAATCAATTAAACCCCTCGAATTAGGTTCGAGGCGATATCCTGTTTGATTAATTGTATAAATATTTAGAAAAGTTTAGGGTCTCCATGACCAATGTCAAGGACGATAGCCGCAAAAGGGTTTCTTTAAGGTTAATTAAACCCTTTGAATAAGATTCCAAAAAAATTTGGTTTGAATATCATCTCTAAAGGTTAAGTTTTTTAATGAAAAAAAAATCTTATATACGTAGAACTTTTGTATCATCTTGTTTGCGTATTCTTAATATATCATATCCATTTAATATAAGAATAAAAAATAATTTTTATTTTTGTATAAATAACGGTACATATAGACGTTCCCCTTGTTGAGGCGGATTATGAATATCTGCGTTCCATAGCAAATCTTTATATCCTGGGTTATTTGGTATATTTATTAACAACAAAAGAATCCAAAATTTATTTTCAGTACATCAATTGTGTTTCGATATATTGAGGGGGAATATGGAAGGGGTGAAGATCATAAGGAAATGCGTGGGCGCGTTCCTCCCATGCTGCACTTGGGCCTCTCCGGCTTATTCTTTTCTTCTTAAGTGTGTTTTTTCGTTAGGCCCACCCTGCGGGTATTGCTTTCCCATATTATCGCACCTTACGATAGTGATTTCTGGTAATGTAACTTGAGAGTTTCAAGTGTTTATATGAATCTTTCGCTATTCTATACGATCCGTGTAGTCTTAGACAATAGGGATACTGTTCTAGAAATGGCTTGTTTAAAAAAATGTTATCTTTCCACTTGAGCTAAGCAAGTGTGGATTGATTCAGTATCGATAGTTGCATTTTCGTCTTCTTACGTTTCGATCTCGTCCAAATCTTTCATTCAGTTCTTATTGTGCCTTCCAAGATAATGTGTCGGCTGAGTATTACCGAGACAGGGTCTCTTACCCCTGGTAGGATCACAGTGGATTACAGTGCCTACCGAATCATCGGCGCTCCTCTGCGTGTGGATTTCTTCCGAATGTGTCGTGGAGAGCGAAGTGAGAGGAAGTGTTCACCTTAATTAAAATAAAAATAAAAAATGTTTAGTGATATTCAACGAGTGTTTTCTATTTGTTTTTAGTCATGTATGATTCTTCCCGTGTGTTTTTTGTCTTTATCCTGTTATCTTTATCTTAACTTGCGGGGTTTTTTTCTGTACCCTTTCACCGGGCATCTACCGTGTATGAAGGTGGTGTGTTCCGGGGTGGCGTTGTTGCCCTCCCGGCATCTTGATGTTGTTTCAGTGCTTGTATTATGCTGATCTGCATTCTGCAATCGCCAGCTTATATCTGGTCCACAGATTCTGTGATTACATAACGAAGGAATGATAGTAAGTTCTAAAGATGCGTAAAAATTATAGTGCACCCTGTAACGGTGTGTTTTGTTATGATGCACCATGCTTTAGAGGTGGAGGTATTATAGAGGAATATAAAGAAAAATAAGAGATAGGGAAGGAATCTTTCAATTGTTTTGTTTATATTTATTATGCTTGTTTACAAACCTGCATGACAATCGTATAAATATCAACTCGGTTGATCAATATCAGTTAGTTTGTGTCGCGAAGAAGATCACTAAGGATCGGTGGCGGTTCCGGTTTTGCGCGTCGCGGTAGGGATGTGTGTGTTGAGTATCCTTTATTTTATTATATGTATATATATATATATATATATATACAGGGTGGCCGATTTATCTAAAGACATCGAAATATCTCGAGAACTATGCACAGAATCAAAAAAGTTGTCGGATGAAAGTTGTTCGACACGAAGGGGGGCATCCAGTGATAATTAAATTTACCCCCTCCCCCATCCCCTGGGGGTGGAGTGGGGGCAAAAACAATTAAACTTAAATAGGAACCCCCAGTTTTTATTGCAGATTTGGATTCTCCGAAAAAAGTACACCAATTTGACCTAGGAGCTATTGCATTTTGGTTCACAGGTGGCGCTGTAATCGATAAAAATCCAAATTTATCTGAAGACATTGAAATACCTCGAGAACTATGCACAGAATCAAAAAAGTTGTAGGTTGAAAGTTGTTCGACACGAAGGGGGGCATACAGGGGGCAAATAGGGACAATTTGATCCCTTTATGAAAATTTAATATTAAAAATTCTAATATTAGAATTTTTAATATTAGAATTTAGTAATATCAATTGCGAAAATTGTTATTCTGAATATGAAATTTTAATAATGTCCATTCGAAAAATTAAGATTATGAATAATTGATATTCTTCATATTAAAAATCAAAACTGATTACATAAAAATTGTGCATACAATATGGAAGCAATTTTATAAATAAGTTTTCTACCTTCAATAAAATTACATTTTAGGTTTTAAATTTATTATTTAATAAACAAAAAGAGGACATCACGCAATCCATTAAAAAACGCGTCATGTCCCTCCACTCAGCTCATTCATTCTCTCTCTGTATGTTTTTTCCGAAATGAGAATAAATAAGCTGAGCATTGACGGTCAAACCAGCTTCTATTAAACAAAACGAAACTCTTACTTCATTTGGGGATTTCGTCGCCATCTACCGGACCCCGAGAGAACTCACGTGGTTTCATACATGTACATCGCTTGCATTTCGGCCATCACCGGTGCCGGTTCTGTTACATAACGCTAGAGGGCGACATAACTCGAAAATAAAGTAGCATATCATTTTATACATAAGTTGAATCACACGTAACCAGTTCACCTACATTTTTCTCTACTTTCCTGAAGGGAAGTAAATGGATATCGCGACTTTCTAATCCCCATATTAAAATTTAGTATTCACGGTCTCTCAGTGCAAGACTGTTTTTGAAGTCCATTGTATTGGTAGTAATTCGGTCGGAGGTCACTTTGCTTTTAGAATAACAACTTTCCATTTACGTGACTATTTTTTGTCAACCCTTCATTGGTTAAATCGAATTGCAAGTTAAAAATGAATCCTGCTACAGTTCCCGAAAAAATCGAAATGATTCTTATTTATGGTGAATGTAAGAGGAATATTGACGATGCTGTTGCGTTGTATGCTGAGCGTTTTCCAGATAATGCTCGCTCGCGTTCTTTTTTTTACAAAGTTGTGAATGCCTTTCACTCTGATGGCAGCGTACAAATGAAAAAAAGGAAGCGAAGATTAACAGTTACAAGAGAAGCTAACGAAGTAGCTGTACTAGCAGCTATTCACCAAAATCCACATGTAAGCACACGACAATTACATCGCGATTCCGGCATTTCCAGAGACAGTATTCAAAGAATATTGCATCGTCATAAGTTTCACCCATATCACATTTCACTGCACCAGGAACTAGATGGCGATGATTTTCATAACCGCGTGGTGTTTTGTGAATGGGCATTTCAAAAAATGCAAACGAACCACAATTTCTTTGCTAATGTATTATTTTCAGATGAATCTACATTCACGAACCATGGTGGCGTCAATAGGCATAATATGCATTATTGGAGCGTAGAAAATCCCCATTGGTAACGACAAGTTAATCATCAACGTCCTTGGTCGGTGAACGTTTGGTGTGGAATCATAGGAAATAAACTCATTGGTCCTTATTTCATTGAAGGTAATTTGAATGGAACAAAATATCGAGATTTCCTAGAACAAGAAGTACCATTACTACTTGAGGATGTTGCTATGGACGTCCGACGGACAATGTGGTTTCAGCATGATGGTTGCCCAGCACATTTTTCATGAAAACATGGTGGAACGCATAAGAACTGCTTGCGCAGAAATTTCTGCAGATATGATTCTATCATGCAGAAAGTCATTTGAAGAAAGAATAAATAAATGCATTGAAGTGGAAGGTCAACATTTCGAACACTTACTCAAGTAAGTGAACAGTGAGACAGTGAGAGGCAAGGGGACTCACGTAAAACAAGCACCCCAAAGGGAACAGAAAAATACTACGTCCACGTCGTTTTTCCTGGGTAACGCTAAATGTATTTTTTCCCGGCTTTGTTAGAATGACCGTATTCCATATCCGCTACGCGGGCGAAAATTGTCAATATTGGAGAATCCAAATCTGCAATAAAAACTGGGGGTTCCCATTTAAGTTTTATTGTTTTTGTCCCCACTCCACCTCCAGGGGATGGGGGAGGGGGTAAATTTAATTATCACTGGATGCCCCCCTTCGTGTCGAACAACTTTCATCCGACAACTTTTTTGATTCTGTGCATAGTTCTCGAGATATTTCGATGTCTTCAGATAAATCGGCCACCCTGTATATATATAATAATATGTGAGCAGACCCTGCCCATATATATATATATATATATACGATTAGTTTCATGTCTTGAGCCAACATAGCCCAACTGACGAGTCCGTGAGCAGACCTGGGACGAAACACCGACCCATATAAAATAATAATTATTTACATAAAATTAATTACGCAAGCCAAAAAATTATTTTTAATCCCAGAATCATAACAAAATCGTTACAATGGGGCCCGAACAGGGACAATCATAAAAAAATTCGTTACAATGGCGTCCGACCGTAGGACATATGAAATTGTCGAAATTTCATTAGAACCCTGCAAAATAAAATAAATAACGGTTGTTATATATCGTCGAAGAGTAAATTATTACGTGTAGTTGCATGAATTGATACTTTTTACATTTGGTTGAATTAATTACAAATATTGCTCTCTAAATATCTTAAGAATTTAATTATATTCAAAAAGGAAAGAATTGAAAAAAAAGATAGAACTAATTTTAATTCTTTACAGAAAATTATGAAAAAAGATGCAATTCTTTGAGATATTATTTTGGGAGTAATCCTTAAATAAGGGGGTAAATAATTTAATTGATACAGAAAATAAAAAAGGAAACGGGATCTTGTGTATATACTGAAGTTGTAAATTGCATATAAGTAGCTTGAAATTTGCATGTTTAATTATTTATGTATATATTTCGAAAATCTACGTAACTTGAATCTACTAGTTCTGGAGGTACAAAAGGCAATGTAGTAGAAGGAGTAGATGCAGCGAGTATACTGTACGTCGTACTCTCTTCCTCGATCTTACTGTTCTCTTCGTGCGTGTTGTGTTACTTATTAACACTTGTTCGCTAATGTATTCTTATTAGTTTAAGGCCAAAATATGTCTATCGTTTCAATATATATTTTTCTACATTTTATATTAATTTTCTATAAAGAAATATCCATTTACTTTTATTTTTTTCTATCATCATTATCGTCGGTGTATATATTTTTCTACATTGTAATATTCTAATTTTATTTTTAACAATTTGAATATTATCTTAACACAAAAGAATAAGATACAAATATATTTTTTTAAATATAAGGGTAAACTTTATATCAGCGGCCTTTGTTTCGAATAACAATAAAATTACAATTTATCAAAGAGGGGTCGAGAGAAAGAGAAAACCCCTTGGGGTCAAAACCTGTTTCGATGCGAAGCCCCATTAATGTTCCTTGAAAACGTGGATGTGGAAATTTCCCGATGTGTTTTCAGCGGACTCGATTTCCTAGAATGGTGGCTGGTTCGTCGTCAACTGTTACCTTTTCCATAAAAATGAAAAATGCGAAAATCTTTCCCCATCACTCCTGTTTCGGGGCTACGGGTTAACGTGAAACTCAAGCAGAGGAGAAATATCCAATGGTTAGAGGCGTTCAAATAGAGTTCTCCAACATTGTGAATGAACTATGAAAATGAATGCTCACCTCGTGTAATGGCGAGGAGAAAAGATGCTCCTCATGGCCCAGCACTGGGCGCTCCTCGGCTTGTGCATATAAATCGTGTCAGCATTCAGATTTTCCGCCAATTGAAGAAGCCTCACAATGCAACTATTGGTGTACTTGGTTGTACATCGTCGGTTTTATTTCCTTTAACTTCTTACTATTATATTTCCAGAAAGGACCTCCACATTTAGAAGTATAATTGCGACTGACTGTCTTCGCGAAGTGCCTTCTCGCAGCTCCCCCCGTTCCCACTTCTTAAACAATCCCCTCTATCAATCCACTCTAATACAAGTGTTCAACATTTATCCCCATATACATTTTACCACCACTATCCTATTATTCTCTTTCCCTTTACATTCATAGCGCTCTCTTTCTCTTTACAATTATCGCGTATAATGTCACATTACAACATCTTATTTTAATTTTCTATAAACAAATATTTATCAACCGGTCATGGTTCTTTTTACTAAATACGTGATCGTTGATAGTATTTATTCTTAGTTTAGAATCGACAGGCTCGTAAAAGTCTTTATTTCTTCCAGCGTCTATGGGACCGTAGGACTTCTGTTTACGTTTCGAGCCATTCTCTCCACGTTGCTGTGTGGGGGTGACCGCCATCGAGACGTTGTGATCGTTACCTGCCTCAATTGGTGCCCTATCGTTCGGGAAATTCTTGACGTACAATGACGTAAGTCCTAGCGCCGCGTTTGATAGTCCCAACATGCCTATGTACTCGAGCAAGAGTGGGGTGTAGTGTAGCCTATCAAGATGTAGATGGTGCGTTTGGTGTGCATTTTCCGGTTTTATGTAATAAAATTGTGTTTTATCTGTCGGACTATGCTCACGTACGCAAATATTTGTACTGAAATGTCGTGCGAATATCATTAAAATGTTATCGTTGCCGAATTCCGATGTAGATTCCAGTATGGAAAAAGCACGTACATATTCGGTACAGGATAATAAAAAATCGATATTCTTCAGTGTGCCTCTTAGTTCTTGGGGGCTCATGTTTAACTGTTGCAATTTGATTAAGGAGGTAAAAAGGCAATTCCCATCTTTGGCCACATCAGTATACTCCTTAAGAGTTTTGTAGGGTTCCATACATGAGTTTGAGAGTGAATAATTTAAATGCCGAGACAATCCATCGTTCTCAGACGCACGCAGGGTCGTCTCGCCGACCTGCATTTCGTTTTCTCCGATTTCGTTAGGCTCAATGGGGATTTCGTCGAGTTCTATCGACTCGTCGAGGATTTTCGTTTCCTCCCGATCTCCGGTCCGTTCATCGGTGCTCGGGTGAGCGTGTCTCCCTCCATCGACGCTAGTTTCTCTAGCTCTCTGCGCTTGCGAGTAAGAATTATTTTTAGATGGGCCCTTCTCCTTGGGCGTCGAATAGGGAAGTAAACGTATAGTTTCTTCGGGCGGGTCGAGGGCAAAATCCGACAATCATGAATCTTCTAGGTTCTCGTTGTCCGGCGTATGACTTTTTCGAGTTTTTATTTTCGTCTTTTTCTTCGAGTTTTCTCTGACGCTTAGTTCTTCCATTTCGGAATACGTGGTTTCTGTATACGGTTGTGACCTAAGTTCGTCCTCATTAGGGAATCCTTCTATTTCCCTCCAACGGTTTCGAACATCAGCTAACCGTTTCTTATAGTTCAAATTCGTTCCTGCTTCGGATACCACTACATTTTTTATTATATTGGATTTTTCTTTTATCTGAGTTCGCTTTACTGTAGGGTCAATTTTCAAATAATCCGGCACTTGTAGTTTTTCTACTTTCCTTATGTATTGTTTTCTTTGTTTTTTCTTCACCAGTGTAGGAGCTTTTTTCATTGAAGTTGATCGGTCTTGCTGCCTCGACCGAGTTTTTCCTTTATAATTACCTAATTTCATGTAGGCTGGCAATTCGAGTTTTTCGACTTCGGTTATGTATTTCTTTCGAGCTCTCTTTTCAACTCCCAACATTTCTACATTGGAACTCTGGCTCTCTTTGTCGCAGTCAGTCACGTTGTCTTCAACATTTCCATACATATCGGTTTCTTCATCGAAATCCTTAACACGTTTTTTCGGAGCAGAATTTCCTGACTCGTCAGCATCTGAGACACGTAGTCTCTTAGCATTTCTTAATTTTTACCACCTTTAATTGGCATACACGATTTTTCAGTTTTTCGTGCGTTTCTTAATTTTTTAAACGTTTTTTTCTCTTTATTTATTTTATTATCGACCAAATATATTTCACCGTCATTTTCATTTTCATTTTTGAGGTCGGATCTATTGATTGGGTTACGAGATAATGCGTCTGCGTTGACATTACGTTTCCCCTTTTTATATACCACATCGCATTCGTAATCTTCTAATTTTATGCGAAAACGGTGTAGTCTTAAATTTATATCCTTCATAGTTTTAAGGAATCTTAGCGGTTGATCCGTTACGAGAGTGAATTTTCGACCATACAAATATGAACGGACCTGTTCTACGGCGAACACCGCAGCTAAGATTACTTTTTTCGATGTACTCTATCGGGTTTATGCTCCTTTCAAACTTTATATTTTTTGTATTTATATTTATTTAATATTAAGCCTTGATGGCGATACAACGCGTTATCTTATGGCTAAAACTTATAACTAAAGTAATAGAAAATTATAAAATGTATTACAAAATTATTAATATTATGTACATTGTATTGTAAGGTATTCTTACATCAGATTAATTAATAAAATATGGTTAAGCACAAGATGGTAAAAATCAGAGTGAAATTAGTATGAACACGAATAGAAAAATATTGTGAATGAGTGAGATGAATGAATGAGTGAGTGACAATTGAAACAACAGAGCTATTGAGTATTAAGTGTATATGTGGCGGAGGGATGTGTCGTTTGATGGTCTGTCATAGGTCTAAAGAAATGAATAGAGAAGCGATTTGAACTGAGTTGGTGAGTTAGCAGAACGAATGTTAGACGGGAGTGAATTCCAGAGCCTAGAGGGTGTTATCGTAAAAGATCTTGCGTACGCTCGGGAACTTGAAAAGGGAACTAAAAGATCACCCTTAGTCACTCTAGTTACGAGGCATGTTCACGTATTCCGAAAAGTGAACAGTGCGTGCAGATATAGAGGCTCATGATTGGTCAGTATATTGTGCATGACACTTCCTATAAAGTACAAGTATCTGTACTTTATTGGAAGCCATCCAAGTTTTTTGCGGTATGGTGTAACGTGGCAATCTCTTTTTAGATTAAAGCTAAATCGCACGCACTGATTCAGTAGCCGCTGGCATTTGTCTCTGCGTGTTGCTGAGATGTCACTGTAGGCTACACAGCAATAGTCCAGATGAGGAAAGATTAGGGAAACTACTAGGTGTTTACGTAAGCTAGTAGACAGAGCGTTCTTATTGTATTTAAGACGGTGAAGAGTGAAGTTTACACATTTTGAAATATGATTCATATGGCCATTCCAAGTCAATGATGAGTCGATACGGAGCCCCAAGTTTATGACTATATTTTTAATATTAACTGGTCTACCCACTTCAATGTTAGGAAGCGAAGGTGTGTTAATATTTCGGATATTGGTATTGGATCCTAAATAAATTGCTTGGGTTTTGGGTAAGTTCAAGGAGAGACCAGTATTTTCCGCATATTTCAGAAATGCCGATATATCCGAATTAATACGATGGATGGTTATGTGCAAGTCAGCTGGTTTGACTTGCATCATGATCTGTAGGTCATCCGCGTAAAGCATGTGATTGGTATGTTTGAGAATCGATGAGATGTCGTTAATTAATATGGAGAATAAAAGAGGACCGAGGATTGAACCCTGAGGCACCCCTAATAGGACTTCAGCCCAGTCAGACATCTTTCCATCTGCTCCGACTACTGCCTGTTCTCGCCCGGTCAAGTATGATGCAAACCATTTTAATGCTGAGGATGATCACTCATACTGTGATGAGCACAGTCACCCAGCCCTTCTCAATACCTGGACGGACGTAATCCGATATTTTAATTAAAGCAGTTTGTGTACTGCTTCCTCTGCGAAAACCCGACTGTTGAGGGTCCAGAAGTGCAGAATGTTTCAGATGGGCCAATAGTGCATCGCTTACTAGACGCTCCAGTATCTTTCCAAGAAAGGAGAGAATAGATATTGGTCTATAGTCGGATGGTAGTAGTGGGGTGATAATTTTTCTGATAGGTCTAATTATAGCTTTCTTCCATGCTTTTGGGAAATTTCCAGAACGTAGACGGCAGTTATGTAAGTCGAGTATGAAGTAAACAATGAAATCCCAAACCATCATGTCCCGCAGATTTGGACTTGATAGAGTTAAAGGCCTGCTTCAGCGTACGCAAAGAAATTACAGGTAGATAAAACATGTCGGTCATATCAGCATAATCAAAGATTTGGGGCGGAATATCAATGGGACCTTGGGTAACGTTTGTATTTGCATTAGAGGAGAAATAACTATTAAGCTCATTCAACGTGCAAATTAATACGGGAGGTGGAGGTTTTGGTTTAAGCAAGCGCAGCTTCCTAAGTTCCTGCCAGATAGCTTTGGAATCAGTTAGGGGAGCTAGACGACTCGCACAATAATTCGAATGTGCTTTTGTAATCCGCCAGCGTACCCTATTTCTCATTTGTTTATAGTCTACATACGCCAACACATTTTTCTTGCGTTTATATGTTGAATATAGCTGGTTTCTGCGCTTGATGAGTGCGAGACTCTCTGTAGTTATCCAAAGATTGCGAGGTTTACGGGGTGTGAAGCTTGTGAGTGGAGCATGAATGTTGTAGAATCCCATCATAGTGCGTGTGAGTAAAATGGCACCACTTGTCTTTTCAGCGCTGTAACTAAACGATCTTGATCGAGGCTAATGATGTATATACTCTGTAGGTAATATACCGATTGTCGGTATAGTAGAGATTAACAGGGACTCATTCCCTTAAATAAGATATTGTTAATAACTTACAGATGACAGCACTTACGTGTTAATGTTGAATATCATCGATATATCACTTCGAGTTCGATCAAGTGTGTGTATAAACCCCTGGTTAACGAGCCAGCAATAGATGGCAGCACTGGTCTCGACAGGCAGATGTTTTCCTTGTAACCACACGTGGAAAAATTGTTGGTTAGAATTTCTGTCAACCAAAGTGGTGAAATGCGAGGAAATACTCCGAAAATCTGGTCTGGTTATGCGGCGAAAGATTCGGCAAAAAAGCGCATGCCAAAGATCTGCAAAATTGAGTGGTGCCCGTAGGCAATATCCGCAGTAATTTCACTTTATAGAGTGGATGAAAAATAATACGTCTGTGTAATTACTCACCGAAACCGGAAGTCAAAAAACTTCGCAATCTTCGTGATGCGTAGGCGACTGGTAGCTCCTCAACAATCTTGCCTTGCGATAAAATAGCGACAAGTGCCACTCCCGAGGCGTCCGTAGTGTAAACGAACGGCTCGTCGAAATTTGGTAACTGTAAGATTGGTGCATTACATAAGAGATCCTTTAGTTTCTCGAATGCTTTTATTTACTCGGCACTTTATGTAAACTTGACATCCTGACGTAATAAGATATTTAACGGGCGAGCGATTTTTGAGAATCCCTCAACAAATCGTCTTTAATATCCCGCTAGACCAAGAAATTGTTTAATGTTTTTCGATTTTTTGGGACCGGATATTTCCTTACTTCTTCAATCTTTTTCGCATCCGGCTGGACTGTATTATTTCCAATAGTATGCCCCACGTACTCGGCTTCCTTGCGTAGGAACTGACATTTATCGGGTTCCAACGTATGATTTGCGTCTTGAAGTCGTTTCATGAGGCGTCTAAATTTAACCTCATATTCATACAAATTTTTGGCGTAAATAATTATGTCATCGAGATATACTAGCAACTTAATACTAAATCCATAAGTCTCTGAAAACCGCTGGGGCCGTTTTTTATTCCCATCGGCATCCTTACATATTGATAGTGCACATTTGCCCATCCCTTCCACTCTATGTCGAGTGATGGCATGGCATTCACAAAGAATGTGTTCGGCGGTTTCTATCGCCTCTCCACAGTATCTACAGGCCGTCGAGTCTGCCAGTCCTATTTTGTGGAGATGTCCCGGAGATCCCCGTGCCCAGTGATCATTGCCACCAGACCTTTGGCCGCCGATCTTTTGGCAGTCAGGAATACCGGTTTCCATCTGCAGGGCCAGCTGTCGCCAATAAAAAGTTTGGCTTGCCTGCATCCCGGTGTGGAACCCCATATCCTTTGATGTTCGAGCGCAACCCTCGTCCGGAATGCTTCCCGAGCGAGGTTTTTGCACACGCCCACCACGGGTGCGGGGCCAATGAAATTCTTTTTTGCTGCCAGTTTGGCTAGCTTATCTGCAATCACGTTGCCCTTAAATCCACAGTGGCTTGTGATCCAGCCCAGCGTGGGTTTTTTCAGCTAGTCTATTCAGGGACTGGTAGCTAAAGTTGTTGAGAGACTGTAAGGCTCCCCTGGTATCAGAAAAAATGATGGTATTATTACCGTTATCCTCATTTAGCGCTCTATAGGAACGCTGAATGATAGCCATTAATTCTGCTTGCGAAACAGTGGTGTAGGCTCCCAAGCGGTATGTGGACCCTTTTCCACGTCTTCCTCTGTATACCCCTGCTCCACTCCCCCGCGCCCCAACTGACCCATCTGTGAGCCAGTTGGTGCCGTTGAGTAGTGTCGCATGGTTGCTTTTCCAGTCTTCTCTGGTCGGGAGACTGATTTTGTATTTTTCATCTCGTCTAAGACGCTACCACGAAAGTAGGCATACAGTGGTCCCGTTCTTTTGACAGAGCTCCTGTACCCACTCTTTGCTTTGATCCTGCGCCCGGCCTTTGCGGCTTCGGCTTTCAAAGTTATGTGAAAGGGCTCTATATCCAGGAGAATACCTAGTGCCGCCGTGGGGGTTGACCTCGCAGCGCCCGTGATACTCCTGAGTATGAGCCCTCTCACTTTCTCTAGGTCCTTGACAGATGTAGTCATAGTGGACCTATTCCACCAGGCCAGTGAAGCATAGGTTAACCTTGGCTTCAGTATAGCTTGGTATATCCATAGCATAGTAGCCGGCTTGAGGCCCCAGCTGCTGCCTATGGTTCGTCTCAGTAGCCATAGGGAAGCTGTGACTCGAGAACATCTGTCTTTCAGATGTTTCTTCCAGTTAAGCTTGCTGTCTAGAGTCACCCCGAGGTATTTGGCTGTTACCGCGTACTCTAGTCTGTGTCCAGACAGAGTGAGCGGACAGACACGGTCCCATTTGTAGTTTCTGGTGAACACCAGCACCTCTATTTTCCTAGGGTTAATAGAGAGCCCCATTTCCTGACACCAGTGCTCCACAAATGTAAGTGAATGCTGCATTAAACTTGTCAGCGGACTCAAGAACGGCCCCCTGGCAATTATCAGAGCGTCGTCCGCATATCCCGTGACGTGTAGTCCAAGCTCCGTGATTCCAACCAGGAATTCATTCATCACCATATTCCATAGTAGTGGCGAAATAACCCCTCCTTGTGGTCATCCGGAGTCAACATAGCCCCGGATTTTCATATCACCCTTCTCCGCTCGCAGACTACGATTCGCCAGCATGTGGTCCACCCAGTCCGCGATTGGTTCCGGTGTGTCGTGCGTCCTGAGGGCTCTCCTTATCATTCCCCGCGCGGTGTGATTGAAGGCCCCCTCAATGTCCAGTAGAGCGCCCACTGCGAAGCCCCTGTTCTCCAGCTGGGTCTCAATCAGTAAGACAACCTGATGTAGTGCCGTCTCAGTGGAGAGACCCGTTCTGAAGGCATGTTGGCTTCCGTGCAGTGGGCATCGTGCTAGGACCGTCTCCCTCGTGTACCTATCCACGAGCCTTTCTACTAACTTTAGTATGAATGACGTTAGACTGATTGCTCTAAAGTCCTTGGGCGATTCATTACCGCATCTCCCTACTTTAGGCAGGAAAACCACCTTGACATCCTGCCATGCACTAGGCACATGGCCCAGAATGAGACTAGCTGTAGTTAGTCTAATAAGTGGTCCTGTGATCATATCGCCAGCTCTTCGAAGAGCTGGATAAATTCCGTCTGGCCCCGGTGACTTATACGGACTAAAGGAGTGTACGGCCCATCTCATCCTCACGGGGGTGACGATTTCCCGGGCGATTCGGCGTCCAAGTTCTCTGCGGGCCTTGGACATCCCACCTACCGTGCCGAGAACGGCTCGGTTCAGGTCTTCGTCTCCCCCCTTCCCAGTTCAATTTGTGGGACGGTAAATTTTATTTCATAGTCACGCGTATTTATGACATACAGATATGCGCAACCATCGCGATTTTTTACTAGGGCATTACCAACAAATAAACCACTGCAGATGTTGACTTTCGGTACAAATCCGAAGTCTAAATTGTTTAGAACTTGTAAACGAACTACTCTGCGACTTCTTGGCGAAATCCATATGAACTCTACATTAATAAATGGGATCATATCATTTCTTATATGTACGCAATCTTGTTCGTAATCGATTTTTGCTCCCAGAGTTCGGAAAAAAGGATTTTCCATAATTCCATCTTCATCGATAGGGAAGTCATCTTTCACTATTTGTAACTCGATAATTTCTTCATTAAATCGACCAAGAATATTCCGTTTCCGTAATGCAGATCGGGGCTAAAAATGTCTATTCGTGGACATTCTGAAAAGCTAACATGCCCGAAATGGACCCTAGTCGTTCCGCTTTTACGGCTCGCAATTTCCGAGGTGAGGTTTTATCTCGGGCGTCGCTCGACGTTGCTGGTTGCTGTCGAGCGCCCATGCAGTTTAAATGATGGTGATTTTCGATTTCCCGGTCAGCTTTTTCCTCATCATATGTAGATAGATCCGGGTTTCGTCGGCCGATAATAATCTGAATCCGTCGCGACACGCACTTTCAAAGTCTGAGAATTTTTCGCGGGTGCTGTCAAATTCCGGCACACTGCTCACGGCTTTCGCAATTGGTGGTGCTCGTGCTACCACATATATCGGACCCGCGGGGGCCACTTCGTGGCTACCGCTTGTCGTTATTCCGCTTTTATTGCCCCCCATTTTTTTTTTGTAATGTTTCAAAAGTCGCTATTATTAATTTCTGATTCGCGTTTTTTTGTATTCAAAATTTCTTTTTTTTTTGTTAAAAAATGTTCGCAGGATGTAACAAATGTAATTTTGATAATATTCAAAGTTAGTTAAAATAATATTTCGGGGTTAATTACAACAATATTTCAAAGTTAATTGTGACAGTATTTCAAAGTTCATTGTGACAGTATTTCAACATTAATTGAATCAGCATTTCAAAATGAATTACAATAGTGCTTCAAAATGAATTGTAATAGTTTTTTAAAAATCAACAATATTTCAAGGTTCATAAAATTCACAACAATCGTCAAATAGTTTACACATTTTCTCTCTTTTTTGTTCGTGAAATTTAAATATGATTCTGAGCAAAAAATTGATAAATTATTCCAAAGTTTTTTTTTGAGTTAATTTGTACAGAAATTCAAATTTACTTACGCAGGTGCACTCATGAAGTAGGTGATCAGCGTCCTCGATGTCTTCTCTGTTCTATCTGATGCGTTGAGCTTCCTCAAGTTACTGCACAGTCCCTCAGGTTAGTGAAACGCCCTCGTGAATCTTGAATTGGATAAGGCCTCCTCCGCGTTCTGCAGCAATGCATCCTGGATAGCTGAGTCTCGAAAAAGTTCGTGTTCACTCACAATTTTCTGTACAGAAAGGTATTTTACGCGAACTGGACCCCGTTTACCCGTTCTGATTTTCTTGAAAAGTTATTTTTTAAGTTCACCAGTCACTTGCGTATCCCACCGCTGCCACCATTTTTTATGTTACGATATTTATGCTTTCGTAATTTATTAAATTCTCACAAGGATCAGGAGTTATAAGATTGATTCTCGGTAACTGAGAATTGTTTTTGGGATCTTCCGCATAAAGGGGTTCGACACCCCAAGTGACAAGAATAGCGGTGAATTTAGGAATAATAACTTTATTATTGAGAGGAATGCCAACCGTAGGTCGTACACTATCAAAACGAATGGGTGTGTATGAACCAAGTCCTGTTTTGATTCGCGGAGAGTCGCCGTTTTTACGACATCACGACATTAACGTGCCGTGAAGTCTCTAAGTTCCTTAATCTCGAACTGAATTCGTCGAGCTATGTGCTAAGTTACGTGCGCGGGGCAACTCTCCCTCAGAGATCCTCTCTGGATCGTACACGGCGCGACTCTGACGGAGATCTTCACGGCGCGACTCTGAACCGAGATCTTCACGGCGTCATTCACAAGGCGACTCTGATTTCGGGCAATGCGATTGCTCTTTTTATATGTTAGATGTCGATGAGATCATCGTCCTTCGCGATGTACACCTGAATCAGTTGTTTGCCACGTGCCATCTTCTACGAATCGCTCACCACTTTGACCTATTGGTGACCTCGGCGATTCGGGCACGTGTACCATTGTGTGCGCGTGTGAGTCACAATCTCATGGCTTGCCTTACTTCGAGCTTCGGCGTGGCACATTCCTTTCTTGACCGATTGGGCTTGCAGCTAGAGGAACCCGTGGTTCCCCGTGTAAGTTGTAGCACGTGTGCAATCTATGTGGGACGCCGAATCGGGCCCTTCGCGTGTGTGTGTCTTGCCGATCTTACAAAGAGAAGTATTGTCTATGTTACCAGTGCTATTATGTGCGTAGCCAGCATCCGTAACACATCTATTTTGAGCTAAATCTCGTATGGGTCTGGGCATTTGCGTTTTCGTATGGAATGACCCATATATATTAGGACACTAATTTTGACACTCGAAAGGCACTACCACATGGTACCATCGTTATAACTTTATAACAACGTGCCGTAGTGCAATATGAAACTAGACAAAACAACAAATGTCATAGAGGTCAAAAGGTTGATATTTAGAGGTCGTGCAGAGGTCATGAACATTCACAATATAAAGCAAATGTTTCAAAAGATGGTTAACCAGAGGGTTTTCGAGGATACTGAATACGAATCCGATGTCAAAATTTCGAAAATCAAAATGGCGGCTTCAATATGGCGGTCGAAAATATTTTTTATTTTCACTGTATATGCGCGAAAATCTGTATCCTAGGGGTTTTGAGCTTGCCAAATACGAATCTGATGTCAGAATTTTGACATTCAAAATGACGGGTCTAATATGGCGGTCGAAAATACTAGTTTTTACTTTATGTGCGTGATAATATGCATCTTAGGATTTCCCAGATCATGAAAATTGGATTTTCACAGTGTTTATCATGAAATGGCGTTACCCAGGGGTTTTTGAGGTTCCATAAATCAAATTCGATTCCGAAATTTTGGAATTCAAAATGGCTGATCTAGCATTACGATTGAAAATACAAGTTTTTGCAGTATATGCGGGAAACATAATGTCCTAGGATTTTTGTGGTCACCAAATACAAATCCAAATTCACAGTTTTTAAATTCAAAATGGCGGATCTAATATGGCGGTCGAAAACACCAGCTTTTACTGTATATGCGCGATAATATGCATCTAAGGTTTCCCAAGGTCATGAAGATTTGGTTTACACAGAATATATCACAAAATGTAGATACCCAGGGTTTTTCGAATTTTCACAAATCAAATTCGATTCCAGAATTAAAAATTCAAAATATCGGGTCCAATATGATGGTCGAAAATACCCGTTGTCATTGTATACGAGAAAAATTGCAGTATCCATGTGGTTTTCAGGTCGCACATTGCCAATCCTTTCTCATGATTTTAAAGAACTGCGTCCAAAGATTCTCAAGAGAAAGTTTGAAATTTAAACTGGTAGATCTAATATAATCTTCGAAAATTCGTATTTATACTTTATATACAGGAAACTTGGTATTCATGGATATTGATCATCGTCGAATTCGAATCCATGCTCAGAATTATGACATTGTATTTTGTACATGATGGTTTTCAAGTCTCCGAATACAAATATAGTGTCACTTGTATTCGAACGACCTTAAGACTTTAAAACTATCAATATCAACAAGTGGAGGACACATCGACGCCTCGGAACCGAAAGTTAAATACGCAGAAAATAGGATTATATTGAAATGACTTGCGAAATAGAATTATCATGATCTACTCTCCGAGAAGGGATCTTATGGTTTTGAGACGTCGAATTTAAATTACAATTTCTAAACTTATCGATTTCAAATTTGAAAGAATGATTTAGTCCTCCATAACGTAGATCGTATAATAACGAAATCTTTCATAATGAATAAGACCTATGCACTTTTAAAACTAGCATAGCCATTCCTGAAGAAAATATTTTAATTTTTCCATTCATACAGTTAAGAGGAATGAAATTTTTGAACTTGAACTTTTTACTTTTACGTACTTCGACACACATAGTTTGTAGGGTGTAAGAGGGCTGAGGCATAGGGATTCTAAGAAAGTTTTGCAAGTGGCTTTTCATCCCACTCTCTTCTATTTATTGAATTTAAAAAAATTGTCATTCAACTGACAACCACAACTTTTAAATGTATTAATTTATCAAACATTGGTATCTGTAAGTAAGTTTGGAGGAAATCAGCAACATATATATTTACCGAATAACCAGTAATAGGTTCATTACACTTTATAATAATATTTCATTGGGGGAAAAGTCATTTTTGTCGACATTAAAGGTATTGTAATATTTTAACACGTTTTCACTGACTTAAAAATTTAATTATTCAAAGAAATTTAAATATGCTACTTTAATTGGAATTTATTAATATTAATTGAGTAACAATAATAACGATCAATGTGATCTTATAGACATGAACCACAAGAAGAAACAATTTATTACGACATCGGCCTTTGTTTATTTACATGTAGCCTGCATACGTTTGCTTATGTTATCGACCGAAAATGACAACATTGGCAGTCGACAGAAAAACAAAAGGTTTCAATGTATTAGAAATTCCGGAAGTTCAATGATCGATTTCTCAGGGACGCAGAAGTTAAAAAAATCAAATAAAAGTATAATTGGGCCTCTGAGTTTTTCATTTTTATTCCTTTCACCCCTTGTTCACGAATGGTAGAAGGGCTTTGAAATAAAACGTGCAATTTGATCGGCTACAAAACTAAATATCAAATATATTCCGAACAATCGGTGACGACCCGATCGCGAAGCGGACTTCCTAAACCGACGACGTTCCGAAACATACAGAAAAAACCCGATCGTCACTTTTTCTCATCTTAATTCGACTTTTCAATTTATCGAGCATTTAAATGGACTAAATCATCATATTACATACCGATATTATAATATTCGAATTACAAATAATTGTATCGAGATCGTCACCATTTTCATGGTCCTTTTACATAATTTACCTAACAGGCCTGCTTCATTTTGAGAGGTACCCCAATTCGGGTGTGCAATGGCGTAGAGAAATCCACCTTTGTGGGAAAAAACCTATGCCGGGTACCGCAGTCGATAAAACACCGATTCCGCCCGGAACATTTTCCTCCCTGTACGAAGTCCACTAACTCCTACACTTCACTGGAAATATTTTCATAACCCATTCAATTCATCATCGAAGTCTTCACACGTCATGCGCTTCACATTAATAAATTTTGACACTCGCAAGGCACTATCTCATGATACCATCGTTATAACTTTATAACAAGTACTTTATCTTGCTCATTCATTTCCAATTCTCTAATATTATTCCATCAATACGGCTTCCAATTAGCATTCCCACACATTCAAACTCACAACATCATGTGACATTTCACATGACCGTTCTGTCGTGATCGTCACGATTTGTGTCAAAAGTCAGTAAAAAGGACAAAGCAGGAAGATCCACTAACTACTACAATATTATTTAAATAATGTCAAAAACAAAACCAAACTTAGTGATCATAAATGAAAATCAGAACAGGGTATATTCTTTGCCAAAAGATTATTGCAATGTAAGAAGCTTACAGACGTTTGTAATACTACTCAAATACTACTCAAATTCTATGAAAGTACACTACGACAAACAAATCGAGATATTTTTCATAGCAATGATGTAAGTCATTCCAGTCAGTCTTATAACGATGATGTACATTCTCATAAGACTTCGTACTGCATACCTTATTACTGCTCCCCCCCGCTTAGGGGATATTTGATTTGGTTCACATAAAAAGTCCCACCTTACGAACCTCCAAACTTCTTGTTCACCAGAGGGCCAGCACTGACTAAAGACAGAGCGCGACTCCGTCCCACGTGCTCGAAACCAACTGGCTACTATCCATTTAGAGGCGATACAGTGGCAAATCGGACATTATCCGCAATCCAAACTTATGAACTTCGTGTTCACAACGAGCTCCCATAATAAGTTCGAACCAAATCAAAATGACATGCTACGAACATCTAAACTTCTTGTTCAGTCAAAGGCCAGCACCGACCAAAATTCGAAACGCGACTTCGAATCCACGTGCTCGAACCCAAAGAGCTACTGTCCATTTAGAAGTGAGACAATGGCCACATAGAGGAATTTCAAAAACGTGAAACCGTAACTAACCGCATATTCGTAACCGCAAATTCGGAACAGTAGTAAAATTTTTTATTTATTTCATTGCAAACTATTTAATTATTGTTACTTATGAATGAATTGACATCTCAGAGTTGCTGGTTTTTCAGAAACTCAATATTTTTAATTCCGAACTATTTTTTTTTTCGAATCTGCGGCTATGAATCTGCGGCCAGTTTCAATTTCATACACAAAGCTTCATTCCACTCCTCATAATTAACATGCATTATATTTAACCTTTACATTTCACGAATTGCTTTTAAACTATTTTTAAAACGGTTTACACAGCTTAACAATTCATATCGGAGCCAGTTTAGGACCTTTACAAATGTGCCCAGTACCGCTACTTATGTTTGTGACAATTATGTCAGTAACAATTGTTGTTCCTTACTGCCTTAACTTATCCGATTACATTTGTGAATCGTTTTCGACATCTACCAAATTTCGTTTCTTAAAATATAACATATCGTAGATCTGCAAGCTCTGTTTTAATTATATTGCCATATAGTAGCATTATGTCACTTTACGTAGGACATTTTAAAAAACAAAAAAACTATATAATCGACCTCTTTACTGACAAACCGAACGACTGTCAGGCATTAATACCAACTCAAGTTTGGTATCAATTTCATTAAATTTTTCATCTCGTCAGATTGCAGCCGACTCGCAACTAACTGAATTCAGTATGCATTCAAAATGCTCCATTTAAAAACTAGTCCTAAGTGAATGATTCACAGAATACAACCGACTCGTAAAGTAGGTAGGCTATTAGCTCGTGACCATCGACTTTTGCGATCGTCTCGAGGAGCTTTCATGAAAATTCCGTGAAAAACAAATATTAATAATTAGAATATTGATAATTCAAAGGCTCATGTTTTCGAATATGAGTCCAAAATATGCAATAAAATAAGAATCAATTCCATTTCGATTCAAGATATTGTCATCCTCACGCCAATAAGTGGACGTATCATTCAAAGGCAAGGGCCACTATAAATACGTCAGGCCTGTGCTCCATTGTCCAAACCGGGACCTGTGCACAATCGATCATGATCTTCACAAACGCGAACAAAAATTATGCATATTATGATTTATATTAAGTTATCACCATTCAAATTGTCATTCGCGCACAATTTTGGAATTGAAATCGATACCAAACCTTTCACGAAAAGGTCGAATTTCTATTTTATTTGTAATTAGAGTCATATTCCCATTAGACAATCATAGAGCTACTCTGTTTCCATATTTACCAACAAATCAAATTTCTTTAATCTACATGATAAAGTCAATAATCAATTTGCGTCATATTTTCTTCAAATGTCAATTTCCATTGTAAAACTTCTGTTTGAGAAAATTGGGGGTGATGTTTCCATAAACATCGGTCGAAACATGATGTTTTACTAACCCCTATTTATGGTGGCGTTCTTTCGATTATCTATCAATGCACCAAATTTATGTTCAAAACGGGCGAAATAAAACGTGCGGTCAAGCTTTCAAAAACTAAAACTTTATTCGCTCGAAGCAGATGTCTTGGCGGCAATATCTTTAGAACGATTCTAACTGTTCGCTAATACCGGTTGGCTTCTGCGGGAGATGCCTTCGCTTTACTCGCCAAAATGCGACCGGCAGTCCTCAAGGAGCGTTCTGGAAGTTTCGTAAAAAACTAAAGAAGTTTTGCCCTGCCGAACTTCACTTTCAAACGACCAATCAATAAAATTCAAATTTAGCGGTTTCTTTTCGAATTTGTTTCAAGGTTTTCAACAAAATGAATCGTTTCCAAATTCGATTCGTTCGCGCCCAGATTCTCTAGACTTCTCATTCCCCAGAGGTCACAAGCACCTATCAGGTTACTGTCCATCTTAGAGAGTGAGCTTTATGAGAACCAAAAATGTCGGAACTACACAAGTTACTTTCCATCCGAAGGCGAGCCTAGTGCGACATCAAAGATCGATATCTAAAGCAATATCTATTCTCAAAATATTTCGTATTGCAAACTGAGTCAAAATAAAATTTCACTGTTTACAAAGCAGGCAGCTATCCTGATCCGAAACTCGAAAATCCACCTTCAGTAATGACTCCGTTTGCAATACAAGTATCGCAAGAGGTTCAAAAGGAGATATCCAAAAGTGATATCTTGCAAATTCAAAAAGGAGACTCAAAATCAAACCAAATTGATATACGAAACTATTATGTCTCCTCGAGACCTACCGCTACTTATTTCTACGCCACATTAAAATATCAGATTTCAAACATCGATTATGTTCATAACAGTTTTGTTTGAACATTTATAAAGGCGTCATGTTCTTACGGGCATCTAGAGAAAGATGATGTTCGTCAGAACACCTGTCAAAGGCGCTGTTCTGTATTTATTTGATATTAATTAAACTCTAAAAGATCGACATTTCGACTTAAATCGCTGAATTACAATGTTGAATAAAAAATTCTATCAAACGTATCGTAGAGTAATTTTGTCGTAATTGGATACCTATTATATCGTCATCCAACTTCGTACTATCATCACTTTTAATCATTAAAATTTAGAATTATCGACTTTATATAATTTGTCGTTCTATTTCTCTGTATATATGCACGTATTTATGTTTGATTCTCAATAAATCGAATTAAGAATTTAAAATGTTTATCCCCATTCTAAAAATTTGTTCGAATTCTTATTCGTTACTGATATCAATTATTTATATCCACCTGTAATTTGAATAAATTAATCATCGTCAATATTGGTGAATTCAAGCAGAGCTTGCAGAACTAATTACATTTCAACTGCACTATTCGGTTAAATAATTTTCAATACCTTATTAATTAACGTTCAATCATAAAGGTAAAATGTTTGTAATAGATATTGGCATTGAGAGGGTTCCAAAGTAAGTCAACCATTTACAATACAAATCTCAAAGATTTCTTCCTTTCCAACGAATGATAAGTCGATAATTTCACGTTCATGTACGAATGTGAGTACTGTATATTTTAAGATTTTAATTAAAAAACGACCACTCTTTATATTGATAACATATTGTTTGCGAAATTCAGGAACATGTGATGTTTATCCAGAATCACATTTATCACGCCGCACATAATATCAAAACATTTATCAACAACATGCTCGTGTCTTGGCTATGGGCAAATTAGCGGTATCGAACGAGTAATTTTTTCTTTTATTTATTTTGAATTTCCAAATCAAGTAAAATTTATTTCGAACTATTTTCAAAAAGGCATTTGCAAAAATAGCGGTAACTATTTAACATTAGAACCCTCCGTTTTAAGAGGAAAGGAAAGCTGTGAAACAAAGGCTTCACGCAAAACTATGATGCAAACCTAGAAATTTCTTTCCGTGTGCATTAAAGGCGAATCAGATGGCGTATAATATTTATACGTGCATACACGACGAAGCGCGTCAACTGTCTCTTACAGGGAACTACCGAATCCGAAATCCGAATTCCGCAAGCAATCAATTTTACTACACTTTAACGTATTAGATATAAAATAAATTGATGAAGTAGCAAGAAGTTGTCGACATCTCCGATTCAGAAAACTAATCGAACAACTAATACGATCATGAATGATCAAACTGTTATTATTTTCAACTCTCAAATTGAGCGTCGTGGAGGACGACATAACACGATCGCGCGTCTATCTGAGAAAATCGTCTCCAAACCAACTCGCCGCGACTAAATATGATTTATCTTCTTTATAAGGTATGAGCCGTTCTAATTTAAATAATCTGTGGCGGATACGTCTCCACCGCACACCATTTGGTTAACCGGACAACATAAGCAAGTAAAGTAGTCGAAATAATTATTTGCAATAATCGGCAACCCTGTTGACTATTTACAATAATCGGCAACTCTGTAAATTTCAATATTACTAACAGGACAACATCAACGTTGTGGGTCTCCGAAAATATACACGACGACTAATAATTTGAAAATACGAATTTAAAATTAAATATCGAACACACTGGAATTCCGAGAAATCCGAATATTATATTAAATTATTTGATTTCGAAATTACCGTTCAACTAAAATTAAACGAAAATCATATTTTTTTAATTAAACTAAAAATTAAGTTCTGTACGAATCTTCTGAAAGCCCAGTCATGGTTTACCATAAAAAGTTTATGGAAACGAAGATGGAAATGAATTTCAAGACCAAGATCGTTTTTTTACGAACTTATAAAAGAGTTCTATAGAACTCATATGAAACTTTATAGCACTATAACAAAGGTGCTGGTGTCGGAACCACATTAATCACCATAGATTCTATGGTTTCCTATCGTATAACGTATAATTACCGTTTCTGAATTAAAGAACGACTAAAGTTGAATTATCATACAATAATGTCATTCAATCTTTAATAGGAGAAAATACTAATTATTTTTTATTCTGTCAAATTACAGTTTAGACGAAAAAAACGATTTTCCTGTCATAGACATCCGTAAAGGAAAGTAAAAATTCATAATTAGATAGAATATTTTTGTAGATATTTTTTTACTTCTGAAATTAAACAGGACCTTGAAAATTAACAAATTACATTTTTATCGGTTTCTCATAGGGGAGGTCGGGGTATTATTGGACATGGGGTATTGTTGGACAGTGCGATATTTTTACCGTTTGTAATGCTTTGAGTCTCCATCAACCAGCATCGACTCATTTTATCATAATCTCATTTTCTATTAAGCACTTGACTTATTTTGACGCATTGTTACCTCGCTATCAGATAAAACAAAATTTTGATGTTCGTAAAGTGTTTTTTTTTCACTTAGTGTTTTGGTCATTTTTATAACATTTTTCGAAGAACCAAGTCAGGTAAATATATTTATAATATTCTTAGAACTATAAGCTTTTGACACATATAAGAGTTTTTGATGAAATTTGCGTTGCTTTATTTATACGCCGGCATTTTGTAAAAATGAGCGTTCGGGGTATTATTGGACACTTCTGAGATTTGGACACTGATGCGGAGGAAAATACTGATTTCAGCACAATTTGCAATGAAAATATGCCTGAGAAGAAAAATCGTCGAAACATAGTCCGCTGTATCGCTTATGATCGAGGTGTTCTCTTGAGTTGTGTCGGAGCAAACCGGAACACTTTCATGTGCCTTACTTTATTTTATTCATTTTAATATAGATATTCTTTCGTTTTAATTAACAAATAAACGTTTTCCAACAATAATGTTCAGTATTTTTATGGATTTACAAGACTGTCCAATAATACCCCGAGATTTTTTAAAATCTCAAAAACCAATTTTTTGCGCCAGCTGATACAGAGTGTACAATTTTAAACAATTAGGTCAAGTAGCTGGTACCAAATGAAAGGTTATTTATCGTACCACAACATCAAGCTTTGAAATTTTGAGAAAAAGCAATTTTTTAGAGTTTCTGGACAAAATAAAAAAAGTGTTCAAGAATACCCCGACCTCGGACGAATCTCGACACAGGACAAACGCAATGGACAACTACAGGACAGAGATCTTATTTACTGGTTTCCAACTTCCAAGGTTGCAACAGCAGATAATCAGAGGACGTAACTACCAGCCTCCAGCTTCCAACGGTTGTACCACAGTCATCCGGAGATCTTCAATTTGGACAACTGCAGCCAGATAGGAACTCAACGTTGGGAATTAACAGTCCTTTTCAGGACTAAAAATAATAACCTTTAATTTTTGCAGCATCCAACGCCGAAAACGAGGTCCAGCGGCAAAGCAGACGGACAACAGCTGTTCCAACGGTTGTTCTTCTGTCAGCAAGACGAGCCATATCACCGGACATCAGGATTAAGGAGAGGTTACCGTAAACACGGTATTGCCGCCCGTGAGGTAGGCAACCGTAATTACAACCGTGTCCTGCAGCCCTTCAACATCCATCAGGCTTACGACCCGGTAACAAGAAGTAACTGAATTCAACAACGAATTCGGTAGTGCCGCCTGAAAGGTAGGCAACCGTACCTGTTCCAGAGTTACACGCCTGTTCCACCTGCTTGGTAGGAACAGCGATCGCTGCATCGGAAAGCAGCTGATTAGTGTCCGCTTAAAAAGGTATTTGTGTGTCAGATTCCTCCGCGACGTGTAGTGTCAATGTCCGCGAACGAAACGGCCAACGTAGACGAAATAGAGCGGCATAGGACGTCAAAAATGTTAAGTGGCGCGTACGAGCCAAAAGAGCCAAAATTCTAAATATATGTTGTAATTAGTTCTTGCTGTAAATTTTTTGTAATAAATATAATTTTTTGTTAAATGGAGTTATCCTTTATTCTGAAGTGAATATTCCGTTAGTTGATAGAGCATCGTAACAAAAGAGTGGCTTCCGACTTTCCAAGGTTTAGTTTACTTCCATAGATAAATCATTATTGTCGCAATCATCTCGAATACTTTTTAATCGTCCCGAAATCTGGATCAAACTCGAGGAGGAGACTCTATAAACTTCGTTGGAAACTTCTCCTTGCGCTTTTAAAAAGTCGTATACCACGTACAAAACCTACATTGGTGACTCCGAACGCTTAACGGATACGGATTTTCGTTATTGAATAATTATAAACATTTAAGTTCGTAACATATCTTATTTTGCGACTTTACAAATTTCAATAATTATACGAAGAAAAAAAAACAACTTTGATATTTTTTTACATTTACAAGACAAAACTAGAAATTATTAAGTGATATCTAATTTTTTTTCTTTCGCAATCAAAATGGGTGATAATTTAGAACACTCAGCATTAAATTCCGACAATATAGTGGGTAACCAAAACAATACAGTTAATCGAATAGGTATCCATGCGCCGCCATTTTGGGCAAATGACCCCGAACTATGGTTCGCACATATAGAAGAACAATTTTCGCTCGCTAAAATAGTTTCCGAAGAAACTAAATATGCTCATCTAGTCAAGCATCTAGAGCATTCCGTTGCCATCGAAGTAGCCGATATTATTAAAGCGCCGCCAGTACTAAATAGATATACCGTACTTAAAACAGCTTTAATAACACGATTAACAGAATCGAAAGAAAATAAACTTCGCACGTTACTAGAAAAAGAAGAGCTAGGTGATCGTACATCATCAGTTTTTTTACGTCGTCTAGTATTACTCGCAGGACAACCTACACCAACAGATTTTGTTAGGACAATTTGGATTAGTAGATTGCCTAACCAAATCCAAACAATTTTAGCAGCCATGAGCGGTCAGTCACTACAAACAATGGCTACCACAGCTGACATAATTCACGAAATTCCAACCAACACAATTCGAAGCATCGACACGCCATCTACAAGTATTCCGACTAGCGAAATTTTAATGCATCAAATTGCAGCATGGACTAAAAAAGTCGACCAATTAATGTAAAAAAGTGCCAACGATACACCTTATACACAAGGTCAGCGAGGCCGACCTGCTTTTAGGCAGAATTATAGAAACCGTAGTAGGTCGCGTTCTAGAAGTTTTCGGACACAAAATTCTTCTAACTGGCAAAATCAAAAACAAAACGGTGTATGCTGGTATCACCGCAAATACGGAAAAGATACACAAAAATGCACTCACTCTTGCACTTATACTCCGAAAAACGGGCCGAACGAGTCGTAAACGCGGCAGACGACTCAAATTACGCGAATAGCCGCATTTATGTTACCGATGTGAACTCGAAACAACAATTTTTAATCGATACAGGTTTGGAAATGTGCATTTTTCCTACAAAACTATTATCACTAAGACCGGAAACCAAATATGAGTTAGTTGCAGCCAACGGTACAGCAATTCGGACGTACCGAACGTATAACCTCGAATTAAATCTTGGATTGCGACGAAGCTTCATTTGGCAAGTTACGGTTGCTGACGTTTCACAACCAATAATTGGTACAGACTTCCTTTCCTACTATAACCTCTTAGTGGACGCTTGTAACAGAAAATTAATCGACGCCGCACGCAGGGGTCAGAGTAAGGTTTCGCGGACATTTTTTTTGATGGACCACCCCCTGGCGAATTGTTAACCGATCTTGATAAATTTTTTTTTAAAATACTCAGGAATGATTGTAGTATCATTGTGGAAGTCGCATTTTTGATATCTTGAATATTCGCTGACGGAGCATCCACTTTTCGATGAAATTAAAATCATGGCTGTTTAAGTTTCCGGTGCACTAAGCTGTTTCGGGGGTCGCTGAATTCAAATCTCGTACTGGATTTTCGAAATTCAAAATGGCGGCATCCAAAATGGCGGACGAATTTAAAAAAATGCTTAGATTCGCTTGAAACTTGTTACTCGGGTTTTTTTTGGGTCGCTGAATTCGAATCTCGTATTGGATTTTCGAAATTCAAAATGGCGGCATCCAAAATGGCGGACGAATTTAAAAAAATGCTTAGATTCGCTTGAAACTTGTTACTCGGGGTTTTTTTGGGTCGCTGAATTCGAATCTCGTACTGGATTTTCGAAATTCAAAATGGCGGACGAATTAAAAAAAAATGCTTAGATTCGCTTGAAACTTGTTACTCGGAGGTTTTGTGGGTCGCTGAATTCGAATCTCGTATTGGATTCTCGAAATTCAAAATGGCCTCATCCAAAATGGCGGAGGACTTTAAAAAAAAATGCTTAGATTCGCTCGAAACTTGTTATTCGGGGATCTTTTGGGTCGCTGTGAACTTTATTCAATTTGACCCCCAGCTTTGAAAATGGATACACTCATATTGTGGAAATATTTTTCAGCATATACCACGTTTGTCAAATTAATACACTAATATGAATGAAGTGTATAATGCTTCTTAACAGTGTCAATATACAAAAATTTTTTATCAAATATGTTATTAAATTAATTTGTCCAAATAGATGCAATATAAATTAACAAAACAGGAAATATGAAAATCATAGAAAAATAAAACAAGATAGAGGCATTTTAAAAAAAGTTTACATTTCTTAGAAAAATTCGAATCCCTTACGATGAAATTGTGAATAAATAAAGTGAAGAATTATGCGCGGTTACAAGAAAAAAAATTGCCGCCATATGACCGGCTGAAGAAAGTGAAAATTGCTTTTGCTCTCGTAATTGTAATTAAACTATTTTGACCTACTATTATAGTATCATTCGCCTTCCAACTAAGCACAGCAAACTTCATTCGGAAAGTTTGAATGTGCGGCTTATAAGATTCACGGTTTTCTGCAAGTTCTGAAGTCTAAAAAATTGTTGTAAAAAACATATTCCTATCTTGACTTACTTATTATATATGGGACGTTTCACGTCAACCGGGCCACATGAATGGCCAAAATTTGGCTGATCGTAAAACAATGGTTAAGGTCTTAAAATGTTCGTATCATTATGCTCTTTCAAATTAAAGGGAAGCATTACAAGCATACAAAAGTAAATGCAATAATTATGAATTGAATTGCACGTTAGAAACATGACATGCTGCAGAACTTATCCAAATTTTATTTATTTTTATTGCTTTCTATCAGCAGAACTTATCCAAAAATCACTCATTCGGTGGCTAATAAATTGAAAAATATTTCCGTTACGAAAAATTATCTGGAAAGTTATTCTTGCAAATACATGATATTCTTATATTGATCGAAAGGATACATTAATTATAAGCATTGGCATTCTTTGGCATCAGGTATTAGTGAAGAACTAATTTACCGATTGTCTATCGTTCTTTTCGTAATGGCTAGTGGAGAAAAAATAAACTTCGAGTTGTATAAAGAGTATTGTACTCAGACAGCAAACTTGTTCGTACAATTGTATGGATGGTACTACATGTCTCCGAGTGTTCATAAAATCCTGATCCACAGTCCATCCGCAGCTCAGAGTGGTAGTCTGCCCTTAGGCCTTTTGTCAGAAGAGGTCCTAGAAGCAGGCCATAAAATATTTAAAATATTTAGACAAAGGCATGCCAGAAAGACGTCACGAATTGCGACCAATGAAGACGTGTTCAATCGGTGGGCGCTTTACGGAGACCCAAAAATTACTTTATCAGGCCCAATTAAAAATAGACCCAGAAAAGCTTTGCCATGCAGCGATGCTGATCGAAAAATTGAATCCTGAAACTGTAGAGGATAGTTCCTCGGGAGAAGAAAATTGAGTTTTTAGAACTTCTTATGTTTTACCTCCTCGTTTTAATTTAATCTTTTAAAAAATATTTTTCCAATCTTATGTATATCAAAACGGTATATATATATGTAAATGAGTAGAGAAAATGTGTTCATTTATTTAATGCAGCCCTATCCTTAAATTCGAGGTCCTTAAAGAATCCAAAGTCATCAACCCCAAATAAAACTAGCTGGAAAAGCCCTGGTTTTCGTCCAGGGATTGGTAGTTTTATCTAAACATGGTAATCCTAAACGAATTCTTTTTTGAGAGCGACAAAATCTACACTAGAGCAACAAATTAGCAGCAATAGAGCAATCAATTTTCAACCTTCTTTGGTTTGGCTTTAACTTTGCAGCTTTAAGGACTTTAAAATTCGGTATGAGATCCGTATTCAACGATCTAAGAAAAATCTCTAGAGCCAATTTCACAAAAATATAATTTTTTGAACATTTGTCTACCGTATTGGATGCCGCCATTTTGAATTTCGAAAATCCAGTACGAGATTTGAATTCAGCGACCCCCGAAACAGCTTAGTGCACCGGAAACTTAAACAGCCATGATTTTAATTTCATCGAAAAGTGGATGCTCCGTCAGCGAATATTCAAGATATCAAAAATGCGACTTCCACAATGATACTACAATCATTCCTGAGTATTTTAAAAAAAAATTTATCAAGATCGGTTAACAATTCGCCAGGGGGTGGTCCATCAAAAAAAATGTCCGCGAAACCTTAATCTGACCCCTGTGTGCGCCGTCGCTAAACTCACTACAATAGGAAGGAAACCATCTGGAAAAATTGAGGAAATTAAAATTCCGATGCAAGATTCACCGTATCGTAGAATCTTAGCAAAATTTCCCGATATTTGCAAGCCTGCAGTTTTCAATAAGGAGACTAAGCATAATACAGTGCATCACATAGAAATTACTAAAGGACCCCCAGTCACAGCGAGAAGACTCGCACCGGATTTACTCGAAGCTTCTCGCAAAGAATTCGAAATACTTGCAAAATTAGGCATACTTCGGAGATCTGACAGCAACTGGTCCTCACCATTACACATGGTTAAAGAAAAGAACGGTGAATGGCGACCATGTGGCGACTACAGAGCACTCAACGCACGCACTATAGCGGACTGCTATCCGATAAAAAGATTAGAAGATTTTTCTGCTAATCTCACATGGAAAAAATTTTTCTCTTCACTCGATTTAATCAAGACTTATAATCATATTCCGGTTGCACCAGAGGATATACCAAAAACCGCAATAATCACATCTTTTGGATTATTCGAGTTTTTAAAAATGCCTTTCGGTCTACGGAATGCTGCACAAACTTTCCAAAGATTCATCGATGAGGTACTACAAGGCCTAGATTTTATTTACGTCTACTTGGATGACATTGTAATTGCCTCCGAATCCGAGATACAGCACCATGAACATTTACGCATTGTGTTTAATCGACTAAATAAATACGGCATTTCAGTGAATCCGACCAAATGCATTCTAGGTGCAATTAAAATATCTTTTTTAGGTTATACAATAACCGACACCGGAATCGAGCCTCTCAAGGATAACATACAAGCAATATAAAAATTCCCGCGTCCAGAAACTGCTTAACAACTCAGACAATTTCTGGGCATGATAAATTTTTATCGCAGATGCATTCCGCATGCTGCACTAATCCAAGCCCCTTTAACCGAAGTCTTAAAAGGTCACAATATTAAAGGCAACAAACCGATTACGTGGTCGACGGAACGAGATAATGCCTTCATTAAAGCAAAAAACGCTTTAATGCAAACAACCATGTTAGTGCATCCGGATATGCACTCAACTCTCGTAATATACGTAGATGCATCCGATTATGCATTAGGCGCGGCGTTGGAACAATTTAAACATAACGGCTGGCAACCACTAGCATTTTTTTGACGAAAATTAAATCCAGCGCAACAAAAATATAGTACGTATGATCGCGAGCTATTGGGAGCATATGAAGCAATTAAGTACTTTCGCTATATGGTAGAGGGACGGGACTTTATAATATATACAATTAGAGGTCCACTAACATATGCGTTTAGTAAAAATCCAGAAAAATGCTTTCCCCGACAATTTCTACAGCTGGAATATATTTCGCAATTCACGACAAATACACAGCACGTTTCGGGAAAAAACAATGCAGTAGCAGATGCACTTTCGAGAATCGAAGAAATCACTACTACAGTTAATCTGGAAGAAATTGCCAAAGAGCAAGAGACAGATGCAGAATTGCAGGAATTACTGCGAACACGACGCCGATTCTCAAACCCGGTGCGACAGTTCACCACACATACGCGACGAAAATTTCGGCCGCGAATAGTCGAAAGGCCACTTCCACCATTACCGGTAATTAGTCTCGGGTTTCGGCACCATTTGTTAACGAATGGTGGAAGGGCTTTAAAATAAAACGTACAATTTGATCGGCTACAGAACTAAATATCATATTTATTCTGATCAATCGGTTACGACGCGATCGCGAACCGGACTAAACCGACGACGTTCCGAAACATACTGAAAAAACCCGACCGTCACTTTTTCACATCTTAATTCGACTTTTCAATTTATCGAGCATTTAAATGGATTAAATCATCATATTACATATCGATATTATAATATTCGAATTACAAATAGTTGTATCGAGATCGCAACCATTTTCAAGTGCCTTTTTCATAATTTACCTAACAGGCCTGCTTCATTTTGAGAGGTACTCCCGTTCGGGTGTGCAATGGCGTAGGAAAAATCATATTTGTGTGAAAAAAACTTACGCCGGGTACCGCAGTCGATAAAACATCGATTCCGTCCGGAACACCCCTTGTGTCACGATTTGCAGGCTGCATCCAAATCGTTTGAAAACTTTTAGTCAGGGGTTTTTTGGTTCCCTGATCACGAATCCGACGTCAGAATTCTGAAATTCGAAATGGCGGATCCAATATGACGGATCAAAATTATAAAATTAACTTCGAATTACACAATAAAACCAATAATTGACGAGTTGAATAAAAATGTTAAAAATTTCTGAAACGCCAGTAAATAACAAGCAGTTGATGAGACAATGGTAAAATTGAAAGGCAGAATAGAATATTGAATTTCAAAATTCTGCCTTCGGATTCGTAATCAGCGACCTCGAAAACCCCAAACACAGAGTTTTGACTAATTTGAAGAAAGTTTTAAAATTTGTATCCGCTATATTGGATCTGCCATATTGGATCCGCCATATTGAATTTCCAAATTCTGACATCGAAATCATATTCGGCGACCTCAAAAACCCTTGCATACAGATTTTCCTTTAGACCATTGAATACAAATATATATAAGGTCTCCCAATCGTTTGGAAACAGTCTTGTAACTTTTGAAAAATAAATTTTTTTTAAATTGCTGAAACACGTGAAACGATTTTTCAAAAAAGCTATCTTTCCCGTCCCGAAGTGGGGACGTGGAGCACGAGGGGGGGGGGGGGGGTGAATAGCTTAAATGGCAAAGTGGGTTAATTGGGGGCTCATTTGAAAGTCTCTTAACGAATACAAAACACTGGTCATATATGGCGTTATAATCATTTATCGCCGAATTATTCATCGTTTGAAATTTCTAATCTCAGACACCAATATTCGGATCCAACATACCACACAATATTTGTAGCGATTAAAAATTCCTAAGCACCCTTCTCTTTTACACGGGCTTGGGACCGTCATAGGCAGAGTTTTGCTACTTTTTTTTACATTTTTTAATTTTCTTTCTTTTTTTTTGTGTTTTATTTTCTATAGTATTGATCGCCATTTAAAAAGTGTATTATCAAAATAATTTATTTCATGTGCTCAAATTGAGTACCTGCAACTTCCTGACACTACCCTGGTCTTAAATAGAATTCGCCCAATACTTTCAGCCTCATATTTCTTGAAATATGATGTACTTCGTGGATTATTCGTCCTCGTAGTTCTTGCAAGTTGGCGGGTTTCGTCGTACACACACACACACACACACACACACACACGCACGCACGCACGCCCTTCCTCGAAGTAATGCCTTAAGGCGGTTCCCAGAAAGGACAAAACAGCCTTATGCGGCGATGGTTTTAGCGGATGAGAGCTCCGCACTTCTGCTGGCACCAGCCGGCAGAGAAGGCTGGTAGAGCTTTCCATCGTCGCGTCGGAAAACACACACACACACACACACACACACACACACACACACACACACACACACGCACCCACACACACACGCACCTACACACACGCACCCACACACACATACACACACATAACTGGATAACGCTAATGCCGACGGTGCTTAAAATTACTGGTCTGGATTACTGGTATGTCCCCAAAAAGACCATATGTCCCCATAATAGCCACTTTTTATACATAAATCTCGTCATTAATTTTCAAAAACTAGACCCACTACATTGAAAGTGTTGGCCTATTCATGGCATAAGTCGACTTGATAGTCACTGAGCGTACTCGTCGCGCCATCTCTTCGCCAGCTCTAGTACATGTAGTACGATTCAAATGCGCTATTACCGACGGTCTCAACTAGGCATTCAAAAAATTGAATTTCGCGGTGTTCTTCCAGGAATTAGTCATCTCTAAGGCCCCCCGCGGCGTTGCGCTCTTTTTCTGATTTCCTGGAAGAGCCCGAGAAGACTTCCGGAAAAATTAGATAAGAAAAAAACGCCATCACGTGTGCCTCGCGTGCTATTTTCCTTTTCGGAAATAATTCGAAAAAATATCAGAATTATTGATTCGCTACAAATTCAAATGAGCCGCTACTCATTCGCCGCGATTCAATTAATGCCAATTAATTGAAAATAACGAAACTCCGTATTATAAAATCCATTTTGTAGTTCATCGAACACGTGCGCTATTTACTTTCAACCAAGGTCAATCTGTTTGTGAAAACGTGTTGTGAAAGTGAAGTATTTCTAATCTGGAAATACGAAAAATAAAGAAAGTTGAAACCCAGATCTCTGTTCACGCATTCAATTATTTACGAGGGACCTGGACCCACGCAGCTTGCGTGTAAATATCTGATAGAGTTGAGGATACTGCATCAAGCGCAACAGAAAGAAAACAATTATTTTAATTGCGAAACTTAAGAGGACAATCAAAATCCTATATACGAGTAATAGTACTGTGATATATTATTATGATTTACTATTAGTCATACGTATAAACGGGTTCAATCATTCAAAATTCAACATGGTCCACCTTTTCTTAACGTCATTCAATAATACATTATCAGGCATCATAAAAATCAACTGTATGGCTAACGTATAATTTAAAGCTGATGGTGACCCCCTAGACGTCGAGAATGGAGTTTCAAACGTTACTGCGATAATTTTATTTCTTTTAATGAACTCATTCATAATCTTATCTATATTTACATTGTCTGCGACATCGCTGTGTGTGTACAACATTGCCAAATTATTTAACCGCTTTTGATGCATCGTTGATCGTAAGTAAGTCTTTAACAACAGTCTTAAATGGGAAAAAGATCTTTCATTTGTACACGATGTAGCAGGAATCGTTAAAAGAATGCGTATAAACTTTTTATACTCGGGTACCAATTGTCCAATTTCAGGGTTCGTCTGCAAATATTTTACGACATCACCTAAACAGTTAAAAGTAACACTTCTACGCAATGCAATTTCAATTATCATATCCCGATGCAGTTTTAGTTTTTCTTTATTGAAATCATCTGATCTTGCAGAGTGCTGCACAGATTGTTTCCAGTTATAAAATTTTACATTTTGAACGTCGACATCGTGCTTCCCAATTGCAAAATTTTCAAATGAATCAAGCAGATTCATAGTTGACGACTTAAATCGTTCTTTCAGCGATGATATTGTTTGATCGAAGACTTCGAAGTAGATCTTCCTGTAATAAGCTTTCGGAGTTTCGAATTTGTGAGCCTCGCTCGCACCTTTTCCCTCTAATCGCTTCCGATATCTTTGATTCCCGAATTTCGGGCGCCACCGTAAATGCCAAAAAAAAAATGACGAACGGAAGAAATGCCGAATGGAAAAAAAGTCGAAAAAACAAATGCCGAATGGAAGAAATGCCGAAAAGTGATGTATTGCCATCCGCTACTTCTAGAAAAATATCCCTAGCCATGAGAGGTTAATGTGTGTGAGTGTATTAAAGCAACAACAGAATTCTGACGACGCGCCGTCGGTAAATTATCGGCCGAACGTAGAAAGATGAGAAACGATACAGTAGATTATGTAGATTTCTGCTCATCGCTTAAAAAGTAATTGAGAATAAAAATGTAATCTATAAATATTATATTCATGATCAATTTATTACATATTGAATCGACTGTTTGTTATTAATGAATAATTATTTATAACTTTATTAATTGAACATTTAAAGCATTTTTATTTATCTATTTTAATCGCAGTTTCACACGAAAAATGTACTTTTTATATTTTATCGCAAATCAGATGTTAAACAGATTTCTTTTCCAAATACAGGTAATTAAAGACTGACCTAAGGGCATTAATTATTTCCTTTTGTTAAAATTCCATTAATTTCATTATTCTTAAGGGGCTTACAGTCTGGTCAGCCGGTAAGGTATTCTTTTGAGACAAGGAATATAAATTAAAAATGACTGACTCTATTTTTAAATACTCGGACTCCAATTCTGACCACTATGTATATGATATCCTACAAAATATCAAAGAAATCAATTGATAAGTGATCGAGATTTTTCGGAAATTCAAATATGTTTATCAATTAATTATATTGGTGATTCTACTTAACGGAATTCCGAAACATGTCGTCGACGTCACGTTATATAGTGTTGCAATCGAATTTTATTTTATTACTTATTTATATGTTTACTATCATTTCACAGATAGTATATTTTCCATTTGCATTCTCAAATTAGCACTTGAAAGTTGATCTCACGTTTTTCACAAAAATAGCATTATAATGTACCATTATGATTAAAAAGCACCTAACAATATAAATAAAAACTTTCACAGCATTAATTATATGTTTTAACCCATTAATTGTTTAGTCATTTTTACTGCCAAGAAATGTTTGTACATTTTCCCTTAAAGTACGTAACATTCCCAAATTGAGTCTTAATATTCGTAACACACGGGCTTTTTGTGCACATAATTATATAATTTTAATCGTATATTTTTCAATCCAATTCGTGTTTCCATTTTCTGGATCGCTTCGTTGAAGTGGAAGGTGTTGGTTCGCCTTGCGATATTTTTTTCAATATCACTTTTACAAATCGCGTTATCGAAAATTCTCCGGTTCCGAGCGCAGCTGTCACTGAAAAGATGAGAAAACCGTTGCCGGATAGCAGCATCATTTGCATTACCCAGAAAACGAAAATAGAATTTAAAACATTGAATTAAATGCTGGAAATTTGGAAATTTGAATCAATGAATCAATGTAAATAAAAAGTATTAGATTGTAAATTACATTTTCGAAAAAAATTAATTAAAAAAATAATATTTCTACAAATCGTTAGAAAGTGAATAAATTTAAAGAACAAAATTATAATTGAATATTTTTATTGTTAATCACTTTCAATAAAAAAAATTCCTTTCCTCACTTCGCAGTTGTAGAAGTAATATTTTTTTAATTTATTTTGATAGGGTATAATTAAGAGTTTAATTATATTTATTGGCATTCTTTCACTGATTCAAATTTATTCCAGTTGTTCGATAATTTCTTTTTTACGCCATTTCCGGAGACGATGCTGCTCTCTGCTGGCACATCTTTTTCGACCTTTTCCGTCCTTTGCATTTAGAACAAGAGGATTGTGGATTCTGCAAAAGTCTTAGAAGAAAATGTCGCAGGACGAACCAACAGCTTCCACATCAACGAAACGGTCCGGAAAATGGACGTACGAGTTGAAGAACAAGGTTTATAACCAATTTCGGTATCGATACGACAAGAGTTGGACGAGGGAATCCGACGGCATTCAAGTCGTGTAAGTATAAGTAGTGTTTCACTATTTATATTTTTTTTAATGTTTCATTTTGTTCTCATGTTATTCCAGTTATTTTCCTTTTTTCGCAATCTTAGCGACTTATTATAATTAAATATAATTAAAGGCCTTTGTCTTTGATACTCGAGTACCCAGAGATAAATGAAAACATTAGTTGCCGCGCCGCTCGGGCCCTAATAGTGAGGTTAAAGGAAGAAAAAGCAAAACACTGTCGACAATTTTTTGTTGCGCAGTTTTTTGTTTTATTCTGGAATTAATCACGAGAACAACGAGAATCAAACGCGAACTCGAAGAATGTTTTGTCTTCTTTTATTTTAATAAGATAGAAAAGGACAGAGTAGTCTTCGAGTTTCATTGTCGCATTCGGTTCTCCGATGTCCAATTTTTCACTTTTTGGCGAAAACACGATTTTCTACAAGCATTTTTCAAACGTCATTTTTAATTGAAGTACCCATTATCTTTTCATAAAACCTTTCACAGTCGAGTAATTGGGACTCAAACAAAAGCTTACGGGCTTAAGGGCCCTCGAGCGCGGGGGCGGACGAGAGGAAAAAGCGAGGAAACCTTTGCTCCAAGTTCTAGCTTTTCAGATTGAAGTTGCAGGTAATTTTTTTTTACGGAAATATTCTTTATTATTACGGCGACCGGATGAGTGATTTTAAAGAGATTTTGATGATAGGAAGTGCTGAAAAATAAATATTGAAAATTTGAATTGTACGTTAGGTTACGGAACCTGTCATTTCACATTTGTTTTTCGGTTCAGTCCTTCGCGTTTCCTTGCAGCGTGCGTGTCATCTGCGAATATTCCTGCAGTATTTTGGAAAAATATGGATGATCTTTTTTAGGTACAGGTTCTAGGCATAATTAGGCGAGATGGCGATACCATAAGGTAAGAATTACGATAAAAAATTCAATGAGTAGTTTGAAATTCGATGCGATAAAATCACGCTTCGAGGTTAAAAATTAATTTCGGGTAACTCGGTTTTCCACGCTTCCTATCTAATTAATCCAAGCGTGCAGTAAATTACAATAGAATAAATTTGTTTCTTTTACATTTTTTTTTATTTTTTCGAGTTGAATGCATTTTATTCGGTTAGGAATGACGCCTGAAAAGGTTGCATCATATATGTTTTAGAGAAATTTTTGTTGAGTAAATATGTCTTTGAAATAAATATATGGATGAAAATTTTTTCCAACTTCAAATTCTCTATACAAACTTCGAATACACCGGGGCATATGTAAAGCTGCTTATAAAATTTCTTATCGTAATTCGTGGAAAATTTTAGAAATTGTAAAAACACCAAATACATCCTATTATAATTTAATTCACGCTTTGATTAGTTAGATAAGAAGCGCGGAAAAGCAAGTTATCCAAAAATAATTTGTAACCTCAAACAAAGCGTGATTTTATCACATCGAAATTTCTTATTGTAATTCTTACCTTATAGTATCACCATCTCGCCTCATCATGCCTAGAACCTGTACTTAAAAAAGATCATTCAGATTTTTCCAAAATACTGCAGGAATATTCGCAGATGATATGCACGCTGCAAGGAAACGTGAAGGACTGAACCGAAAAACAAATGTGAAATGACAGGTTCCATAACCTGACGTACAATTCAAATTTTCAATATTTATTTTTCAGCACTTCGTATCATCAAAATCTCTTTAAAATCACTCATCCGGTTGCCGTAATAATAAAGAATATTTCCGTAAAAAAAATTACCTGCAACTTCAATCTGAAAAGCTAGAACTTGTAGCAAAGGTTTCCTCGCGTTTTCCTTTCGTCCGCCCCCTCGCTCGAGGGCCCTTAAGGGCTGGGTACACTTACAACATCAACTCTGTGAAATACAGTTTTAAACAATTTGTAAAAATTATTCAGTGGTGCTAGAATAATAAGTGTTAAATTTTCTTTAGACTAATAAAAACAATTTTTTTTCGAAAAAATAGAATTTTTTCATCAGTAATCATTTCGAAAATGTGTTTTTATGTTCACCCTTATTTTTTTTTTAAATTTTGAAATTAATTTAGAAAAATGTAGTAGCATTTTTTTACTTTTGATTTTATCTACAAGAACTTGTTCGAAGGTGTAAATATAGCATTTTGACTATTTAAAAAAATTCTATTCCGACCCGGTCAAATTTTTTAGCGTATTTTAGATTTCTTGAAATGAGAATTTGGGTTTTATTTTAATTATTGAAACATAAAAATAAAGTATTACAAAAATATTTCGCATAATCATTTTCGTAGTTTTTTCCCTCTCTTTCGCATATAAACATTAATTTTTAAATAAAGTTACCAGTAACAGCACAAAAGTATTTTTTTCATAGTATGCGTAAAATTCGACTATACGCACCTGAAAAGGGCGCACGAATTTTACGTATACTATAAAAAAAAACAGTGTTCGATACTCGGGTATAAACAGTTCGACTTCAGACACCGGTTCTATCTAATCCCATGTTAAAATTCGATGCGTAAAGTCGAACTTTACACCCTTGTATCGAAAACTACTATTTAATGTTTTACTCCAAATTTTATGCTGTTTGGATATCTTTAAAAATTGTAAAAAATTTTGTGAATAAGCATGCATTCATTTTTAACCCTCCTAAGCGTCAGTTATTTTTTTGCCCTATGTAAACAATGTAGTTTGAACGAATATATTCGTCCTAGTGCGCATGAGGGTTAAACTATTGATATCGAAATTAACACGAGCGTTTTACAAGGAAATCGATTTTAATTATAAACAAATAAGTTCCCCGATTTGCATGTAAATCTATTGAACACAGGGCCATATTTCTTTTAGATTCAATCGCTTATCACACTGAGCTTCAAGCATATCTGGGATAAACAAAAATGTCAACCAAAACCAAATGTACAGAGCGATTGGTACAATATTCGAGGTTAAAAAACCATTCTTACATAAATCGTATCTGATCCCGTTTTTGGGATTTGAATAACGAGTTTTTACCCTTTGAAGCACGCAATATTTCACATGGAAAAAAGCAAAAAATTTTTGTCCGGGGGATTTTGGGGTCGCTGAATACGAATCTGACCTCTGATTTTCAAAAATGAAAATGGCGGATCCAAGATGGCGGACAGGAATGTGAAAAATTGTTTGATCGAGATAATACTGGATACTCGGAAGTGTTCAGGGTCGCAGATTATGAATCTGACAAAAATCTTCTAACTATACCTAAATCTAACTTACGTTACGTAAGAATGGTTTTTTAACCTCGAATTATGTACCAATGGCTTTATACATTTGGTTTTGGTTGACATTTATGTCTATCCCAGACATGCTTGAAGCCCAGTGTGTTATATCTTCGTTGTATTTTACCGAATCATAACAATTTTTTTTTCATTTCAATGGTAATTCAAAGTTATTTAAGGAGAAATTATTAAATTAGAGGTACATTTCTCGCAATTATTTCAAAAAACGCGGCAACATTTGCTCGAAATTTAAGGCACTTTTCCTATGTGAAGTACGACGTTCGTTTAGCATAATTCAGGTTTTTGTTTATGTAAATGACATGCAATCTTTTCGGTCATTTTATATATGTTAAGGAGCATCCAAAAGTATACAAAAAATGTGTTTAGTCGATTTTAAATGGTTGACCTTATGAAGTGCGGCTTGAAGTTGACGCCTCCAAAGAAAAGTGTATGGATGGTCGCACTGATTACTAAAGTTAAAAATTTAAAGGTTTCTTAGATTTGCGCATATAGGTGTAATATGCCAATAAATAGACGGCTACCAATAGATGGACGATTAGCACATATCGCTATTTCTTTTGAAAATACGGTGCAAGTAGTCTATTGGCATATTGGGGCGGCTGCACCGTTTCTGCACTTTTTCAGTGCACGTGTTCGGGAGTTCAACAACTCACACTCTTGCGGTAGATGTTTTGGCACTCTCCCGGACGGAGGTTCGGGAGTTTAGGGACATAGCACAGAAACGGTGCAAAAGCGGTGCAGCCTCCCGAATATGCTGTATGAAATGCGTTAAACATTGTTCTGAACGTTCAAAGAAAATAAAAACACGCATTTCATAGACTTTGTACACTGTATATTAAAAGAAATACTGATATATGCTAATCGCCTATTCATTGTGTAGCCGTCCAATCATTGGCATATTCACCCTATAACGAATGAAAAGGTTGCATCTCATTTTCATAAAAAAAAAACTGAATTATATTAAAAAAACGGCCATCACATAGGAAAAGTGCCTTACCTTTTGAACAAACGCTTTCCGAGTTTTTTTTAAATAATTACGAGAAATATATCTCTAATGTGATAATTTTTTCGAATTACCTTTAAAATGAAAAAAAGAATGTTGTGTATGATTCGATAATATACAACAAATATATAAGCGATTGAATGTAAAAGAAAGATGACCTCTGTTTTACACCCAGATAGCAATTGACCACCGGCAGAGTACTGACTCAGTACTGACTGCCGGAGTTCAGTACTGAGTCAGTAATGGCCCACCTCCGGCTGGTAACGCTCTCCAGTACTGACTGCCGGAGTAGAGCAGTACTGGACCAGTACCGATTTCCGGTATAATTCCTGAGAATAAAAAGAAAATTTAAATTAAATATTTTATTAACTTTATTTTTTCTTCGTGTTTTTGTGTATTTTTACCTATGCGTAGGTTTACGTGCAATGTGGGGACTTATTTTTTTGTGGTAAAATTAAAATGCCTATTTCACTTGTGAAAACTAAAATGTCCATGTCAATTTATATATCAAAATAGTTTTACATTAAATGTATGCTTTTTCATACATTTTCTCAGAATTTTTAAAGATACAACCAGTCGGATATTTTTGTATTGAAAAATTGAAAACACTTTTGTGCTGTTATTTTGTATATCATGTAATACTTACTGTACAATAATTGTAAATAAAATAATTATGGTTCCATTTATTTTTTCCAATCCAATTAGACATATTCGGTGCACGTTGCCGAACTGCAAGAGGAGTACACAGCTCACAGGACACGCCCTAACGTACAATTACGACTCCGGAAAATACGATATTGAAGGTGGAATTTTAAGAGAAAAAAAGGCACACGGCCACTCTCCAAGAGAGTACGAAGAGGAAATAACCGAATTCCAGAGTCGGCTGTATGAAGCGGCAAGACTTAGGGGCCATCATATGCAACAAGTGTACAATGAAATCGCACCACAGTACGTATGACGATTCCTTTTGATAGAACACCCCTCTCCCCCTCCTTCCCACTAAGTAAACAAATATAGTGTTAAAGTTCGAAAAAATGTCTTTTTTGGCAATGTTTGAGGAGACATATCTTTTGACTGAAACAAGATAAGGGATTCAGTAATGGCTTAAAAGAATGTTTATAACTTTTACTGTATGAAAAAAAATTTAACACGACCAAGCGAAAAAAATATTGCCTTCAATGGTAAATTTTTTGTATGCATCAAATGTCGGTGTGACCTCGTACGGACCGTAACTACTGCGCACTAGTCCGCTGTATATCAAAATACTGGAAGAACGGGACCGTTTTCGGTACACATTTTTTGAATAAACCGGTTTTTATGATTATTTTTCGCGACTGGATTTCAGCCAATCAGAGCGCGATATTCAAGGGGTTCGATGGTAATTTGTTTAAAATTATACTGGTAATTGCACTGCAACTCCTGGAAGTTGCACTCGAGAATTGAACACTCACTATTCGTTTGTTTCTAATAACCAGTCCGAAATCCAGTCACAAAAAATAATCCGCTGAATACCCCTCGACCTTTAACATTAATCTGCAATATTCACTTGTTTGCAACAAAGCTATCGGGAAATATTCCGATAATTCTGGAGTTCTCGGGATATTACAACTGAAAATTGGTATACAGGAGTTTTTGGGCTCGCTGATTACGAATATGAACTCAAATTTTGGAAATTGGAAATGGCGGATCCATGATAGCGGCCAAAAATTAAGATGTTAGTGGATCATACTAATGAAATTTCAGGAACACGTAAATGAAGCAGTTATTTATGCATGTTTATTAAATTTAATAAACAAGTTTCTTGCATTTAATGAACATTTAATAACGTGCACTATAAATAGGGGAAGACGGGTTAATTACGACACGCTGTTAAATTCCAACCCCTACGTTATCTCTCATATGACAAAGCACAAGAAAGTATTGGTATTTTTTGAAATACTAATGTATATTAATATTTTCACCGCAAATGGTAATATTCATACCTTTTTTTGCTCAGCGATTGTAAACTTTAGTTTCAATGCGGCATTTCGAATGCCATATTGTTTTCGTTATTAGCGTTATTATAATGTAGCTCACGCCGAGCTAAAACGAAGCTTCCATTTCTTCTCTAGGTTTCTAAGAGTAGCGGCTATGAGCAACCAGGAGTCGCTGCTGAAAAGAATGCAGGAGCAAGTGCTCAGAAGCCGTCCACCTCTCCCCGTTTCTTTCGACCAATATTGCACATAGGTTGCAGAAGACACGGAAGCGCTGGAGCATAAATTTGGCCTCTTGAGTGTGTAATCGGTGGAAGGTGGTGGTCAAAAGGCCGTCATCTTCACAGATACGGAAGTCGTAAGGAGGACTTTCATGCCTAAAGCAGAATTTGACTACTTCATATCTGCCGATGGAACATTTAGTGTGGTTAAACCGATTACCGGCGCCTATCAGGCATTTATTGTGCTTGCTGTGTATATATACAAAACGGTTAGTAGTTGCTTCCTTTAAATGATAGCTTTTATTCGTAGGTCATAGTAGGTACAATAAATATCACCTGTTGTATTCCAGGCAATACCACTATGCATCGGGGTAATAACCGGCAAAATCGAAGAAATATACACTGCGGTTATGAGGCACGTGCTCAGCAACATTGCGCCAAAACTGGGCACTTATGGGACTACTGGCATATCAGTGATATGCGATTTCGAAAAAGCGATTCGGAATGCTTTTCGAGCAGTAGTCCCAGGTGTCCAGGTACTGGGATGTTATGCACACTTTGCTAGGGTGAGTACAATATCTTCAGGCATATGCATAATTGCTGTTGCTATGCTAAAGAGCTTAGATAAAGATTATTATAATTGGTTTTTTAAAGAGAAAGATTACTTGGTTTCGTACAATATTCCATCATTCTCGTTTGCACAGTGAGCTGGAATGATGGATAGAATAAACTAAAATATGGATGATTAGAGATGTTCAAAGATTATACCTACTCTCCCCCTTGTACTAATTTGGCACACTGTAGTACAAACCGATATATCCTGCAGATATGTTCGAGGCCTGCGATATTTTTGAGAGATAAATATCTTGAACCCTAAATTTAGCAACTTTCAAAAATAACGTCACATTAAAATTGTTTGGTTAGGTTTGACATTCTCGGTTCCTATCTTTTGGTAGGGTCACCACTGAAACATGTTGAAAATAAACGTATTTCGGTCTATACCTCCTTGACATTACGAAAAATTTCTTCAAATTACTACATTGTAACGGAAAGCCGTCACTGAAAATTACGAAATATTATCAGAATTTTTAGTAATCGTAACTGCGTAAAACTTCACTTATAGTAACTGAATTTTTACATACAAATTTCTTACAATATAATGTAATGTTAATCAGCTAACCATAAGCAATGTTGCAGCTCACTGTGTTTGGATGTCCAAAAGTACTGCTTTGTAGTAATGAAGTATTTTAGTGAATGTAAACATGTTGTATTGATGCTATTTAACAGGCGGTTAGAAAACAGACAAAGGGATTACTCTTTTCCCAGCAGTACCCCGACGAAAGTCGTGCCTACTGGCGTATGGAAATAGTGAGGAAAATGTACGCGCTGGCCTTACTACCGCACGACGAAATTATAAATGGCTACCGGTACATAGTGGCCCTGATGTACCGACATCACGTATATGATATGTTCGGGCCATTTATGACATATTTCCAAAGCCAGTGGCTGATACATCCGGATGAAATTAGTATTTATCCCTGTAAATACAGGACCAGTAATTTCTCCGAAGCCTGCAACCGTTATTTACAGCAATTGCTGGCGGAGAGAGGCTCGCAACCCAATTGTCGCCAAGTGACAGGTAAGAATGTAGGGACTTTAATCATAATACGGGGGCAAAAGGGGATACTGGGCAAAGTGGGATTTGACCGTTTCGTTTTATAAGAGTAATTCCTATAATTTTATTTACATTTTTTATTGACACATGAGTTGACCCAGTATAAATTTTGAAGTATTTTCCAATCTATTCCAATTTTTCCAGTATATTCCAATCTACAACCTTTCCATAAGTGATTTAAACGACACATCCCACTTTGCCCTGTGATTTTCAGATCTCTCAAAGTAATACTTTTTCGTAAAAATTACATTCGCATTATAAAACAAATATTTTTATTTAAATATCCAGTTGAATACGTTAGTTTATGAACCGAATTAGAGTTTTCATATTTTTCCATGCCGTTTTTAATGCAGTATCATTCGGATTCATTACTTTTCCTGTAGGTATCTCAATTTGCCCCACGTTCCCCTAATCCTGACTTTTCTTAAATCTTAGTGGATATATTGGGATTCCACGTTAGCACACGTTCTTTATTATTGTTTAGAATATGCATCTTGGCTGCACAGAGAGAAAGCGAATAGTTGATGGAACCATTTTATAATAGGGGCTTTCCGCAGAAAACCGCACAGCCAGTTTTTCTTGAAATTGTTCAATTCTTTTTTACTTATAGAAATAACACTCGTACAAAAAAGTGAATTATATGTTTTTGTTATGAAAAACTATGAACTTTCCGAGAAAAAAATAATTACGAAATATTAACCCCTTCTAGTCGAAAACCCCTTTCACATTAAAAAATTACTCGTAATTCGGCTTGCCCAAACTTTTTTGTTGATTTTATTTTTTTTACAGAAATGTGAGGTTCTTATAGTAAACATCCTAAATTTACAGGATGTGCTCTCAATACGATCATTCAAAATTATTTTTTATATTACGAAATAACATAGGTCCACGCAATAAGCAATAAATCCCATCTTATTTTTTAATAAAATAATTAATTTCGCATGCTCGCATTGAGAACGCAGGCTGCAAATGTAGGGTCTTTACTGTTTACTATAAAATCCTCAGGTTTCAAAGCAAAAAAATAAAAACTTGGGCAGGCCGAATTACGGGTCATTTTTTAATGAAAAATGGGTTTTCGACTAGAAGGAATTGATATATCTTATTTACTTCTTTTTTTCGGAAAGTTGAGATTTTTTCAGAAAAATACATATAAATCATTTTTTGTACGAGTAATATTTCTATAAGTACAAATGAATTTGAAAATTTAAAACAAAACTGGCTGCGCGCTTTTGTGTGGAATGGCCCAATAGTAAAACTCGCTATGACAAAAACTACTTAATTTAACTACTTCCATAATAAATATGACAATGAAATTGTTCTACTTACTACTTCTGGGTGCTTAAATCATTCATATATAGTCTCAAATGTCAACTATAACCTCTTATTCACCCTGTTAACGATGTCAATGTGTGCTTAGAGGTCAGAGGAATTGGGGTATACATTCGCTAACAGTGCGAATGTTATTAATTCTACTTTTGTCATATGTTAAAATCGTGTCTACAATTTTTTTCATGGTCCCATTAACACCTTTTTTCCTCTGTGAGTAACCTCAGGTCTAGTTCGATTTTAGGATCGATGCATTCGTCGTTCAATAAAAAAATTAATCAGAATATAAAAATAGTGTTACATTTATTGATGCGGATGACCAGTGGTGGGGTCGAAGTTTTGAAAATTTACAATTTCAAGTTTTCTTCTTTTCAGAAAAGAATATAACAATAACCCTTTACCCATAAAACAGGATCGTTAACCCTAACGAAAATCATACGTACCTATAATTGATGTAATTGTAGGGGTAGCAAATTGTTTAAAGTCATATCATCGAATTCAAAGAACAATGTCCACAGTGTATGGAAAAAATTCCCGAAGGCGTTACGTATGAAGGGTTTTCGCTAAAGGGAAGTTTGAAACAATAACCCCTGAATGTTGGTGTCTGATCAGGAACACCTGTTTTCACTTAAAACGCATTAGTAACATGTTTCTTTATTTAATTCATCTTTCGGATCATCAGTTGATTCGCTTAAATTTAATTAGATTAAGAAAATTCGATTAAAAGTACAAAAAAAGATTCTTTACTGTTGATCTTGTTTCGATACATCATTACGTCTGTCCATGGGATATTTGTAGCCTTCAATATTGTTTAAAAAGTTTATCAAATTTACAAATACAATTTCTTAACCTTCATCATTAATGTTTATGATTTTTAAACTCTTGAAACTATTTCCTAGTCTAAAAACATTGCATATGCTTTCTGAAATTATGAAACGAATCAACATCAACGCTGAAGAATCTTTTTTATACTATTCATTTTTTAAAAATGTTCTTTACCTAACTACATTTCGACTGCGTTTGGTCCCACATGTAGGTGAGTAGCGCGCCCAAACATCTTTCCGTGCATTTATGCGTTTCAAGTAAAAACAGTTATTCCTGGTTAGACATGAATATTCAGGGGTAATTTTTTCAAACATCCCTTCGTCGGAGATCCTTCAATTTTTTAAAATCTTCAGTATTTCGTCCTCTTTCATTCCATATATGTTTCATAGGTGGCGCCTTCCGGATTTTTTGTCTTATGCCGTGGGCATTCTCCTTCGTAATACGGATAATAATTACATTCAATGTTGTTGATTTATATTGGTAAACACCGCAAAGTTTCATATAATACTTGTAGGTCTAACTTCATATAATGTTTACTAATTTTTTCTTTTCTTTGCATAGAGACTTTTGTCCAAGTTTTTCGTGACGCGTCACTGAAACTTGACAAACTGGAGCAGAATGCAAGGCCGCAACGTTTCCGTGGATCGTATGAGGCAAAATTGACAAATATTCGAGCGCACTGGAGAGCCCTTGCAAAAAAGCAAGTAACTATTGAAACGATCCTCGACAATGCTAGCAGCATTCTTTCGTTTGAAACTGCCCCGCAGCCCAATGATGTGGAAGGTAATATAGTACTAACAACACACTGAGAGAAATTTGATAGCGTTTTTTACTATTCTGACTAGGAATTCGAGGACAGACCTGCAATTATGTTAATATTTAATATTTTTTTATTAAATTTTTCTATTCTCTGTAGCAAAAAGTCCCATTCAGAATAGGGAAATTTAGTAAAAAAATATTAAATATTAACATCATTTTAAACAAATGTGAAACAAATGTGAAACAAATGTGAAGTTATGAAAAAACTGTTTGATTTAGGACCAAATTCTTCTTGTGCATCAGAAACATATTAAATCTATGATCATTTGAAGCTTATCTGATTTAAAATAGATACTACTTGATTCTTACAGGTCAAATATAAGCAAGCACAATTTAGTTACTTTTTGTCGCATAATAAATAAACGGTACCTGCACGGATAGAACAAGTTGGCTATTCTAGCGAAAAAATTCGCTGCGTCAACGAATTATTCTTGCTAGATTTGGGTCAGCGAAAATTTTCGCTACTTTAGCCAATCATTTGTCTATTCTAGCGAAAAATTGGCTAGCACATCGAAATTTGTTGCTACATTTGGGTCAGCGAAATTATTTTTATCAGTGTGTTTATCACTCGATCGACAGATCGGCACTGACGGTCGCGCGTTATATTCACCTCTCTCACCTACATCTTTTTGCCATTTGGGGTGTTAGCGGGCAGTGTACAGTTTTTGAGATATTTCGATTGCCCAACTTACCCCTAAGCTCAACTAGCCCCACCCTACCCTACGTACGTTGAGCATACACGATAACCATTTTACTTATATTACAGATGACGATGCTCGAGAATTGGGTGATGAAACAACTGCCCGAGAAGGCCAATTGCCAGGTAATAATAGAGATACCAGAAAATGAATCCTGCTGTAAGAAATGGAATCTTTCACTCTAACATTTTTGTAATAGCTCTCCAAAGCGATGACCCAGGAAGTGTCGAGAGTCATGATACGCCGAATCTACAGCTAATTGCCGCAGAAGGACAATTGTCAAGTACAGCACATCTCAAAATTATTCGAAATGTTTATTTTCAATTTTCCAATTACTTAATTTTGTGCGCGTATTTATGCTATGTGGGTTAGATTTCGTGGTGTCAGTAATTGATATACAGTTAAAGATACTAGGGCTTTCATTTCTGTTGTTTTTTGGAGCAAGAAATAAGCAACAAGTTCGTGTTCGTTTACTGTTTCGTTTCTATCCGTCTTCATATATTTTGCGTGCAAAGGTTTCGTACCTGTTTTTTAAGTTAGTAAATCCTAACGACCTTTTGAAAATAAAGGAGTAAAAATAAAGGAGTACTCATTGCGGCAATAGAGCAATGAGCAACATAAAAGCAACAAATTTTTAATGTAGTTCGGGTTGGATTTCGAACTTTGCGAGAGATATTTAATATTTTTTTTGCAGAAAAAATATGAACATTAATTAATTGTTTGGGCAAATATTGTAAATAATATATTGTGCTGTAATCAATCTAAATCCTTTACAATATAATGGCCAGAGCTCTTCTAGGACTCATCAGACTCTGCCGTAATATCTTCCAGTATATTGAAGTGCGCTATAAAACGATTTCTATTTCACTTGAATGAAATAATCAAGTATATAAATGTTTATTACCTAGTAAAAATTAACCTTTATTTCTCTTGATTTTCCAAAGGCCTATTTTTGACCTTAATTTCCATCTATGCAGCATTACATTTATATATATATATATATAGTTTATTAATGCATCCACTTTTGTGATTACATGACTTCCATTTACAATCATTCAATACATCATTTCGCTTACATAGGTCTTCTAACGCTCAAGTACATACACACGATTGCCTTTCTTACTCACTTCTTCCTCATTCTCTCTATATCTCTCTCTTCCCCCCGCAGTCGCGTTCTCTCTTTCCCTATCTGACGCTACCTCCTTTCTCACTTCATCTACTCTTCTCATCCATTCATACTCTCTACCATCTTCATTTAAGACATCAATTGTCGTTTCTCTGTCTGTCATTCTCTTACATGCCTTCACATGTTTTATGTTTTCTAACTCTTGTCCGCACATTCTGCACATTTTCTCTTCGTCTCTCAACCAATACATATTCCCTCTCCTCTCATTTCCGCACCTCTACTTCGCTATCGTTTGCAATTTATTTCCTTCCATTTTTCTTTCATTGTCTTTTATATATTTTGGAATACCTTGCACTCTCATATATTCCTTACACGATTTTGAATTCTTTACTTTTTCCCCCCTCTCTTGCTCCTGAACTTCTTTATCTCGCTCTTTTATCTTCATCCACTTATTCTCCCCTTCTTCCTGCAAAGCTTCCTCGCTTCTTCCACATCGCCAAAGATAATTTCTCCTTTCCACACTGTCTCTTGCCCATTCTTTCTCTCTACTTTTCTTTTCATCTTTCCTTTTCTCCTTTATACACAACTCTCCTATTTCACCCATTTCTCCTTTCTCCAATCTATCTTCAAACCACCCTGCTCTTTTTCCGGTATCCACTCTCATCTTATCTCTTTTTAATTCTTCCCTTACTATATAGCCTGGAGTTGTTCTATTCAACTTTAGGATCCACCTCAAGTATTTTTCTTGTAACTTCTCTACCTCCTCCCATTCCTTATATCCCCATATTTCAACCCCATAAAATAATATACCCTTTATAATACTATCAAACAACTTCACCCTCCATCTTATGTCCCCTTTAAACTTTCTTTCTTCATAACTCCAAACCCACCCCATCGCCATTCTTGTCTTTCTTACTCTTTCTCTCACCTGTTCACCCTCGCTATTATTACTCCTCATAATATATCCCAAATATTTTACTTCTTTCACTTCTATGCAGCATTACATTTCCTATGTATATTTCCTATAATAATGAGACATTGACGGATATACGTAATGCAGGCTTTCAGTATTTTGAATCAGAATTTAACGTTTCTTTCGGTACACCGCTTTACTGTTTTATTAATTTATTTTGTATGTAAATAAGACGATCGTTTTGTATTGTAGATCGCGAAGTTGGAAAACGAAACGCGTCACCCGACATGCCTGCAGGAATGCCATTTACCGGAGTGCACGAATTGTCAGGTATTGATATACATTTCGGAAATTATATTTTCAAAAATATTTGCTATTTATATGTAATGTTGAGATATCACTTTGAGTAATGGGAATAGTATTAGGATTAATTACACTGGCCAAGAAAATTGAAGCAATTTAATCTGAAGAAATGAAAATAACTAATCTTTCTAAACTGTGGATCACTGAATCCGAATTCAATAATAAAAATTTTGATTACCTCTTGTTTTCAAGAAATATGGGGTTAAAGTTCGTCGTTTTTAGCAATGTTTGAGGAGGCACATCTTTTGACGGAGACTAGATAAGAGCTTCACTAATGGCTTAAAATAATGCTTGTAACTTCGACTTTATAGGAAATAATGTCGCACGACACAAGAAAAAATAACATTGTCTTAAATAGTAGCTTCTTCTTAATGCGCCAAATGACGGTCTGACCTCCTACAGTCCTGTAACTGCGGAGCACTATTACACTGTCAAAATATTGGGCGAGTGGAACCGTTTGCGACACACATTTTTTTGATTAAATTTGAAAATTGGTATATAGTGCTTTTTTGGGTCGTTGGTTATGAATCTTAATTCAGATTTAAAAAATATAAAATGGCGGGTTCAAGATGGCAGCCAAAAATTAAAATATTACTCTTAATAAAACTGAACACTGATAAAAATTTATTCATGAAATTTAATGAACACGTAAATGAAGTCACTGTCTATGCTTATTAAATTTCATGAACATGTTTCTTACATTTCACGAACATTTATTTATTTATTTAGTGCATATCAATACTGTAATAATAATGCAGGTAGTAGCCTGATAATTTTCAATTTTCAAAATCTGAGTTAAGATTCGTAGGCAACGACATAACGATGCCATCTTGGACATGCCATTTTAAATTTTCAATATTTGAGTTCAAATTCATACCTGTCAACCTCAAAAACCCCTGAATACATAAAAAAAGGTTCATGACAAAAATGTGTATCGCAAAGGTTTTCGCTCGTCCAATATTTTGATCTACAGTATTCGCTATGTTAAAAGGTGCCGAAACGCCGCACTATAGGCATTCAGTGACTTCTCAGAGACAGAGTCGTAGAACTCTTGGAAAAAAGAGATGTCTAAGCGAAACTTGGTGAAGTTTATCATGACAGATTGCGGAATAATGGAAAATTAATGGTGATATTTCAAAAAATTGTTAAGGCGGACAATTTCAAGAATGTCAGGTCTCGAATTTACACCAAAGAACTGATTTCTTAACGCATATTGCTTCTATGTCTCGCAAAGCTAGATTTTCAAAAAACATGATAATTAAATGTTTTGGGAGTTTCTGACTACGAATCGAACATCAAATTTCTAAAATTCAAAATGGCGGATTCAATATGGCGAGTGAATTTCAATTTTTGGGGGTTTTCATATAAATTGGTATCTAGGGGTTTTTGGTATCGCTGATTACGAATCTGCACTCAGAATTTCGAAAATCAAAATGGCGGATCCAATATGGCGGATGAAGTTTTGAAATTTCTTATGAATTTTTATACAAGTTGGTATGCAGGGATTTTTGGGATCGCTGATTACGAATTTGAATTCATAATTCCAAAATTCAAAATAGCGGATCCAATATGGCGGATGAAGTTTTGAAATTTCTTATGAATTTTCATACAAGTTGGTATCCACGGATTTTTGGGATCGCTGAATACGAATCTGAATTCATAATTCTAAAATTCAAAATGGCGGATCCAATATGGCGGACGAAAATGATTTGAATTTGATTTGAAATTTCTTACAGTTATCATAGAAAGTGATATCCAGGGGTTTCTGGGATCGCTGATTATGAATGTGAATTAAGATTTTGAAAATTAAAAATATCAGATCCAATGCGTCCAACATATTAATAAATTTTGTGGAATCTTCTCAAACTTGGTATATAGGGATTTGGGGGACACTTGTTACGAAACTCAATTTGTGATTTAATAGAAGGGAATACAATTAAAAGATACCATATTAATCGCAAATGAGCTGACAAATAATCTTAGAATATATATTATACACGTACTTTTTTATTCATTCTTCAGAAAAGTGTGTTTTTATGTCCTTCGTTGATATTTTCACTTTATAGTATAATTTACTTTCCAATCAGTTTTGACTTTACGCCTTACACTTTTAATTAAACAATGCATAACCAAATATTTATTTTAAATTCATAGTATAATTATCATGTACTGTTAAAACTCCTAAATGTAAGTCTCCTGGCAGTCCCCGTGCATCAATTATATGCTTTCGAACACTGCTGTACCTATCCATATGAAGTAAATTAATATTTCATAAAAGCGATTATGTATTTTTTTACCTATAACAAACAAATATTGCCATAAATAATTACAATATATCGTTCCAGAAACTTGTCATATCTGTTTAAACTGTGTTCCCATAGTTTCTAAAATAAATCTAATTGTAAGTACAAACTACGCGTTATCTAGCGATCAGAAAAATTGGAATATAGGTAGAATCAAACGTTCTATAACTTCAATTACTTCCAGACCGTTGATTACTTGCATTATTACCAGTTTTTAATCTCTAATGTGTAGATGACTAATATTTTTGGAACTCAGGTGAGTACGTTTATTCTTTGTGAGCCTCCTGTGATATTTGCTACATTTGTTTGGAATTTTAAGAAAGTGGTTAATATCTGAAAATATAAAAGCAGGAGTGTATTGTTACACTTTAAGTGCATTTAGCTTCTCTTTATTTTGTACTCATGTTTACATGATTAAAACTTTATAATGTAAGCTCTTCTGGCATGTAAGTCTCCTGGGTTATAGTAGTTTATAGAAATTCCGTTTTATAATCAGTATTTGGATAAATTTATATTTAATTCAGCAATAATTTCCACAACTATTGCCCATCACAGCAATAATAATATGCGGCAATATAAACTGGATCAATTAGCACATTGTCGGTTTTTCACAGTGCTGTAATAATCTAACATATCAATTTGTATTTTTATGACCGATTTTTGAATTGTTTGGAGTTTCTTAACCCTGTCAAGCACGGACCTTCAGGAAGGACTTGTCTGTAATTCATATTTTACAATTTTTAAACAATGAAATATGAATTTTTATAACATTTTTTGTTCTGTCATATTCATAAGAGATTTATAAATGTACATTACTGGCCAAAAGTTCGTGAACGTTCTGAATTTTCAAAATCTTCAAATAATGCGTCATATGTCCGAATCCTATGAAGATATTGCAAAACTCAAGGGATATCCTTTAAGCTACACAAACAAAGCTTTCAATTGGTGCTTTCACATTTACTTAAGACATTATTATTTCTTAGCTGTCAAATTTTCAAAATGTTGAATTTTGCAACTTTTTTCTTCCGACTTTTACCTTGACAAACAGTTTAACCAATTTTACTGTCCATTCTTTGAAAAAAGTTCATGAACGTGCAGTTTATTTACATTCCGCGAATCGCAACGATACATTTCTTTCAAAGATTATGAAAAATACGAAAATTTATAAAAGATATACTTTTTTCAGGGATTTTTCACAAATTCTTCTCAAAGAATTCTGACTCGAGGAGAAAAATCGACAATTTCCAAAACATCGTAACTCTGGAATAAAAAATCGTGTCGATTTTTTACAAAAGCCATTTTAAACGTGTTGAATTATAGTATTTATAAAAAATTCACAATGGCCGATGACAAAATAGCAAATAAATGCTATAGATTTAAAAAAAAATAGTTATTTTAATATCGACCCCCTGCTCTGCGGGCAAAATTAATGCATTGGGTTCATAAAGTGCACATTCAGTTCATCGGGTCGAGAAGGCTGTTACATTTTCATTTGTTTAACTTGATTTTTACACTTCATGGGTCAGTAGTCAATCATCTAACTGCATCACATCATTAAATGAAATGCTCTACTGGCAGTAACATAACCTGTTTTTCGCCCGTGCCAACTTTCGAAAAGTTTTAATTGAAAATTTCAAATTCTAAATTACTCTAAAGGTATGTGATGTACATGATGTATCTAATTCTATTTATCTTAAGAAAGTCTGTTGGTTCCGCAGCTTGTCAGGTGCAAATATTCTATATGAAATTTAAATAGTCGATTAATGTAACCACTTCAGTCTTGTTGTAAATGTCGACATTCTGAAATCGGGTCTAAATAGCTTATAAATATTGTCACATTTGCTCAGTTTACTAATTACGGTACATAACCTCAAATATTAAGGTTATAAATATCATCACATTTGCTCAGTTTACTAATTATCGTACATAACCTCAATTGTTAAGGTTATAAATATTGTGACAGTTGCTCAATTTTTCTAATTATCGCACATGAGTGAGGTGAAATATTAAGTAACCCAGTTAGAATAAGCAAAGGAGAATACACGATGAGTAATACTAAAGCAACCGAGAAATGCCTAGTTTACCAATTATCGTACATAAACTTAAATTTCAAGTAACTCAGAACAATACACATCGTTGATGTGGGCCCAAAGGGCAAAGGAGAATACATGATGAGTAATATTAAACTAACAGTGCAATGCTCCAGTTTAATAATTATTGTACATAACCTCAAATGTCAAATAACATACACGGAGAAAAATTACGTTGGAAACTTTCCCATTTGAGATGGTAATTTAGGGACAGACTTTTATTATTCGAAAATTTGCCATTTTTTATGGTAAAAACTAGATGCCTTCGACCCGGGTACCTGCAATTGGCTGAGTTTACATTGCAGTTCCTTGAAGAAAGAGTGACGCTTCTGAGAACATTCCCATTTTAACACTGCCAGAAAAGAAGAGAGAGGGGGGGGGATCTCTAGCATAGTTAAGTGCAAGTAGTTTCGATACATATATTATAACAATATTGTGTTCCTTGAATGTCTAAAAATTGAAAATAAGCATTTTCAAAACCTCGACCCCGACCCCAGGTCAGTCGAAGCATTGATAAATAACCACCATATAGAATATAATATAATATAGGGCGGATATATCTGTCCCAAAATCTAATGAAATCTAAGTTAGGCCAAGACGCGCATTTTAAAAAAAATTTATCCCGATACGCCTATCCGGACGCGAGTTATCGCGTGTACAAATTTGTACATACATAATACACTAGATTTAGAGCCTTCTAATTCGAATATGGTTAGAGTTACGAGAAAAATGCATTAAACATTTTTTCTGCAAAATTTTATTACCTTTCTTTTTTATTTGAAACATTTTTTTCAAGCTCAAGACGAGCATATAAAAAAAAATTATACCAATACGCGTATCCGGACGCGAGTTATCGCGTGTACAAATTTTTGCACACACACACGGACGGACGGACGTACACGATAACGGACACAAATTTTTTTTATTCTTGTTTTTGGTTCTTTAGGGTCTGAAACGTCGACATTTGATGCAAAACTATAGGGTAATTTTTCCCGGGAACTGATCAAATTCAATACTTCGTCAGACCTCCGGTCTGGGTCGAAGTAATTAGTACATCTTTTGGAATGTTTATAATGTTGATGGTAAAAATTCATATAAAAATTATAAAAATTCAAAAATTACATACTAATTTTTACCATAAAAGAGGGCAAATTTTTGCATAATGAAAGTCTGTCCCTAAATTACCATCTCAGATAGTAAAATTTCCAACATAATTTTTCTCCGTGTAGTTTTGCAATTAAGTAGTCAATTTAAATATTCCAGAGTAGTAAAATAGATATAATGATAGTACATTATGTGCTAAGGGCGCAATTATCGATCTTCGACGATTGTGAAGTTTGTCGCCCGAGCGAAGTGAGGGTGACGATCACACTCGTCGGAGATCGATATTTCGACCGAGAGCAATAAATCATTTATTTTTTGATCCGAAGGTCATAGGACTCGATAATTCGCGGCCGAAGGTTTCGCCTTAGGTCGAGAAATTGAGTTTTATGGCCGCAGGATCAAACAATTGATTTAATGAAAATAACTTCTTTCATATTAAAGACTATCATTATGTGGTGAGTTTTACAATATTCTGAAATGTAGAAGTAACACTCTCCCAGTACATTTTATATTGTTATTTATACTATTATTATGTGGGTGATTCCCAAAAATCTGTCATACTTTTAATACAAAAAGCGCAGCTATGTGACTTAAAATCACCAGAAAATGATATGAAATGTTCACAGAATGCGTCACTTCCAATGTTAAGTAGGAAAATGCAAACAATTTTATGAAATATTTTACAAAAACCGAAAATGTTTCATTAATATAATAGTGCATGTTCAACAAAGCAGAATTTTTAAAAAAATCCCCCCTTTGTCCATAATTTTTACTACTTCAGATATGAAAATGTGGTATTCAAATCGTGCTGTTTATAAAAGAAAATGAGTAAAATCATCATTTCTAACATTATATTTTGTTTCATTCCTAAAAGTAGTACTCTATTGAAAAAGTCCAGGTGGGTTTCACCACGTGGTTTCTCCACCTGGTTATGACATCTTTTCTAGCTCAAAAAATTATTCTGTGGGGGGGGGGGGGGGGGAATATCGCTATCTAGCTAACGATAATTTTTATTCTCAAAAAACAGTTATGATAAGCATTTTCTAAAAGTAAAAAATGCATTCCAGTCCCTTGAATTCTTAATAAAAATACAACTTATTATATATCAAATTGTAGATATTTTCGAGCCCTATAACTTCATCCAATGTTGCGATTCGTAAGCATTCGTACAAAACTATTTAAAGGCGAAATACTTAAAAGCAAAGATATAAAAATTAATGAAAAAAGTTAATAACTTCTTAAAAATACAGCGGTTTTTCAAGAAATTTAATACCAACGTTCCCAACAACTAACTTCAACTTTGTGCAAAACTTTGTTAAGAAATATTAAAAATAGCGATCGACAGAGCATTAACAAGGACTATAAAAAAATGGTCACACATATCACATATATAAAAAATAATGTTTTCTAGACGTTCTGGGACATTCTGAATCAATTATTTACATACCGTCACAAATGTACTGAAATGCTAAATGTGACAAGAATGTTCCATATATTACGGTAATCTTCTTTTTATGTCTGTCAATTTTCTTACTGACATACTTTCTTAAATTGGAGGTGTCTACCAACATTAATTTTTCTTCTATTTTATGAAGATTTACTTCGTTCATGTCTTACTTATTTCAGCATGAATGATAATATTATGCGCCGAGGGCCAGGTCGCCCTAGGAAACGTAGTAAAATTAGTATTAATTCTGGACGTCCAAAGGTTGCTATTGATCAAGCATCGGAAAAAACAAAACGTAGACGAGCAAAAGAACTGTTAGAAAATAGAACTATTGATGCTGACATAATTCGTTTTGCGGCGAAACTGATTAAAAAATCAGGAGACCCAGTTGAAGAAGATAGTAGCAGTTCGGAAGAAAACGAGTATGTCCATTCAGTCGAATGTGCTCTGGCATTTTACTTAGAAAATAATTATGCCAAACAATCTTGGATAAATTTAGTAAAAGACACCAAAGAACGTAAATGTAACATATATCCATCTTACGCAAGCATCCATAAAGCCATGAATGACTGTTATCCAGAAGAATATTTATTTTCGGAAGTAGAAGTAAAAATTTCTTTGCAAAATATGTTGCGGAAAACTGCTCAGCGCTTGTGTGAAGCTGTTGCTTCAGATTGAAATGGCAATTATTTAACAAATTTGCAATTGACAGTGACACGTGGTTTCGACAGTTCGTCTGGACATACCAACCCGCAACAAAAGTATGACAACTGCGAAAATGAAAACCCAAGTCCACATCAGTCATTATTTGTTACAAGCATGGTTATCATTGAACTTAAGAGCACTGTCTATAATAAACGCTGGATTAATCCAACACCTCAAAGTGTACGATTTTGTCGACCATTGAGAATTGCACTGGAAAAGGAAGACAATGCATGTTCTCTCAGAGAATATGAATGTTTGAGAAACGAAATAAATAACTTGGTTCCAAATGAATTTGACGTAAACGGCAAAAAAGTGATCAGCAATTGTACAGTTTCTACGACATTGTTTGACGGCAAATGCATAAATGCCATAATCGGCAACAATGCCTCCAGCAGATGTCCAATGTGCTTGAAAACAGCACATGAATTTAGCAATTTAAAGGATTCATTTACACCGAAGGAAGAATCACTCAAATTGGGATTGAGCATTCTGCATGCTGAAATAAAAGCAGCAGAGTTTTGCTATCATCTTTCGTATAGGAAACCGTTTGAAAAGTGGGACGTACGTCAGCATATGAAAGGTAATAGCAATCAGTGATATAGATACAAAATCTCACTATTGGTAATTTTTATTTGAGGAATTACGGTTACCAGTATATCAATTTTTAATGACCATTTTAACCATTTTAAAAATTATTCTTTTTTCCGCTGACCTTTCTGTAGAGAACCTGCAGTATCTTGTTCAAAGTTTGCACCTCCCAAATTCATAAACAATTCGTTATAGAGAAATAAATACTCTGATAAGTATATACAATAGATTTGTTATACGGACAATTCCATCAATTTTTTGCATTATTTTTGTTGACGAACATGATCGCTTGAGTTGTTCATCGCGTTATATACCGTGTGAGTCTTTTGCTACCGGTCATAGGGAATCCCATGTTATAGCTTTCAGCCAATGAGAGACAAGTTTGTCTCGATCGGCCAATGACGTGTCAGTAGAAAATTGCTTATTCAAAAGTAAATAAATGTTTACTTATATCAAAATGTACTAGTCGGTTATTTACAATTTTTGTATTTTATTCATTCTTGACCCTGACATTCTTGTTTGCGTCCCTGTGTCAATTTAGAAATGTCCAAAAAATACAAGTTAGAAAGAGGATTTTGTTTCCGTTTACTTTCGCGTAAGGCAATTTTCTACTAACACGCCATTGGCCGATCGTGACAAACTCGTCTCTCATTGGCTGAAAGCTATAATATGGGATTCCCTAAGACCGGTAGCAAAAGACACAGGGTATACAATAGGTGTCATAGCCGAGCAAAGCGAATATTTAGGCCTGGTTGCTATTTTGTTACTTAGTCCGACTATATACACTATAGTACTGTATATAATAAGATAGTCAAACTACTCATAAAATAGTAATAAAAAATGGCTACTTTCACTTAATGAAATGCTATTACATACCGTTCAGTTTTTCCAATGAATACCGTCAAATTTAATGAAGCCAATAACACATCTCATGCAAGTCATATTTTAGTCCAGTTCAGTTAAAAATAAATATTGTATGGATACCATTTAATATTTGGTTATTATTCTTTCAAATTAACGGACATCTGGAGGGGGAGAGCAAGATGGAACAGGGGCTATTAAAATTGAAAATATTTATATTAAAGTTTCATTTGTGATAATTATCATATGCACTCGGACAATACTAAGCGCAAGAACAAGTTTTTGGCATAATGTAAATAAAATCACATAAATCTAGCAATAAAATGAATTTGGAAATGTAAGAACAGATTTTGACGCGTAACTGTTTAATTTTATTTCACAAAATGATAATTCAAATTTAAATAAACTCTTTTATAATATCTTTCAAGAAAAATTAATAAAGTAATATCTATTACGATTGCTGTTGCTTAAAATTTATTTCCCTATGTTCCATCCTCTCGCGTTCACCCAGCATGCTTGCATTATTGCATATATATATTAAGGTGGTCTTTATTTTGGGTGAAATCGAATTTTCTTGCTCCCACCCCCCAAAACGTTCTGAAAACAATAAAAAAAAATCCTCCCAAAATCCCAGCTAAATCGGTTTATATTATCATGCTCCTCACGAGTCTCAAAATTTAAGATTAATTTTCCATATACAAAATTTTTTTTACAGTTTTTTTTGCTGGCATTTTTAACACAATCAATCTAAAAATCTAGAATTTGGTACATTGTTTCTTGAATGTATTTGAAAGGTATTGGCTGTGCGGAAAATATAATCGAATTCTGATCGAGCTATTCAATATATAACGTTTGAATTTTTTCATCCAAAAAATGGAAAAAGTGGCAAATATCCCAATTAATTTACAATATCTTTCTTGAAATGCAATCTAAAATTTCGTAACCTGACATTTCGAATTCCTTATTATTAATTCGATTTCATCCAAAATATGGACCACCCTAATATATATATATATATATATATATATATATATGTGTATGTGTGTGTGTATAAAAGTATATTTAGATTTTTTAATATATCATACATGAATTTCAAGAAAGAAAAGTATATATTCAAAAAAATATGTATGAGGAGATGGGTGTTAGAACCGACCAAGTGCTTCAGGGTACCTCAAACACGGGGAATGTTGCGAGAAAGTGTTTTGCCAATCCCAAAAAATTTGCGGCAGTTCTAGAAATTAATGCTGAGTTCGTGGAAAATCTTTCTATTATACTGTCAGCATTTAAATGTAAAAAAGAACTGAACCTAGTGGAGCTTGAAAAGTTTTGTTGGCATACGTATGAGTAGTATAGGGGTACCGATAGCCAGACGTAAACACCCCCCACTCCTCCACCTTGAGGTAGGTCTGGCGCCAGACGGCACGCGCGCCTTGGGATAGGTCAGGGGTTAATGACCTCATAAAGAGGTGATAATGGTTATTAGTGTGTAATTAATGTCAAAAAAAAAACAATAAAAACGTCAATAAATAATGTTAATTGGGTAATTAATGTCAGAAAAAAATAATTTATGACCGTAAATATCCCTGTAGCCGCCTTTTGAAGTAGGTCGGTAGTCTGACGTAAACAAAAACGTACGGGGTACCTTTGGCCGCTACGCATGGCTGGCAGACGAATATTGAGATAGGTCAGGGTTAATGACCTCATAAAGAGGTGTTAATGGTTATTAATGGGTAATTAATGCCAAAACAAATAATAAAAATGTCACTAAATAATGTTAATTGGGTAATTAAAGCCATATACGGGGTACATTTGGCCGCTACGCGAGACTGGCTGACGAATCTTGAGATAGGTCATGGGTTAATGGCCTCGTAAAGAGATGTTAGTGGTTATTAATGGATAATTAATATCAAAACAAACAATAAAAACGCCCCGCCTTGCGAGGTAGCCCTGTAGTCTGGCGTAAACAAACCTGTACGGGGTCTCTTTGGCCGGAACGTGAGGTAGGTCATGGCTCAACGACCTTTCGACGACTATTTGTTAGTTTTCATGTTTGGCTTCTTATGATTATTCAGCCCCCACTCCTCCTTATTATTTATTAAGACTTACCAATACATAACACCGATGACCTTTATATACTCGTTGCGCACGTGTCAGTCCGCTTGTAGGTCGAAAAAGAGAGTCTGTGATTTCATACGACGTTGAAGCACGCACATGGTTTTTACTCGAGGGGGACCCAATTTTCAAGGAAAAATTTGAATACGAAGGGGAGATAAGACGTTGAAAATACGAAAGAGGAGATACGAAGAATTCCTATGAGTAGAGTCGACAAGCAACGGGGCAAATATGTTGCGTAATATGTAGGAGGACCGGAGTCGTCCGAGTTGACTGTGACCTTGTATTAACGGATGAATGATCTGTACTTGCGTTCAATCGTAAGGGTAAATGAAATATTGTAATAATTTTTCATTATTCTTATTCTTATTAATTCGATTACATATATGTTCAACCTCTTATATTTATAATTTTCCACAAAAAACGATAAATCTTTTGTATGTACAAAATTTTACAATTATCAAGTGTGCTACAATTGTGATCTACTTTACTGTTTGTACCCAAAAGGAAATGAGTAGCGAGTCGAAACGTGTCGCCGTTTTTTCAAAACTATTTGACATGTTTTTTCTTCCGGTCGCGTTACAATTTCATGTACGGCGGTGCGCCGTATTGCGTTAAATCTAATGCGTATTTTTGGACGTGTACCAGTGGTCGTAGTGGTATTAGTAGTATTATTACAATCACTTTCCATAATCATTTTATAAATCGAATTAAAGTTAATTTTTTCCCCATTTTCGTAATTGAATGAAATACCCTTGACTTTACACGTGTCGTAATACTGATTGTTTTCAGTTCGCACGCGAAAAGCGTAAAATTTAGGCCCCCCTGAGATAAAGGTCTCAATATACGAGCCCGACCCGTAATCCGCGAGCTCGTCGGTCCAGTCACCCAGAAAATTACCCAAAGGCGGTTCATAATCTTCGGGTGACGTCATCGATTTATTAGATATATATATTACTGAATCGGTATCGAAATAAAGCACGCGACGATCCAATTTTTCTAAATAATTGTATAGTTTCAAACGCGCTTGAGCTGTCGTGTAAGCAGCAATAACAACGTTTGTACAATTTGATGGTGTGACCGTTTCGCTTCTGTCGACCCAATTGACAAATATAATCTTGCCATTTACCGGAAGAATCTGAGTAACCTCTTTTGTCACATCTGTGAAAATTTCAAGCAAGTCTTGGCGCGTGGAAATAATCTCTGTACGCTGCAGATTTTCGCGTTGCCCAAATTACCCCCAAAATGAATTTAAACACAGTTTAGCAACGGCTCTTAAACCGGGATTTTTTGATATATTATTTTGTTCGAGCTTTATCCCTTCGGTCCGCTCATAAGATTCTACGTACAAGCTTTTTGTTTGCTCATCGACACATTCTGCAGGCCAGCCGCTCGCTTCTTGCTTCATTTTTAGGAACGTATCAATGTATTTCGAAAACAGACCACCATCGCGAGTCTGAAGATTGTATTGCGTTATATTATACTGCCAAATTTCGAGTATTTTTCGGATTTTATAGCCTTTCTGAATAGCTGTCTTGACCTCATCGACCACCCACGTCCCAGTTAATACTCTATCGTCGTCATTCTCATGTATACAGTCTGATTGCCACTCGATCTCACAACAGCTTCGGCAGAGAGGAAATAGCAACCGAGAATTCATTTTAACTGGCAGTACCGCATGATATAGATTTCGGGGTGGTAGTACTTTATACATGATAAGTCCTTCTACCCCGTCTAAATTAATTGGATCTTCTAGACTCGTGATGGCAGCACATTCTTCTCCAACATAAATGGTTGGATGGCCTACGAGGAAGCGACCGGTCTTGCAAATGTACGGATATAGCGAACATACATCTACGTACTTAATTTTTTCATTATTTTTGACAGTGTAATATGTTGCGGTATTTCCCGTTCGTCCGCCAAAAAATGCAGCGCGCGGATCGAGAACAACGTAAGACGCCATTGGATGATTTTCAACGTAATCAGAAAATTCTCTATTTGTTTTTTTCTCCCGATTAAACGTACATTCCCATTTTTCGGTAAGCTTGTATCCGAACGAGCGTATTAGACGCGATTTATCTCTAAATTCCGAAAAACAAGATCGACAACCGTGAAAGAAACCCCCATGAAATTGAAACACGTGTCCTTTGATGTTATTAGTCACATCGTTTTCATCTGGTGGTAAGAAACCATCTACTAGTGGACCTTCGGGTAGACGATATTCTCGAGAACGACCTGCGTGCACAATTTCACAACCGTGCACCTTTTCACACCAAAGAAGCCACTCTATACCCACCTTCGATTGGCGATTACAGCGTCTGTAACTGTTTCCCGGTGGTAATAGCCCGATAGTGTTGGGTTTCAGAAAATTCTTCCTATAAACGCGCGAACATGCTGATGCTATCGTTACCGCCTCACTAAAGGGGCAAACATTACCTTTTTGGAGAAATATTTTACGAAAAGCAACGCATGCTCTTCGTAAAATATCGACATCCATTTTGCAATATACTTCCATATCGCGTTTTATATCAAATACCTCATTTCTAGCGATACAGTCGTTATACCAGCTGAAAAATTTTCCTCTTTCACCAGGCGACATATGATCGGGGGCGTAAAAATGCGCTTCAGGAAATACTCCGACATAATCTGTATTTTCGAGAGTATTAAATAAGTGACGGAAATAACCCTTCTTGGTGTGTTCTGGAAGGCCAAATGCTTTAGGCAAAGCACTTAACTTCATATGGAAATAATTTAAACTGTCTATAAAAATTGTTTTATCGAATTCTATTTTTATAATGCTTTTTCCGTTTAAAATTACACTCGGCTTTTATGATTTATTGAAATCATTTTCACGTTCGATCAAATGTCTCAGGATAAACTGTGCATCAAAGCCCTTCGCGTTGTGCGCTATACAAACATCTTTAGAAAAACTCGATTTCTCGCGTACTGCAAAGTCTATGAATTCTTTAACTGGGTCGTGTTTGAAAATAAATTCATGTGGTCCGCAAAACTCACAAATTCCGCTTATATCTAATAAATCGATGCATGAATCACATACTTGATGTGCGACGCAAAGGTTTACGATGTGTAGGTTGATCGCTGGATTTCCTGGATACGCCACGTCTTGTCGGGTTTCAAAATCATAAAAAATAAAACGTGTACGGGGGCGACTTGTAATAATATTCGACGAGTTGCTACTACTAATACTACCACCATTATCGATACCATGCCCATTAGTATTTAAAGGTGCGGAAGATGACAAAGAGAGGGATGGCGAAGACGACGACGACGATAACAGTGATGATAATGTTGGTTGGGGTCTCAAGGAAAGATTCGAATTTTTTGTAGCAATTTTTTGCATAAAACAATACGCGTTGATATCGTGTTGACTTTTGCAACGTCTGCATTTCGTTAACCCGCACATGTGAGACCCGTAATTAACATCTACACATTTGTTGCAGCTTTTACAAATTTTTATAGTACCGCAAATACTACGCATACCTTTACCCAATTTAGAATATGAACCGGGCGTACGATGCTTATTGAAGCAATCGTAGTTGTAAAAATGTCTGTTGCAATCGGTACAGTAAACAAAATTATTCCTAATCTTCTCGCATGCGGGTTCCGAAAAACACATGTTGCAGGTATACGGACACGAGTGCGAGTCGGGTCTTGTATAGCGTTTATTACAACATCGACAATATCTGCATTTTTTCCCAACTACGCCCATTAGATTTGTGATCGTCGAGAAATGGTTCGCTCTTGCGTGATAGAGTATATTTATAGTATCACCACGAAACGAGAGGAATTCTCGCCGACCGTCAAATATTAAGTCTTCGTCGTTGCCGATACCATTTCTGTCGTATATGACAATGGCAACATTTTTACCCGCGTAATATCGTTGAAATTCCTGAAATTGAAGCGTTGAACAACCACTTTCAGGGATTCGAACGTTAGCCTCTGATATAATTCGTTTCGCGTTTTCTAATTGTAAATTACTATTGGGGAGACATATGTTTTTCCACGATTTACGCCATATATCTGGGGAAACTAAATTTTTTTTTAAAAAGTATTCGGCTATAGCAAGAGCCCTTGGGAAGCAGAGATTGTCATCGTTGTAAATCGACACGACTGATTTGCTACGGAAAGCAGCTTCGTTCATTTTGTTATTACCCCGACCGCGGGGAACACGAACGTAATGCACTTCAATAACAAAATCATCATTTAATTCAGACGTTATAAGATTTAACATGTCCGTTGCGTTGAAATTACTAATAGTTCGGAAAGATAAACCGGCAGGTTTTGAAAAATTAGACGCGTTAAAAGTTATACCCATTAAGTCGGAATCACTGCTATCGTCGCGTAAAACTATAGTTGACGTTATCAAGTCAAACAGTTCTTGTATAACGCCTTCTATATATTTGATCGGATTCGTTTCATCGCTCGGTTTTATTATTTTAAAACGAATCTCGCGACCCGACAGTTGAAATCGTTTATAGTACCGGAATGTATCCTTAGCAATTTCAATTTTACTTGCCGGTGGTCCTGATGATGATGATGATGATGATGATGAAGCTGCTGGCAATGATGAGGAAAACGCTGATGCTGGTTCATCATTTCTAGACTCTTCTCCAACGTCGGTGTCATCATCCTCGTCATCATATTCTTCGCCAGCGTCGGGGGTATATGCTGCATCACCGGTACTGACACTGCTGCTGGAAACGTCGTTGTCATCATCGCTTTCGTCGTCGGCCTCATAGGCGGATGTTGCACCTGAACAACCTCCACCGACTTGTCCTTGAGCGCCATCATGATCTGAAAACAAATTATTAACGCTTACTAAATAATTTTATACATTAGACAATGATAATAATTTTCGAAAAAAAACGAAAAGTTACATTTTTATTCCTCGAGGCTCGAGCAATACGTCGCATCGACATATCGCATTATTATCCCGAGATTAAGGGATGGAAAGGTTTCCCCATCCGAATATTCATAATGGGTTGCCAACCATTTTGCCACCCTCTCCATTTTAAGGCCATATTCGGCGTAATCTTGCACGAGTCGCAAGCGCTTTCTTTTTTCAAAGTCTAAGAAAATTATAAAAAATGTAACAATTACGTTAAATATTTTTAATGTACGTGTATCAATATTATTGAAAAATAAGAAAAAGCATTACCACTATTAATAGCTGCGATATAGCGTATACAGCTGTACTCTGGTTCGTGTGCAACATCCTGCAGGACTGGTTGTTGCCGAAAATTGGCGGATTCACCCGGGGCACTTTCTACCGTTAGATCATCGCTGCGGATGGTTCGCGCACCATCCGTTGTCAACGAATCGTGCTCCGAGAGAAGTTCACCTGTATTGATGGACGATACATCGTCCAATACGCGAACAACAGCTGCAAAAACAAACAAGATGTCGATAAAAAATTTTCGTAATACTTCAAACCCGCTCTACGTAAATGTAAAGTAGGGAAATTCCACCAATCATAATTAATTGCGATATCAAGTTCGATACCTCATTGGTTGAAACTCCTTACGTGACGTTTACATTTGTAAAAAAATTTGTTTTTATACACCATCCCAAACGCGGAAGAACGAAAATTAACATTAGTATTACAAAAAATACACAAACTTACCCGTAATCTCTTCGCACTCTGCGATGATGCGCCTGTAGAGTCTGTCATGCCGCTTTCCTCTGGAAACGAGTACGTTCCCGGTGAGACGCATCGCGACATCGCACTTTACAATAAACTTTTTATACACGTCACAAAACACTGTATGTTCGCACTCCAAAAGGTACCGCACCAATTGTCGGAAATCGTGGCACAATCTCTCGTATGATTTACGATGAGCACTAACACTGTAGCGTAAACCGAAAACACTGACAACTGTACGATTTGTTGTACCAACGTACCGCACGATTGCGGATATTATTTGGCGGAGCTCTAATTCCATTTTTACTGATTAGAAATACTACTCGAAAAAATTACGAAGACGTTCGAGGCGAAAGAGATTTTCACAAGTGAGGACTTGTAACTATGATCGCTGGTTTTATACATCTATGATGTCTGTGATTGGGAAAAATATATTTTTCTCACACCACATTTGTAAAATATTAAATGTGCCAGCTTGCGAGATGGTTCACATTCCCCAAAACTGTATCGTTTATGGTAAGCTTCCGTTTCGAGTGTTTCCAAAAACTCTCAAATTATTTAGACATTTTATGATCTTTTTTCGTGCAAAATATAACTGATAGGAAATGTCTCACATACAAGATGAAAACTATTACATAAAGCAGAGTAGATGGCTTTTCTCGAAATGATTTCGTTTGCTCGCAGAGACCCGTCGTTCGACAGAGTCGAGAGTTTTAAAAATTTAAGAAAGGCCAATATATTTTCTACTTTATGGACTCCTCCTCTTCCTCCGTTTAAGTCTTCTCTTTTGGACATTTACAAAAACTTTTAGACATGAAAATACTATGATTTTCTTGAATTTTTTCGTTGTCTTCGCTGAACCCGAGTTTAAATGCTTTTCATTAATAATATGTGTTTGCGCAGTCAAGTGTGTGTGTGTGTGTGTGTGTGTGTGTGTCTGCGTGTATTTATATGTACGAGTTACTTTTCGGGTCGTTCTAACACTAGCGTATTTAACCAGCGGCCTCAGCAGGAAAAGGCACAGTCGCTTGCACGCAGTTATAGAGAACTTTACGCATTGCGCTTTTACTCACTTCTCCTACAACGTAAACGTACAGTTATTTTGAGCTTTTGTTAAAAAGAGCGTGCAGTGTAGCATATTTGATTAAAATAGTGAACGTGGTCGTTACATCGTGTTGTTTGAAATTTCTAACAAAAACTGTGTAAAGAACTTGCGAGATTATAGAAATGGTTCGACCGGCTCCAGCCCTTGATAATGAGGAAAATACGGATGATACGCATTCACTCGCTACTCAAATTGTGCATCAAGAAACTCAAACGTATGACGAAAACGATGATGGAATGTCGTCGATACCGCTACCACCATCATCAGCGTCATCCACAATCGTGAGCGAGAGCTCCTCTACCGAAGCAAATCAATCTCCTAATGAAAAGCGTGCTCACATGTCACCTGCAGTGGAGAATGGTATTCGCAATACACAATCGTTGCTTTTGTCAACCACATATTCATTGAACAAATCATCGAGCAAGAGACTTTCCGTCGGAATGGCACCTACCGATGTGGGTTTATTCGTACCCGTTGTAAAAATTTTCAACAATCAATCATCTATCGGTCTAACAGTGCAATCGGATAGTTGGTCAAAGTTCACAAAGGTCATTGATACCGTTTCTTCATATTTCGACGACTCGTATTTTAAACGAGCATCAACATTACGCGATACGAAAATAAACATCAAAGATTTTAAAATCATCTTTACGACATCGTACGGTGCGAAAGCGGTCGTTTTCGAACAAATCCCCACCACTACCACCATTGAAAATAATAATGAGGGTGATGATGGTGAGAAGGTAGCAGCGACAGCAGCACCCGCAACGCTCGAAAACAACGAAATGCAGAAGGCGCCGACATCGCTAGCTAAGAATATTTTAAAAACACCTTAAAAACATAGGGACATTGAATCTGCAAACCAATCACCACCACCGCGAAAGAGGGCAAAGAAGGAAGCATCTGATAACAGAGTATTGAGAAGGAGAACTTTTACACCATCGATCGTAATGCACAAAACCACATTTGATGGTTTGAAGAGACTAGTGATCTATGTCGATGAACGAATGAAAAAACTAAACGAAATTTTCGAGGATGTACAAAAATGCAGATTTCGAATCGAGGATGAAATTCTGCGGTATCTTCTTTCTCAAAATTATAAAAGCTTACCGTGCGATCTACGCATCGAGCAAATTCTTCTAAATGAACGTGAACAAATTTGTAATTATATGAAAACACGTGTGTCAAAGGCTTTCTTTGCAGATGGACTGTTAAACATAACTATGTATGAACTTGTTGTATATGAAAATACAAAAACCACGTTTAACGCGGTACTGTAAAAATTGATATGAATAATAAAACGTATCATCATACTCGAAATAAATTACCTATTAATATTTCAACCTATTTCTAAAAAACGCCACTTCCTCACCCGCAATCTTAGAGCAAAAGATCCACTTGTTGGCAAGAACTATTCTCGTAAGATAGGTCGCTGTCTTTGATGTTGTTTGATCGTTTTTATCGTTGCATAATACATCTCTTCTACGGAATATTCTCCGTAGGTGTACATGTATCTGTATTTATGTAAGTATGTACAGATATTTCTTCAAAGTGGTACATGAGCATATTTTATGAAGTTTTTTTAACCTTCCACACACACACGCACGCACACACACACACACACACACACACACACACACACACACACACACACACACACACACACACACACACACACACACACACACACACACACACACACACACACACACACACACACATACGCACACACGCACACATTACATGTATAACGCGGGTTTGTTGTCTTACAAGCGGTGTTATCGAAGAGGGGGCACTGATGAGCTTGTTCAGCGCTGCCACCTCTTCGATATTCGCGGTTGTCAAGCTCGCGAAAGCCCCCCGGAGGGAGGGTGAGCTCCCCGCGGTAAATGAGCTCACGGTGCCCCAGCCGTAAGAGCTACTCGCGATAAATGAGCTTGCGAGAGCCGCGCGCCCCGGGGGCCGCCGCCGCCGCCGCAGTTGTAGGAGTGTGTTTGCGCAAAGTATATTTATTACTGTACAACTAGTTGTTATTGTTATTATTATTATTTTTTTTATTTTAATATTCAGTCGTTTACGGTAGAGTACAGTGTACGGTTGCTCTGCAAACAAACAAAAATTGTCTTCAAGTTCAAAACCCTCTATGGACACGAGATAGAAACATCCGTGGACGTGTATGGTATGCGGTCCCACAGGATGTGGTAAAACAGTTTTCGTGACAAAATTTTTAAGAAATTTGTCATTATTAGCGGACGTTTCCTTCGATCGGGTGATTTTTTATTACGCCGAATGGCAAGATGAGTATCCTAATAAAATGGTCTTGGGTGGAAAATCGCCTGTGTGGAATCGAATTTCTAGAAGGTCTACCGAACCCCGATGATTATTCAAAGGACAACAATAGTAAAAAATTAATAATAATCAACGATCTTATGCGCGAATCATCGAATAATACCATCATGGATCTCTTTACTAAAGGTAGTCACCATAAAAATATGAGTGTAATTTTCATTACGCAAAATATTTTTCATCAGGGTCGTGGACAGCGCGACATTTCACTTAATACCAATTACCTAGTTTTGTTTAAAAATCCTCAAGATAGGGCTGAAATTCAGCATCTAGCACGTCAAGTATACCCGGAAAATTCAAAATTTCTCCAAGAAGCGTACAGAGATGCAACTTATCGCCCACATGGTTATCTTCTCTTAGATCTTAAACAAAGCACGCCTGATGATTTCAGATTTCGTGCACGTATATTTCCAGACGAACAACCGCATGTTGCATATGTGCCGAAACGTAGATGAATGAATTAAAGCGAACGAGTTTAAAAAAAACGTACAGATATTTATTATTGTCAGTGTACAGTTAACCGCGACTATGGAAGTATCGTCTGTTGGAAAACATAAAAATAACAAAATTCATCTCATCGCAAGAAATCGTAAAGACAGAAATCGTGCACAAAAAGTAAACGACGGTATTTCGTGTTCTTCACCATTTGGAAAAAAATATCTCGCTTTATTACACGCTTTGTGTCATGCGGATAAACGACAACGTACAGCTTTGTTGAAAACCGCCGACAGAACACTAGTCAAATATATCTGTGCGTGTGCGCTCAATGTATTGCGTGGTGTCGTTTCTTTAAAACCGCGGGAGAAGTGTTTACTTCGAAAGCATAAAAAAATTGTACGTACACTCGTCTTTACTACGAAAAAAAACGATAAAAACAGGTCTAGACAGGTCGGTAGCGGTGGTGGTGGTGGTGATAACCGTACCTGGAAACGAAAAAGACGGATTATTTTACAAAGAGATGGACATTGGATACCGCTTCTTCTGGCACCGGTTATCAGCGCCATTTTTTCGAAATTAATCGGAGGCAGCGGTAGTGATTAAAAAACGTTGACCTTATGGAGTATGCAAAGAAAATGATACTAGTTCCCGAAAGTGAAGTACACGGGGCGAGTGAGGATAAGAGAACGGCGCAAACACCCGGCACAGCGCTATCGCGATTGGACGAGGAATTGTCTAATATCCTACAGGGTGGAGATAATAAGACGTTTGATTGTGATAATATTTCCACGTTTAATATTAAAGACGGCGAGGCAGCACAGATTTTCCACAAGCGTGGTAAACTCGCTCGGTACATTCGAACGCTTCAACGATATCTTCATTTTTTCACCAAACAATTATATGATGAAAAACGAACAAACTTACAGAATGTAAAGGATATTAGCGATATTGAAGATAGCGCTCATATCAAGAATGAGGAGAATCAGCAGCAGCAGGAATAACAACAACATAAGCCGCTAAACAGTGGACAGGAAATTTCCGGAGCTCGAAATAAAGTAACGTCCAAGGAGAAAGATATGATTCCAATTGCTAGCTCCGAAATTCTAAAAATATCGTTAGCCAAATATCGTTAGAAAAATACCCTTTCTCGTATAGAGCAAAAGCTTTGAAATTACTGAACCATATACATCGCTCGAAACGTATTTCGTGGGACAATGAAGGCGTTGTAACTATCGACGGTTATGAGGTCATAGGGTCTGACATTGTCGAGCTTGTCAACGATGCAACACGTGCGCGAAAGTCCGCACAACCAGTTGGTCGCGAAGAATTTATTCGTAATCTTCGTGCGGAACGTATCCCACCACGTTCCATCGGCAACAAATCTTTGTGGAAGCTTGCCGCTACTCCACGATTTGGTAAAAAATCTAGAGATATTATAAACGCTGCGAGATTCCGAAAAAACTTGTCGAAAAGTGTCGTCGTCGACGACGACGACAAGGAGGGTAGTGACAGGGAGAGAGAAACAGAAAAAACGCAACAAGAACGAAATCACGATAATTCAGGACAGATGTAATGGCTGGATCTCGAATTGTAACGGAAAACGATTTGGAGCGTATTTATTACGATCCTTCACACCCGGTAGGGTACTCGGGCGCCCGAAATATTATTCGTCTCAAAAAGTATCACGTTCCCGAGAAAAACATTCGCGAGTGGTTAAACCAGAAAGACGCCTACACTGTACACAGACCTATCAAAAGACGTTTTCAGCGTTCAAGATATTCAGTTACAAATATTGACGACCTCTGGGAAGCCGATCTCGTAGATTTACGCTCCCTTAAAACTTACAACGACAATAAAAGTTACGTGCTTGTCGTCATAGATGTATTGAGTAAATATGTATGGGTCAAATCACTTCGAGATAAAAGTGCCCTTGAAGTTCTGGCTGGGTTTAAAAGAATTTTCGATAGAAACGATGGTCGGTGACCGGTCGTTCTTCAGACAGATCGCGGAAAGGAATTTATCGGTAAACCAGTGCAAAATTATCTACGTGAAATGGATATTCAGTTCCGCGTTACCCGTAGCAACCCCGATGTAAAAGCCGCAATCGTCGAAAGGTTCAATCGTACACTTAAGGAGCGAATATGGCGCTATTTCACGCATAAAAATACCAGGCGTTACGTTGATATTTTGCAAAAAATTGCCGTTGCCTATAACAATTCTTTTCACACAAGTATAAAAATGACACCGGCTTCAGTAACCTTATTCAACGCGCTCATTGCACGTCAAAATATCGATTCCAGATTTCACTCGAAACGACGAAACAAATCATATAAATATGAAAAAGGTGATCACGTTCGAATCAGTAGTGCTAAAAACGCATTCAAGAAAGGCTACGAGCGAGGTTGGAGTGAAGAAATTTTTTGTATAAAGTCTGTTTTAAAACGTCAAAATCTTTTCGTTTACGAGCTCGAAGACTTGAACGGCGACGAGATTGAGGGTTATTTTTATCCGCAAGGACTAGGGTCAGTCTCGAAAGTCCGAACCGAACAAGAATTTAAAATTGAGCGTGTGATTCTTTGTAAAGGTCAAGGTGTGAAGAAACAATACTTTGTTAGTTGGGTCGGTTATCCCGAAAAATTCAATTCGTGGATCCCCGCCGCGAGTTTAAATAGTCTTTAAAATGCACAATTCGCAAATGGAAGAATTTTTTGTAGTTTTACCCAGCAACAGTAGTATGAAATATTTTCCCGATAATACAACGACAAGATTCACGACAGTTCTTCCCAAGGAAATTGAATTAACTGGAAACTGGTTAGTTGGATTATCATAAATTCACGTACCTTACAGTGTTGTACATATAAAAAGTAATAATAATTCATTCACATTTGGAAGCTTGGAGATTGGGGGCGATGGACTGCAAGTTATCGATACAACCAGTGCTAATATTTCCGAAGGTTATTACAATAGTGTTTCATATTTCATCAGATTTCATCAGATTTAGTAGACGGAATCAACGATCGTCTAAAAGTTTTTTACGACCAATTTTCAGACGGAGTACACTTACAATTCAAATATGCAAATACACGCGGGGGCATCGTTTCTTCGTTTTGTACCCAAAAAGATTGTAAAAAATCACATTACTTTCTTTTTCCCAGTTCGGTAAATAGGATTCTCGGACTTCCCGATATAGCGAACATTACTCCTGAAAAGGGGGAAGAAGCTGATAAGAAAAATCGAATACATCGGTACTACCCTGCTAGTTTGTCCCGTGCAATCCCCGATCACTTATTTGTCTACACCGATATTTGTGAACCGAACATTGTCGGTGATTCGCAAGTGACTTTATTGCGAATTGTCAATATCGGTGGAAAAAATTATAATTACGGCGAAACTGTGGTAAGGCATTTTTCACCGCCCAATTACATTCCTTTTTTGTCGAAAAGATTTCGCGAAATTACAATAGATATAAGAGACCACGCAGGTTTACCAATACCATTCGAGTACAGAACGTTGACCGTCACTCTTCACTTTAAAAGACAATATTGAATGGGTCTACAATGTTGAATCATTCCATAACATACTACGACGAACAGGCTGGTAATGGTCTTGGTGGTGGTGGAAACTTGTTCGGTAGAGGTCGACAAATTCGAAACGTTTATGTCGGGTCTTTGGATCAGCGCGGTCATGGAATTGAAAGTTTTCTCGGAGGATTGTTTAGACGCATATTACCGTTATTAGGTAAATGCGCTGCTGCAGTTGGTAAAGAGGCCTTACGTGCTGGAATAAATGTAATCGAAGATGTCGGCGAGAAGAAAGTTTCATTCAAGGAATCGTTAAGAAATTGTGCAAAGGAATCTGGAAAAAACCTCATAGATAGAGCAAGAGAGAAACTTTCAAAAATTATGTCTGGTTCGGGATATAAAAGTTTATCAAAAATAGATACTTCTCAGTATTCATCTGGTAATACGTTAGTGCATGTCACACAGCGGCGGCGTCGCAGCACCCATAAATTACGCAAAACCAAATCGGGGCGTGTTTCGAAACGAAAGATAAATAGAGTGCGAGGGAAAACCAAAAAGAAGAGGAAGAAGCCGTTAAAGAAGAAGAAGAAAACTCAGAAGAGAAGGAAGACAAATAACGGAAAGTGTAGAAAGCGAAAACGTAATACTGATTCGAACGACATATTTAGATAAAAATAGAAATAATGTCTTTCCTCCATTCACACTCATGCGAGTGCATGAAATCCGAGCTTGACCTCTTCACGCTACCCCCGACACAAACGGCGATCGAGAGCTCGCACTGGGTACACTACAAACCTGTATCTTCCTTAACAGATGACTCACCGATAGAATTTGTTGTACCAGGTCATGGCGAAGAGTACATTGACCTTGCGCATACGATGATTAGTCTGAAAGCTCGAATTCAACCAAACGATGCAGAAGACAACGCTAAAGTTGCACCTGTGAATAACTTTTTGCATTCAATGTTTAACCAGGTAGATGTGTTCTTTAACCAAAAACTTGTATCACCACCTAATAATACCTACGCCTACCGATCGTACATTGAGACATTATTGAATTACGGTCCAGCGGCGAAGGCTTCACACTTAACTTCGACACTTTGGTATAAAGACACTGGGGCTCATATGGATTCGTTACCCTCAAGTGCGAATAATGTTGGACTAACTAAGCGTAAAAAATACACTGAAAATTCTCAAACAGTGGATCTCATCGGACATTTGCACTGCGATATTTTCAATCAGGATAAATTCATGCTAAACGGTGTCGAAATACGCTTGCGTCTCGTCCGCTCTAAAGATTCGTTTACTCTCATAGACGAATCGGCAGATGGGAAATTTTCAGTAAATATCAGCGATATTACATTACTAGTGCGTCGAGCCAAGATAAACCCAGGTATACTTCTCGCACATGCAAAAACCTTGTCAAATACTACAGCGAAATATCCTCTCACCAGGGTCGAGGTCAAATCGTTTGCACTGCACAGCGGAGTACTCGGAGATACACTTGATAACGTTATTCTCGGACAGTTACCGAAAAGGGTGGTTATCGGTTTTGTTGACAATAAAGCTTTTAACGGCGATCGTCGACTTAATCCATTCAATTTTAAAAATTATGGCATTAACTTTTTATCGTTATACGTCGACGGCACACAAATCCCTAGCAAACCACTACAGCCAAATTTCAAAACAAATTCACAGCTATTCGTGGAGTCGTATCACACGCTGTTTTCAGGCACAGGTATTCATTTCATGAACGAGGGGAACGAAATCTCGAGGGATGAATTTGCAAACGGCTATTGTCTGTTTGTTTTTGATCTAACGTCTGATCTTTCTGCAAGTTGCGCTACTCATTGGAACCTCGTAAAGAACGGTTGCTTACGTATAGAGGTACGCTTCGATGCCGCTCTTGAAAATACTGTAAATTGTATAGTCTACGCAGAATACGATAATGTTTTAGAAATTGACTCTTCTCGTCAGATTATTACCGATTACAATGCCTAAATTCGTAAAAGAGGGGACGCCGTCTCGCTTAAAAGGATCAAACCGAACGTATTTTGACATCAGTTGCACGATCCGAGTTGAGTATCATGGTACAAGTATGGAGTTTATCGTCGACGTTCAAGGTTTTTTAAACAAAAGGCACAATTTTATTCCGAAAGAGATTGCTGTCACTTGTATAGAAAAAAACTACATTGACCATTGGATTCTACGATCGAACGATAATTTCTTCGAATTAGACACGTGTAAAGTATTTCACACACTTCAAGAAATCACGCGTCATGCCAGTCGCATTTACGTACGCGGATATAAAAAAAAAAATTACTGGAGAAAATTATTATGAGACCTTTCATAAATTTAGAAGAAAACCCGGACGCGCCAACATTCACCGAAATTCGCTCGAATGAAACGTTCTGTATTTATCATGGAATCAGAGTGTCTGACAAATACTCGTGCGCCATGAATAATGCTGTCAACTTACGAGGATGGCTAATTTCGCGCAAATCCGCTTCTAACAACAACAACAACAACAACAACATCAGCAACAACATCATCGACAACAACAGCAACAAAGATAAAAGTGAAGATTGGGATTCGTCGCCTTCGACGTCGTCCTCGTCGTTATTGTGTGTTTCTACAGAAACTAGTTTCAGTTTCGCAACCGGCGATTGCAGTTCGAAGGCGCCAAACAAAATCGCTAATGAATTCGAAACAACTGTTACGATCCCTTCGATACATCCAAGGGCATACGAAAGGCGTCTATCCGGCAGATCTGATTCCTCTGGTGTGGACGAAACCTGCGGCAATAATCGCTAACACGGACGATAAAACAAAACCAGGCTCGCACTGGGTAGCATTTTATGTCGACGAATTTTCTAATGGGATCTTCTTTGACAGCTATGGATCGCCTCCATTCATCACGCATCATATTCGCCGCCTCCGACGCAATTGTAAGACAATCCGATGGAGCGACAAGTGTCTTCAGAGCGTTACTTCTTCTGTGTGCGGTCAATATTGCCTTATGTTTTTATATACTATGTCTAACGGTTATAGTTTATATGATTTTCACCAGAATTTCTCTACTGACACTAGAAAAAACGATTACCTTGTGAACAAGTGGTACGATCAATTTTTGAGAAAATATCAATATTCTACTAATACTAAAAATGAAACATGTACTAATTATCCGCTTAATTATGGCGGACAATATAATAACAAATGTATCCAATCTTGTACGTTTAAAATGTGCTATGTTTGAATAAAATGTGTTTTTAACAAATCTAATGTTTTCTTATTTTACCTTTGTCAAATCTTCCCTTCGTATTTTCAGCAGATTTCTAAGAAACTATTATAATAAAGTAGTTGTTTAGAGGGATTCCAGATTCTACATGTATTAGTTTGTATGCTATGATTTCCAGCTTACTTCTAGAAGCTTATCTCCCCTTTGCCTTCAAGATTTTCCTAGAAAACTAGGTCACTCGAATATAAACACCACGTGTGCTTTTTAAACGTCTTAGGAAATTACAGTCTCTCGGTTTCGACTTACAAGCGGACTGACACGTGCGCAACAAGTATATAAAGGTCATCGGTGTTATGTATTGGTAAATCTTAATAAATAATAAGGAGGAGTGGGGGCTGAATCATCATAAGAAGCCAAACACGAAAACTAACAAATAGTCGTCGAAAGGTCGTTGAACCATGACCTACCTCACGTTCCGGCCAAAGGTACCCCGTACGTTTTTGTATACGTCAGAATATTGACAAAGCGAACGAGATGGTGGTAGTGTTATTTACGACCATAAATTGATAGGTATCTGGCTTTAATTACCCAATTAACATTATTTAGTGACATTTTTATTATTTGTTTTGACATTAATCACCCATTAATAACCATTAACACCTCTTTATGAGTTCATTAACCCTGACCTATCGCAAGATTCGTCTGCCGGCCACGCGTAGCGGCCAGAGGTACCCCGTACGTTTTTTTACGTTAGTCTATTGGCAAAACCGTACAAGGCGGGAGTAGTGTTATTTACGATCATAAATTGTTACGTATCTGGCGTTAATCACTCAATTATCATTATTTATTGACATTTTTATTATTTGTTTTGACATTAATTAACCATTAATAACCATTAACACCTCTTTATGAGGTCATTAACCCCTGACCTATCTCAATATTCGTCTGCCAGCCACGCGTAGCGGCCAAAGGTACCCCGTACGTTTTTGTTTACGTCAGACTGCTGACCTACTTCAAAAGGCGGCTACAGGGATATTTACGGTCATAAATTATTTTTTTCTGACACAAATTACCCAATTAACATTATTTATTGTCGTTTTTATTGTTTGTTTTGACATTAATTACCCATTATCACCTCTTTATGGGGTCATTAACCCCTGACCTAGCCCAAGGCGCGCGTGCCGTCTAGCGCCAGACCTACCTCAAGGTGTAGGAGTGGGGGGTGTTTACGTCTGGCTATCGGTACCCCTATACTACTCGTATGAGTTGCTTTATCAGCACTATCCTTGGGCACGAATGAGCCCCACAGTTCACAAACTGCTCAGACATTGATGTGAAATCGCTAAAATGTTCCCGCTTCCTATAGCTTATTACGCCGAAGATGCCAACGAATCGTGGCACAAATTTTATAGAAAAAACATGAAAGAACATGCGAGACAAAACAGCAGAAAAAATCGCCTACTTGATGTTTTCAACCGGGCAGTCTGTTGTTCGGATCCGAAAATATCATTAATTTCAGTTAAAAAGCGGGTAAATTCTGGACAGGTAAAAATGTTTAATTCTACAATAGCTGTTTTCGATACTTGTGCGAAAAAGTATTTTCTACGAATGTGAAGGTTTGCCACGCGAATCAAAGGCAACTCACATTAGCGAAAAAAGTTTCGCACATATTTCAAACAATATCTTTTGATACAGTGTGCCTAATGTCCAGACAGAAATTGACAGACACTCACAAAGTGGCACTTTATGCACACTGTATTAAAAAAAAAACATTTGTGCAATCTTCCTACTTACTATCATTTTATGTGCATCATTTTGTAGTGAATCAATTGCAGATGACGTATTACAAGTTAGTGAAAGCGATGATGATGATCAGTAAATAGTAAACATTGAAACTGTACATTAATCAGATCGATTAATATGATTACAATTGCATATTGTTATACTGATTCCGCCCGGTGGCTTTAGCGTAGACCTGTTACTTATACTTAATAATACTGTACAGCTAATAAGTTTCGAAATTATATTTAAATATATTATAAAAATTTCTTGTACCATATTGTGTCTACAATTTTTAATTCACAAATGTGACTTTCATTTTTTTAACACCAATGCCAAAAACCGCTATACTTATATAGATCGACGACAGTGAATTCTTCCAGTTCCTCTCCGCTTTCATCACTAGGTAAGATTCGACATCGCGCTTGCGCTTTGATTACCGCAAACGCCTTCCCACAGTCAACAAAGAATTATTGTTTGGTTGATGCGTCAATGACAGGTGGACTCGTTCAGCGAGTATCAATAAAAATTTTTCAATTTTTAACTCAACAAAACCATATAAAACTTTATTTCAAATAAAAAAATGCGTGCATAATATATATTGTATCTATGGTTATTTTTCAGCTCATTTGCGGCTAAGTATGGTATCTTTTAATTGCGTTCCTTTCTATTAAATCCCAAGTTGAGTTTCGTAACAAGTGCCCGCAAACCACTACATACCAAGTTTGGGAAGGTTCTACAATATTTATTAACAATATGTCAGCCGTATTGGATCTGATATTTTTAATTTTCAAAATCTGATTTCACATTCATAATCAGTGATCTCAAAAACCCCTGGATATCAATTTCTATGAAAATTGTAAGAAATTTAAAATCAAATTCAAATCATTTTCGTCCGCCATATTGGATCCGCCATTTTGAATTTTAGAATTATGAATTCAGATTCGTATTCAGCGATCCCAAAAATCCCTGTATACCAATTTGTATGAAAATTGATAAGAAATTTCAAAACTTCATCCGCCATATTGGATCCGCCATTTTGAAATTTTGAATTATGAATTCAGATTCGTATTCAGCGATCCCAAAAATCCCTGTATACCAATTTGTATAAAAATTCATAAGAAGTTTCAAAACTTCATCCGCCATATTGGATCCGCCATTTTGAATTTCGAAATTCTGAGTGCAGATTCGTAATCAGCGATACCAAAAACCCCTAGATACCAATTCATATGAAAACCCCCAAAAATTGAAATTCACTCGCCATATTGAATCCGCCAGTTTGAATTTTTGAAATTTGGTGTTCGATTCGTAGTCAGAAACTCCCAAAACATTTAATTATCATGTTTTTTGAAAATCTAGCTTTGCGAGACATAGAAGCAATATGCGTTAAGAAATCAGTTCTTTGGTGTAAATTCGAGAACTGACATTCTTGAAATTGTCTGTCTTAACAATTTTTTGAAATATCACCATTAATTTTCCTTTATTCCGCAATCTGTCATGATAAACTTCACCATGTTTCACTTAGATATCTCTCTTTTTCCAAAAGTTCTACGACTCTGTCTCTGAGAAGTCACTGCATGCCTATAGTGCGCCGCCGGGTGGCCATTTCGATAACACTCATAGTCGTGGTGTTAAAAGTACAGGCTATGATGGGGATAAAGACTATTTTCTAGATATCTCAGCAAAAGGACGTTTTTCGACTAATTTATATTTATAAATTAGTTTTTATTTTTTGAAAACTATTTAATAAAATAATAATATCGACGTAACAGAAATTATTGGAATTATTGTCGATTTAAGTAGCTTTTAAGAAATAGAAACTAATTTCTAAATATCATTTTATCGAAAAACGTCTTTTTGATGAAATATTTACAAAATAAGCGTTTATCCACATCATAACCTGTACTTTTAATCACGACTATAAGTTTTCTCGAAATGGCCACCGGACGGGGTTTCGGCATCTCATAACATGACGAATAATAGTGTGCAGTAGTTACAGGACCTTAGGTGGTCAGACCGGCATTTGACGCATACAAAAGAATCACCACTTAAGGCAGTATTTTTATTTCTGGCCGAGTTATATTTTTCCGCATGAAGTAGTCTCTCTATCTCTCTCTCTCTCTCTCTCCTAACGTGGCTGTTCAATAAGTGCACAATCCTTTCAAGACGAACAAGGATAATATAAGGTAAACGTACCAATAGCTGGACGCTTAGTAAAACGACCCTTTAGCTGGACAACCTAATGCTTGTCTAGAGAACAAACGAATATCGCTTAGTGTGTCCAGCGATGGGTACATGTCCCGTCATTGGTACGTTTACCGTACGTATTTATCGCTTTCAAAAGACATGTATATTTTCAAAACATCACCAGTGTAATAACTAAAAATGTTCCGAAAATTATTCGGCATGATGTTACCCCTTCCAGTCACGCAATTAAGAAAAAAGGCAACTAATTAGAAACTGAACACGAGATATGATTTTTAGTGTCACTAAATACGAATGTGTTAGCAGATTCTCAAAATTTCAGATAGCAAATCTAAAATTGCAAACGTCATTAGCTCAATTTCTGAGCTAATTAATTAAGAACAATCGAGCGAGTGGGCAGAAGAGGGGAAAATAAGAAAACCTTTGCTCCAAGTTCAAGGTTATATGAAGAGCTTTTTATTGAATTTTTTTCAAGACAATATTCTTTGTCATCATAGCTACCGGACGGGAGAGTTTGAACTAATTCCACCGCTAGGAAAAAATTAAAAATAAATTAGTTACGGAACTGAAAGATCAAAGATGCGCGAGGGTTGTATAGAAAGACAGGTTCCCGAACCTACATTGAATTCCATAACTTTTTTCCATTTTTAATTATTTTGTAGCAGCAGAATTGCCTGAAATTCGTTCATTCGGTAGCCAAGAGGACAAAAAATATTTTCGTGAAGAACAATTCAGTTAAGAGCTGTTTTTACACAGAAAAAAGACTTGGTTTGGGGAGCCAGCTGTGAATTGGTTGGAATTGGTTGGTTGGAGCAAGCAATTCATTGGTTCAATAAACCAATAGTTGGATCAATAAATCAGTTAAATTGGTGCTCCAAACAATTTATTTGCTAGATCTCAGCGCATTAAGCCAGTTGATTGAGTCAACGAATTAATTGGTTTCTGCCACCAAGTTCTTTCCGTGAACAACCCAGAAATTGGAACAAAGGTTTTCTCACATTTTTCCTTGCCCGCCAACGTTTAAAATGCACAGAAATACGTCTTTTTTGTAATGTTTAGCTATAACCCTTGTAAACAATTATAGATTCAAAAAAATATTACATTTACAGAGTTTAACTAAAAAAAGATTTCAGAATTTTACATCAAATAAAAAATTTGTGTATATCACATTTGTGCTTCACAGTTTTTGATATTTACTTCCTATGAAGAATTGTTATGTGTAATGTTCATTACTTATATAAATCTGGAATATTTTGTTGCAGCACAAGAAGTTGCCGTCATTCTGCAAAATACTGGAGAAAATGCCTCATTGCCGTAGAATATAAGTTCTTTTCGTTTTGTTTTTATTTTTGTTTTTATTTTATTCGTTCGTTATTGTATTCGCTTGAAATTAAATTCGTTATATTCAAAAACATATGTAGTAAGGATTTTTTGTCCCTTCGCGACGTAATTACAAAAATTTGTATGTTTTAAACTCATTAATGCATGAATGTCCAAAAATTGCACATCAACTTTCGCATAAGTTGTTCTAGATGTTTTAGGGTATACTGTACACGATGCAACCATTTAGAAAAGTAAAAAAGTTCATTTTGTATTGTTTTTTGATAGTTTTATATGAAAAATCGCATTTTTACACGATTTTTTCGAAGAAAACGCTTGTTTTTGAACGGAAAAAAATATGCGTTTATTACCTAAAATTAATAAAAAAAAAACATGTCATTAGTATTTGTACTAATGATCTATGGAGGAAGATTTGTTTCAAAGTTTTTTTTTCCAAAAATAGGAAGTTTCGAAATCTAAAAAAATATCACTCGCGCGGGCATTATCAGATATGTTCAGTTTCTTTTCACTACTATAACACCCGATTATTCAAAAAAGTCTATTCCGGGGGTTCTGAGGTTGATGATTACAAATCTTCTGTCAGAAATGGAAAATTGAAAATAGCGGATCCAATATGGCTGCCAAATTTTGAATAAAGGTCTGTTTTATAGGAAAAAAATTGCCAGACTGAGATGTTTATAGTCTTTAACTATGAATAAGACGTCAGAGTTGGAAAAATAAAAATAGCGGATCCAGTATGGCGGCTAAATTTTGAAGAATGGTCTGTTTTACCGGAAAAAATTGCTAAAACGAGGCTGTTTAGAGTCTCTCACTGAACCTGCTTTTAGAACCTGCGAAAAGAAGTATAAAAATTCGCAGTAAAAGATGCCAAAAACATCATTTTAGACATTTTTTCCTGTAGTCGCCGCCATATTGGATCCGCCATTGTTATTTTCCCAACTCTGACATCTGATTCATAGTTACAGACTCTAAATATCCCGGTATTATCAATTTTCCCTATAAAACGGACATTTTTTTTCAAAATTCGACAGTTTTGTATTTTCCATTAGTATAATACATAACCCGATATATTCGGGATTTCATTGAAAGATTCCGTCTTGAAGTTGCTGTACAATTTTTGGACATTCAGGCATTAATGGGTTAATACATAATAATGTATTATTTCAGTACATCTATGAGTGAAAGGCTATGTAGACATTACAGTCATATTTCATTCATCTTTTCAAATTTATGATAGTGAAACCTACGGTCTAGGTCGAAGTAATGTGTTTCTTCGCATTCAAGACGTAAAGTTAAAGGACTATACCAAGGTAGGTAACCTAACGAAGTAATATATTTTGTTAGAATGTTGTATATTTCATGTACAAAAGTTCCTATTCGTGAATAGTAACAATGCGTATACTTAGACGGATTGCAAAAGAAAGAAAGTTGCTCTCAAAGGAAGAAAATTAAAGATGTAAGTGTTGAATGTGATACAAAACGAGTTATAATAGCTACAATTTCAGAATTTTGGACTCGTCTCTGCCAAATTAGATCTTACGCGAATTAAAAAAAAAAAAGAATTTTATCAAGATCGAAATTATTATCAAGATACTATTATCAAGGAATCATTGTCCATAATATCTATTATGTGAACTGTAATTTAATACAAAAATGAAATGAAAAAATATCAACAATAATAAATCATTAATAAATATTAATTTCATTATAGTTCGTTGTAGTCCTCGTAATCCTTAAAAGTAGCTGAACAGCAAATTGCGAGTAGTATGTTAGAAAACTAAAATAAAACGTACAAAGGTAGAATGTTATTATTTTCCAATGGCAAAGACAGATGTAGTGAAATCTATGAATTTATTTACATATAAAAAGCCATGGAGAATATGTATACAATGTTCACGTAGCAAGGTTGATTTACTTAAAATTAGCTTCTCATGGGCCATAAACCGAAACGACACGACTTTTTACTCATCAAGAAATACCAAGTTTACGACGTTAAAAAGACAATAATTAACAAAATCACGATTTTTTATATGAACAAAATTTTCATCATTGAGAAAATATATAAAAGTGCATAAGATGTTTGTACTTAAAAGAAGTGACCTAAGATGTTTTCATTTTTAAACTATAATTGTATAATCAGTACAGATGAAATAAACATTTTGTATAGAGTATTTGGATTTCTGATTACAAATTGGACCTCCATTTTGCAAGTACAATTCAATTGAACAATTTAATTCAATAATGTATTTAACATGGCGGATAAAAATTGAAAAACTAAACAACTCCTCATTTTATTATCTGATCTATAAATATTACACAACCCCGGACGTCCAAGCTCCGAATATTACCAAAAATGCAAGCATTTTCTGGACATTCACATTGATGAAAATTCCGTTATCGTGTAGAAAATTTGAAATGGAAAGAAAATAACTCCAAAAATCACGTTTCTTCAAACTTTCGCCGATGTAATTGCGAATGATGTTTTTTTTTCGACAATTTTAAATATATCATTCAAAAGAGCACCCCTAAAATAGTCAACAAAGTTCTTTTAAAATTTTTTTTCACGGATTTTGTAATTTTTTACAGGATGGAAGTTGCACCAAGCAGACAGTGCAATTTAATGGGTTAAAACATATAATTAATGCTGTGAAAGTTTTTATTTATATTGTTAGGTACTTTTTAATCATAATGGTACATTATAATGCTATTTTTGTGAAAAACGTGAGATCAACTTTCAAGTGCTAATTTGAGAATGAAAAATGGAAAATATACTATCTGTGAAATGATAGTAAACATATAAATAAGTAATAAAATAAAATTCGATTGCAAAACTATATAACGTGACGTCGACGACATGTTTCGGGATTTCGTTTAGTAGAATCACCAATATAATTAATTGATAAACATATTCGCATTTCCGAAAAATCTCGATCAATTATCAATTGATTTCTTTGATATTTTGTAGGATATCATATAAATAGTGGTCAGAATTGGAGTCCGAGTATTTAAAAATAGAGTCAGTCATTTTTAATTTATATTCCTTGTCTCAAAAGACTACCTTACCGACTGACCAGACTGTAAGCCCCTTAAGAATAATGAAATTAATGCAATTTTAACAAAAGGAAATAATTAATGCGCTTAGGTCAATTTTTAATTACCTGTATTTGGAAAAGAAATTTGTTTAACATCTGATTTGCGATAAAATATAAAAAGTACATTTTTCGTGTGAAACTGCAATTAAAATAATAACAAACAGTCGACTCAATATGTAATAAATTGATCATGAATATAATATTTCTAGATTGCATTTTTATTCTCAATTACTTTTTAAGAGAGGAGCAGAAATCTACATAATCTACTGTATCGTTTCTCATCTTTCTACGTTTGTAACTGCCTTTTTGATTTGGGAAGGTTAAAATGAAAAGAGTTAGTCGAGTAATTAAAATTAAATACGTTGGGCTAAATCGCCACAAGGTCAAGTACCGCGACGGCAGTTTCAAAAGGTCGAACGATATTTGGTTGTTCGCCCGGCGGCATCAACCGGTAAATTGTCGATCGACTTTAAATTTTGACGATCACAACATACGATCGAAATCCGTCTTTTCCCGGAGATTTCACGGCACTGACTCGACAATGTAAAATGTATAAAAAAAAACATGTAACGACTGAGTATATGGTAGTTTTACTGGATTAGGAGTCACGGAACGACAAGGAGAAAGAATAATTCAGATATCAATTAAATCACTTATTATTACTCATCTTTGACATTAATAATTAAAATGGACATCTATTACAAAAATAAATAGGGAGCCCGACACTCGCAAAAACCATTGAGGAGAAAAGCCGGTACTTACAAATTGACGATCTCTCGCTCGCTCTAAATTTAGGTACGTTCGCCTTCTCGCTGGCTCGTTCGCGGGGCTGCAGCCTGGTCGGGATGTCATCAATATATTTGGCCAACAAAAGTTACATTGGCGTGACTACAAAAGTTCACGCACACACGCACAAATAAAAAAAAACGTTTGTACAGGAAAACGTGTAGACGCGTGAAAATAAATTAATATATAAGGACATTCGTCCTGAACCACGCGGAGCAAAGGGCTAGCCAGGTCTGCCGACTCACGTGGATTCTCGCGAGCACGCCCTTTGTTTACCTTTTCATCTGAAAACTAAACTTAAATTTAAATTAATAATATGTATTCGTCGTCTAAGCACGAGACATAACGTAATGCCATAAATATTATATTAACGAAATTAACGAAAAAGGCATTCACGTTACACCCCCCGCCCAGATGCTAGGTATCCGCCTCGGGTACCAGCTCTCCTATCAGTTTTCGAATCTCGGATTTTAAAATATTATATAGGACATGACTGAATGACTGGAGAAATGAAAAGATGATTCGGTGATAAAACCACATATGAAATGATATACGTCTAAACAACATGCCACATACGGGGAATACTTAATAAAACTCATTGATATTATTTGAAGTAGAAAAATGAGACCATTCGCTAACCTCATCGCAATTAATATCTCGCGCTCCAAATCACTAATTGCTAAATTTTACGCCTAGTAGCGTATCTATATTGAACCGAACGGACGGGTAAAGTTACGCGATCGACATTACGTGGTCCACCTCTCGATCGCTTTGCTACTATTCTATCAGAAGGCGACCTTCGAATTTCGACCGGCGTGGGCGCTTCCGTCACTTCCGGGTTATTTAACAATGGTTCCCTACTCTTTTTCGGTCTACTGCGTGGTCGACGCTCGACTTCATTAGCCCTATATACATCAGCCTGAACAGTAAGCTGTGTACGCCCTAAATCTTCTGGTTCAGACTCAGATGTTTGTGCAGGCTGTGGCTCGATGTCATCTTCTTCTTCTCGAACATCTTGATCAGACGACGAGTCTTCTGACGACGAGTGTACGTCTTCATGAAACTTTTTCAATTGACTGACATGAGTTTTACTGATCCATTTTCCTGATTGATCTCGTAGCTCATAAACATTGGAACCAAGTCGGTTGGCAATAATATACGGTCCGACAAACTTTGGAGCTAACTTAGCTGCGAAGCCGTGAGCTGCCGAAGATAATACGTGATTCCGTTTTAATACTTTATCTCTGACTTCAAATCTTACATCACGCTTCTTGGCGTCATAATAGTTTGCTTGACGCTCTTGAGCTATCTCTACATTGTGGGTAGCATCACGATGAATATCTTGCAGTTTCCGCATGCGTGTCGCCCAATCACGAACTGAATGTTCTTCTTGGCAGGTATTTGCTTGACAATCTTCTTGGCGTCGGCATTGATTCGGCGGAATTAGCTGTCGGCCGAAATTCAACATGGCTGGACTTTCTCCAGTCGAATCATGAACAGCAGTATTGTAGGCGAACGCAAATTCAGCAATATGCTCGTCCCACTTTCTATGATTGTCATCAACAAAAGCCACAATCATACTTTTTAGCGAACGGTTAATTCGTTCGACAGGATTTGCCTGAGGGTGGTAGGCTGGGTTTGTCGAAGATTTAATTCCCCTCTCCTTCAGATATTTTTCAATTTTCGGATTACTGAAGGCTTTTCCATTATCCGTATGGAAGATTTCTGGCGTTCCAAAGCGCAAAATAATTCTCTCTTCGAACGATTTAACGACAGAAATCGTGTTCACACTTCGGACAGGTATACATTCCACCCATCGAGTGAAAAGATCTTGATAAACTAATAAATATTCTTTTCCTCGAGGACTTTTGGGAAACGGACCCATTGCATCTGCCGCTACCATTTTCCACGGACCTGGTACCATCCTACGACCCATTTTTCCAGTTGGAGCTAATGGCGGTATTTTACTCCTTTGGCAAACCACACAGTTTCGGACATATTTAACAATGTCACGACGTATCATCGGCCAATAATAATATCGGGCGACACGATCATACGTTTTCCTAGCTCCCATATGTCCAGCTGTTGGGAGGTCCTGGTTTTCATGCAGAATCTTTTTTAAATCTTCTTTCCGCGCTACTAATTTCCATGCTTCTTCGTCCTCAATGACGAAATCCAAAATTGGATTGGGACGATAGACATATATTCGTCCAACAACGACTTTCTAATATGGATACTTATGTGGATCCTCTTCCACTTGACTTCGTTTCTCCAAATACCATTTATCTTTCGTCAGAAGTTCTTCTTGAAGTGCATGTATTTGAATCTCGTCGTCCGTCTCGAACATACGGGACAAGGCATCTGGCACATGATGCATAGAACCTTGACGATGTTTAACTTCATAATCGTAACCTTGAAGTTCTAATGCCCACCGAGCTAATTTTCCATTTGGATTGCGTAAATTACAGAGCCACTGCAGACTACTATAGTCTGTAATTACCTTAAAATGGTATCCTTCTACGTATTCTCGATATTTTCGGATGGCCCACAGAACGGCTAAACATTCCCGTTCTGAAACAGAATAATTCCGTTCGGCAGAAGATAATGTTCGACTGGCGAATGACAATACGCGCTGAACATCGTCAGTTTCAATCATATACTCTTTGTCGAAATTCGGCCAATGAAGAATTGGTGCAGTACTTAACAAATACTTCAGATGTTCAAATGCGAACTGTTGATTTGGATCCCATACGTATTGTTGATCGTTACGGGTTAATAGAGTGAGTGGTTCAGCGATCGTGGCAAACTCAGCCATAAATTTTCTGTACCACGATGTCATGCCTATAAAACGGGGAAGTTGTTTTAAATTTTTAGGCGCCGGATACTCCACTATCGGGCGTATTTTCTCCGGATCCGGTCGAAAACCATCCTTATTAACTCGGACGCCAAGATAACGAACTTCTTCTTTGCCGAACTCACTTTTGTTCAGATTTACACTGAGTCCAGCATCTTTAATTTTCATCAGTACATGTTTCACCCATTTTAAATGTTCGTCGAACGTCTTCGTAGCGATAATAATATCATCCAAATAACAGAAGGCGAACGGCTCTAGTTCTGGCCCAATCAATGAATCCAACATACGTTGAAAAGTTGCAGGTGCTCCGCTGAGACCAAACGGCATACGTTTGAATTGGAAGAGCCCCTTCCCAGGAACAGTAAAAGCGGTGATTGGCTTGGAATTCTCTTCCATAGGGATTTGATGATAGGCACTTCCGAGATCTAACGCAGTGATATATCGAGCACACTGTAGCTTTCTTAGAATTGAGTCCATGAACGGCAGAGGATATGCATTCGTTTTAGAGACTGCATTAACTTTGCGATAGTCCACACAAAATCGCCATGTTCCATCGGAATTTTTTACCATGACGACCGGACTGGACCACGGACTCGACGAAGTCTTAATTATTCCTTCTTCAAGCATATGCTGCACTTGCTTATGCATCTCTTCTTCTATCTTCTTTGAAATCGGATAGTATCTCTGTTTTATCGGTCAAGCATTACCGACATCAATTTTGTGCTCAACTAAGTGAGTACAACCTATATGAGGACTATCTGCGGGAATGATAGAATTAACGGCATCTTGGAGACGTTCACGTTGAGTATCCGTTAATCCTCGTAATCCGGACGACTCTTGGTTCTCTTCAGGTGGAAGGGAAACCGTCGCCACCTCGACAGGTACTCCTGTTTTCTGTCCATCGATTGTTAGAAAGTTGTCGCGCGGATGCAAAATGGCATTAAATGGACGAAGAAAATCTGCGCCAAGAAGACAATCAGGCTCTAAACTGGGCATTAATAAGGCCTTCAGCCATCGAACCTTCTGACCTACTTGGAAAGGCATCCTAATTTGTCCGGTTATCGAAACGGTTCGTCCGTCAGCAACTCTTGCTCCATCGCCATCGTACTTTTCAATAGGATAACCACAGGTGGTGGCTAACCCATAAGCTACTGGGCCAATTACTGTACGCGCTGCACCAGGGTCATACAGAGCCTTGAGGCGGTGACCGTTGACAAATGTCGTCACCCACCATTGTGTAGAACCATCTTCGGACGTCAGGTGGACGCCCAGGGAAACTGGTATAACATCTTGTAATTCTGGAGTCGAGGTCTTAGATGCAACCTCAGGGACAGGTGTGACCTCACCTACGCGTCCCTGATTTCGTTTTCCTGACATCGTGGACAATTATACTTAGTGTAGCCTTGTAAGTTACAGACAAAACACTTTAAATTCGATCGATCCTTGTTCGATCTGACATCTTTCGGATTTGAAGTAGACGCCTGGTCTGTTCCATATTTTCTACCGAAAGACTGAATCTTCTGAGGCTTAGAAAACTTTTGTTTCGGGTTTGTCCATCCTTTCCTTTGCTCAAAAGGCGCTGTTCGAGGTGACGGCATCTTCTCTTTTCCTCGACGGGCGTTACCTTGAACCGGATATTCTTCCGACCTATGATTCCGTCGTGGAGACGATAACTAGTCCAACTTCTGTTGAACCATGGTATTGATTCGACGTTCCACTTGTCCTAACATTTCGTCCATCTTTTTCTTCATTTCTTAGTCCCAAGAGGTTGTCGGACGCCTTGACTGCATCTCAACTGATAACACATCCGTAGCCATCTTAAGATCAGTCTTCTTCTGGACAGTTGTCTTACTTTTACTTTTATATGCCACTTCTGGGTAGTAAGACTGTTCTAGTGCTGGAGGAGGTCGATACGACTGACTGGCTTTAATAATTCTTTCGGCCTCTCTCGCCTGGTACAGCAACTCTTCAAACGATCGAGACCGATCTCGCTGAACAGCCATTTGTAATTCAGGTCGAAGATTTTGGTGAAGCCAATCTAATTGCGTCTCTTCAGCCGGCACTGGTGCCCATCTGTTTAATAAGGATTGCAGACAGATCATATAATCTCTGACTGATTCATCCTGTCCTTGCGTCCTCATGTGTACCTCTCTTTCCAGACGACGTTGAAGATTTCTGTCGCTTCCATAGCATACTCGGATGTCGTGCTTGAATTCCGACCATGATCTCCATTTTTTGTATGAAAATCGATACGATTGTAATGCGCCACCTGTCAACAGATAGGGTAAAGCATGCAGCAATTCTTCCTCGTTAATACTAGCTATTACGCTGCATTCTTGAATACGAGTTAGAAATTCTTCTACACTCTGTTGCTCGTTGCCTGCGAAAGTAACGTTCCATTTGCGAACAATTTCACCTAGGTCTCTGAAACGGAGGGATTGATTCAGCCTCCATTGGCTAGTATGACGACTGTCATTTTCATTCGCTCTATTAGCCGAATGATCACCCCCCTCCCTAGTGGTCACCTCATTAGGTGAGCTGGAGCATCCTTGTCGACGGACTTTTGGTCTTGTCGACCTTTTGTCCGTATTTTGTATTTCTTCGATATTACGTAAATAGTTTATGTCGAAAGTATCCTGGAAGGTTACTTTTCCATTTTCTCTACCTCTGAAAACTTCGTGCTACTTGCCCTTTGTTGTGTATACTCGTGAATGAACTGACTTAATACATGTTCAATTCTGTCGAGTCTTACACTTATATGATCATTTTCTGTCGATGGTTGATTTTCGGACTCTTCTTCAATTATTTCGTCCAGATTTGCATTATTATCATCTTCTAATATCGCATCTTCTTCTTCACGGTAGACCTGAGCCTGAACCCGAAACCTATTGCTACCGCGATGATTTTCAATAAATTCTCCGAATGTACTTAATAACGCGTCGCGCCTGTCTTTTTGTTCGGATTCTTCTTCTAATCTCATACTTTGTTCAAAATCCGCGGCCGTATAATTTCCTTCTAATCTATTAATTAGTCTATTAATACGGACACCTATACGTCCCGAATTATTTAATTCTAGCCGTAATAGGGCCTCATTTAATTCATCGGCCGATAATAGAAAAATCCAGCCGTCTATTTCTTTAAAAGATTCGGCATCCATTTTGTTTTTTAATCTAGATTCAATTTTCTCTTTAATTAATTCCCATATAAAGATGCTAATATATACAAATACAATAAAGAATATAAATGGGTCCATTTATTAGTAGACTACTTTTGTAATTTCGGTCGACAATAAAAAAGAAGTGTTATAACCAGTCCATTTGACACGTACAATAACGCAAATGACAATTAATAAATTAACATATAATTATGTGTCAATGGGTAAAATGCTAAAATAAATTTATATTTATGCCAGATAATTAATTACTAATCTACATATTGGATCAATTATTATCCAGGATAAAATATTTTTAAATTATGTCAACTTTATCCGTTAGTCGACGTTTTAAAATGTTCTTAAGACTTAACATTAAAATGACTTAAAAAAAAATTTTCTATCGATAAAAGAAAAATCATTTAAAAATATTTATCCTTATATCGGATTTATTTTATTCCTAATGGTCGGCTGACTAATTTTCTCGACGGATGTAATTGAACTTTTCCAACGATTTCTTATCGACTCTTAACATTCAAAATTTTGTATTTCCCTAACAGATTTTTCTAACTTCCAAATAATATCGTCGGTATACATTAATTTCATAATCTTTTCATAATAATATCCCGTGTCGTACGTTATCATTATTATTTATCACACAATAGTTATTACTTTATAAATATCACATTCTATATTTTCAGATATACACAAAAGACAACATATGACAAATGATATCGCATCAACTAGTGTCAGTTAATTTTAAAATAAAATTTAATGTCGGTCGTCGAACCTCGACTAACCTAAATATCAACAAATGAGTTTACAGAAATTGTTATTATTAAACCAAAAATAATTAACTCAATTTAAATTAATTCGTTAGAACTTTATTACAATTTTGTTAATTATATCAGTCTTACAGATAAATATCATGCTATATTCTCAAAAATTTTTAATAAAAATCAAAAGTTGTATTTTATTTAACCAGACACTATTTATTGTGATACTATATCGCGATCAACACAACATAATCATGAAAAATATACATGAAAAGCGAGAATAGTGTGTTAATTGCAAGTTAATCAATTACTATTGTATTTATATACTTTATGATAAATATAAAATTAAATATAAAATAGAAAAAAATCTTATTTTCTAAAAGTGAATTTCGGAAATAACATTTTCAAACATTTAATTATTCCGATCTATATATTCGAACTTATTTGTCTCTAATTTTCCGAGAGACTGTTTATTTACATTTGATAGTCAACAATCGACTTTATCTTCAACGACTGATTGTAAGTACTTTACTTTTTACTAACGAAATAATGAAATTATATTTATTCTATTTATTTAAATTCTCACACTATTCTCACGCTAATGAAATATTATTACATAATATCATCCAATGTTTCATATTTATTTTATTATTTCTTTTGTTCGTCATTTTGTGACTTAAACTGAGCACATTCTTTTACATACTCGTATTCTTTAGTTCGGAAGCCTTTTTGAAACTATTGTGCGATCCGTATAGAAAATACACAAACAGAAAACTAACACAATTAACATATGATAACACCAATTTCAAATGAAGTAACTTTGTTCTTAATTCTGTTCGGGCGCCATTTTGTAAGCGTACCGAACTTGTAACTACCTTTTTGATTTGGAAAGGTTAAAATGAAAAGAGTTAGTCGAGTAATTAAAAGTAAATACGTTGGGCTAAATCGCCACAAGGTCAAGTACCGCGACGGCAGTTTCAAAAGGTCGAACGATATTTGGTTGTTCGCCCGACGGCATCAACCGGTAAATTGTCGATCGACTTTAAATTTTGACGATCACAACATACGATCGAAATCCGTCTTTTCCCGGAGATTTCACGGCACTGACTCGACAATGAAAAATGAATAAAAAAAAACATGTAACGACTGAGTATATGGTAGTTTTACTGGATTAGGAGTCACGGAACGACAAGGAGAAAGAATAATTCAGATATCAATTAAATCACTTATTATTACTCATCTTTGACATTAATAATTAAAATGGACATCTATTACAAAAATAAATAGGGAGCCCGACACTCGCAAAAACCATTGAGGAGAAAAGCCGGTACTTACAAATTGACGATCTCTCGCTCGCTCTAAATTTAGGTACGTTCGCCTTCTCGCTGGCTCGTTCGCGGGGCTGCAGCCTGGTCGGGATGTCACAAATATATTTGGCCAACAAAAGTTACAGTCGCGTGACTACAAAAGTTCACGCACACACGCGCAAATAAAAAAAAAACGTTTGTACAGGAAAACGTGTAGACGCGTGAAAATAAATTAATATATAAGGACATTCGTCCTGAACCGCGCGGAGCAAAGGGCTAGCCAGGTCTGCCGACTCACGTGGATTCTCACGAGCACGCCCTTTGTTTACCTTTTCATCTGAAAACTAAACTTAAATTTAAATTAATAATATGTATTCGTCGTCTAAGCACGAGACATAACGTGATGTCATAAATATTATATTAACGGAGTTAACTAAAAAGGCATTCACGTTACACGTTCGGCCGATAATTTACCGACGGCGCGTCGTCGGAATTCTGTTGTTGCTTTAATACACTCACACACATTAACCTCTCATGGCTAGGGATATTTTTCTAGAAGTAGCGGATGGCAATACATCACTTTTCGGCATTTCTTCCATTCGGCATTTGTTTTTTCGACTTTTTTTCCATTCGGCATTTAAATTTTTCGGCATTTCTTCCGTTCGTCATTTAAATTTTTCGGCATTTCTTCCGTTCGTCATTTTTTTTTTCGGCATTTACGGTGGCGCCCCGAATTTCTTCTAAGTCATCCATCACAGCTGTAACTTTCTTATGGGATTCATGGGCGTTCAAACTGGATTTTCGCAGTTCGGCATTGAGAATTTTAATGGGTTGAAAATTTTCTATGAGCATGGTCAACATAAAATGAAACTCAAACGTTTCAAAATGCTTAAAAAAACCAGCTGCTTTTACGGATATACTACAATCCACCGATCGATTCTGACTGACGCCATCAAAGAATTCCATGGCACCCTTATAATTATCTCGGTTATGTATCGTCTTCAATGATTTTATCCTCAAACACCATCTACAAGAAAAATATAAAATATACCAAAAATGAGAGGCACTTTAAAATGAAATCTCCGACTGGCCCTTAAAAATATATATTTATTGAAAAATATTTTGGCAATATTAACCAGGGAGTGAAAACCGCAATTTCGTGCGGTTTTTTCTCGCTCGTTGCATAAAATTTTGTATTGCACACGTATGAAACTGTTTTATCTGAGAATGTGAGGTTTGCCGACACGAGTCGAAGGCGAGTATTAGTACAATAAAGTACTATTATTTAATCTTTTTTATTTTTAATTTAATTGTTAAATAATTGTTACTTATGCTACAAGGGCTAGGCGTTTTCTCTGAGAATGTGATGGATGCGAGCACGAGTCGAAGGCGGGAGTGGCAATGATAATTGTGTATTTATATCGAAAAGTGTCGTAAGTTACAAAAAAAAAACAGAAATAAACGCAATTTTTTAATTAGGATAAATGATAAAGGATTTGGAATTTTCCCCCGCTTTTTAATGGCTTAGATGCCTATTCGCGGGTCGGCTCTTGGGTGGACAGGTATAGGATGGACAACACACAGACATTATACATGACAGAACAGGACAACACAATACCCACCCAGAGCCAGTCCCTCCACTCCAATGCCGGTACCGCCATTAACCTATTCGGCGGTCTATGCCGGGGCAAGTGCGACGCGAGTCTTACCCCATCATTTTCCGAGGTAATGCCCACGACGCACCGACCGCGGAAAAGCCGCTGACGGTACCGACAAACTGCAGACGGAGGTCGGCAGCGGTCCTGAATTCGTACCTTCGCCGAGCAATGTTTACTTCGTCGATTTTCCAAACAAATGGAAAACAAACAGAAGAACATTCCTCGACGGGGATTGGAACTCGAGACCTAGAGAACGTTCTGATTACGAGGCGAGTACGCTTACCACTTAACTATCCCGTTCTCTCTATTGTGTTGCCATGCAATTTTTTAATTAATAACATATAATATTATGATGTTTTAATATGCAAGTACTAAAGAAACAGAATATAATCATAACTATATCTTATGCCATATAGAATATTATCTTTTTATTTATTGATTTATTTTATAATTCTTATTGAAATAATTAAAGAAATAATTAAAATATTAATGAAAGAAATTGAACATTTAAGCAATAAGGTTTTTGTTAAGTTATATTAAAAATAATTACATGTATGCTTTTTTATTACATAAAAAATTTCATAGATACAAACTTTGGTATTTAATAAGTAGATACATATAAGGTTAGAATATTTCATAATAATTAATAAAATTATACAATATATTAGTTTAAATGTAGCACTAGCGTTTAATTACAAGTCGCAATCTGCATTTTTATTAATTACATTTTAGAATATTGATATTGAATTTAAGAAATAACGATCAAACTGAAATTTCTTAATAAATTCCACCACATTACTAACGATTATTGAAATTAGAAAATATTCAAATTTTTCAAAGTTCTCAAAAACACAAGACATTGGATTCTATAAAATCGTCTTACCTCCTCTGACTGTTGTTTTACAAATGAACTGGTTACGTAAAACATTGAAATCATAAAATAAAAAAAATACGGATTAATGATACGGAGGCATCAGAGTCTTTTTCCGCTATATTTTCCTTTTAAAAATAAAAGCAATAACAAAATTCGAATTTCTTTCGCAATTTCCTAACTTTCTTTCACGAATGTATAATTTTAATCAAATTAATAAAATTATCAGTTCAAAATGTCATAAGTGATAAGCTAGGTTTTTATTATATAGTAGATTTGAGGGGAAACGGCAAAACATTGAATAATCCCCATTTTAAACTATCTCTGCATCACAGTTGTGTGGTATTATTATTATGTAAAAATAGTGTACACCAAAATTGAGTCAATTTTAATTATTATAAAATGAAATGTGCAACATTCCTGCCCTGCGGGTAGAAAGAGAAAGTATTTCTCAAAATAGACTCTGTTTTTTTATATAACAATATTTTCACTATAATTGTAAAATTTAGATCTTTCAGTTAAAAATATAGTTCGAAAGATTCACCGAAAAATTCGCATACTACGATCTCACTCGATTATAATATAAATATTACAAATACTTTATATGTTAAAAAGTGAGCTTTTCGCCATAATAAATACAGCTTTTCTTAGGGTCTGGAGTACTCCATAGCATCCATACTGAAGTCGCTGGTACTGCTTATGAAAACCCTCAGTGGATATTGGTGCCGTGGGTTAAATCTGCACGCAAATTGGGTCTCTTTTTCGACAACACCCTTTAATGGAAGGAACATGTGTTGGTCATATTAAATTGGGTATACTGCTGCCTCCGGCAACATCGTTCACATCGTCGTTTTCTCCCGGCAGATGTTAGAACACAGCTTGTATCTTCCTTAATTGTCCCGTATTTTGACTACTGTTGCGCTGTATATGACGACCTGGACCTCGCTCTCAAAATAAAGATTGAAAGCATTCTCAACTCAAGCATCATTTCATCTTTAACTTGCGAAGTTGGGACCATATGATACCCCATCGTGAGAGAATAAATATGCTGACAGTGTCTTCTAGCTGTACCTACTTCATTGGGCTAATTACATATTCGTTTATGAATTCCCATGTGACACTGCGTGAGTTGCGTCCAGGCACGCAGGAGCTTCGCATGACTGCACATCCGTCTAAATCTTACTCGAAGTCGTTTTTATTGTTTCGATGCGTCTCTGGGATGCAATACCAGAGAATATTTAAAAATCAATTTTTCCACTTTTGGCGTAACGAGACTCGGTTTGAATAGTGTCTTGCTCTCTGTATTCCCGGAGGGAGATTAGTGGCTGGGATTACTACTTGGGTGGTGGGGTGCGGGCTGGACATCTGTCGTGGTTGTTCTTGCTATTTAGATAGTAAGGCGAGCCATTTAGGTGGTAACGCCAACAGCGGGGGATATCTGGTCCGTGTTTTGTTGGTGGAGTGGTGGGAACGGCTACCTGTTATTCCTTATATCATAGAGTCGACATGTAATCTTAATTTTAATCTTAATTTTAATTTTATTTTGTGTCTCCTTTCAAATCGCGGCAATCCTTTAATATGCTTTAGTAATCCTTTAATATACCTAAAACCTATAATTTTAAGTATAATTATAGTTCTAGCCATCTCCGTAACTACCACGGTTTTTTGCCATTTTAGAATTCTTTGTTTAGCGTCTATACTCTACTTGCACTAAATGTCGTCTTAATCTTCGTGTTATACTATATTATATTATGAAACTTGATTTTCTTAACTATTATATTTATTATTCTTTTTTTTGAAACGGTATTGTATTTGTACTTTTGGCTAAAGAGGCTATACCTCTATTCCACGATAAAAAACAAACAAACAAACAAACACACACACGCGTGCGCACGCACACACACACACGCACACACACATACATGTATATATATTTATATATATATATATATATATATATATATATATATATATATATATATATATATATATATATATGAAGGCGGCAGTTAGGACTTACATTTATATATATAAAATATAAATTATATTTCTAGGTTCTATGCCTTGGATTAGGCGGAAATGTGTTACGATTCTTGTATATATCTTGGTTAAAAAATCCATGGTGGGTTTTACCATTTGAATTTATGCAAGGCATAACTCACGCTGCTGTTTGGGCTGCCTGTTGCAGCTACATTGCTCATAATACTCCTCTACAACTTCGCAATAGTGCCCAAGGTGTATTACAGGGTTTACATCATGGACTTGGAAGAGGTTGTGGCGCTGTGATTGGAGGAATTTTTGTGGCTTATTATGGTAATATCTCATTTAATAAATAATTCATTTTCTCCATTTCAATTTCAAAAAACCATTAATGCAGTTTTTATCTCCTTACGGTGCTTCTCAAAAGAAGTAACCCATACAAAGGGCCTAGCCAGATAAGGATGTCAAAATTGACCCAGCTCCTTTTAGATTGGAAAAATTACCGTATGTTTGTCATCCCAAATGTGTATTTTACGAAAAGTTTCAAACCTTTATATGTTTAACTGATCACGTAACGTGACAAATTGTTTTTTTTCAGTTTTTATTTTTTGTCTCAAAAACCGTGTAACTTAAAAATTTCCAAAAAATCAGAAAATAACGCTTATCAAAACACACGAAATAATATTTTTTTTATTATTTAATAACGTGTACATAACGAGAAAAAAATATTTTAATTTTCAAAATTCATTTTACTAGCTAAATGTGGAGTTGGCACCGCCATTTTTTCTGAAAACTTTCATTTTGATGCGACTAAGTAAAAATCAATAAAAACTTGATTTTTCCGTGAAAAACATAATTAATTCTGTATTTTAATATCTAGGACAGTAATAAATGGTAACATTATTAAATGTATTCGACAAACTTCAGAAGACTTTATTTTATTGTAATTTCAAAACATTTATGTTTCCTTGAAATTTAATACAGCAGGAAAAAGAGTAATGAATTCGCTTAATTCCTTATTAATTATTTATATAATTAGGAAACCGTGTCTATAAAATTGTTATTCTTCATGAAACTTTAATAAGATTAAAAAATGGGTTTTATATAAATAAATTATATTTTCTAATTATTTGAAATAATTATGCTGCCATGGCATGAATTTTAACAATTTATATTTATTCAGAATACAAAGTTTTGAATTTTAGATTTTATACATAGCTAGTCATCATCGCTGTCGTCATTAATTACTGGGCTAACCTCTTCAACGTCGGATAGATGGATTAAGGTCTGTGCTGGTTTAATTAGCTTCGATTGAAACCGTCCGTATGATAAATAGTACACTATAGCGGATATATGTGCACAAAAACCAGTGGTTCTTAAAACATTTGCACATTCACATGAGTAGCGCAATACACCTCGATGTCCTGTTTTGTTAGGATCAAAATGAATATAACATTGACATATTTTCTTATTTACGTGTCTAGATCGGACTAAAACCTTAATGACACTATCGAGTCCATATGGCACTATGTATATATATATCTCGATTACAAGTTTTTGGTAGATATTTTTTTTTAACTATATAAATAATTAATAAGGAATTGAACAAATTCATTATTTATTTTGCCTGCTTTATCGAATTCCATGGAAACAGAGATATGTTTTAAAATAAAAAAGAATAAATAGCCACTGAATATCACAATAAAATCTTCTGAATTTGGTTGAACATATCGAATGAAGGGGCTTCTAAACGAAATTTAAATGCCAGGTTGCATTTTAGGCCCCTTTTATTCGGGACCCTGCGCTCACAATTTCCCACCGATTGCGATGAAATTTGTTTACCACTACATGAGACGTATAAAAAGGCCTTTGTGGAGCACACATTTGGAAAAATATCGCCAAACTTTGTAACAAAGTAAACGAATGTCACAGTCGATTTCTGTCGACTCTAAATTTTCTCGGGGCCCTACGTCCTCAATTTTCCAACGATTGTGATGAAATTTTGTTTACAACTCTATGAGACGTATAAAAAGCCAAAATTTTGAATAACATCACTGAATTTTCAAAATAAATATTTGTTTGATCATGCATAAGTTCTAAGTTTTACCGCAAGCGCTGCGATCGGTTCATACCGTAATGTTTTCAATGACGTTACAAAATCAAGAGAAAATATAACTAATATGGTGGCCCGACACGCAGGTGTTCTTCAGTCATATGGATTAGGCATTCAACTCCGAAATCCAAAGTTCGAAAATTTAGTACTCCGCGCGAGCCGTGCACAAATTTTTTGTCGATTCGCGACGATATCGTGTAGATATCGTGCATCGCGATCGGTCTCTCCGTGATGACAAAAGACGAGGAGGAAGACAGCACAACGGCATAACGACCACGGGGAAGCAGCCTGCAGATTCACCAATGAATCCACCAACTAATTGTTCCAGGTATTTTTTTAACACTAATAATTTATTTGCATCTTATCCGGTTCCAGATACTGAGAGTTCTGGTAATAATTAAAAAAATGCGAAATATGAAATGTCTTTAGATGCAAATAATCATGTATAATAAGTTTATTCGCTTCTTACCAGACTCGTATAAATAAAGCTGGCAGCTCTGGTACCAATTAAACAAAATACAATATATGAAATGTCTATAGATGCAAATAATCTTCTATAATAAGTTTATTCGCTTCTTACCAGACACGTATAAGTAGACTTGACAGCTCAGTTATCGATTAAATAAAATACGATATATGAAATGTCTTTAGATGCAAATAATAATCTATAATAAGTTTATTCGCCTCTTACCAGACTTATATAAATAAATCTGACACCTCCGGTGCCAATTAAACAAAATACAATATATGAAACGCCTTTAGATGCAAATAATCATGTACGAAAAGTTTATTCGCTTCTTACCAGACTCGTTTAAATTTATTTGACAGATCTGGTAATAATTAGGCTGAGAAGTCATTGAATATAATTGATGTTACTTTTGCTGGATTCGTAAAAATGTAAAAAAGTGTTGAGCGACATAAAAATTGTAAATTTTTTTGCCGGTAATGAATGTCTCCATTAGTTTGAATAATACAAACATTAAAAATGATTGCCTTTATAAAAAAGCCGAGATCGTTGATGGTAATGAAGTTTATCACTACTGCGATCAATAATAGTGTTTAAAAACTATTGCCCATGTAACAAATGCAACATCGTTGATGGTAATGAATGTTACTATTAGCGTGAGCAATTCAAGGGTTGAGAAAAGATTGTACGTGAATGAATTACAAGATTGTTGATGGTCATGAATTTTATCACTGCTTCGATATAAGAAAATATTATACAAAATTATTGGCGAAAATGTTATTTGTCAAAGGTAATGAATATTACCATTGGCATGTTCAAAAAATGACATACAAATGTTTAACAACATGAAAAGCAAAGCTTTTGTTCCTGGTAATGAATTTTACCGGTTCTTGAATCAGCAGAATTGTTGAAAAATTATTGTCGGTGTATGAAATACCCAAAAAACACTTTATGTAAAAAAAACTCGCCAAGTTCTTATTCTACAAAAAAAATAACTGAAATCATGTAATAAAGCCAAGTTCTTTCTAACGAACGAAACCATTGTCGAATGCTACGTACAAAAATTGGGAAGACAAACTTTCTGTTCATTGTTAACTCCACCAAATCTTTTTCAAAAGTAATGAAAATTCAAAACCATTTATACACAGTAATCTTAAACATTTCTTTCATAAAAATAAGATTTAATGAAATATTATTGCATCAAATCTTACTTATTGACGTTTGAAAATAGATACAACATCGCTAATATATTTATAGGCCCTTATCCAAGCATCCCTCCAATGAACTTGTCAAAAACTTGGCTGCCCATATTAAAAATATTTTGAAAATAAGAAAAGAAATTAAAGTCGTGTATCTACGTGTAGTGCAAATGAATAGAAATTGAAAAAAGTAGAGTGTATATGGAAACATGAAGTTTCTCATTCAACTGACATATTTCTCGTAAGCTGAAGGCTCTTTCACATTTCTGTTGGCCAAAATTATATGAAACTTTATATATGTTTCTTTTTTATATATTTATATGAGTTTGTACATTTAAAATATCGCAGCAATATTATGAGCCGGATTTACGTCGACGAACCATATATTGAAACGTTAACAAAGTATGCATGGTTAATCTTATATAGAGAAATTTAACGCAACGTCAGGATTGTCAGGAAGGTTAGTTTTTCTATCTGGTGGAAAAGTGCATTGTAAGGTGTATTCGTTTTCTAAAAAGTCGGGGTATACATACCATTTCCGCCAGTGACTGAATTTCCTGACGCTGTGACGTATCGTTAAGCATCTATAATCTGCTAGTTTCTGCGCTTAATTTTCCTGCGCATCAGTTTTTCTTTTTCCACATGGAAACAATGTAGTTAAGACGAATATAATCATCATGCTACACAGGAGGGTTAAACATAGTTTTAAAAGTGATGCTGTCTGGACGGGAATCGAAGAAACGATCTGTTTGGAAGTTAATTAGCTAAATAGGTCGGAAGGATTAAAGTCAAATAAAGCTAAGGTTAGCTAAATAACTCGAACACACTTTCGCGGTAACTTTACGCACTTGCCTAGGCATAAAAACTCCCACGGAGTAGGGAGAAAAGCCCGGGCAAGCGGATATCTTTATTAAATCACAAAGTACAAACAAAGTACAATTTAACGCGCGGAATTCGATCGCACACATTCGGACACACATCTAACAACCAGACTCTTACCTCGTGCCGCTGCACACTAAACCTACACGGATCTTTCTTACTTCCTAATTCCAGTCTTAAACTCGGCGCTGCCTCGCACAATCTTCAACTCAATGGCCGCAAGGGGCCGGGTGCACTTCACAAAAAACACAGTCCTCTGGGGCGCCTCGACTTCTCGCAGGAACCGACCCAGGGAGACGAGCGACACAAGGTCGCCGCGTCAAGTGCAGCCCGGGAGATGGCACGCAAAAAACTCGCACGTGGCCAAATCTCCCACTTTCAACGCACGCAAAATAATAGGCAGTACTCGCACGCTAAGACCACTGATAACAATTAATCCAAAAATTGTCGCACCAATAACTCGCGGGAGACCGTACCGTCAACCGAAAACTATTCCGCGTCGAAGCCGGAACAGAACTGCCGTCACGTTCGCGGGGCCAGACACAATTCACCGCGAGATCCCCTCCAAATATATGTATATAAATAAATAAATGTGATAGTCGGCGTGATGGTCGTGCGGGCTAAGGCGTCAGTCTTAGTCCGCCCGAACTGAACGTCGCGAAGGGCCCGAGTTCGAATCCCCGTCCTGCAATTTTCTCTGCTTATGTCCAGTGTGGAATAACCGGAGAACTTTGCTGGGCGAAGGTACGAATTTGGGACCGCTGCCGACCCCCGTCGGCAGTTATCGGTACCGTCAGCGTCTTATCCGCGGTCGGTACGTCGTGGGTCTTATCTCGGATAAAGATGGGATAAGCCCCGCGTCGTACTCGCTAAGGCACAGACCGTCAAATCTGCTGGTGGTACCGATATTGGGGTAGGGGGGACTGGCTCTGGGTGGGTGTTGTGTTGTATATGCCTAGTTCTGTCATTGTACTGTCTGTCTCTGTCCTGTACCTCTCCACCCGAGAGCCGACCCGCAAGTAGACAAATCGTCATTAACGCGGGGAAATAACCTGTCCTTTGTCCTTTTGTCCCCTCCAAATATGCTCGCGCATCACATTCGCGCCTTCGCGGCGACAATCGGCGGTATAGGGCCTTACCGAGATGCAAAAGAACCAAACATCCCGCCCGCCTTCGTCCGACGGACGAACACTCTACCCTACAACTAACCTTCTCCGTTTAGATGGAGTGGACAAAGTCGAGCGATGATGAAGCGGTGGCAGTCTTCACCGTAACGACTCGGACCAGGCCGTCGGGGCCCTGGTGGATTTCAGTGATTCGACCTAGAGGCCATTTTGATGGCGGATAACGATCGTCCTTTAGGAGAACTAGTCGACCCACACCAAAATTCTCATGTGGAACTCTCCACTTTTCGCGCTCTTGCAAGTGGAGAAGGTATTCTGAGGACCAACGCTTCTAAAACTGATTCCTAATGCGTTGAAGCAACTGAAACCTGCTCAAGCGATTCTGAGGAACATCGGGAATATCGGCTTCTGGGAGTAATCCAGAGGAACTTCCGTTCAGGAAATGAAACGGAGTCAACGCATGAAGGTCGTCTGAATCCGTACTAAGGGCGCTCAATGGACGCGAATTAAGACAAGCCTCAATTTCTACAAGGACAGTGGACAGCTCCTCGAATGTGAGGATGTGTTCACCCACGCCCGCTTTAAATGATGCTTGACGGATTTGACCCCAGCTTCCCACAAACCGCCATAATGGGGAGCGCTTGGTGGAATGAAAGTCCAATACTAGACATAAGCAAAGAAAATTCCAAGGACGGGGATTCGAACTCGCGACCTTCGCGGTTTTTAAACAAAAATAATATTGCAAATTTATTTAAAATAATTATTGTTAATAAATGAGTACCAAACAAAAGCATAATTTTCAAAAGAAATTCATGCCAGGAAGAACTAATCGCCATTATTATTTGAAATTTGGTATGCCGGAGTTTTTGATGTCGCTGATTACGAATTCAAATATTAAAAAAAACGAGACAAAATACCAAAACTCCTATATACCAAATATTAGCCAAATTCATTAGCTTTCAAATTGTTGGTCGGCCATATTGAATCCACCATTTTGAATTTTGAAAATCTGACACCGGATTCGTAATCAACGACCTCAAAAACGTAAATACACGAAATTTCAGAAAAATGCCATGGCTGGAAAAATTCGTGACTGAAAGGGTTAATATATCCTCCAACCAACAGTTTTTATCGACTCCTTTTACGTAAATTTTGTTGCCACATTTAACGATATAGTCCTAAGTCTCGTTTATAGCATCAAAGGGAACGTCACCAGATTGCCATGGTGAGTCGTGGTAATTATGCATTAACCAGTTATTCACTCTTTTATAGTGTAAAGGTATAGTGTAAAACATATAAGTTTCAATTTCACCGACGGAAATATTCATTATAGACATTTCCTTCGGTACGAAGCGATTACCAGGCCCGCGGAATCCCTGCACATCGACATTGAATTCCATATACTGATTCACTAGCGATTAATATATAAACGCATTTTATTCATTAATTGAGACATGCGCAATAATGTCTACCACAAAGGTCAGCTATTGCTACGTATTAGTCGATTCTTGGTGGAAATACATCGTAGGTTAGGAACCGTATTGTGAAAGTAAACGTAAAATTCTAATAATGACCTTATCCTCCTGTGTTCTACTACCATCTCTCTCGCTCTTGCATACTCTTTGTTAGATCCATTAACTTTAACATTATACAGTTTTCACGGTCATTGTCATCGCCGATTACCCGCCGTTCATTTTCACCATATATTTTTCCATGTATACAGGTTCAGATGCTTTTAAAGTCATTGAGCAATTTCATCAAAACATGTACTAAGTGACCCATTTTCTCTTAGACAACCTCTGTCATAATAGGAATGAGATGACCCCTTCGTTAACAAAGGTAGCATTAATAAATAAAAAAATAATTTACAACAATAATATTTAAATAGTAATACATCTCACATAATCCGTACAGCGTGTATTAAAATGTATAATATAGAACTGTTGGAAGATGCTAGCAGTAATTAGAATGAAAGAGGATGACACGCTTATTCCCTATGCATTTATCTATTCACGGTATTTACGTGTTTTCATGACATTCGGACCATAGCTATACGAGTTTGGACACGTGGGTAATGAAATTAATCTTGTTCCTGACCGTTTTTTAATATGTTTACAAATTGCCACATCTTAAATATCGCCATGCAGGTTTCGACCTGTTAATTATCCCTAGACTTTACTATACGATAACAATGAATCTGATTTCCCATAAATGACCAATATATACGAGTATTTACTTGCTTTTAATATAATTAATTAACCTACATTTTATATTATAAGCGTGTAAAATTCAACAGTTTCTTTGTATCTTTACGCACAGTTTTGTGTCTTTTAAGGAGAAAGATAAAGTAAGTGACAATGCTGCCATCTTTTGGTATGATTAAAGAGCATTCCCTAGTTTCATGCATTGGTATGTATTTTTATGTGTGCGTTCAACCTTCATCATTATGTATGATCAGTTTTTCTAAAAATACCGCCGTCATTAGCATAACCCGAGGTGTACCGCGTGGAGGTTGCACGTCGGATTTACACCTCTTTGGGGTGCTTCAGATGGTTCCCTTTGCCGTCACCTGTTCTTGTGTGTGTGTGTGTGTGTGTGTGTGTGTGTGTGTGTGTGTGTGTGTGTGTGTGTGTGTGTGTGTGTGTGTGTGTGTGTGTGTGTGTGTGTATGTGTGTGTGTGTGTGTGTGTGTGCGCGCGCGTGTGTATGTGCGCGTTTAAACAGATACTCTGACAGGTATGTAATCAAATGTGATTCCCTGGTGCCATACTTAGAGACATTACTGCGAACTTCTCGCCACGTTCGCTCAATGCTCTGCGTATGAGCTCCTCTGTCGGGATCAATGAAATTAATCGAATGATTAACCGTTAAACGATTAAATCCGGCGTCCATTAAACAATTATGGGCCTTCCATTTATCGGATATAATTTTCGTTCCGGGCAGTATCCACTATTTAATACATGTTGGAAGCGTATCAGCCGTTCTATCTTCAACTGGCATGATAAACATTTTTTTACTTCATCTCTCATAACCGCCAAATACCCATTTACCCTTGATTAAACGTCCCCGATTATATTTACGTTTGCCAAATTTAGCCTCGTCAATCTCAACAGTTTTACCCGGTCCGCCTATTTTTTCGGAGTAATTTTCGCACCAATAAACGCAAAATTCGCGACAAAAACTGCTCCAATCTTCAACAGTGTGTGAAGAAAGTAATAAATCTTCTGACACATAAGTAAACCTCGGCATTGGTATCCATAAAAAATGCGCAATAAATTTACACAGTGTAGATAGTGGTAAGTTTGAAAATTGGAACCATGTTCCTGACTTTACAGATCGGTAGTAGTTGCAATTTTTTTTACGCTTATTTTTTACAACACTGATTCGTTTATGACATCGAAATGACAAACTTTCCCGATTAAGGATAATTTTACTCCCGCATTTGGGAAAATCGATACTGCTTTCAAATATGTTGTTCTGAATAAGAAATTCAAGACACCACTTTTCGTCAAAAGCATTATGCACAAATTCACTATGGGTCATAGAGAATGACATCTTCGAACACAGCGGAAGAACTAATCGCTTTAGTAATATACAAAAACATCCCATTCCAAGCCTTAAATTTATATCAAGACATATCCCATATCAGCGGCGAGAATGACGCGCCGCGTTGCGGACAATCAGCGAACTCATAATACTTGCGAAGGAAATGCCTGTACTAAGTGTATTACGAGCTCAATGATCGCTATTTTTGGAGCTTCCCTCTGCTAGTACGAAAAAAATGTATCCGACCCTTTTTATAGAGAATTTGATACTGTGCCTTTTTTATTTGAAACATTTTTCTATCTGATGCGTATTTTTGGAACTAAATACTAAAAAAACACGATTTTCTGTGGTTTTTTCAAAATAGCGGCTCAGATATGTCTGACCGCCGATTTTTATTGTCATATTCGTAATTAGGAGGTGAAAATACATCGAAAACATGTGACGCAGATTTTTTTTGAGGTGACGTAGTTTTTGTGCAGTTTTACCCAATTTTTTTAAAAATAATGAAAATGTGACATTTTTTTTCGCGTGCCATTTTTTTACCCGATAAAGATCTTCGTTTGCTGAATCTCGTACACGGAAAAAAAAGTTAGTTGGAATAACCAAGTGTTGGTTGGTGTTACGGACAGAATCGATGTTTTATCGACTGCGGTACCCGGCGTTGGTTTTTTCCCACAAAGGTGGTTTTCCCTACGCCATTGCACACCCGAATGAGGGTACCTCTCAAAAAAGAAGCAGGCCTGTTAGGTAAATTATGTAAAAGGCCCTTCGAAATGGTGACGATATCGATACAATTATTTGTAATTCGAATAGTATGATATCGATATATAAAACGACGTTGCAGTCTATTTAAATGTTCGAGAGTTTAAAAAATCGAACCAAGATGTGAAAAAGTGACGATCGGGGAGAGGGAACGTTCCGGAACGCGAGAGCGTTAGGAAGTCCGCGTCGCGATCGGATCGTCACCGGTTGATCGGAATAAATAATTAATATTTTTGTGTGCCTGATCAAACCGCGTGTTTTATTTACAAGCCCTTCCACCAGTCGTTAACAGTTGGATTAACCATTTAGTTGGTTATACCAACTTTTATATCCGTGTAGGCGATGTTTTTCGTTTAAAACTTTAAAATTTCTCGAAAATTCCACACATTTTTGCTCAAATATTTACCATAAACTTATGTCAATATGGGGAATAATTTTCCAAATTCGCAATAAAACAAAGCATGCGAAACAGGCCGAAAATGGTTAATTTATTTAATTCCTAATAATTTAAACCCAAGCGCATAAAAAAATTTTTCCTTTTTTATTACTATTTTGCATATTTTTAAAACCGACAATGTTTCATTTTTTATGCGCAATTTATTACTTCAGTATCCTCTGCAACGAAAAGGTTAGTACATAAATTAATGAAGTTGTTACTACAAAATTCGATGGTAAATCAAACATCTTTTCCTTTCCAAGTTTCGGACAAAGTCAATCCCTGTATTACCTACAAATAAGAAAATTAAACCAAATCAAAAAATTATACGCATCTAACGATTTTCCTTTTTTTTTACTAATTAGAAATAAATAATTTTAAAGACTAAACAATTTCTTTATTCGTTATTATTTAAAAACTGTTCCATTACCTAAAATCAAAGAGAAACTCCAAAATGCTACATTCTAAAAAAAACACGTACAAAGAGCCCACTGTTCTTAGACATTCCCGAATTTGGATATGCTATTTTTCGAATGGTTGATATTCAGAAGAATATCAATTAGCAATGATAGCAGAAAATTTAGATATGAAAATATCAGTTTGATAGACGTTCTAGAAAGAACGTGTTTTACATTTGTTTTGAACAGTATTTATTGTAAAATTGATATTGGTAAATATACATACTCCTTCGCGGTGTTCAAATGAGCATCGACTTTGGAAAGTTCGAATTTGGAATTTATGAAAAAAACGAAATACATAGAATCTGAGAGTTGACCGAATTCTGTTTTTAATTTAGATGCTCCTTTGTTTTTTGACCACAAAGAGGATGGTGCTTCTCGAAATACTCCTCGAGAAGTCAGTCGGATTTTAAATAGAGATTCTACTGTAATCAATGGTAATTCTGATATTGATGTCCCATTAAGTACATGATGTACATTACGAAATGTAAATAGTTCTGCAAGCTCTGTTTGAATTCGCCAATATTGACGATAATTAATTTATTCAAATTGCAGATTTAAATAACTAAATTATATTAATAACGAATAAGAATTCGACAGAATTTTTAGAATGAGGATATATAATTCAAATTCTAAATAAGATTTATTGAAAATCATATGTGCATGTTTACTGGGAAATGAAACGACGAATTATTAAGTCGACGATTGTAATTTTAATGATTAAAAGTGAGGATAGTACGAAGTTGGATGACGGTATATTAGGCATCCGATTACGTCAAAATCACTTTACAATATGTTTGGCAAAGTTTTTTATTTTGCATTGTAATTACAATTGAATTAATTCAGCGATTTAAGTCGAAATATCGATCTTTTCGAGTTTATTGAATATCAAAGAAATACGAAACAGCGCCTTTGACAGGTGTTCTGACGAACATCATTTTTCTCTTGATGTCCGTAAGAACATCGCGCCATTATAAATGTTCAGACGAAACTGTTGCGAACAGTTCGAAACGTTCTAAAGATATTACCCTGTTGCGTAGTTAAATTAAGAGACGAAGTAATAATCGAGGCAAAAAGGAGGTTGATTAATTACCGTAAATTTAATATCAAAATTTGAGACGTGAAAAGCGTCGAAATGAAAGTGGAAAGTGCCAACAGGGTTCGTTTCGTCGTCTGCATGATTCGCTTCTGGATGGAGAGTAACCATCTGGTTTCGAGCACGGAAAATCGGATACATCGATCTCGTGATCCCATGGCGACTCCGATTTTGTACCAGTGCTGGCCTTTTGGTGAATAAGAAGTCCGGAGGTTTGGAACGCAGAAAAAGCACGCCTCATGATTCGCTTTTCGAAATGGTTTGAAACCGTTTGGTTTCGAGCACGGGGAATCGGATACGTCAACCTCGTGGTTGCACGGTGACTCCGTATTTTAGTGGGGGGAAAATCCTTCCACTGATTTTCGAAGCGTGAAAACCGTCGCCTAGCAACCAAAAATAACGACGCGGACGCCTCCTCCTTGCCGCGAGATCGAAGAGAGCAAATCTAGCTATCGAACGGAACGGTAGTTTTTGAAAGCTTGACCGCACGTTTTATTTTACCCGTTTTAAACATAAATTTGGTGCATTGAAAGATAATCGAAACAACACCGCCTTAAATAGGTGTTAGTAAAACGTCATGTGTTGTCCGATGTTCATTGGAAACATCACCTGCATTTTCTCAAACAGAAGTTTGATGGAAGATAATATTATTCGGTACATATTTAAAGAAAGTCGTATTTTGATTGTCGTTTCCAAAGTTCAGTATGGCCATTGATATTTTGAGAAAATATGATGGCGATTAATTATTGACTTTATCATGCAGATTAAAGAAATGTATTTGTATTTAAATATGTGAACGAAGTAGCATGAATCTACAACGGGATTATAATTCTAATTAGAAATGAAAAAGAAATGTTTGGGCCTTTTCGTGAACGGTTTGGTATCGATTTCGTTTCAAATTTTGTGCGCGAATGACAATTTGAATAGTAGTAACGTAATATAAATGACTGATCATGTTTGGGAAGGGCATGATAGGCGTCAATGTTGATGGTGCCCGGGTCCCGGTTTGGCAAGTGGATCGCGGGCCTGACGTATTTGCATTGGCACTTGTCTTGAACGATAAGTCCAATTATTGGAATGGCAATGACGATGTGATGGATCGAATTGGGATCAATTTAAATTTCGCTACGTATTTTGGATACGAATCCAAAAATATGAGCCGTTTAATCTTATTATTATTCGTTGGAAGGGTAAGCCTTCTTTTGATTCTTACGGAATGGTTTGAAAACCATTGAGGCAGTCGATCGAAAGAGTCGACGATCACGAGCTGATCCCTTACATAGGGCGACGGTCGTATTTGGTAAAGATCGAGAGCGGAATCGTTGGTTTATGACGACTTTTACAGAAAGGCATTTTGAATATTTATGGATTTGTTAGTGTCGAGTCAGCAGCCATATGACGAAATGAAACTTCAAATGAAATTGATACCAAACCTGAGCGTGTTTGAAACACAGTACTTGTATTCGTGGGTCCAGAACGACCCGTCAATATTTCGATGGTGATATAATATAAACAGAGCTTGCAGATCTGCGACGTGAACTATTTTAAGAAAATGTATACTTGCTGTATGTTCAAAACGATTCACAAGCATTAAATGTATAAGTTGAGACAGGAAGGAAAACAATCATTCGCGAAAAGGTAAAATAAAATTTTGTGGCAGCCGCAGTAGAAGAGTGCCTATATAGGTACTGTGTACGGGTCCTTTGTATTTGGTGACGGCGTATATGATGTTGCAAATAATGGTATGTCAAAGATATGTGGAAATTTCGATTCGGAGCAAGGTGTGTTTTGGAGTCGGAGGTGTGTTTTGGAGTCGGAGCAAGACTCATTTCGGAGTCATAAAATGTTTATTGCAGAAGCACGTACGCTTAGCGCTGGCGATTCGCTTTCAGATGGAGAGTAACCGGTAGGTTCATGCGCGGGGATCGATGGAGTCGATTGCTGCCGTTGCTGAACTACCGGCGAACAAGAAGTCTGAAGGTTCGTAAACCGGAGATCGACAGTTGGTAATTTACCGACCGTTAACTGATGGTTCCATTCGTAACTGTCCATCGTTTTTCGATCGCCGAATGTTCAAGTGAGAGAGAGCGACTGAGAGATAGAGATAGATAGATAGAGAGAGCGAGAGAGAGAGAGATAAAGGATAAGTGTGGAAAAGAAGGTATCGACTCGAGCTCCGAAATCGAAATTTCCAGATTCGTGGCGGATCTTAAAAGATAAAAGCATGGAGTCCATTGGCGATCTACATAGCAACTGGTGAATTTAAAAATCGGGCAACTCCTCAGTTGTGACCCACTCGTCATCGAGAATTTGCTAATAAGAGATCGGGAATCGGTCATCACCAGTTTCCGCCACTTAAATAAAGTCGCGATCAAAATATTATGCTACGGACAACAATAGAAATGTTCGTATTCCTGGCTGCCTTAACTTTCGTCTTGTGAATTTATGAAATCCGCGCATGACATGGAATGATTTAATTGAACATACATACCGTCACTAAAGTCGTGCGATATACGAATGAATATTTGGTGCAGTTGACGGATGTGAGGATACTTGTGAGTTATTATGGCGTAATGTCGGCATATTAATTGCGAAGCTGTGGTCGCTGTATGCTGACCTTTTTCGATTATGTTCCCTCAGCGGGGGGAGTAAAATGGTATACAGTGTGAGATGTAGTGAGAGTGTATATCTTCATTGTAAGACTGACCTGAATGACTTACAACGCTACTATGAAAATCTGGACTTGTTTATCGTGGTGTAGTTTCATAGAATATGAGTAGTATTTTGACGACCTTGGGTAGTATTTGAGTATTATTACAGGCATCTGTAAGCCTCTTACAGTGATAGCGAACATTCTTTCGCATGGTATATGCCTTCTTCTGACTTTGCTTTATGATCACTGAGTTTGCCTTTGTTTTTGATATTATTTAAGTAATATTGTAGTAGTTAGTGGATCTACCTGCTTTGTCTTTTTCACTAACTTGGACGTAACTACTGATGACCTGGAGCTAATTATGCTGTGATGTATCACATGTTATTGATGTGAGTTTAAATTTAAGGGAATGTGAAATGGAAGCTGTATTGACGAAAGCATATGTAACGATATTAGCGAGTTTGAAAGGAATGAGTATGAGATTGTATTTGGTTGTTGAATTATGGTACCATGTAATAGTGCCTTGCGAATCCCAAAATTTATTAATGTGGAGTGCACGATGTGTAAAGAGTTCGATGACGAATTGAATGGGTTATGAAAACATCGATTCTCGTGGAGTGCACGAGTCCGTAGACTTCGTACAGGGGGGAGAATGTTACGGACAGAATCGATGTTTTATCGACTGCGGTACCCGGCGTAGGTTTTTTCCCACAAAGGTGGTTTTCCCTACGCCATTGCACACCCGAATGAGGGTACCTCTCAAAAAAGAAGCAGGCCTGTTAGGTAAATTATGTAAAAGGCCCTTCGAAATGGTGACGATCTCGACACAATTATTTGTAATTCGAATAGTATGATATCGATATATAAAACGACGTTGCAGTCTATTTAAATGTTCGAGAGTTTAAAAAATCGAACCAAGATGTGAAAAAGTGACGATCGGGGAGAGGGAACGTTCCGGAACGCGAGAGCGTTAGGAAGTCCGCGTCGCGATCGGATCGTCACCGGTTGATCGGAATAAATAATTAATATTTTTCTGTGGCTGATCAAACCGCGTGTTTTATTTACAAGCCCTTACACCAGTCGTTAACAGTTGGATTAACCATTTAGTTGGTTATACCAACTTTTATATCCATGTAGGCGATGTTTTTCGTTTAAAACTTTAAAATTTCTCGAAAATTCCACACATTTTTGCTCAAATATTTACCATAAACTTATGTCCATATGGGGAATAATTTTCCAAATTCGCAATAAAACAAAGCATGCGAAACAGGCCGAAAATGGTTAATTTATTTAATTCCTAATAATTTAAACCCAAGCGCATAAAAAATTTTTTCGTTTTATACTATTTTGCATATTTTTAAAACCGACAATGTTTCATTTTTTATGCGCGGCAATTTATTACTTAATAGCGCTTCAGTATCCTCTGCAACGAAAAGGTTAGTACATAAATTAATGAAGTTGTTACCTCCTACGTAACCTTCCAAATTGACAAATTACGGGATTCCCCGAAACCACATGGAGAATACCATTATAGCCCCCCCCCCCCCCCAAGTCCCATGAACTACAAACCTACAAAATTCGATGGTAAATCAAACATCTTTTCCTTTCCAAGTTTCGGACAAAGTCAATCCCTGTATTACCTACAAATAAGAAAATTAAACCAAATCAAAAAATTATACGCATCTAACGATTTTCCTTTTTTTTTACTAATTAGAAATAAATAATTTTAAAGACTAAACAATTTCTTTATTCGTTATTATTTAAAAACTGTTCCATGACCTAAAATCAAAGAGAAACTCCAAAATGCTACATTCTAAAAAAAACACGTACAAAGAGCCCACTGTTCTTAGACATTCCTAAAGGCAATAAAAAATCACAGACATACACACATACATACAAGTTGACCACACTCAACGCTTACGTCAACTCTAAAAATAGGAAAAAGAAATAAATGCCATCCCTTTTTATTATACAAAAAACCAACAAATTTCAGGGCAGCTCAGACAAACATGGATTCCATTTTTTGTTTAAAAAATAGAGAACACCACCGTTCATATTTGTAGAATCTACAAAAATAAATATACATAAATAAGTGGACAAAGTAGAAAAATTGTTAATATAAAATTGCAAAAACGTGTTTACCCAATCGTCATTTTTTCAGAAATAAATTTTAATTAACAAAATTTGTTGCACCTTTTAGTATTTTACAACAATCATTCTTTAAAACAAAACAATAGCTATATAGATCCTACAATTTCCGTTCATTTTTTGTATAAACTACCTACTTCTAAATTATATAACTGAAACCAGCAGATTTCAGAACAGCCTAGAATACAATTTGTTTAAAAAAATAGAGAACACCACCGTTCATATTTATAAAACCTGTAAAAATAAATATACATAAATAAACGGAAAAAGTAGAAAATTCATAATTTAAAATTGCAAAAATACATCTACAAAAAAATGTACAGTTTTACAGCAACAAATTTTAATTAACAAAATTGTTGCACTTTTTAGTATTGTACCAAAATCAATTTTTTTTCCATAACAATAGTTCTATAAATCCTACAACTTCCGTTCATTTTTGTATGAACTAGCGATAAAATATCACAAAATTATCCAACATAAAAAATCAACAAAAATTAGTGTAAATAGTAACAATTGAAAATCGCCAGAAAATAGTAAAAAAATGTTCACGACTACTGTCGTAATAGGAAACCTCTCCCACCTATGAAAACCCGAAAATTTTCTTGGTGGGACACATAGTATAAATATCTCGATCAAATACTCAATCGCTCTCATTGTTCTGCACTCTGTATTCCACTCTCTGTATCCGTCTCTCCTTGGTTCCAGTAATTTGGACCATATTCCTTGACTCTTTCCCTCAACTCATAGTCGTTCCGAGAGTTGGACATCCCATAGTCGTTCCGAGAGTTCGACATCCCAGCCACCCTAACCTCTTTTCTTTCTGAGTCAAGAAAAAGCATAATGGAGGCATTCCACCCGGCAGTTCGGCAGAAATATATCTAATCTTCGGATATCAATTGTCACCCCGTGGTCTTCGATCAAGAACCATCGTCGCACAAAAAAAAAGTAAGTATTCCTCCCTTACAATTACCTTTTCCCAATTCCTCCACCTTCCTTTGGCCAAAAGAGACAAAAATTTCAATAGTGTGTTAACACTAATAATCTTTTATTTTTATATTTTTTTTCTTCTTCAGAGACGACAGTGTTGAGTCTCCCGTCATCAATTTTTTTACATTCTTTTTTTTTTGACTACAAGGGAGAACAACATCGCAGGGAACATTTTTTTATTCAGAGGTTCAGGTCGCTCTTTTGCTAGCCCATGGCAAGGAAATTGGGAACCCTCCGCGGTTTTTTTTGTACTTTTTATTTTTCTAATTTTTATTATCATTTACAAAAGAAAACATATGTTCCATTTTGTCATCCATTTCCTTAGTCCCTTCCTTAAAATCACCGTTTCGACTTATAAAAAATGTTATTCTTTCATTTCCAGTGGGACGAACTAAACCCCGCAGCCATTATAAAAACAAAAAACGAGCCTTAGAACGCGCCATTCGGGAAGCCGCCGCCGAATACGCTTCGTCCCTCTAAATTCATTTACCCATACCCCAACGTAAATTTCCTGAAATCCAACAATACATAGCAACCGCTCCTCCCCGAGATCCCACTCTAGATCCTCCTCTTCCGACTTCCGACATACCCTCACCAAGGGAATTATTCGGTCCTAACAAAAAAAAATAATAATAACGAATAAACACGAAATTGTAAACATATTCTCTTTATTCTGAATAAATTATATTTGAGTTATTGAAATCGGGTTCATTTATTGTGTTTTTCCTTACTCAGTTCATTTCCACCGCAGCAGCCCCGTTCACCCTTACCCGAAGTCGACCTCTTGGTCGACTCGCCCTTTCCACGGCCAAACATGGGATTCACGTAAGTATTTCAAAGTCTGGTCGTAACAAAGTCATGTTAATAATAGCAATCATCGTTCTTTATTTGCTTCATTACGCCATACTAGAAGCCGTTTCCTTCTACGAATGGGCTTGGTCATATTGGTTAGAAATCGCCTGCCATCCGTTTTCAGTTCGAACCTGCCTTCCCGGGAATTTTGAATTTGATTTTCAATTGTCAAGGAATCCCGCAAACGAACTAAAACAGAACACAAAGGCCGATCGTACTTTGTCTCAATTGTGTCGCTGAGGCAATCCCCCCGAAATAAATACGTTTTTAACGGTCAATTAAAAAAAACCCTACATTCCAGAAAATTATTTCCAGCGTCATTCGATTCCGAAAAAAACCTACCTCCGGATGTAGGTCGATTCCGGTCTTTTAGATACACCCTGTATATCAAGAGAAATTTAAATGCCAGCACAGGCATTTAAACTGGGTATTTAAATTTCGTTTAGAATCCCCTTAAGGGTGCTTTTTATGGAAAAAATTGAGTTTTTAATGATTTTCACCTCGTCGCACCAAATATAAAAATTCGAAAAAATTTGACGAAATGCACATTGTAATGATACATTTTTGAGAAAAAATTAGCGGTACCAACTCGACATTCAGCTAGTAAAAATTAATTTTGAAAATTTAAATATTTTTTTCTCGTTGTGTATATGCTGTTAAATAATAAAAAAATTGTTATGTGCGTTTTGATAAGTACTATTTTTCTGATTTTTTGAAAATTATTAAGTTATGTGGCTTTCAAACAAAAAATAAAAACAGAAAAAGGCAATTGAAGTGTAATCAATGCCTCTCAAGCCTTTTTACGAAAGAAGGTCACTATATCAGAAACATAGAGAATAAAAAGAAGCGAACTCAATATTTCTCCCTGAAGGACCCTCTCGGTCACTCTGACAGGTTCCGAGGAACCGGTAGCACAGATGACAGAAGACCTTGCAGAATCATAAAATGCCTTAAGCACCCTGACCATCTTGGCACTTATCCCGAAATTATAAAGTTTATACCATAATTTGGCATGGGGGATAGAATCGAACGCTCTGCGGAAGTCCACGAAAAGGACGTAACACTTAGAACCTTTCTTCCTTAGCTGAATTTGAACCGCTGCATTTAGGATAAAAATGTTATTCTCCGCAGAGCGTCCCTTTCGAAAACCCGTCTGTTCTTCGGGGGGCACACCGCGTTGGAGTAGCCAGTTTTCCAGTCTCGTCGCAAAACTCTGCAAAAAGAGTTTTGTAAGGGCAGTTGTAATTGCAATCGCTCGATAATTAGATAGGTCTGAACGGTCACTCTTTTTGAAGAGCATAACGAGATTGGCTTGTAACCACCCCTCTGGTGATAGTTCATTAGACAGAATAGTATTGAAGAGTACCAGGGTAAACGAAAACCATACACCCGAAAGCAATTTTAAAGCTTCGGCAGGAATGCCATCAGGGCCCACTGCTTTCCCGGATTTTAATCTTTTCATGCTCTCCCACAATTCCTGCGAGGTGACTGGCTTATCAATGTCGTAGTCAAAGGTCCCGTAGAATTTCAACGAAGAAAGAGGCCTCGGCGGGTAGATGAGCGCTAAGTGCCCACTCCACGTCTCGAGGGAAACAGACGTATTGCTCAATGGAGCCCGCCTGTACCTACGAACAGTGGACCAAAAACTCTTGGCATCCCTCACCTCGGCAAAAGAGTCGGCATCTTCGATATGTACACTCTTTTTGCCCTGGCAGTTACTGCTTTGAAATTCTTTGTGGCTGCAAGATAAGCTAATTTTTGAGGATAAGCGTATTTTTTTTACGCAAAAGATGTAGGGCTCTATTCATATGCTTACGAGCATCCTTGCAGGTCGCGTCGTACCACCGAGGTCCAAGACTCATGGAACACGACTAATTTCCGTAGACACTTGTCAATTTAACTAATCCCTCTTTCTCCAGGATATTTGAGAGACCGATACAGAACGCTGAAAAAGACGGGTTCTGTGTAGCCTGATCCACGTACAACTCAAAGGGGTTTATTTCCCGCAAACAATTTGCAAACCTCGACGCGCCTTCCGGTGTCCAAGCCACTTTGCGCCTAACTCCGGATATAAAATGCGGGAGTTGGTAGATCCCGATGAATTGGGCAAGGATAAGGCCAGTACAACAGTAACAGGAAGGTGGTCTGATCCTCCACCGTCAAGGCCTATAAAAAAATCGTTAATAAATTGTAAATGGTTAGCGGAGACCCAGACCATATCTACTATACTACGACCCTTTATATCAAAATAGGTAAATTGTGCTGGTGTGTCTCCGAACGAACGGCCGTTCAAAAGAATTAAATTGTTGTCGAACATAGAATTGTACAAACATTTACCACGAGCATTACATCTGTTATCGCAAGATTTTCTATCTACATTTAATTGAGTGCCCTCAAATAGATGAGGAAAGTCGCGCTCAAGATCAAGGTCACCCAACCAAGAATTGAAGTCTCCTCCCAATATAAACATAGAGTCCGGAAACTTTTGGAAAAGAGAGACTAGAACAGATTGGAGGGGAAATAACAGGACAGAAAGGTCGCATGATGGCGGAAAATAAAAAGAACCTTGAATTAACGACATCGGAGAGGTTGAAACTAATGTAAAAAGCCAGTGGGAGGAGGATTCAATCATGATGGGCGAGCCCGATCCTGGAACATAAGAACACAAACCGCCGCTAAATCTTCCTCTGGATTCATCACGTGAGGCTGGAACTGCAAAAATGTTAGTTTCGTGAATTCGAGGTAGAGAAGTGGAGTCAACACACCAAGTCTCGGAAAAATTGCTGATCCTATTTAGCTTATTCTTGGTGGCCATGGTAAAATTATGAGGTACATGGATATTCCAATAGTTTATGGATACTGAGTAGTCTTGTGCACGCGGTGACCTTCTAGAGTGTTGAATGGACTGGAGTGAAGAAACCTAAGGTGTGGATTGAGGTCTCAACCGGTGGACTTTGGCAGGGTGGACTTTGGCAGGGTGGACCGACCGGCAGCCCCTTTAGCTGGTGGGCGGGTCTGTTATTGGCCGTTTTTTGGACGAGCTTGGAGAGTGGCTGAATATGATAAATTATCAGTTGTCGGAAGAGACGAAGATGTTGAAGGTTCAACTTCCATATGGTGCGATGGTGTAGCCACTTCCGGTACGAACTGAGCCATTACATCGGGCCACACAAACCAAGCGCTATCTATCCTGACTTTCATGGACTTTCTTTCGACCTTCTTATGATCCACTTTGGCCTTCTTTATGAGCGTTCTAGCATGATAATCGATGGTTCGCTCACTTTCAGTCAAGTCGCTGTTAATGAAGACTTCCTTGCCTGATAAACTCATTTTTTTTACATAATGTGGAGCTTCGCTCTATACGAAAGAAGTTCCACTAATATAATCGGTGGTTTCTTATGAATAAAATATGCTGTGTCGACGACGTTAGTGAGGTCAAAAGTGTCCTCCAGAAATTTTTCAATATATTTCACTACATCTCCGACAACATTTAGCCCACGAATTTTTATATTTTTCTTCCTGGCTATTTTGTTCTGCTTCTCAAGCTCAGATGTCAAATGCAGAATTTGGGCATCCTTTTCTGCTAGTTTTATTTTCAAATTTGACACCTCATCTGTAACGTCCATTCTCAAGATCGAAATAGCCTCCAAATTTTCCTGGGTTGCCGCGTGTATTTTGTCATCAATTTTGTTTGAAATTGATTATACAATAGAATCGCGAAGGACTTTTAATTGAGCATCCATGGTTTGGTTACTTTCAGTATTATTTAATACAGGCGCTTTTAGGACCGTAGGGGTAAAACAACGCTTTTTAGTATGAAGTGGCTCCGTAATAGCATTTAAAGAAGATTCCGGCGAGCATGGACGTTTCGAGCGCGCAAAGAAATCCGGAATGGATTTCGTCGACTGGTCCCAGGCGTGTTCCAAGTAGTCGCTTTCGACGGCCGCCCTACCGTAGCAGAAAGAGATTTTTCTGGAACTGGTAGGATCTCCTTCGGACCAGTCCGAGAGACTGGCGTAGCAGGCGAAAAATGTGGGTCCGATTCCTTTTTCTGCATGGGCAGTAAAGTTTTCCCCAAGACGTGCTGCCTCTTGCGAAGCAGAAGCGAAGTAACTAATTTTCAAACTGCCAACTAAGTCGCAAGAACAGCTGTCAGAATCAATGACGTCAGCTGTCTCAGAGCGTGCGCGATCCAAACTATATGCGGGATACAAAATATCTTTTCTATATAAACCGCAAAACTTCATAAATGTCTAAAGGTCAATAAATAAAATAAAATAAAATTATCTGGCAATCAATCGCGTTATATTACGATAATTCGGAGCCAGAATAATGCGATGTACTGTAGACAAGAAGTTAATCATACAAGAAGGCTTCTGTTTACATTCTGCGAATGAGAAATAACAATGCTCCGGAGACCTCACACAAACGTTGTTTCTCAAAATGTGTAGGTAGGTAGCATACCCACGGAACAGACTCACCGATAGGCGCATAAGTCCCACTGCATGGCTTCGGAAATCTTTGATTTTTCCCACCTGATTAATATAAAGGCGGAAGACAAATTTGCAGAACAGAATATTTACATCCAAGGCCAACCTCCACTTACGAACTCAGTAAAAAATTAATGATTTGGGCTGAAACAGTAGACTGCAAATTCGATGGAATAAACTGTAACTGTCAGTTCCCTCGAACTTTCGTAAATCTGCTCCGCTGATTGGCCAATTTCATGAAATACACACAAGTGACGTCACCAGCAGTCATAAGTCGTACGAGGTGTTGGAAAACGGTTTCGTACACTCTTGAGAAATTCACCAAAATTCGGTTTCCACCGGAATAATGACTCGGAAAAACAGTAGCACACGTCAAGCACAATCCGAGCCGTTCCGGAGATCAAGCACTGTAAATGTAAACTCCCAAAATTGTGTTTTAAGAAGGAATTATCCAAATAAAATACGGAGCAAATAAAATGTGACCGCTCTACTCACCGTCCTCAACGGTACTCCTCTTTTTTTATTTACTCTAACGTATTTTTCATATACTAAAGTCACTATGCCAGAAAAATATAACGATTTTTCAAGTCTTGCACCAAAACAAAAAAGAAGACCGCTTATAAATATTATATACAATGAAGTTCATGATTATAGAAGTAGTAATGAGGGTCCGATCCCTCAACATTCCCGAATGAAGGGAAACAGAAAATGAACAAAATATAACGAACAATCTGCAACAAGATCATAAGGCTGACAATAATTTAATACACGAGCAGTATATTACAAATGATTTGCAATAAGATTATGATGGTGATAATAATTCAATATGAGAAAATATTGTAGTTAATGAGAGAATAGATGAAATGCAAGAAGAAGTTGAATGGAAAGTGGAGATTGACGAAAGTGAAGACGAAGAACGCAGCGGCGATGAAGTAGATATGGGAACTAATATAAATAATAATATTGGCAGGCAAACTCGAGAAGAGTTGTGTTTGACAACGTTAAGAAATGTTTCCTTGGATGCTAAGTTCACAATACGAAGAAACGATACGAACTGGTAAGAAATGTAAAAAGAAAATACATTTTAATATATTTGACAGGGCTGGGTAAGTTAACTTTTTTAAACTTAATTAAGTTAAAGTTAACTGTACAAAATAATAACTAAGTTAAATTAAAAGTTAACATGTTACTTACAAAAACGGAAATGAAATTTAAGTTAATTCATAAACAATGTAAAACTTAAAAGCTAAAAAACAAAAGTTGAAAGTTAAAAGATAAAAGTTAAAACGTTAAATAGTTAAAAGTAAAAACGTTAAAAAATTCAGTTAAAAGTAAAAATTAAAAATTAAAAGTTAAGGAAGTTAGAGAAGTTAACATTTTTATGTGAAATATTAGAGTTAAAAGGAACCCTACGTGGTATCGACATCTTGGAACTCCCAAAAATTAAAATAGGTGCGCACACGGTACCTATTGTTAATGAGATTGTAAATCTAGGATTACGTATAGATGCAACATTAACATGGGATGCACAAATAAAGCATATTTCGAGGGGGGTAAATTCTATTCTGCACCATCTGAAATTCAATAAAAATGTACTATCTACTCAGCTCAGAAGACACCTAGTTATTACCCTGATTTTACCCAAACTCGATTACTGCTGTGTCGCCTATAGTGATATTTCACGGACTCGAAAAGACAAATTGCAGCGCCTTCTAAATCAGTGTATCCGTTTTATTTTCAACCTTAAAAGAGACTGCCATGTTACGCCTTATCGTAGAAAGCTTGGGTGGCTCCCTATGAAGTATAGACAGTTGTATTTTATGGGGTGCCTTACTTATAACGTCCTTACTTATGGAGAGCCACAATACCTTCTCGCTTTGTTTATATATCGTAAATCGGCAACACGACGGACAACAAGGGTTACGCAGGGGGACCTCCTGGTTCCCTTCTCAAGGTCTCAACCATATTCAAAGTCGTTTACACTTACGGCAGCCAGACTTTGGAACTCCATTCCGGTCTCCATACGCTCATCTCCGTCGATAAAAACCTTCAAATCTCATTTTCATTCTATTCTTATGTCATATGAAAAAACATTGTCCGATAGATCTTTTTTGCATGTAGATCATTAAATATGCCTAATTCCCATCTGCCATCTCCACAGATGACACTCATTACTGCTGTTTTATTTCTATTGTATTAACTATAATAACCATGTAAAACAAACTACGGGATATACTGTATTCGTAATATTAATTAAATTAAATTTTTTGAATGTATATATATATATATAATCTAATTTAGCTATAAGATAACGCAATGTATTGAAATCAAGGCTTAAATAAATACAAATACAAATACAAAAATAAATAATACAAAAAAGTTAAACATTCAAATTTGAAAATTAAAAGTTAAAAGTTACTAATTAAAAGTTAAAAATTAAAGTTAAAAAATTAAAAGTAACAAAATTCAAAATTTAAAAGTTAAAAAGTGAAAAATAAATTTCACGAAGTTACGTTAAAAGTTAATCTAAAATATAACTAAGTTAAGGTAATATTAATTAATTGTTTAACTCTTGACTTGCCTTTTAATGCTTATATTTCGACTCCCCAACCCTGATATTTGAAATGTATATTTTTAATGTATTAAGTTTAATTAGTGACTATTTTTTTTCATATTTTTTTCCATACATATAATTATATAATGTACATTGCATTGACTTTATTATTATTTCTATGGACTTGTCGCATCTTTTTGGAGTATTTTCACTCGCGTTGTCAAGTTTGAATAATGAGAATAAGATTATATATATATATATGTATATATATATATATATATATGTACGTAGCTTATTAGTTATAATTAGTCATCCGCCTGGTTCGACGGTTCCGAACACACGGGCTTGTGATTTTAAAAATTTCCATTCGCCCTTTTCCGCACACATGACCGGCGAATAGCGTACAATTCATGCTTTCAAAACAGTACATATACTATCATCTTAGAAAGAACTAAATGGTTATATACAACCAAACACACCGCCCGCCTTGATAGGCTAGGCTATCAACGAACTACAAAACTAAGAGAAGACTACATATCGTGATTAACATTAAACACATCGTATATTTATTTGTCAATGTTCTTCGTTATCAAATGGTAGATAAAAGAGATGTGTTGCAGCTCGTTTGAAGCACCCAGTTGATGTGCGAACTGTCGTTACTCTTGCTATACCATCTGCTCCTTCGTGAAGTTCACCAATTCGACCCATATGCCATTCAGATGGAGGGATGTTATCATCTTGAAGGAGCACCATTGACCCAATTTTTAATTTTGGTCCTTCTCTTGTCCTCCATTTAGACATTATTTGAAGTTGAGATAGATAGTCTCTGCTCCATCGTTTTCAAAAATGCTGGACTAGTTGCTGCATCCTCTGAAATCTTGACACACGATTTTCAGGGATATGTGTTACATTTGGATTAGGAATCGTACTCAACGATTCCGCGATCAAAAAATGCGCTGGGGTTAAGGCTAGGAGATCGTTTGGATCACTGGATAAGGAAGTTAGAGGTCTAGAGTTTAAACAAGATTCCACCTGTATCAATACAGTAGTAAATTCCTCATACGTAAAATGTGACGATCTTGGAGAAATGAAGTGCCATTGAGTACCGATAGTCCAGGCGGTAGAGAGTTTAAGGTGGGATTTTGATATACAGGCAATTTCATTTCGGAAATCACTTCTTTAAGTGCTTCAGATGAAGGTGAAAATAATGCAAAGTCTGAGATGAGTGCGGAACATATAAAAAAAAATAAAAAAAATAAAAAATGTGAAATTTTATTTATTTTTTTATATTTTCCGAAATATCTGGAAAAATATGCACTCTGAGGAAAAATTGGTACCGACATTTTTTGTTCGTAATGAAATTATCTATAAAATAGACCTTGCGCAAAATTTTCACGAGCGACATAGAGGGCGCTGCAGGCGGCGAAATACCAAAAAAAATCGATTTTTTTTCATGCTACCAAAAAACAAAAAAAAAAAATAGAAAATGGCACGTACCTTATTCAAAACTATAAAATACATGCTTCATTTATATTATAACGGCCAATTATTTTATAACTGTAAATTTTATAAAGACATTTTTTTTTATGTTTTGTAACTGGTACATTTAACCGAACTGAATTCGGTTGCAACCACACCCGTTATAACTTCCGAGCTGAAACTCGGGAACCGAACTTCTTGGCCGACTGGCTCAATATTTGAACAGTTCGAACAATCGTTCGAATTGACCGCGGAGAGGGGCTGGGTTCTTAAAAAAAAAGGTTACTCGATATCTATATGAAATGACAAAGGTTTATTAACAATAAAAAAATATAAAATATACTTTGATGGACATTTTGAAATATCCGTGAAACGATCGGAATCTAAATTTAATTTCCGCGATTCCGCGTGGACCATTATTTCCCGGCCACTTAAAAAAAAGAATAATTTCGGAACCGGAATAATTTCCTTATCGTGGAGGCATCTTGGCGAACGTCGCGCTTCGAAAAACGGTGCGATCTCCCTCGATACGGTTTTCCAAAAATCCGGAAAACCCTTTCGAAACGGATCTCGCAGAGTAAATAATTGCCTACTTACAATAATCAGGCTGTAACCTCCTACACGGGTTCGATGCAGATCAGGCGTCAGCCTCCGGTCTTTCTTGTACTTATCGGGATGTTTCTCCCCAACCACACTTTAATTTGGCGATCCTGGGACGCGCGCACGCACTTTGACCGACCTTATTAATCTTTTCTTTCAATTGCGATACCACGACGGCTCGGACACGTCTGCTGCTAGATTCAGTCAGACTTTTCGGCGGGTCGAGTGCCGTGCCGCGGATCAACCAATGACAGGACATGATGCCCCGTCAATCAAAATTGGATATGTACAAGGTTACCTATCTTTTCTTAACATTCGGCACTTATGCGTGCTCTCTTTCTCTCTTTCGCGCTTCGCGCGATCGCTACCATTTCGTCGCAACGTTCGCCAATTTCTTCCTTGTCTCTCTCACCTGAAACATATAAGTCGCTTTCGCGCATTAGAATTAAATACCGGTCGCTTCTTCGGAATTGCCCGTGGAGCAGACGTGCGCTTTTCGCGATTTCCGCGGACTCTCATACTAGCGTACACTCACGCACACTAACACGCTATTTGCCGTGTTACAATATATATGTAAATACGCTCGAGGCCAATCTGCCCTGATAGATAATATTTTTTTATGGATGTTATAAATCGCGCATTTGGCTTCAGTATCGATGTCAACTTTTTTTAGTACTTTTGACTCTAATCCATCGCGTAATGATAGGAGAAAGTCAGTTTGTTCAAAATTAGAATTTTTGTCGGAGCCCATAGTTTTTTACGTCACGTAAGAAACTGATTATACTTAACATTTCCAAGTTTTCGATATTCCTTCAAATCAGTTTTAAAAGTGATGGAAAAAATGAGAATTTAAAAATAATTTGCGATCCGTCATGTGGTTCCCGAGGAATTGAATATAACGTGTACGAGCTCGTCACGGTGAAAATATTCGTCAATTTCTAATGACATTTTTTGTGCTAATACCTCTATATATACATTTTAGTGCAGTGATATTTTACAATATGAGAATGCTATATTTATGTATTAATAAATTCAAAGCGGTCTGCTCGACTGTCCGTTCAACCGGCATACTACCTCTGTACAATAGCGGTTTAGCCCTATCGGGCGCATCATCGCTGTTATCTGTATTAATTGATGAAAATGATAATATTGATAGTGTTAATGAAGAATTATAAACAATTGTAATTGAACGGTTTTCAGGTACGTAATATTTGTATTTTTAGAAATATAGAAAATTAAATAAATTAAATACGCCTTTTTTTCGAAGCTGGTTGTTCGTAGTCTTCCGAATCTGAATGTCAATCGGAATCGGAATCGGAATCTACATCGCCAATCGAAGAAAATAAAAAATCTTGAGGTGTTTCATGGCCATTCTTCTCAATTACTTCTTCTTCTTCTTCCAGTTCGACCGGGAAGAATTGAAGCAATTCGTTCCGTTGCAATGGACCCAAAAAACTGAGCATGGAATCCCGTGCTTTACACACCCACAATTTTTGTGGCAGCCTTTCGTACACTGACAACAGATTTCTTTAAAGACTTCTTGTGAAACGAGTGGTGTTGCTGAGTACACGAGTTACAAGCCATACGTATCTGATAAATACAGCTGGCCGCAGTCGAGATGTAATTTCCAGTTACCACTTCATTCAGCCTCGATGACATTTTTCAAAAGCGTTACCATATTGAAATACTGTACCCATAATTTAGCTAGAGAGCCTTTATCTTCAAAGGTTTGTAGCTCGGACACAAAGTTGTCACGAAGTACTATAATCGACGGTGACTGAAGATGTTGACGAGTGTCATGTCCTTCATTGTTTACAGCATGAGCTAGTAACTGCTTTTCTTCGTCAGTTAATTGAATTATCTTCATGATTATATCAGCCAAAGCTGCATGCGCTATTACATGTCCCCTTACTGCACTTCTGTAGGCATGACCGTTTAGAATTTTGTCTGTCGATTTTTCAGAGAATGTTTCGCAAAATAGTTTCAAATAGATCCTTCAGAAACCAATTTACCCCATATATGACATGAGAAGGTGGAAACCTCCAAGTCGAATATTGACACAACTTAATTTTTCGCCACAAACTGCAACAATTTCACGAGCTTTTGCGTAAAGGGGTTGATCGAAGGTAAAGAAACAGTCTTTTTGTTTGAGCGTTTCACATTTCATTTGTGCCTCTAAGAGAACCGTGTAAATAGTGTTGTAATTGCTAGCTGGGTTATTAATGAATGGCAAAATTCTAATTTTACTGACAGCGTACTCTAAATTGGCGGCTATTGACACGATGAAGGCAGTCCAACCTTTAATGTATAGGGGTTGTGAGTGTCTTCCATACAGCAATAGAAAATGTGCAGGTGATCAGTATATCGAGTTAGTGGAGTTTCGTCTTTTTCCAGATCTTTTACGACTAATTTGCTCATGGCTGCAAATAGAGGCTTATGATAAATTTGCAAGTTATCTTTTCTGAAAACCCCAATAGTATCTGCTCGTGGTATTTTCCTTAGTCCTGATATAGATTCACCCGTACCGATTGCATTTTTGGTGTAATAATTTCGAGACGACCTATGACGTGCAATGTATCCCGCCCACTGAGAGTTCGCGTATCGTCGTCAGCATTATCACCCACTGTTTGCACTGTTGAATTAACATATGAAAATTCTCGATTGTCTAGTACAACCGAAGATTGTAGCAAAATTGTTTCTTCGTATGAAACTCTAAGTCCAAGTGCGTATAACATTTGCACCAGCTCTTTTGATGCGTATTTCATGAGCACTGTCGCCTTTAAACCTAACAAAGGCGGGGATGTAAATGATCTTAGCAATGCCGCTTGTATTATTGCATGAGCTATCGCTGGTATTTTCCTATCAATTTTTTCACTCGTTTTTTTGTTGCTATTATTTTCTGCAATCAAATATCTAGCGAATTAGGAATATCGTCTTTTATATTGTCCCCGAAATTATGGGTGGAAGGGTAACAATCGGTACTATAATGTAATACTCCCGTTACAATTCTCCACTTGGAACCTTCGCACTCGTAACTCAGACGGTAAGACACCTATAGAGCGGTCGGTAATAAGAAGCGATGTGCTTTCAGGAAGGCCCATGAGACGACACGGTGCGACGGTGACGGAGCGCGATGGCAAGACGTCCAGACTTCAGTCTCGTCTCGGACGTCAGTGCCGAGACATTTAACTGCGAGGAAGAGTGCAGCTGTCGGTAATTGAAACCAACCGTTAATTGAAGTTTTGCGAGTTTTTGTTGAGCGAGGAGAATGGCTGCTAATTGTTTATTTCTGAGCGAGTACTAGAGGGTCCATTATCCAGACGACCCCAGGGCCTGCAGAAGCCGCCCTGCTTCTCTTCAAAGACCGTTCTAGGAGTTAGGAGAGAGAGACAATTGTAAGTCGACTCGAGCCGAATCTTATAAATAATAAGTATTTTTGTGCTTTAATAAAAAGATCATTTTTTGCAACCACCCTCCCTTGCATGCACCCTGTCCTCTCGTCGATAAAGAGACGGATTGCAGTGCGTGGCAATCCCCGCGAATTTTTTTGAGCCCCTTTTCAGGCGCAGAAGGAGGCGAGAAATCGTCCCCCTCTGGGACGAGTTCTCTTGCTCTCGTGAGTGCGAGTGCGGGTCGAGAAAAGACCCCAAGTTAGCCGGGCTCGGGCAATAAATTGTTCGGCTGGGCGAACGACACGTCGTCGGGCCTCTACCTGGCGCCACGTCCAGGAGGACGTGAAAGTCTCCACCTGAGACGGTAGCCGGCCCCGAGACGACGACGGTAAAACGCTAAATAAGTAATACCGCGATAAATGGCATTATAAAGTGGCGCTACAACGTGTGGCTTAAGGCGCCGTAAAGCGCATATAAAAAAGGCAAACGGCCACTTTCAGACCGAATGAACGGCGAAGCCGCCATATTGAAACGTGCTCAGAAAAGGAAACGGCCATATTGGCCGCCATATTGGAGTACAAATCCGTTTAAAAAAGCAAATTTAAAAGTGCAACGGAAATAATTACCGGGAACACGTGCCGGATTTTCGAGACGTTTTGCACGTATAATAGAAAAATAGATAAGTAAATATTGGAATTAATAAGGTTTTGTGAAGTCACCCCTAATAATAATAATTAAGATTAAATTTTAGTGAAATAAGTAATTAATATTCGAGTAAGAGATTTGAGAAATTATAGAATATATTATTAAGACTATTAATAAGAGTAGTTAATAAATTTTTGAAGTAGTTATTTTTTGAGAATCGGGATTAGTCACGAAATAATTTCCTGTTATATGAAATTAAATACGTCGAGATTTTGTACTTGTTGTCGAGTAAATTTCGAATAATAGAATCGAAATCACATTTCGTTGCGAGGTTTCTTTTGAGTTAAGAGCGATCACTGGAGTGAACTTCAATATTTGGAGTGAAGTTCATTTTTAAGTTAATTAAGTTAAAGTTAAAATATAAGAGATTAAGTTAAAGTTAAAATATAAGGCTGTAGTAATAATAGCGTTCCGAGACTTCACGAGTGAATAATCATAAGAGTGAACGTCACTATTTAGTAAGACAAATGAGCAATTTTTCGGATTTTTGGAGTGAGTCCCAAGTGCTGAAGTGAAGTTCACTGGAATTGAGTTAAAAATATAATAAGGGGAGATTTTAAGTTGAATTAGTAATAGAAAATAGTACTGCGAGTGAAGTTCGATCATTAGGGTGACCTTCACTTTTAGGAAGACTAGTGATTCGTCACTTCGGACGGTGTGCTTTAACCAGATTCAACCTAAAAGTGCTTGCTCAGTAAATCTGCTTTATTGGGTTGAAAATACCTGCAAAATAGAAGCTTTTCTGATGAAAATGAAAATAATCGCCGGAGCCGTTTTTTAGAAATGTCTATTTGAATATTTGAGCGATTGAAAATACTGCTGCCGCGCCTCCTGGCGGTGCAGATTGCGCATGAAACAACCTAAGATGAGAAAAACAAATAAACAACTTTCTTTGCAAACTTCTCCCTGTATCAAATTAATTTTAACAAAACCAACTCGTATCGTATGGTATGTAAATGCAATAAATGTGTAAAAAATATCTTAAGACCATACATTACCGCGTGATAAAAATCGTCTAAAAGTGTGTTTATTGTGTTTCTGTAAGAAGAAAGAGATGTTTCCTCTAACCAAGAAATTAAAAAGTAATTTTAAAAATCTCTTTGATAAATATGCCGATGATAACCATTTACCTGGAGCATTGTGTGGCTCATGTAGAAGAAATATATATCGGAGAAAGGAGAATAATAATACTAAACAAGTATTGCCAGATTTATCAATGTTTATGAGGCCTCAAACTGGGTCTAAGGATGGCATAAAAATGAAAAATATGGGTCTAAGTTTTTTCAGTTAACAAGCTATGGAATTAGTACATCATGATCTTAAAAAAATATGGGAACAGCACAAAGTTGCAAGAACACACCCTCAATATTTCGAAAAGCTTCTACGAGCTACTTGTGCTTATAATAGTTTACGTGTATAATAAAGTGTTGAAAAATTATATCATTGTATAAGTTGGATGAAAATAATAATTAAGCGTATTATAAATTATAAAAACAGTAGGGGAGGTCGATTATTTTGATTTTTACTAGAAAAGCTTTTTTTTTGTATGTATATTCACCCCAAAATAGCAGAATTACTGAGCAAGCACTTTTGGGTTGAATCTGGTTAAGGTACACCGCGTTCGGATTTTGTGAGGGAACCCTAGCTACCAAGGTAGAGGGTCGGGCTTATTGAATAAAGTCAATATTTTTGTCTTGAGCGTTGAGAGTATACCTCCATTATATATCGAGACGAGATTGGAAGTAAAGTTCACGTTTAATAAGACATTTAAGTAGTTCGAAAAATAATGCAATTAATTCGAGAATTCTCAGAGTGAATCTCGACATTAAGAATGACATTCACAAGTTGGAGAAAATTCGGGCCCCATGCTTTTTTTTGGATATTCGGTTAGCGATTTTTTTTTTCTTAAGATCCCTAGATTAAGTATCCTTAGGTTAAGAAAACCAGTAGAGTTAAGTTAGATTAAGAATACTATATTAAGACTTAATATTAAGTAAGCAAAGCTTGCAAAATAGTCAAGTCGGGACTATCTGCGCGAACGAGGTGCAAGGGTCCGATAATTGGGAAAGTCCTACTTTGGATTTATCGCGTAGATTTGAGCCGCGAACTACGGGTGAGGCGACGCTCTCGATAGCTAGTTCGTGGACCAGCCGTTGAGGTCATCTACCGCTAAGGAAAATAGGGGTACGGCTGTAGAGAACTGGAGGCACATGAGTTGTGAGTGTATAAGAGTTAACATAAATAACCCTTTGTCCCACTACCTGGGTCAGATTGACCCAGCGTAAATTTCAACGTTCTGTAACTTCCGAAAAAGGGCGCGGGGGCTCCATCATCCGTCCGTAAAAAAAGTTACTAGGACGCAAACGACCCAGGTAGTGGGAGAGAAGGTGCCGAAATACCCTAGTGGGACAAAGGGATAAGAGAGATAGTGGTTTAAGCGTGGGAAGTCAGAGTATCAAGTCGAGACATGTGATATTTGTAAGTACAGCCGTACAATAGTAAAGCCGCGACATCAATAAAGATGATTGACGTAAGCGATCCAAACGGTTGGGACGTAAGACGGGAAGTAAATCAGATCGTCGAGGACATAACGAACTTATCATTATCGGATGTTCAGGAAAACCTGATTAGAGAAGGTCTAAACCGATCGGGATCGGAGGAAATTGTCCGCGACCGTCTGATTCGCTTTCGCGCGAGGGAACGGTTCCTGACAGGTCCTTTTGCCTGGGACCAAAGCATAGACGAGGTCAGTGTAATGACCGACATGAGTGAGTCCGATGATGTAAACGCACGGGCCTCGGGGGGGACGAACTTTCGCCGCGACTTTTCAAGAGGACGAAGAGGAGCGCATGACGAGTGGAATCCCGGTGGTTACTACGATGGCTCAGACGACCGCCTGTGTGATAACGATGGCTACAGGTTATGGGAATGTGCAGCCTGTGTGGACGACAGCACATTCCGTGATGACGTCACGCCCGGTGAGACCATCACTGTATCCCACTCCCATCTGGGCTCTGGCTACGACGGCTTATTGCTGTCTAAACATGGCCATATGTAGACCGGTTGCGCAGACAAGCCAGGAAAAGACGGAATTTCCATGAGCCGTGAGCCAGGAGAGCCCATGAGCCGTGTATTGACTCCAGGAATCAAGACTGACAATGCGTATCCGAAGACGCGCCCGCATCAAGAGGAAGGAGCATGGGAACTGCCCGAAGAGGATAGTGAGGATGATGTAATAGCACCTCGACCTAAAGGCCGGAAGGACAAGGTGTCCAGAAGGGAACTGTTCACAGGCGAGACCAAGGAGGAGATAAGCGGACAACCACTGAGAATGTTCGCGTCCACTGACGACCGAAGACGAGGCGGCGCGAAAGTTAGGCCGCCAGTTCAACGTCCGTTAGCTCCAACGAAGACGAGACGATCAGAGCCGACGATGGAAGTGATCAATCGTCGCCAAGGCAGCAAAACTCTAAAGCAGCTACGCTCATGGGGTGTCAAGTTCAACGGAAGTCAGGTCGAGGACTTCCTAACCCTGACGATTGTCTCGAACTAGAGGAAGCCGACGTACTGAAAGTGCTTCCAGGAGTATTCGAGGGCAAGGCTAGACAGTGGATCCGAGAAGACCCCGCCGCTCTCCGATCGTGGAGAATCTTCAGCCAGCGCATTAAGGGAAGATTCGCCGAGGAAGTAGACGATGACGACATTCTGGTGACTATTTATGAGAAGTTCCAGAACTCCGGTGAGAAGATGCTAGAGTTCGTGGAGGACGTCCAGCGCCAATACAGGAAAATGTGCAGGCCACCACCGGAGGAATTACGAGTAAGACGAGTCGTTCATAATTTACGGCCGGACTGTGGAAGGTATCGGAGTGTAAAAGAATGCACTACCTTCGCCGACTTGAAGTCCCTGGGTAAGGCCTACGACGATACCACCCGTAAGGAAATCACGACGTTTGCAGTAACCGGTCGAGGGTTATTCCAATTTAAGCGGATGTCCTACGGCCTAACGAATGCCCCAGCCACTTTTCAGAGGTTGATATTATTATTGTTGATATTGGATGACATTATTATCGTCAACGAGAGCTTCGAAGAGCATGTCATCTGTGTACAGCGAGTTCTTGAGACACTCGCCGGAGTTGAACTGCAAGTCAACAGGGATAAGTGCGAGTTTTGTTGTGCTAGTGCAGTATATCTGGGTTACCGAGTCGATCGTGAAGGATTGCGTCCCGATCCAGAAAAGACTCATCCCGTATTGGAGTTCCCTGAACCTAAGAACCTGAAGCAGGTCATGCGTTTTCTGGGAATGGTCGGATGGTATGCCCGATTCATACCCAATCTGGCAGAGCGAAGACTGCCTCTTACTAAGCTGACGAAGAAAAGCAGACCTGGGAGTGGGGTAAAGAGCAGGAAGAGGCATTTCAAGACCTAAAGAGGGCTCTCACCGAAGAACCTATGCTAGGACGGCCTGACTTTAAAAGACCGTTCGTTGTACAGACCGACACGAGCGATTATGCTCTAGGCGTGGTCTTGACCCAAGAGCTAGATGACGGGGAGCACCCCATCGTCTACTTAAGCCGCACCCTCACTGCTGTCGAGCGTAATTATGCGACAACGAAGAAAGAGTGTCTCGCGGTAGTGTGGGGCGTAAAAAAACTGCGGGCGTATCTCGAGGGGTACGAGTTCCAAGTAATTACGTACCACAGCAGTCTACAGTGGCTACGTAATTTAAAAGACCCCAGCGGCCGGTTGGACCGGTGGGCCCTAGAACTGCAAGGATGGACGTTCAAGGTCACGCATCGAAAGGGTGCCTTGCACCAAGTATCTGACGCCCTATCAAGACGAGTGGAAGACGAGATAGAAGCCGTGAAGGTGCCGACGGAGTCACACACTTGGTACCAGCGGCGAAGAAAGTTGGTGGCCCAATTTCCGGAGCGATTCCTGGATTGGAGGGTCGAAGACGACCGACTGTACCAACATCGGAAAGATCCTCTGTTGTATCCGGTGACGGGAGGAGAAGCTCGTCCTGCCAGTAGGGTTGCACGAGGAGGCCATGAAAAACGCGCGAGAGACCCATGCTGGACACTGCGGCATGGACAAAGCGTACAATCCTCTGGCTTTAGAGTATTATTGGCCCGGAGTAAGGTACGAGGTCCGACAGTTCATCGCCGGGTGTCAGGAATGCCAGCTTCAGAAGACGCCTCAGGGAGCGCCCACAGGACTCATGATCGAGCGCATAGTAGAGAAGCCGTAGACAGTGGTATCTGCAGATATTATGGGACCCTTTCCACTAAGCCGTAGCCAGAATCGCTACGTGCTGGTGTTCACGGACGTATTCACCCGGTGGGTGGAACTTAAGCCATTGAGGAAAGCAGACGACAAGAATATAGCCAAGGCCTTCGTAGACCTCATATTATTCAGATGGGAGACGCCTGAATACTTCTTGAGCGATAATGGGCCAGAGTTCCGTAACTCCCATTTAGACCGCGTATTGGAGGAATACGGAGTGAAACAGTCAACAACGCCCTCGTATCATCCGCAAGCGAATCCGGTCGAAAGGATGAACCGGACTCTGAAGAAGATGATACGGACATTCGTAGGCGCCGATCACCGGGATTGGGATCTCCACCTTCCAGAGTTCCGAAGCGCGATAAACACGATCGTGCACGCTAGCACTAAAGTGTTCCCGGCGTTTCTAAACTTTGGCCGGCAACAAAGACCCGCGAAGAGCTTGCGAAGGCAGTTAGAGGGGGAAGCCCCTATTCTACGGATGGACCCCGAAGACTGACAAGATCGGCTGAAGAGACTCAGCACCCTTCGAGATCTTGTGCGTAGCACTGTAGATAAGGCGAGCGAGCGACAGCGTTGGTACTATAGTCGAGGTAGGCGCGATATTCGGTTTGCAGAAGCCGTCCTGCTTCTCTTCAAAGACCGTGCGAGGAGTTAGGAGAGAGAGACAATTGTAAGTGGCCTCGAGCCGAATCTTATAAATAATAAGTAGTTTTTTTAATTTTTGGTTATAACAAATGTCCAGTAAACCACGTACGGGCTGGATTCAGAAAATTAATAAAAACCAAATTATCGATGAACTAAGAAATCGCGAAGTTCACTTTGAAGAAAACGACTCGTATAATAACCTAAGAGAGCTTCTTAGAGCAACGATAAAAGAAGAAGCTAAAAAAAGGCAAAATTGAGAATCAGAAACTAGCAGCGACGAGGAAAACGCCGAACAGCAGAACGAGCAATCAGACGCGGAAGAGGTAAAAGCCGCGCAAGAAGAAGAAGACGCCGAAATGGCGGACGCAAAGTTTAAGTTCCAGCTAGACGACGACTGGGAACTATTTGAAGAAAAATTGTGTTGCTATATTATCACAAAAAAAATAGAAGATGATAAAACGATGGTGGCAACATTGGTAACGCGATTAAGCACTGAGGCTTACGCGCTTTTAAAGCAGCTTGTCTCACCAGAGAAGGTGATTGACAAAACCTATGCAGAAGTAGAAAAAATGATGACCGATCACTTGAAGCCGAAGCCATCACAGGCAATGGAACGATACACGTTCAATAATGCCAAGCAACAGCAAAATGAGACTGTCGCTGATTTTACAGCGAGGTTGAAGAAGCTAGCCCTAAATTGCGATTTTGATAAGCTGGACGATGCGCTCAGAGACCAGCTGGTATGCGGGCTAAGGGATCAAGATACCAAAGTGAAGCTATTCGAAGCAAAAAAGTTGACTTTGAAAACAGCGCTAGATATTGCAATGTCTAGAGAAGCAGCTGTGAAAAGTGCAGCAGCAACTAGCAGCACGTTAGAGAAAAAGACTACGAAAACCGAGCTCTACTCAATTTCAAATGCATCACAACAGAAGTGGCAGCAGCGACGAGAAGGCAGAGCGGGGAAGGCGCATGGCCGAGACCAGAAGCAGCATCAACAACAACATCAACAGCAGCAGCCGAGGCAGAGGTCAGGTGACACATCGAAGCAGCAAGCAGTGATGTGTTATTGTTGTGGCAAGCAAAACCACATAAGTCGGGAGTGCCGTTACCGTAATTATGTGTGCCGAAAGTGCAACGGGAAAGACCATTTGGCTAAAGCGTGCAAAAATAAATATAATGGGCCTGCAAACCCCGAAAGTGTTAAGAAAATTTTGTCAGCGAAGGAGACTGCTGATATGAATGTGCACGAGAGTAATTTTTTCAAAATAAAGCAAAGTTGTGTAAGTAGCTATAGTAGAAATAAAAATCGTATGTGTGAAGCGGAAAATTTCATACAGACTTTTAAAGATAAGGTAGCGAAAATTGTCATTTTTGTTGTTTTTGTTTGATTATCGTAATTTTCCTCATGTTACTACAGGACGTAGTCCAGCGAGTTTATTGTATAATCGCATATTAAGAACGCGATTCGATTTGTTAAAACCAAGCGTATTTGCTCACGTTGAGGCGCAGCAAAAGCGTCAAATTGAAGCGCGACATGGTAACCGCAAAATTGATGTAAAACCGGACGATGTTTTCATGGACGCTCATGGCGTGCGAGATCAAAAGAGAGTCTCAGGCGTAGTCGTAAGACAAAACACTCCGTCCTCGTTTGTTATTCGGACGGATTCAGGCGAAGTTCACAAACGTCATGTGGACCAATTAGTTAAACTTCCTTTGCGGCGCTCTCCGAGGTTTCTTATTACCGAAGAGGAGAAGTTGTGATGTATTCATCACTGTCAATATTAAGACATTACGTACTTTGTATAGTGGCGCCGATCTACCTAAATGCGGCGCTCTCATGTAACGTTTAGTTTTCGTACGTGCCGCGGAGAAAGCACACGAACTCCGGCATGGTCGTAAAAGTATACTGATTACTTAACTTAACTCGGTATTAAACTTTATCTAATTACAATCATTGAGTTTCTTGCATTTGTTGTGCACCCTCGCTATTCGAAAATATAACACAAGAGGTATTAGAATTCTGACGTTAGCACCCTACATGTCCGAGCAAAACCGTCGCGCAGAACACGAAATGCGAACTATAGTCGAAAGCGCGCGAACTATGCTCCTAGCGAAAGATTTACCGATACGTCTTTGGGCCGAAGCCGTTAATACGGCAGTTTACGTATTGAGTAGAACATTAGGTTCGCGATCAAATACGGCTACCCCTTTCGAATTATGGACTGGAATGAAACCCGATTTATCCCATTTACGTAAATTCGGATGTAATAGTTATGCGCTTATTCCCGATATTTTTCGTAAAAAGTTTGATTCGAAATCTACAAATCTAATTTTTGTAGGTTATGAGAATGAATCTCTAAATTACAGAATGCTCGATTTGCAAACCGGGAGTATTACCATCTCAAGAAATGTAGTTTTCGATGAGGATTCTTTTATTAACAGAAATAGATAATGCAGAAATCTCCATTATCGATGCGAACGACGGCAACTCCCAAGACTTATCGCGCATCGACGTCCCTCCAATCGACGTGCCGCGAAACGATGAACTGGCGCAATTAAACGATCCGAGTGTTAATGACGAGCGAAACATCGAACCTCCGAACGAAATCGGCAATCCCCGGTCCGACAAATGACCGCGTTGCGCCCGTGTCGGAAAGTCCTCGGACTTTGAGTCCGGCGATGACCAGGTCGAAATACAGCCTCCCGTCCTTGCTGCCTCTTTCGGCAGCGGCATTCTCTTCTTCGTTGTCGGAACTCGTACTCATTATGGTTGGCTCCGGCGGGATGCCACATTTCTCCTTTACATATCGGAGTACCTCCCTCTCCGGGCATATTCCCGCTCCTCTCTAGGTGGCGCACTCGTTCTCCATCTGGAACGTGACAGCGGGTCGGGTGGGGAGAACTCGTTCCCCGATTCGCGCGGATCGTTTCCCGAGTCCCTCGCTCCTGCTTCGATGCATTCGTTGCACTCTCGGCGAATCGTCCCGATTCGACCACACCCGTAACACTGCCGGGGCTTCGGGCATTCGCGCGCGAAATGGCCCGTCCCGCCACAGGTATAGCATATTCGTTCTCTTGGTGCTTTTATAGGCTCCCCCCTCCTTGGATGAAATGTGTCGGGGAGGACCGGGCATCTCGCAAGAGGCGGCTCAATGGGTCGACGTGGTCTTCCTCTTCTTCCGGCTCCTGGTGATGATGGCGGCGTCGTCGCTTTGGGCTCGCCCGACCGGACCGTCTGAGTCTGGGTGACCTTGGTTGACCTTGGTTGCAGTCCAACCGGCTGTTTATCCACAGCCTCCGATCTGCGCCGGGGCTCGGTCGCAGCCACTTTTTCGGAGTTCCTCCTTTTTCGGCCTCTTCCTCGTTTCCTCCGTTCGGAGTTCACGTTGCGACAAGCTCTTCGTCCGGTACTGCCGGATGACGTTTCAGACGCCGTATCCGATTCGATCTTGCCACCTGCGACTCTCGAATTCCGTATCACTGGCCTTGTCAGCATTTCTCGTCGCTGACTCGCTACTTGTTGACGGCAACGTAGATCCCAAAGCTTCTCCTCGGCAATCTCCCGAGTTGCGGTGAGAAGTGCGTCGTAAGTACCGCTCCTTTTCACCGCCTCAGATTGACGACAGTCTGGTCGTAAATTCCGGATGGCCATCCGTACTTGGTATGCCACTTCATTCTCCTAAATTGGCGTCGCATTTTTTAAATGAAGTCTTTGGCGACTTCCATCGGTCCCTGCGGGCGCTCATGTATTTTTAAAAGGACATCCATGTCGTCCTTCTCCTCGGCGAATCTCCTCTTCACTTACCGCTCGAAGGTCCTCCACGTGCGCAGGACGGCGGGCTCATCACGCGCCCATTGCTTGGCTTTTCCGTCCAGCAAACCGAGCATCACCCTCAGGACATCCTCTTCATCGAGCTCGAGGTAGTCCATGCACTCGTTGAGGCTGGTTAAGAATTCCTCGACGTTGGAGTCCATTCCCCCTCCGAATTTCACTCCCCATGAGCAAAGTTGCTTCAACGTCCACGCTCCTTGTGGACGTCTCCGTTCCTCTTCTGGAAACGGCGAAGCGGGGCCGTACTCCCGCTAAACCCGTCTTTGCGACGTTGCTTCGTCGCGCGCTGGTCGCCGCACACAGGGATCAGAGTAAGGTTTCGCGGATATTTTTTTTGAAGGACCACCCCCTGGCGAATTGTTAACCGATCTTGATAAATCTTTTTGTAAAATACTCAGGAATGATTGTAGTATCATTGTGGAAGTCGCATCTTTGATATCTTGAATATTCGCTGACCTGTGCGTTCTCAAAGTCACTATTTTTCTCTGATTCCAAACAGCTCATCGGAGCATCCACTTTTCGATGAAATTAAAATCATGGCTGTTTAAGTTTCCGGTGCAATAAGCTGTTTTGGGGGTCGCTGAATTCAAATCTCGTATTGGATTTTCGAAATTTAAAATTGCGGCATCCAATACGGTGGACAAATGTTCAAAAAATTATATTTTTGTGAAATTGGCTCTAGAGATTTTTCTTAGACCGTTGAATACGGATCTCATACCGAATTTTAAAGTCCTTAAAGCTGCAAAGTTTGTGACGAGGCGTCACCGATCGACCCCTGCGCGTGGCAGTAGCGGAGGAGTATGGAGCGCTACCGGCAACACTCGCTTTACTCTCCGGTAATTTAGTCCGTAGTCTACCGGTCATGCAGGCACACGGCATTACCGGTTTAAATGTCTGGCTCGATGGCGCGTCCACGCTGGCGACCTTTCCGCCGCGACCTCGACGCCCGAGCCCCATCTATCGGCACCCGTTCTGGGTTCGCCGCCGCCAGGTATCGCCGGCTCCGCCGCGCATTGGTGCTGGCCAGGTTCCCCTTCTTCCCCGGGTGTCATTACCACACCCGGACATACGAGGAGTAGTATGGCGATTTCGTGCCCTCTTCTCCAGGGCCTCACCGTCTTTCGTCATTGGGGGACTCTTCCCCTCATTCGACGTCGACAATAGTAAGACTCCTACTCCCCCTACGGACCTTCATAGGGATAGTCACGAGACGCTGAGTTCCGTTTGCTCTCTCTCTCTCTCTTTTCCCCCCTCCCCCCCCCCCTTTTTCCAGACACCAACGGACGCCGCCACACGCAACTTCGTTCTTGGATTCTTTAGCGAGCAGACGTGCGTCGTGAATCTGTCTCTAAGAACCAATATATTCCGACATATTCGAATTGTGCTCTTCGCGTGCGAGTCGTCAAGTTGTGACTGGGGATTTTGTGCGCAGAAGAAAACCAGTGCTGGGATTCTTTTTTTTTGGTGTCTACCCCAAACATCCGTGGAACCGTGAAACAGGAGTTTTGGAGGGAGTCCTGACTCATCCGAGCCCTTCAACTCAACCAATATACGCCAGGTTGGCGTCTGACTGGCCTTGGAATAAAGTGGTGACCTTGGCGATTACCAGCGCATCATCGTAAGGAAGCGTCCGCAACCCCCGTGAGTACGGTCTGCCCCCCCCCCCCCCAGCGTTTGATTTATATCCATCCCGCTTTTTCTTTTCGCTATATTTACCCTCAATTTATTTTTTTTATGTATCGCGTGTTTTGACCTCATTCGAGGTTTTCCCCCGCCATTTGCGTCTTCCGCTAAAACCTCCGGTCATGAGCAAGCAGCCCGCCGTCGAGTGATCGTCGAACTCTCGAACGAAATGTCGCGTACTGGACTATGTGTGTAATCGAAAATTGTTGTTAATATATTATGTTTTATTTTGTTTAACTCTGAGTATAGATTATTCCCCCGCCTCTAATCCCTTTAATAATAGAAAGAAACAATAGTTTACAAATGGCATCCCTGGTGGGAAATCAATTTTGATTTCCCGAAACAAAAATCGTTTTTTTTTTCGAGAAATTTGTCAATCGGTCGGGTTTGCCGGAGTTTGAGTGATGCGAAGTATTTTTGGCGATAGTCTTATGAATTTGGCGACATTTTTGTTTAATTTGTTGTCTTGCAGATTCGGAACTTCCGGTCACGGGTTATCGGGAAAATCGTGCCTCCTTTTTTATGATAATTTAGTAATAAGTATATGAATAGTTTTAAGAATATTGAATTAGATAATTTGAATGTGTTCCCCGTCTTTTTTTCGCATTCCCCGCCGGTTCACCGGACTTTCCCTTTTCCTTTTGACTTGCGTGAAACATTGTTGGAGATTCAGGTACTAAGAATTTCCAATTTGCTACTTTTGAGTCTTATAAGGAAATTTTTTTTTTTGTAAGTTGCTTTTTAAAAAAAGGTAATAGTTGAAAATAGTTGTCTTTTTTTTTAAGTATTATTTTCAACGTAGTTCTTTTTCAAGTGTAATTCTCAATATAGTTGTCTTTCAAATATTATTTACGACATAGTTGTTTGTTTACTCGCGCAACTATACCTTGATCAAATTCCCTTATCGATAGCGATTAGTAACTTTGTTTTTCTTTTCAAAACTTTTCCTTTGAAAAGCGTATTTTGAAAATTGGCATATAAATTTTCAAAATCATCGGGACTATTCGAAACATAAAGGTAGCAATAATCCCGCTAATAGGGACAATTGTTACATTTCGGGAACCGATTCAAAATACGCTAATCGGTTGTTTCCACTTTCCTCCCTCTTTTCCCTGAACTCTCATTATTTTAGAATTGTAACCTCGCCCTTACAAGGACGAGGCAGATTACTCTAAATTTGTCCTAACACACAAAAAAAAGGGGGGAACGGGGGCGCGGGCTCCAATCTCGCGACGGCGGAACCTCTTTTGGAAATGACCGGGGACGACACTTTATCCACTCGCGAGGGGTCTATGGGGTATTAATGAAAAAAGGTCTACTTACGTGGGAAAGTTGCTGGGTGGCCGGTTCGCTGGTTGCGTAGCCGCCTGGACTCTTTTCTTCGGTGTTCGTGCACGACGCTGCCCTGCAGATTCGCTGCGCTGATCTCGCCTGTTTTGGTAGCCGGGTCGTCGATTGCACGTCACTGGTGGGTTTTCCTTGATGCACACGGCTCGCGGCGCGAACTAAGGTTCTCCTCTATGGCCTCACAGATACTGACTGACTTCTTCCTCTCTTCTGCAGCGGTGCGCCGTCGGGCCGGCGCCTGCGCGCTCTGATCGGCGCGAGAGAGGGGTTCGTCCGGGAGTCCTAGCTGGGGGACGTACTCGTCGGGGCGATGACGAGCACCGTCCTCGGGGTCCTCGTGGTGGGAGGGGACGACACGGAGCGCTGAAAAGTGCTTCGTGCGTCCCCGTATCGTCTCGGGCTAGCTGTCGCTATTCTGAGAGAGAGAGCGATAGGGAGGGATAGAGAGAGGTCGGCGGCGGTGGCCGAGGCCCGTTACTCGGGAACTCTCGAGGCGCACTGCGGCACGACCTGTGGGGGAGGACGAGTGGAGGCGCGCTCCGGTAAAAAGAACCGTTTCTCCTCCGGGAGGGGCGGACCTCGTAGCGGGGTTACGCCCGGCCCCAATAGATGGCGCGGGGTTCGGGAAGCGCGTCGATCTGTGACGGGTGTCGTCACAAACCCCCGGGCCTGACTCCAGTACCCCTTGGGTACTGTATATCATATGTCGACGTTCGGGTTCTGGGGGGGGGGGGGGGTAAGGAGGTTTCGTTAGCATTCGGGCCAACTGAATCGCAACGGCGCGACGGCGAGGAAGACTCAACTCGCCTTGAATTTCAACGTACTAAGTCCCGAATTGGCGACTTATTGCGACTTGTCCTGAAGTACTTAGGTCGGTGGCATTCGCGACGGACCACTAAAACAAACCTACGGTGGGAGAAAATTAACATGATTTAACTCTATGGACCCGGATTGCGTGACGTCTCTAGAAGGACGAGCTCACTAAATACTGCGCGGGTTAGCGACAAACAAACATAATTCTAACAGCACGACTCCGAGTCGTATTTAAACTAATCTCGCAGTCTACACGATTTGACTTTAACTAACTAACTTATACTCTAAATGGTAATCAATTTGCACTCCGGCATGTGCATAGCCGGGGGTAACAATAATTCGCAAAGGACAACATCATCGTAAGGGACAGCAGGTCACGCACACGACACCGGCACGTCCCTGATACCGGGATGGGGAGGAGGAGGCTACACTACCCGCTACCGGACCGGGTGCCCCCGGCGATTGGGGTTAACGGCCCCCTTCGTCGCGAGACCTCCTTCCCCCCAGTAGTCGCCGGTAACAGCTATGCGCCGGGTGACCTCGCTGGCCACAATTCCAGCAGCGGCGCTCGGCGGGGGTGACCCGTAACGGTCCCGGGCCGGCCCTGGTGAGGGTATGTCCCCCGAGAGCCGCTACCGGAACTAGCGGTGCCATGAGGGGGGGTGGCAGGGACATCAGGGGTGGCGGCTGCGTCACCGCGGCCATCCTCCCGGGGTTACCGACACCACGCGAATTAGTATTGCCCGGTCTGGGGCGATTTCTATTAGGACCAGGGAATCCGGTCGCTGCGGCCGGCTGACCCCAGGTTGTCGCGAGGGGTCGCGATGGGCTACCCCGTGGAGCGGCCGGGTGCGGTTCCCCCTGCGGGTTCGTCGGCGTCGTCGACGACGGCGGGAAGCGCCAACCCGGCGGGGTTCCTCGCACACCGGCTCCGCGATGTCGGTGTTGCCTGTCGGTGGGGTTCCCGGGAGGGACTCGGCCCTCACGAATCGAAGGGGGGAGAGGGGGCGCGGCTGTGCCGGGTGGGTCCAAACATATTCCCGCACCAGCGCGGGGGCCCACGGTTGCGGGTTCGGCACCTCGGGGGGTTCCCTCAAGAACTGCCCACGCCGACCCCTCCACTCCTCCTCCCAGACCAAGGCGCAAAAGTCCTCTATTAAGACTAGCGACTGGGAGGGGAGAGCAGGGGGGGGGGCGAACGAGGAGGTTCTCCCCCGGTTGCCCGATGGATGGCTGCGCGGCACCGTCTCCGTCCTCTTCCATCTCCTCCGGTGAGGAGTGGTCCGTGTCCGGGGGCCTCATAGGGGCGGCGGAGGCGTGGTTGCCCCGACGGGTCTTCCGACTCCTCTGTCGCCGTCCCCAACTGCAGGGGTCTCAGGCCGGCATGGCACATGGGAACCGGGTGGTCGGCGGTTGGCCGCGCGAACACCACCCGCCCGGCCTCCGCCGGCTGGGGCAGGTGGCAGATGGTCGGCAGGGACGGGAATTCCGCCGGGGTGAGTGGCGGCGCCGCAGTTGCTGCCTCTGGCGTCGGTGGTGGTGACGCCGTGGCTCCCCTGGAGCGGACGAGGGTGACCTAGAAGGGCACCTTCGCCCAACGGGTCCTCTCCTTTCCCGGTGCCACCTTCACCATTTTGCTGGTTGGTACCTGTAACAAAAGGGGGATTACCCTACATTGGTTGGGTCTACTTTAAGAGTTGGGCCAACCTTCCTTTTTTTTTTATCCCAACAATATAACCTACTAACAGAGTGAAAGCATAATTAGTAAGACAATACACAGTTTGACATCAATTGACCCATACACAGCAACAGCAAAAACAACAAAACAAAATTTATAGATAAAAGGGGGGGGGGTGGTTGGTGGTCCCTCAACAATAGAGGTACCAGTGTAGCATCTAGACTCCTCGAGGACGTAGACCGGGACGTCTTCCGCCCGGGTGCGCCGGCGAAAAGGAGACATGCGGCGCTGCCGTCTTGCGTGGACGACCCGGGCGCCTACGGGGTGGGGTCGCTTTAGTCGTCTCCACTGGCCTTATCACTCGGGGCATCTTGCTGCGGTATGACATGGGGTACGCTCGTTCGGACCTTGGATACCCGGTCGGGGCTGTTTCGATGGCCGGCCACGGCGACGTGACAATGGTTCCTCTCCTAACGAGTTTGGACTCCTCCTTTTTAATCGAGGGTCCGTAGGGTTTACGGGTATCGGGGTTGGAGCGATTGATTCGCTTCTCGAACTCTCCTCGGCGTCGGGGGCGCGATAGGGTTTCAGGTCCTTGATATCCGCCCTTGGGTTTCGACGACTATCCGGGTCGCTCAGTTCGAAAACGACGGGGGATATTACTCGTACTATTCTATGCCGGCCACTGAATTTGGGCGCAAGTTTAGCCGCAAAATGTTGATCTCCCGACGATAGGACCCGTATGCGTCGTAGCACTAAATCGCCCACCTTGTATTCTACCTCACGATGGGAGCGATTATAGTATTCGGCTTGGCGCGTCGCGGCGCGCTCCAGGTTGCGATGTACCCAGTCGTGAATGAGAGGTAGCCTCCTCATTCGATCATGCCAGAATTTAGGATCCTTGGGTAGTGTATGTGGGGGAGGGGGAAGATCGGTACGTAGATTTCTAATGGCTACTGGATTGCGGACGAAATTCAGAAACGCGGGGGTCATTTTCGTGGACGACTGGACAGCCGTATTCAGGGCGAACGTAAGTTCTTCTAGGTGTACGTCCCAGTCGCGATGGTCGTGTGACACGAAGGTACACATCATCGTTTTGAGGGTCCGGTTTACCCTCGCGACGGGGTTCGCTTGGGCGTGATACGGGGGGGGGGGGGGGGGGGTGCGAGCGGGGGTTATGCCCAACTGTTTCAGGTGGGTCTGCACGTATGTGTTATCGTACTGCTTGGCATTGTCTGAAAGAATATATCTTGGGCAACCCCATCGATTAATAACTGGGCTATTGAAGGCGGCCATTATGGCGGCATCTGTAGCCGCTCGAAGGGGTTTCACTTCCACGTATTTAGTAAACATATCCTGAAAAACCACTACGAACCGCGCCCGGGGACAGCGAACGCGGTAACGGGCCGACTGTTAGGTGCTACCGGCACCTGAAAGTAGGCCTGGATTAGATCGAGGGTGGTGATGCATTGGGCCCGGACAGAATCCTATCCATCGAGGGGAGCGGGTAAGCATCCTTCTTGGTTATTTTATTTATGTCTCGGAAGTCGACGCAGAACCTAAAAGTCCCACTCGACTTCCGGACGATAACGGGGTTACTCATCCAGGGGCTCGCGGAACGTTCGATGATGCCATTACTTAGCATTTCATCGACCGCGTCCTGTGCTACTTTTAGCATGTAAGGAGAGAGTAGGCGAGCCTTTTGACGAATCGGGGGATGACCCTGTACGTCGATAGCGTGCTGCGTCAGACGCGTTATACCGATCCTAGGGGTCCTATTTGCGGGGTAGAATTTATCGAGTAGGCTCCTTAATCGTGGGCCGGCTTCTTGGGAGGGGGTGACCAATCCGGCACAGTTGTGTACGGCGAAGGCGGTAACTGAAACGCCGGAATCGTTGAACGAGTGCGGGGTGCCGTTGTGGCTACTCCACGCATTATTCTCGGTATCTATTTTCAGACCGAATAGGCACATGAAATCCATCCCCAACACGCATGCATAGTGGATGGGGGCAACTCTTATCTCCAAATTTCGCGTATGGCTATCTACCGTCATCGCGAGGGTAACGACACCATTTAATGGGACTAGCGCGCCATTGGCAACTCTTACTTGTTCCTCACTTGACCTTAGGAACGGCGAAACTACCTCCCGACACGCGAGGCCTAAATAGGAGCGCGGCGCTCCGGTATCAACGAGCGCCCTAATCATCTTCCCATTCAAAGCTACGCGAAAGTGGGGGCGAGGGTTCGAATCTAATGTCCATTGATTATCTTCGCAAGAATCTATGGACTCGGACCCGATATTCAGCCCACTGGGCTTAGGGGTTACCGAAGCGATCCGTCTCTTTCCAAAATTTTTTTCTATACGGCTTGACGTAGGGGTGATCGCGGATGGGATTGTAAGGGGGGTTTAGGGGTTTCCTTCCCCCCCGTTAACAGTTTCCCGACCGTTTACGCGCGCAAACGGGACAATTGTTCGCATCACGGCCTGGGTAGCCACAGACCCTACAAAAATGCCCTAAGGGATGGGGGCACTCTCGGTATATGTGACCCGTCTGTTTACAATTATAACACCGGACGGGGTTCCGATTCGGCGGCATCTCGTCTCGGAGGGTGGGCGCTCTCTCGGCGCCACATCCAGGAGGCGTGGCACTCTTGGTAGCCGCGGGTTGTGAGTGGTCGCCACTTGTGGTTGGTGCTGCTGATATGCCGGTACCGAGCGCGTAGGGTTGCGACCTCTGTTCCGCTCTACGCGGGCTACCGGCGCCGCCTCTTCTTCCTCGTAGGGGCCTGGCGACGGAGGGGGTGGGGTTACGACACTAACTTTGGCCATCTTTACCGCGGGCGTCGCGAGGGCCAGCTTTTCCTTGCCTCGCCTCATCTTGGGCGTATAGGCGAAGGCGGGGAAGGCGGACTGATTAGCCGCTGGAGGGGGGCGGTAGACCCTCTCTTGATTGGCGGCCCCCTCCACCTGTCGACCGATTCGCAGTAAGTCTGCAAAATCGGTAACGGCTTCCCTCTCGATTTTTCGTGCTAAGCCCGGACGTAAGTTTTGGACTGCAATATCCAGCTGCTCTTCTTGAGACGGGGGAAAGCAAGTAAGTTGAATAGGCTCCGTAGGGCCACCAAGTATTCACGGATGGGCTCGTCAGGTCCCTGTGTGCGCAAGGTGATCTCCCTCTTGATGCTGGCTTCCAGATGGTTCGGGAGCCGACAAGGTAGGGCGGCTACCCCTCGTTAGCGCGCTGGGCGGATTGTGGTATATGCTGCTGCTCGGTACCTCCCGGCGAGGCACGTTTTCTGGTCGTGCGTCAGGGGGGGGGGGGGGTATGGACCCCTCATTGGACCGATCGACCTGGTAGGTGGTCGCATCTGCCACTGAGAACCGGAAGCTCTCCTCCCCAAACGAGATCGGGTCCCGATAATGGACACGCGATCGATCGGACGGAAACCCATAGTCCTGCGACTCCGTGGTTCCGAACCGGGTTGACCGCTGGGGTTCGATGGGCTCCAGATGTACCGTCGGCCGGGGACCACTTACCATGGTCCCATAAACGGGGCAACTCACCGCTTCGGACAACGTGTATGGGGGGTGGTCGCCTCGTCCATCTGCTTGTCGATCCCACTCGATCGGGGTATCCGGGAACCGCTGAAGATCGTATATCTTACGAGCCGATCCCGGACCACCTCTATCGGTCCGGATATCAACAATTCGGCTCTATCACACCGGCCGATAAGGTCGCGTAAATCGACTACCCGGTCGATTTCTGCCCGAATTGCCGAAATTTGTTCCGGACTGGCTACTCGTCGCTCCGCTGCCCGAGAGGGCGCGACGTGCGTAGCGGTTGCCTTGTATGACACGGGCGCGGTAGTGCTGGGGACATATTCTGTCGTGGTGGTTGGCGTTAACGTGGGTATCCCCATTACAGGGGATGTAACGGGGGTGTATTCAAAGGAATCCATTTTACTGCAATCAACCCAATCAATACGACACAATTAGGAAAATCACAAAAGGGTAGGGGTAAATATCAGAATCTTTCTTAATCCGCTCGTTCAGTCCTACCGGAAATACTCAACTAATGGAGGGAGAGACGCTAATAGATCAGGTGCTCCTCAAGGACGCGATGTAACTCGAGATTCTACGTCGAGCTACCAGAGTCGTTGCTTGAGCAACCTGATATCTGGCGTACAGCCAATTAATGCAAAACCCCCCCAAAAAAACAAATTTCCCGGAATTACTTCGAACTGTATATTCGTAATATCCGACGTAAAGGCGGTGCGCTAACACGCAAAAAAAAATATATATAAAGGGGACTTCAAAAATAAAGGGAAATTCTGGGTTAAATGGGATTTCAGAATTAAAGGGAATTTCAACGTTGAAGGGGAATTCAAAAATAAAGGGGGTTTTCAAAAAGAAAGGAAATTCAAAAATAAAGGGTCATTCAAAATTTAAAAGGAAATTCAGAATTAAAGGGGATTTCGAAGATGAAGGGGGTTTCCAAAATGAAGGGAAATTCAAAAATAAAGGGAAATTCAAAATTAAAAGGAAATTCAAAATTAAAGGGGATTTCAAAAATAAGGGGGGTTTCCAAAATGAAGGCAAATTAAAAAATAAAGGGTAATTCAAAATTAAAAGGAAATTCAAAATTCAAGGGGATTTCAAAAATGAAGGGGGTTTCCAAAATTAAGGGAAATTCAAAATTAAAGGGTAATTCAAAATTAAAAGGAAATTCAAAATTAAAGGGGATTTCAAAAATAAGGGGGGTTTCCAAAATTAAGGGAAATTCAAAAATAAAGGGTAATTCAAAATTAAAAGGAAATTCAAAATTAAAGGGGATTTCAAAAATGAAGGGGGTTTCCAAAATAAAGGGAAATTCAAAAATAAAAAAAAATATAAAGGGAAACTCAAAAATAAAGGGTATTGCAAAAATAAAAAGGAATTCAAAGTAAAAGGGAAATCCAAAATAAAGGGAAATTCAAAAATAAAGAATTTTTTTTTTTTTTTATTAAGGGATTTTTCGAAACTAAGGAATTTTCCAAAATTAAGGGGAATTTTTAAAATTAAGGAAAATTCAAAAATAATGGAAATGAATAACTAAGGGCAATTCAAACTAACGTAAACTCCAAAATACGGCTTTGAATTCCGGGCATACATAAAGAAGGAAAATTCAAAAATAATTAATATTAATAAGGGCGATTCAAAACCAACGGAAATTCAAACGTACGAATTTGAATTCCGTGTAGTGACTCTTCGTTGTCCGTTATTATTGATAACGAATTAACGGGGTACTTTTTCTATAACAAAAAGATTTTCATACACGGACGCGACTCGCGACACGAAATTGGAAATTTTTTTTTCCTTCTTTCCTTCTTTATTTCCTCTTTTAACGGACTAATTCAATCGCTACACTGGTACCTGTTGGGCTAATCCTTAAGAAAAACAACATTTCATACTTATTTTTATAATTGAATAAAGCTTAACATTAATCATGAGTACATACATTGCACATATATTTATACACCCACAAATATATATATTTATATTGGCATAACACAATTTTACAACAACTCTTTGTTAACTCAAGAACTTCGTTTTCTGGTTGGGGGCGGGGGAGGGAATCCTATATCTTGAAATCGCGAAAGCCGTTATCTACGTTCGATTAGATTTAACAAAAAAAAATATAAATTTTGTTATTAATTGCTATTATTCGCAAGGTGTTCCCAAATCCAAAGTGGAAAACATATTCGAAAATCCAATGAATCTTAAATTCTTAAAACCCACGTATTCGAAACAAATCCAAAATTTTATCCCAACAAAAAAGAAATTTGAAAGTTTCATTATTGGAAATTGGATTTGGGAGATTAAACAGAAAATCCACGAAAGGTTCGAAAATTCGCTTTTATTTTGTTTTTGAAATTTATTTTCCTATTAATTTTCAAAACAACTAATCATTATAAAAAAAACGTTTGAAAATATCAATAATTGATTTATCATTTATTCGTTATTTGCACTTCCGGTAACGCGATTAAAGTAATGATTAATTTTACCGAATCATAAAAAAAAATAATATTCTTAAAAAATTATTCTAAACCCTTAAAATTAACTCCTTAAAATTACGATTAATTTCAATTACACATCCTTATTCGATTTTGTGTAATTTCGCATTTAACATTAATTAGGGTAACCGAAAATTTATTTTTAAAATAACTCGCGATTAAATCCAAGTCCGGTGACTTCGTTCAACTTAAATTTTTTTTCTAACGGCTCGGGGACGGCAGGGCGGGTGTTTGTCAACACCTCGATTTCACCGTGCCAACTTATTTCCTAGCAACTTGCTTTCGTACTTATTTTTAAATACGTAAACAAGTGCACGACCGTTGCAACCACTTTCTAACGGAATTTTTAAGTTTCACTTATTTTTTCTTTATTTTCACTCGCGAAGGTAAAAATCACTAAAACCTCTTTTACTCAAAAATTTTTTTATTCGAAATTCCCGGCGAGTTCCGCCGAACTCGTAACGACTCGTGGGAGAATAAGAATTCACATTTCAAATTTTTTTTTTCTAATTGGGAAGTCAAAATAGATTTTCCCCACCAGGGATGCCATTTGTAACCTCGCCCTTATAAGGACGAGGCAGATTACTCTAAATTTGTCCTAACACACAAAAGAAGAGGGGAACGGGGGCGCGGGCTCCAATCTCGCGACGGCGGAACCTCTTTTAGAAATGACCGGGGACGACACTTTATCCACTCGCGAGAGGTCTATGGGGTATTAATGAAAAAAGGTCTACTTACGTGGGAAAGTTGCTGGGTGGCCGGTTCGCTGGTTGCGTAGCCGCCTGGACTCTTTTCTTCGGTGTTCGTGCACGACGCTGCCCTGCAGATTCGCTGCGCTGATCTCGCCTGTTTTGGTAGCCGGGTCGTCGATTGCACGTCACTGGTGGGTTTTCCTTGATGCACACGGCTCGCGGCGCGAACTAAGGTTCTCCTCTATGGCCTCACAGATACTGACTGACTTCTTCCTCTCTTCTGCAGCGGTGCGCCGTCGGGCCGGCGCGTGCGCGCTCGAGCGATCGGCGCGAGAGAGGGGTTCGTCCGGGAGTCCTAGCTGGGGGACGTACTCGTCAGGCCGATGACGAGCACCGTCCTTGGGGTCTTCGTGGTGGGAGGGGACGACACGGAGCGCTGAAAAGTGCTTCGTGCGTCCCCGTATCGTCTCGGGCTAGCTGTCGCTATTCTGAGAGAGAGAGAGTGATAGGGAGGGATAGAGAGAGGTCGGCGGCGGTGGCCGAGGCCCGTTACTCGGGAACTCTCGAGGCGCACTGCGGCACGACCTGTGGGGGAGGACGAGTGGTGGCGCGCTCCGGTAAAAAGAACCGTTTCTCCTCTGGGAGGGGCGGACTTCGTAGCGGGGTTACGCCCGGCCCCAATAGATGGCGCGGGGTTCGGGAAGCGCGTCGATCTGTGACGGGTTTCGTCACAGAATCATTTTTTTGTTTATTTTTAGGTGCTTGCATTTTCCCCACTCCTGGTCCTGCATCATCCCCGCATTTGGTCCCTGTTTGTACCATAATATAAATTGGTCCCAAATATTTGCTAAGATTAGTTTTCAGGTGTCAGTGTAGCGTCCGAAAAATACTTCGAGTGCGACATACAAACGCCTATTTCCTTTTTTTGGTCTCGTCCCGAGAGTATATAAAAAAATCATATAGTCGGTGAAAGCCTCTCCGGATTCCGGGTTGCCTAAACTCCTGACGCGACGTAGAAAATCGTGTCACTCCGAACCCGGAGACTTTCAGGCTTTAAAGGACTTGTCGTTTCATTTTTTTTGCTTTTTATTTTGCGTTCGTTCTTTTTATCCTTTTGTTTTTCCTTTCTCCCCTTTTCGGGTTTGCTTGCGTTTTCTCTATTTTACCATTCCCCTCTCGTACTCGTGTGCCATACAATGGACCCCTACGCACATCGCCTATTCCCCCTCCATTTTCTCCTGTTCCCATGTCAACCGTGATAACCCGTACGACCACGTCGGTCAGTGTTGCCATAACCTTCCCGTCGCCATCCTCCACCTCCGCCGTAACGTACGTGTCTCCGTCGAACGTTGCAGTGGGGCGTGTAGCCAATGCGGCCCAGATCGACGTGATTCGGAGAAAAATCGACGCCATTGTTGACCTCCGTGACCTCATTGGTACGTGTGACCGGGCGGAAATCCAGATTTCCGGCCCGATGGAAGCCATACGTGACAGGCTAGTGCGACACACACTGTTGCAGAGGTTTCCTGACACCGAGGTCGGCTGGGACCCAATAATTGACGGGAGGGGCGATAGCCCCCCGTTCACGTTACAGGAGGCCATCAGCTGTCCAATAATAGGGAGCCTTTTGAACGGGTCGTTCAATGCTACCCAATCCCGACATCACGGTCATGTAGCCCAAAACCCTAATCCGCGCCTTGAAGCATTCGCGTTTTCACAGACCCAACTTCCTTCTGACCAATCGCGCGCGTTTTATCGCGACCCCCTCACCTTCGAAGAAGGAACTGCCGATTTTTCAACCCCGGGTCAATTCCCCCCTCAGGGGATTTCGGCGGAAATAATGCACCCTTCGCTGAGCCTAGTGCAACCGATGTCCCCTCAGCGCTGGGTGACGTCCTCCCTAATTCGCAACAGACATCCTCGCATCGTGTTCCCCTGACAAACCCTTTTGGTCCTCAACCTACATCCTCATCCCTTCTCCCTACGGATCATCGCCCATTCGAGGTGAGCAATTCCCGTTCCCAATCCACTTACCACCCTCAAACTCAATCATTATACCCATCCTACCTTCCACCACCCCCACGATCTAATCAACCACCCCCTCAACGATCTCAGCCTCCATACCCCCCACCTCCCGCCCCCATTAGGCCGCATCGCCAATCCCAACTGTCCCAACCCCCTCAACCCTCTCAACCTTTACAACCCTTTCAATCCTCTCATACCTCTCAGCCCCGATCATCAGACTCCTTTCACTCCCAACTACCCGAATTCCCGTATTTTCAACCACAACCACCTTCTCATCCATGTCAACCCTATACACCCTACCCCCCACCTACAGCTTTCCCCTACCCTCAACCACCTTACATTCCCTACCCCCACTAGTCCACTTTCGCCTACCCTCCACTTCAATATGCCACCTGTCCCCAACCTCCCCCTCACCCCCATCCACAAACCTCCCACTTCCCTTTCTCCACGGCAACCAGTGAGTCGAACCCTGCCCCCTCCAGGCCAAACCTTAGTAGCCAATCAAACCCCTTTGCCCCGGCCGTACATTTCCGGATGCAACGGCGTTGCTGCGTACCCCTCCAATTAATACACCGCGAATGGAGACCAGGAGACCACTCCCTCCGCCGCGACAACCACCCCCACCCCTACCCCAGCCCCGCAAACATCAACCCCTAGACTGCGAATTCCAACGCTGTCGGAAATAGCGCCTAGGAATCGCCCCACTCCCGTGAACAACACGTCCCCCACCAGCACCGCGGTCCGCTGTTTCAACTGCAAACAAACAGGACATGTATACCGCGAGTGCTCACACCCCCTGGGGTACTTCTGCAGAGTCTGCGGTTACCCAGGGCGTGATAGTAATAATTGCCCCGTTTGCGAGCTAAAGGGGGGGGGGCAGCATTCCCCAGGCCCCCCCTGGACAGTAGCGGACCAAACTCTACCTCCCCCTCCGAATCTTTCGCGTCAGTAGAGCCCATAACTCCAACCCCGATGTCACTACACGATGCGGATCCCCGTCCTTTCCTAACCCTGTCCATAAATGGAACACCGGTTCGTGCGCTCGTCGACACGGGAGCGACGAAATCATACTTAAGTTCGGTACATCTAAGTCTCGTGGGTCCCTTTGTCAGGGATGCTGACGAGCAAGTTCGCGTCGCAGATGGGTCCCTAGTACCCCTTGCAGGGTTAGTTACTCTCCTCTTGACACTCGATGGTCAAGTGGAGAATTACGATATCCGGGTGGCCCTCCTGACCTACGAATGTGTCCTTGGAGTGGATTTCCTACGCACGTTCGGTATCAGGATGGACCTGGATAATAATTCCTGGAGCAGCCGTAGGGGCGTCGCCCATTTCCTCACCGAACGGAACGTCTCTGTGGACGCACAAACGATTTTCGATTGTGTGGGGTTGATCGCTCCCTCCCAGGAGGCCCATCCCCGTCTGCAGCGACTCCTAGCCCGCTTTTATCGTCCCGGACATTCACCCTCCTTGGGCACGACCCACCTCACCCAACACAGGATTCACGTACAAAATCATCCTCCTATCCGCCAAAAAGCCCGCCTACTTTCCCCCTATATGCTCAGGGTCGCGCAAGATGCAACTGATGACATGCTCCGGGAAGGTGTCATCGAGCGAGCTGAAAGTCCCTGGATGAGCAACCCCGTCATCGTGCGTAAGTCCAACGGGACTTTTCGGTTCCGCGTGGATTTCCGCGATGTAAACAAGATCACGCGTAAGGACGCCTACCCCCTCCCCTCCATGGACCGGATTCTGGCTGGGCTGAGTCATGGTCGTTGCATCACAACACTCGACCTTAGCCAGGCCTATTTCTAGGTCCCTGTCGAGCCCCGGAGTCGGCCGATTACAGCGTTCGCTGTCCCGGGCCGCGGCCTCTTCCAGTTTCGCCGAATGCCATTCGGGCTGACGAAGGCGCCTGCCACTTTTCAGCGCCTGGTGGACCGCCTCATCGACCCGGCATGGGAGCCCCATGTATTTGCGTATCTCGATGATATTATCATCGCGACGGACGATGAGGAGGAGCACTTCCACTATCTGAGCCTCGTCCTGGCGGCACTACGGGATGCCGGACTGGAACTCAACCTCGAGAAAAGTGAATTCTTCCGCGATGAAGTCAAGTACCTGGGCTTTGTCCTCAATCGGGAGGGGTTGAAGACCGACCCCGACAAAACTGCCCCGGTTTTAGAAGCTGCGTCGCTTTTTGGGAATGGTGGGATGGCATTCCCGGTTTCTCCCCAATTTCTCCCGAGATCGCGTTCCCCTAACTAGATTACTCACGAAAGGCACCCCATGATCCTGGGGCGATGAGCACCAAGAAGCCTTTGAATCGCTTCGAAAATCCCTCGCCCAAACCCCCGTCCTGAAACGCCCTAACTTTGACCTTCCCTTCACCCTTCAGACGGATGCGAGCGACTTTGCTCTCGGCGCAGTACTTACGCAGGAGGTCGATGGCGAGGAACACCCAATCTGTTTGGCTAGTAGGGCGGAGCGTAAGTACACTAAGGCGGGGCGTAAGTACACGGTAACTGAAAAGGTGTGCCTCGGAGTACTTTGGGCGGTGAAGAAGTACCGACTGTACATCGAGGGCACTCACTTCAAGGTTATAACCGACCACAGCAGCCTCACCTGGCTGCGAAATTTGCGAGATCCGACAGGTCGATTGGCCGGCTGGTCCTTGGCCATGCAGGGCTATGACATGAAAACAGAACACCGTTCCGGTCATCTTAATGTCGTGCCCGACGCTTTATCCCGGATGTATGAGAACGTTGAGGAGGCCCTGTGTGCGATAGGAGAATCCGATGTTTACTAAATATGTCGAGGTCAAACCACTTCGCGCAGCCACCGGATCCGCGATCATGACCACATTCGACAACTTGGTCATAAATCGATGGGGCTGCCCCCGATATTTCCTCACGGATAATGCCAGTCAATACGACAATAGGTGCATCCTCTCCCACCTAGAAGAATTGGGCATCACCCCAACCCCTATTCCCCCGTACCACGCCCAGGCGAACCCAGTCGAACGAGCCAATCGCACTCTAAAGACGATGATGCGCTCATTTGTGTCACATGACCACCGCGAATGGGACGTGCACCTTCCTGAATTGGCGTTCGCCATGAACACCGCCGTCCAATCGTCTACTCAGATGACCCCTTCCTTTTTAAACTACGGCCGCAATCCAGTCCCTACTCGAAACCTCCGTAAGGAGACCCTCCCAACTCCCCACTCTCTTCCCACTGACCCGACGTTCTGGAATGACCGGGTGAAACGGTTGCCGTTGATCCACGACTGGGTCCATCGAAATCTGGAATTGGCAGCGAAACGCCAAGCCAGATGCTACAATCGGAACCGCCGCAAGATGGAGTACCAAGCCGGTGACCTCGGCATGCGTCGCGTGAGGTTCCTTTCCTCCGGTGCCCAGAAATTCGCCGCAAAGCTGGCACCTCGGTTCAGTGGACCCCACCGGATCACCAGAGTCGTATCCCCCTTGATATACGAGCTCGAAGATCCTAACAGTCGTCGAAACCCGCGAGCGCACATCAAGGATCTGAAACCCTATAACGCGCCGGATGACGACAGTCCGCCGGAAATACCCGGGGGAGGGTTACCCGATCTGTCAACCCCTCTACCCGCGGTAAGGCCGACACACCCGAGCGCCACTTACTCCACTACCTCCCCGTCCGAAGAACCTCCCCACGCAGGGTTCGTGCTCCGCCACCGAGGCAGGCCACGCAACCCACCCTAAACCCCTAATTGTTCCACACCCACCCCACCTCCAGATCTTCCCCAGCTAGAACCGGTAGCGCGTCGGCGGGGTCGATCCTTGAAGCAACCGGCTAACGCCTCGCAAGCTTCCCCTAAAGAAATCGTCAATGCACCGAAAGCACCCAGGCGTCCGAGACGACCGCGAAAGCCCGAAGGACAACGGTTACCGGCCACGTCTGCGCCATTAACCGAACGGCGCCCAGGCCTTCGTCCGCGTCGCGCATAAATAGCTGCACTGACACCTGCATATACAGCACTATGATGCTGCCTATATATCTTGCTAATAGCATTTGAACGTAGATAGAGTATTTGTAAACCCGATCCCTTCCTTACCTATGCTGATTATGATGCCCCTTTCGTTTCAGGTTTTCCAGGATGACAAGGAGGAGCAAGCGCACTCGCTGGGCGCGAGTGCCCCTGCACACTGTTTTCCCCAACTTCTCGGACTCAGAAGCGTCCGAAGGGGAAGACCTCCTTCTTGATCTACCCACCAACCCCTCCATTTGCGTAGATCCCCCACATCTATTCCCGCCCCTTCCCCAACCCCCTTCCGAGGCCGCCGTTGTTGGAAGCTCCCACGGCCTCATCGGTGAGTCTCGAGGGCCCAGTATTATCTTTGCGTGTCCGACGGCAGAAAACCCAGTGCCCCCGAACCACTCTGGGTGAAAGCCCATTCGGCTCGGGTACCAAGTCTCCGGTGACACCTCCCCGGAAAAACCCCGCCTACGGCGTCCGCATGCGCCATTAACCCCGGTGAAGCAGACCCCCACACCCACTCACCTCGCTGACTCTCCACCCACGGGTGGGCCGGCCATCCCCATTGACTCTCACAGTCCCTCCAATCCTTTTTGTGAGGAAGATAGGGAGACACAGAGAGTTGGACCACTTTTGACGCTCGTGATGGGTCACGAGGATGTTCCCAATCGCATCCCTCAAGCCCTATCGCCAGCATTTACTCCCCCCTCCACACCGACTCCACCCCAACAGTCCCCCATTGGAGCTCGACAGCGTGAGCTCACTGATACCAGTACCCGCTTTGTTGACCAACCCCCCTTCTCAACCACCCTTCGCACCTACACCGCGCTCTCACTCCCAATCTCTCCCCATGGAAACTCCTTGCTCTCCTCCCAATCCGCCTATCCCAACCCTCCCACATACCCCTTGCCTAACCCCCTCTAGTCCTAAACCTGCCCGTCGCGTCAGACCTGCTCGCGGTGGACGCACGGCACGGCCAATCCCAACCCCCTCGCATACCACTGGCCCAAACCCTCTTCGTCCCAAACCTTCTCGGCGCGTCAAACTCGCTCCCGGTAGACGCACCGCACCGCCTCCCCCAACCCCCCCCCCACATACCCCTCACCCAACCCATTCTCGCCCCAAACCGTCTCGTCGCGCCACCTCTGCGGGCGGTGGACGCACGGCACCGCCTATCCCAGCCCCCCCCCCCCCCCCCACATACCCATCGCCCTACCCCCTCTCGTGCTGGATCTTCCCGTCGCGTCTCACCAGCTCTCGGTAGGCGCCCGGCACCGCCATCCCTCATGTCTCTGAGGATCCCCGCAGAGATCCGGCGAAAATGTACCCAAATCCCCCCTCTCATGGGGACTCCGGTCCCCCGCCCCGCAACTCTCTCGTTGGGTGGACCACCCAATCGAACCACCAATTCGTGTCACTCCTCTTGCCCTGTCGCCGCGAGTCACGTGTGCTGCGGACGTCCGCGCTCGACTACGGCGACCACTCCTCCCCGCCGGAACCAGTGCCCCATCCGCCCCCCGCCACTAGTGGACTCTCCTATTACCCCGTCGCTGGGTTATCCCTTTGGAATCCCCAGACACCGTCGGGAGTCGCATTACACGAGGTTGAACAACCCCCCGACGGGAACCCCACCAAGGGAACCCCCCGCTTCTGGGTGTAGCCGCTTTAGACTCCCTCCCGGTGCCTCCCGCGGACCGCTGGCTCCCGAATAATGGGGCGAGGCCTCACACGCTCCCGCCTCCGAACCTGCGCACCTCCGTTGAGATCTCGGACGGTATCAGGGAGCTAATGGCCCACCCAGAACAGGGTCCCGGTCTGACCATCAATATCTACCTATGGTAGTCCTCCCTTTCTTTTTGTTTTTTTTTGTTTGTTCCTGTTTTCTTTTGATGCCCCTCCCGCCTTGGTATCATCGTTAGGTCATTTTATTTTTTTTGTTTTGTTTTGTCTTGCTGCACTTTTCCTCCCGTTTTCCACCACCCGCACTTTTTTATCATTATCTTTCCTCTTACCCCTTGCCACTTCGTTATAAAACCTCTACCTCCTGTCCCCTCCCCGGCCCTTTTCCCCGCGGACGCCGCGACACGCAACTTCGTTCTTGGATTCCTTAGCGAGCAGACGTGCGTTGTGAATCTGTCTCTAAGAACCAATATATTCCGAAATATTCGAATTGTGCTCTTCGAGTGCGAGTCGTCAAGTTGTGACTGGGGATTCTGTGCGCAGAAGAAAACCAGTGCTGGGATTCTTTTTAACCAAACCAAAGAAGGTGGAAAATTGATTGCTCTATTGCTGCTAATTTGTTGCTCTAGTGCCGATTTTGTCGCTCTCAAAAAAGAATTCGTTTAGGATTACCATGTTTAGATAAAACTACCAATCCTTGGACGAAAACCAGGGCTTTTCCAGCTAGTTTTATTTGGGGTTGATGACTTTGGATTCTTTAAAGACCTCGAATTTAAGGATAGGGCTGCATTAAATAAATGAACACATTTTCTCTACTCATTTACATATGTATATATACCGTATGGATATACATAATATTGGAAAAATATTTGTTAAAAGATTAAATTAAAACGAGGAGGTAAAACATAAGAAGTTCTAAAAACTCAATTTTCTTCTCCTGAGGAACTACCCTCTACAGTTTCAGGATTCAATTTTTCGATCAGCATCGCTGCATCCTTCGGCAAAACTTTTCTGGGTCTATTTTTAATTGGGCCTGATAAAGTAATTTTTGGGTCTCCGTAAAGCGCCCACCGATTGAACACGTCTTCATTGGTCGCAATTCGTGACGTCTTTCTGGCATGCCTTTGTCTAAATATTTTAAATATTTTATGGCCTGCTTCTAGGACCTCTTCTGACAAAAGGCCTAAGGGCAGACTACCACTCTGAGCTACGGATGGACTGTGGATCAGGATTTTATGAACACTCGGAGACATGTAGTACCATCCATACAATTGTACGAACAAGTTTGCTGTCTGAGTACAATACTCTTTATACAACTCGAAGTTTATTTTTCTCCACTAGCCATTGCGAAAAGAACGATAGACAATCGGTAAATTAGTTTTTCACTAATGCCTGAAGAATGCCAATGCTTATAATTAATGTATCCTTTCAATCAATATAAGAATATCATGTCTTTGCAAGAATAACTTTCCAGATAATTTTTTGCAACGGAAATATTTTTCAATTTATTAGCCACCGAATGAGTGATTTTTGGATAAGTTCTGCTGATAGAAAGCAATTAAAAATAAATAAAATTTGGATAAGTTCTGCAGCATGTCATGTTTCTAACCTGCAATGCAATTCATAATTATTGCATTTACTTTTGTGTGCTTGGGATGCTTCCCTTTAATTTGAAAGAGCATAATGATACGAACATTTTAAGACCTTAACCATTGTTTTACGATCAGCCAAATTTTGGCCATTCATGTGGGCCGGTTGACGTGAAACGTCCCATATATAATAAGTAAGTCAAGATAGGAATATGTTTTTTACAACAATTTTTTAGACTTCAGAACTTGCAGAAAACCGTGAATCTTATAAGCCGCACATTCAAACTTTCCGAATGAAGTTTGCTGTGCTTAGTTGGAAGGCGAATGATACTATAATAGTAGGTCAAAATAGTTTAATTACAATTACGAGAGCAAAAGCAATTTTCACTTTCTTCAGCCGGTCATATGGCGGCAATTTTTTTTCTTGTAACCGCGCATAATTCTTCACTTTATTTATTCACAATTTCATCGTAAGGGATTCGAATTTTTCTAAGAAATGTAAACTTTTTTTAAAATGCCTCTATCTTGTTTTATTTTTCTATGATTTTCATATTTCCTGTTTTGTTAATTTATATTGCATCTATTTGGACAAATTAATTTAATAACATATTTGATAAAAAATTTTTGTATATTGACACTGTTAAGAAGCATTATACACTTCATTCATATTAGTGTATTAATTTGACAAACGTGGTATATGCTGAAAAATATTTCCACAATATGAGTGTATCCATTTTCAAAGCTGGGGGTCAAATTGAATAAAGTTCACAGCGACCCAAAAGATCCCCGAATAACAAGTTTCGAGCGAATCTAAGCATTTTTTTTTTAAAGTCCTCCGCCATTTTGGATGCCGCCATTTTGAATTTCGAGAATCCAGTACGAGATTCGAATTCAGCGACCCAAAAAACCCCCGAGTAACAAGTTTCAAGCGAATCTAAGCATTTTTTTTAAAATTCAACCGCCATTTTGGATGCCACCATTTTGAATTTCGAAAATCCAGTACGAGATTCGAATTCAGCGACCCCCAAAATAGCTTAGAGCACCGGAAACTTAAACAGCCATGATTTTAATTTTATCGAAAAGTGCATGCTCCGATGAGCTGTTTGGAATCAGAGAAAAATGGTGACTTTGAGAACGCACAGGTCAGCGAATATTCAAGATATCAAAAATGCGACTTCCACAATGATACTACAATCATTACTGAGTATTTTAAAAAAAGATTTATCAAGCTCGGTTAACAATTCGCGAGGGGATGGTCCATCAAAAAAATTGTCCGCAAAACCTTACTCTGATTCCTGCGTGCGCCGCTCCCTTGCCGCTTCATTCGGCATGCTTTTTCTCCCGTCTGCGTCTCTTCTTCTTGCAATACCCCTACTCCGGAGCATAGTTTCTGGAACTACGACCGAGTGGTCTCCTCGCGGCGCGCCAACGCCCACACAGCGCTCCACTGACCACCTCGAAAATTTTTTGTTTGTTTTTATTTATGTTAATTTTTATTTTTTTTTCGTGGTTTCGCTAATTTACGATTTTTTTTCGGAAATTTTTTGTCTATCGCGCATTTTGTCACTCAGCTACTACACTACGCTCCTTTAAGAGCAGGCTTTTTGAACATTTTTGGGAAACTAACAAGTTGGGCCGCAATGTGCTGTCGGTACGTTAATTCGCGTTTACTATAGTCGATTGAAGTTTCGTATTTTGATGTATCCGCGCTACAATTTATAAATTAGTTGTTGAAACTTATTGTTCGTTTCATATACCGTGCTCATACAAATTTCTGAATAACTTTTTTTTTTATTAATTTAAGCCACACTCACTTTTATTTTCTGCACATTGTTTCCAATGATTTTAGCCACAATGAATTTTACACTTGTTTGATTGAGATAGTGGACTGTATTTTGCTCGATATGGTTTGAACCGTGTGTTCCAATTTTCTGAACTGACATTCATTCTTTTCGACCACCTTACATTAAATTATCGCGCATGTAAGGTAGGGTTCCCCACTTTCGCATTTATAATAATTACACAGCGTTATTAATAATACTTAAGCTACATACTTGTACGAATATATTAACAAATTTATTTCCCGATTACACATACTGCCTGCCTTGAATACTAGTAGTGTGGCTAAGCAGGTTCTGCCGCCCCCACCCTATCTCCCATCGATGATAGTGTGATGGAAAAATTGGACAAGTGGGCCGTAAGAAGGTCAGGAGTGAAAGGAGGTTATTATAAACAATTTCATTTATTGTTATTATGAGTTGCGAAAGCTGTGAAGGTCGAAAAACATAGGTAATATATTGCGTTACATTGTATAATGAGAAGAGAAGGTAAAGGTCAACGAGTATTCATTATTTCATTAGATAGTGTTATTAATAAAATGTTTTTACATTATCGTTGAAAATGACGTCTTTCTAATGCTTGATCTTACAAAATTCAATCAGAGAGATTGAAAAGTGATTGCCGTTGCACATTAATATTGCTATGTGTCGAAAAACAAATTTTAAAAGTCGCCTTCATTAAAGGTCAGATATTGCTACATTAGAATCGCTTATCCGTGATTATGTGGAAATACATCGATTTGTTTTCCCAAAAATGTCGAAATTGTATACAGGTCCAGACGCGTTTAAAATCATTAATCATTGTAATAAGGTCATTGTACAATTTCTTCAAAGCATTTCCTCCTTCCCAAATTTCCGCAATTCGTGACGTAATAGAAAGGAGGCAGCCCAATTCAATCATTCCAATGTAGTATTGCCGTGTGTGGACTGTCGAAAAACAAACCTTAGAAGTCGCTTTCATTAAAGGTCAGATATTGCATCATTATATTCGCTCCTCCGTGTTTAGGTGGAAATACATCGTAAGCTAGGAACCTTATTGAAAGCGAAAGTAAAATGACCATTTCCTTGTACGTCCTACTATCATCTCTCTCGCTCTCGCATACTCTTTGGTAGACCCATTAACATTAGCAGTATACCGTTTTCATGGTCGTCGATTATCCATCGATCACTTGTTCACCGTACATTTGTTTTCCCGAAACTGTCGAAAATATATACAGGTCCAGACGCGTTTAAAAGGTCATTGAACAATTTCTTCAAAACATTATCTCTTTACCAAATTTCGACAATCAGTGACGTAAGAGAAAGGAGGCAGTCTAATTCAAATATTCCAATCTCATAATTTCTATGATCACTCTCGCTCTTGGATACTCTTTGTTAAATTCAAGAACTTTAGCAGTGTACCGTTTCCACGATCGTCGATTATCCGTCGATCACTTATTCACCGTACATTTGTTTTTCCCAAACGTTTGAAATTGTATACAGGTCCAGACGCGTTTGAAAGGTCATTGCACAATTTCATCAAAACATTATCTCTTCACCAAATTTCGGCAATCCGTGACGTAAGAGAAAGAAGGCAGTCTAATTCAAATATTGCAATGTCATAATTTCTATGATCACTCTCGCTCTCGAATACTCTTTGTTAGATCTATTAACATTAGCAGTATACCGTTTTCACGGTAGTCGATTATCCGTCGATCACTTATTCACCGTACATTTGTTTTTCCGAAACTCTCGAAATTGTATGCAGGTCCAGACATCGTTTCAAAGGAATGTCGCGTTCCTGTGTCTATGTTTGACAGCACGTAAGCACCTTTATTTCAAATATAGTATTTCTACATCAATATGGTAGATGTCAAGAAGATTTTTCGTCATGGGAAGAGGCCTCGAAGAGGGTTTACAACACTCTTGAAGAAGACGTTACTGAGGATCAATTTTGCATCTTCATTCGAGAATCCATCGAAAAGATTGAGAAAAACAATTCATTCTCACATTTCCAATGGGGTGAAGATATCGCTGGAGACAATTATTCATTGCTCACGGTACATAGGGTTACAGCTTCTGACAGATTAATTAGCGCATCTCACTGATCTAAAATACAGACAAAACCGTAGAGTTCCTGCACCCAAAACTGCTAAGACTATTTTGAAAGTAATGTAGAAAAGCGGCTAAGCAAATCTCAACGTGTTCAAAAGACCTAGCGCCGACCCCCTAATATTGTTATAAAAATTCATTTTTCTCGATAAGTGAAGTTTCTTCTTGACCGACAGTAGATCAATTTTACAATATAATAGGTTCTTGGCTTATTCGGTCGGTGTGTACAAAATAATAAAAACGACAATATTTACGTCTCTTCTGTCGATGTCAGCCCTCGTAAGAATTCTTTATTCACTAAAAAATATAATGTACCTTAATTTTGAAATAATAAATTAATTAACGTATTAACATTGATTTAAATATTATGACAAAACCATACCATATATGTAGACTTTTTTTGTATTGAGTTTGGTGGTGTGTTAATAAGCCATTACCTGTTGACAATATATTTATTTACATATTTCAAAAACAATGTAAAATAAGATTATTTAAAATAATTGATTTAACGGGAAAATGACGTTGCATAATGACGTTACATAATGACGTTACATAAATCAGAGAAATAAATTGTTTCACGAACTTTTAGTGAAAATTTTTACTTACAGATGGTTAATATATTTTAGGCTTAATCCATAAAAATTGCGTTGTGGCTAACTTATTAACTATGCACACCATTACAAAATTGTATAAGTTTTACTGAAAATTAATAAAAGAAGAGAGAAAAAATGACGAGAAAAACGGAGGAATTTCTATTAACTATCATTTTTCAGACTAGTTAGTTCGATTTGTCAAGTTCCTCATAAAGGTTATTTACATTTGCAGGAGTGTGCCTGAGCATCGATGTGGACCTCTGTGAATAATAGTATTACTAAGTCACTCAATTTGAATAATATGTGTTTAGTTACACCCGAGAAAAAACTTAGTAACAATATTAAACGTCACGTTCTTAATTGTTTAACAGAATGTGGTAGTTAACAGTTAAATTCGAGGTCTCAAATCTAATGTTAACTGCGTTTTTTTCTTCTCTCTTGATGTACAAATTTTCTAGATCTTTTCGTCTCATCCAGTTCTTTTCGGAGGCGAGTAGTTTTACATTTTCGAAGTAAAAAATGTGTCCAGTTTCAAAACGGTATTTAGAGATCCCCGTTTGTTTATTCTCCAGTGTTAAAATATTATTTCTGTGCTCTCTGATTCGTGTGCCTAATAACCGACCCGTTTCACCAATATACACTTTTCGGCAATTTTTGCAATTTATTTGATAGACCACACAGCTTTTTTTCGTGGTGTCAAGTCGATCTTTATAAGGTTTAATACCTCCTAAATTCACATGACAAGGTTTGTACACCACTTGTATTTTTTCTTTTCTTAGGACAACTCCAAGTTTTTCGGTGATTTCTTTAACGTATGGTAAACTTGTCGTGATTTTAAAGTTGTTTTTTGAGGTATTATTTTGATTACGAATGCCGTGTAATCTATCCGATATAAGATTGTGTACGATTTGAGGTGGATAACCATTTTGTAATAAAGTCTTTTTCAACTATTTTGATGTTATCATTTTGGAATTTTTTATCTGATAATTTGCTAGCCCGATCGATTATCCCGTATGCGACACTAATTTTGTAGCTCATAGGATGGCTAGATTGAAAATGTAGGTATCTTCCTGACCATGTACTCTTATGTTACCAATTGGTTAAGTTGGTTCCATTGTTTTTCCTTATTAACTTTAAATCCATAAAGTTCAAAGTGTTTTGTTGTTCTACTTCTAATGTAAATTTGAGTCTGTTCTCAAATTTTACATCAGAGTTAAGTAAAGTTAATAATTGATCATCCTCGTTTTTGGGATTGCCGACAAAATATCATCGACATATCTGAGGAAAAAGGGTAAGTTGAAATTTAATTTAGGTATGCATTCTTTTTCGAGGAATTCCATTATTAAATTTGCTAGAAGAGGTGATAAAGGAGAACCCATTGGGAGACAAAACGTCTGCTTGTAAGTATTATTATGAAAATTGAAATATGTAGTACTATAACAAATTTTGATGGTCTCAATAAGCTCTGCTTTTGGAAGTTTAGTGAATTTTTTAATTTCTTGCCAATTTTTAATGATTACTTGTACAATTAATTTATAGGAAGTATTTGTGAAGAATGAGACCACGTCCAAAGAAACTAATTTATATCCTAAAGGTATTCGGCATTGATCAATTTTTTGTTTAAACTCCCAGCTATCTTTAATAAAATCGTTCGTTTTTCTAACGACGTTTTGTAAAATAATTGTCAAAAATGTTGAAAGTATGTAAATTTGCGAATCTATTGTAAAGATAATAATGCGTAGTGGGTTCCCCTCTTTGTGTAACTTTGGCAGCCCATAAGCTCTTGGTGTCATACCATTGTTCGTTTTCAGCCCCCCGCAGGGGAATTGTGGAAGAGAGCGGAGCGGGTAACTCCGTCCGCAAGGAAGAGGGAGGGGTCGAAGCGCCCGAACTCGAAGAGGAGCAATGCTTTTGAAAGAGCCGCTTCTCTTAGCAAGTTTTGAGAACTGACGACCTCACGGACCCGATCGTTCGGTTGGTCTGTTACCGTCGAATGCCTTATGGTAAAACGACTCGAGATACCCACCGTACTGGGGAGCTGGGGTGCGGTGTCAAGCTCCTACCACGTGGGTTCCACACGGGGGAGCGCTTCGGCGTGCCGCGTCCACCTGGTAGTCATCCGCAAATAGGGTTGGATTCTGGCGGGCCGTGGCAACGTTAGAAAGGTTCTCTGAACCAACAGAAGCATCACGGCAGGCAGCTTGTTGCTAATAATTTGGGAGCCGACTTGTTGTTCCTTTTTCAAGGTGCACAACCGGCGGCGTGGTGCATCACTCAAATATGGCCCCATCCCCCGTGGGGGGGGGGGGGGTGTCCTAAAGCCGGTCGGCAGGTGGGGCATCTAAAATCTAGGTGTTCGTTTTCAGACATTTTCCATCTTTTTCAGAGATGTTATCCTTTTTGATCCAGTTGTTAATTAAAGTGTCAATTTTCTTAATTGTGGTTGCAGTGTACTCATATCCGGAGGTCACATATGTATCTCTATCTGATAAAATGTTGTTAATAATTGACAATAAGAATATTTAAATAGTAATAAATCTCACATAATACGAACAGCGTGTATTAAAAGGTATAATATAGAACTGATGGAAAAAGCTAGCAGTAATTAGAAACAGAGAGGATGACACGATTATTCCCTGTGCAATTATTTATTCATGGTATTTACGTGTTTTCATGAGGTTCGAACCGTAGCCATACGAGTTTGGACACGTGGGTAATGTAATTAATCCGGTATGTTTAAAGAGATTGCAGAATCTGTGTATCGCAGAATTAAATATGCGGGTGCATCGTAAATGCATGGATTCATCGTAGGTTGCAATGACACACTTTCTGATATGAATGGTTATGAAGCGATTACAATTGAATATGAGGTTCTTGAAAATTGGCTCTAGTTGATAGGTAATCTTATTATCGCCATGCAAAAGAATATGAAAGTGAAATTATTCAATATTACCGCGCATCTACTGCAAAGCGAAAGCAATCTTGAGGTCCCGAGATTTCTGATTCTTGAAATACCTTAGTAGGTCCATTGTGTGCCTGTTTGTGCTACAAGTCTGTAATCGATTTCGTCAAGTGTCCCGTTTGCGAAAAGTGTTTTAACGAGTCTTGCAGAAGGCTCTACATACGCGGCAAATCGGAATCTGTGTGTTGCGTGCGCTCCTTGTCGCACTTACTTCTTCCGCCGCCTACCGTCGCAACTACTGCTGTCGCGCGTGACGTATCTCTCCTCGCGCTCCCTACTCCGTCCTCTCTTCTTCATCGAGTGCAGCCGCTATTAACACCGTCGCGACTATTTTCGGCTAGTTCCCTCCCTCCGCAAGTATTATCTGTTTCGCCTACCTGACAACCAAAGCAGAATCTTGTTAATCAATGTGTATCAAGCAACGTGTCTTCGTCCGATTCTTCGTCGTCTCTAAAAATTTCGTGTATAAATATAAATTCACTGCGTGTCATCTGCAAGATGTGGAAAATGAGTTAGCAGACTGCACAACACACATCCTGGCAGTCACCGAAACATGGATGCCACCGCTTGTTGATTCATCGTGTGTTGCCTTTAAAAACTATAATTTTGTCCGCAATGATCGGGCGCTGCGCAGCGATGGACAAACACTCTTTATTTTTGGTGGAGGTGTCGCATGTTACCTCCACAAATCTTTATCTTACACTATTCTCGAGTGCTCAGTACATGAAAGCATTGACACCCCAGAATATCTTTTTTTGGATGTCAAATCGTCTTCAAGAAATTTGTTACTTATAGTTATATACCGACGCCCTCATGGGCAACTTCTCGCGGAATGTATAGTTAAGTTTAATACATATATTTCTAAATATAAGAACATAATTGTAACAGGCGATTTAAACTGTAATTTGTTAGAGAATAGATTTGATTCTGTATATCTCCAAAATTTTATTCAAGACTATTCGCTTTTTTCTGTACCCTTTGGAACCACCCATTATTCTTGTTTTTCTTCTTCTCAGCTGGATGTTATGCTGGTCGATTCTTCAGATAAAATTAAAAGTTTTTCTACGTCTCCTACTCCTTTTGCGGCTGGTCATTGTCTTATTACGATTCAATACGAATTCACGAACCTCAATTCCATTCCACAAATTATCACATATCGTAACTTCGCCAAATGCGACTATTCTGCTTTAAATAAAGATCGTTCAGCATTACTTCAACTTAAATTTCCTCATCTCTTTGCTTCCGACCACACACAACTTCAAACAAATTCGCAACTACACGGTCTAATAAACTGCGTAAATAATTTTTACGAATGTATTACCGAAGTTTTATATTTACATGCGCCATTTATTACAAAACGTATTTTGCACCGCGCTATTCCGTGGATCACACCTAGTATACGAAGTAGGATTAAGGAACGCGACAAATTGTTCCTGCGTGCGAAACGAACTCGAAACCTGCGTCTATTCCAGGAATATAAGAATATGCGTCGCGAGATTAAAAATATCTTAAAAGCGGCCAAAAATCGTCACTTAGCCGAACTAGTGCTCCAACAAACAAGCACGAACAAACTCTGGTCTTGCCTACGAAAATTAGGACAGCAGATCACAAAATATTTAGAGATGAATTGTATACTGCATCCCAAACAATGTGGATTCCGCAAATTTCACAGCACCCAAACTGCCCTATTACACCTTATGGATGATGTACGTTTGGGTATAGATCGTGGGGCAGTTACTATCTTGGTACTGTTCGATTTCTCAAAAGCCTTTGACTCCTTAAACCATGTCGTGATTCTAACCTGCCTTAGAGACATAGGCTTTAAGGAATCAATATTGAGATGGCTGCATTCTTATCTCATAAATCGCTTTCACACAATAATTGGCCTGGATGGTTTAACATCTAATCCTGCGTATACTACTTCCGGCGTTCCACAAGGTTCGAGATTAGGCCCCATATTATTCATTATTGTTATCAATACCTTATTCTCGAGACTTAGATACTGCAGACACACTGCCATCATCTTTGCTGATGATACGCAATTTTATCTCTCGACCCCGATATGTCATCTAAATGAAGCAATATTAACAGTGACATTGCTGAGCTTGTGAGGTGGTCTCATGATTATGGGCTCACTTTAAATACGCGTAAAACTCAGGCCATCATCCTAGGTTCACGTGAGAATTTAGCCGTTATGAAAAATCTCACCATACTACAAATTATTGTCGGGTCGGATGGAATACCTTATTCACATGAAGTAAAAGATCTTGGTGTTATAATAACAAACGACCTAACATGGAATCGCCATGTTAGTACCATATCATCTGAAGTACATAATGTTCTTTACAGGCTTAAATTTCGTGGTGCTTTTCTTCCACCGCAGATCAAACTCACACTCGTCAACGCCTTAGTCATCCCACACCTCGATTACGCATCTTTAGTTATAGCCGATTCAACAGCATATCTTAACACTAGATTACAACGCCTTCAAAACATCGCCCTGAGGTATGCGTATCGCCTGCGCCGGGATGAAAGACTTGCGCCGTATCGTCAGAAAGCCAACTGGCTACCCATAACATCTAGGCGACAGTACTTTCTCGGTAGCCTCACTGATCAAATCATCCATACCTCCCAACCTTCCTACCTTGCTGACAGATTCATTCCTCTAGACCATTCCATTTGCCGATCTTCTCGCTTTCAATCATCTCAATATCAACATCCAATTCCTGCACCAACATCTTTGCTCACTCTTTCCGGATCACAGCCATACAGTTTTGGAACTCCCTGCCACGCCGCCTTCACACATTTACATCTCTCGCAACATTTCGTACTAACTTATTAACATATCTTCTTAAGGCTGATCGACCGTAAGTTTGTTACGTTTTCTATTTTTATGTTTTAACTATGCGAGCGACTTCTAATCAAATTTACTACTTACGTGTAGCTAAAGTGCAATTTTGTTAATTTTTATTTACAATGTAATATATATAAAGATGTATAATGTGTTAACCGCCTTATAGCAGAGATTATATAGTTTTAAGGTTTAAGTTGTATTGTGTATCGCTTATCCTGACCGAAACATTGTAACGGCAGGATATTGAGTTGATGTATCCACGGCTCGTAGTGGCCCGGACACTAATAAATAAGTCTTCAATCAATGAATCTCTCTCTCTCTCTCTCTCTCTCTCTCTCTCTCTCTCTCTCTCTCTCTCTCTCTCTCTCTCTCTCTCTCTCTCTTTCTCACACACACATAGTCCCGTCAAATCGTCGGAAAAAAGGCAGTAACCTTCCAAAAAATCACCCAGTCCATTTTTTTTCATTTTCCTGTAGAAGGTTGATAACTGAATCTAAGTTTATGTTTTCGGGATAGATGAAGCCACCGTCGCGCCGCCATGTTGAAAAACGTCTGTTTATCATTTTTTAAAAATATCTCGCTTTAGATGAGTCGTACGATCAAAATATGTTGTATAAATTTTGTTCAAAATTAAATTCTCTACAATTTTTGTTTGAAACTTTTTTTCGTAAAATTGATATTTAAACAAAATTAGGAGCTAAAAAATAAAAAATGCTTGTTTCTGAAATTGTTTTTGCGAATTATCTTGCCCCGGCGTCATTTTCGGGTAAAAACAGTTAGTTTCAAAGTTGTAGAGCACAAAATTTTGTACAATTAAAAAAAAATTATTTAAATCGGACAATATTTGACTGAGAAAAGCCAGGCAAAAGATGTCTTGTCCAGCATAGGTGTCGGGAATAGGCTCTATAACTTTAAAATAAAATTACCCGTACTATTTCCTTTCCTTTTTCTGTAAGAAATTATTAACTGATTAAAAATTATATAAAATCCCCTCTTATATACAAACCGAAGTTTCACTTCATTTGCGAGAAACAAATCAAGCGTTCTATTTTCTAAAACAGTTGAATAGCGCCGTGAATACTTGAAGGACATGTGACCGATTCGCCGATTTCTCAATTTGAAACAGTAAAAACTACTTTAAATTATTGAATATTTACTCATTATCGTTTAAGATATACCACTCATCATTTTTGTCGTAAGCCCGTATTCCAATTTCTAATACGCATTAAAATTCAATCTTCCTTTTTTGATCGCTGGTAGTTCAAATTTTTGACAACTCTGAAAACATCGAAAACGCGATAGATCGACGTGAGCTTACTTCAAATCCGTAATATCCGCGGTCAATTTCAAATTACGTTCAGAACATTCTTTCGAATTGGCGATGTTACAATAACGCGAACATCCCGCCCGCCTTCGTCTACCGGACGAATTAGAGTAATGATACTAATCGTAATTATAATAATAATAACTTTATTGTCCTTATAATAATGACAAACAAAGCACTACAAACTACTAATCAATCCCAAGAGGCGAGTCACGGCTTTTGAATAGCTGTATTATACATTTCCGCATTTAATTATTAATTACAAATTCAAAGTTGAACATTTTTATCACCCTCGTCAATTTGCAACGGACAAAGTCCAGATATATGTCGAGGAAACAAGGTGATCGCAGTCTTTATTGTCGCAACCCGGACCAAACCATCCGAACCTGGATGCACTTCAACAATCCGTCCTAGTGGCCACTTCGACGGAGGATAACGAGCATCCCTAACCAAAACCAGTCTACCAACACAAAAGTTTTCCCTGGGATCTCTCCACTTTTATCTCTCCTGCAAATGGAAGAGATAATCCGACGACCACCTCTTCCAAAAATGATTCCGAATTCGCTGGAGCAACTGAAATCGATCTAATCGATTCTGGGGCACGTCAGGTACATCCGCATCTGGAAGCAGATTCGAAGCACCCCCAGTCAGGATGTGATTTGGCGTCAGCGCTTGGAGATCGTCGATGTTGGAACTCAACGCTCCCAATGGCCGTGAATTAAGACTGGCCTCGATCTCAACGAGAACTGTCGAAGTTCCTCGAATATCAACATATGTACCCCAACTACCCTTTTCAAGTGGTACTTCACCGACTTGATTCCAGCTTCCCAAAATCCTCCATAATGTGGAGCGAGGGGAGGAATAAATTTCCAGTCAGTCCCGTCATTAGCCAGGATTGATGCAGTCTTCTGATAAAAATCGGAAGCACGCTGGAATATCGCTTTCAGATCATTATCTGCCCCCTGAAAATTCTTTGCGTTGTCGCTCCAAAGTCTACTAGAGACGCGTCTCCTACCAACAAATCGACGGTATGCATTTATGAACGACTTTATAGTTAGATTACTGACCGCCTCTAGATGAATTGCCTGCGTGGAAAAACACACAAACAAGACGATATATCCTTTGTACGATTTATACCCGCGTAATGCGTAATCAAGCCCAGCTATTGAAAATGGCAATGCCGAGATTACCCGATCCGCAGGTAGATCGCACATTAACTGCTGCCCTACTTGTGGTTTCACACGCCGACAGCTCACACACGTACGAGTTGTTGATTTTATTAATTGATTTCTCCCTAAAATCCAAACCTGCCGCATGACAATGTTGGAAGTCAATGTAGGCCCTCCGTGCAGACAGAGTTTATGCGCAGAACGCACATATAGAGACTGAGAGCGGAATCCCGAGCTAAAATTGGAGGATGTTTCTGATCGAAGGAAAGACTAGAATGCGATAATCGGCCTCCTACTCGTAGATTGCCATCCTGGTCCAGAAACACGTTCAAAGCACTGAGCCGATTACGCAGTGGCAATCTCTTTCCGAATTTCAGCTTCGAAATCTCGACAGCAAAATTGCTTGATTGTGCAAGACGGACAACGATACCGCGAGCCTCAGCCAACTCCGAGGAAGTGAGAAATGGAGGAAGTTGATCCTGTCCATGCTTACGCTTTCGCAAATTGAGGAGCGGACGTCTACAATGAGCAACAACCCTAACTAAACGAGTCAACGATGAGAATCGTGTTAACAACTCCGGTTCCGAAGGTAATTTCCGAGTGTGATGAGTCTGCCGACCTTCAGCCGGCTGCGGCCACTTCTCCAAGGCCTGAGAGAGCCATGAAGGTCCACGCCACCAAAGCTCATTTTCCGACAGCTTCGCCGGCTCAGAGCCGCGAGTCGCCAAATCCGCAGGGTTCTCACCAGAAGGTACGTGTGCCCATATGGCTAACGGTAACTCGGTTTGTATATACGACACCCTATTGGCAATAAACGTTTTCCAATGACTTGGATGCTTTCGCAACCAATTGAGCACGATTTGGCTGTCAGACCACGCATAAACCGGAATAGAACTTAGGAATTCTAACTTCTGAATATAACGGATGAGCTTTACGAGAAGTGCTGCTCCACAAAGCTCCAAGTTAGGAACACTAACTGTTTTGACAGGCGCGACTTCGTCTTAGCAGCCAGAAGCGAAACGCTAAATTGACCGTTTCCCTCATCGATCCGCAAGTAGACAGCAGCAGCATAAGCTCGAGTAGATGCGTCAGAGAATCCATGGATTTGATAGGATCGCGAATCCGTGACGCCCAACCACCGATCAATTGATAAGTTTGGCAAGCTGGACAAAGACGAACAATATGCATGCCATCGCTCACGAAATTCTTCGTTCAACGGAGAGTCCCAAGCACACTTCTGGATCCATATGTCTTGCATTAAAATCTTCGCTGTGACGGTAATTGGAGAAAGCCACCCCAGAGGGTCGAACAGGCGTGAAATGTTTGAGAGAATAGAGCGCTTAGTCGAAGCTGCCGACATCTCCGCAATATCAGTGACGTCAAATCTACACTGATCCTCAGCAGAGTTCCAACGAATTCTCAGAGTCTTCACTGAGGTATCCTCATCAATAAGCTTTGACAAACCCGGTTGGACATTTGAAGGAAGAAGATCTGGATGATTGGCCGCCCATTTATCTAGAGAAATGCCTGCCGATCCCAAAAGCTCGATAAGCTCAACCCTTTTTCGCACTGCCGTAGCAAGATCATCTGATCCAGCGAATGTGTCGTGTCGTCTACATATGTCTCATTTTTGAGACATTTAGCGCCAAGCGGAAATCTCTCTCTCCTTAATCGTTCACTAACTGCAATAGCGTACGAATGGCTAAAAAGGGAGCACAAGACGTCCCGTAAATGATAGTAGTCAATCAATAATCAACCTCTACAGACTTAGCGGTTGGAGCCCACACGATTCTCTGAAGGTTTTGATCAGCATGGTTTACCAAAATCTGTCGGAACATCTTTACGACATCTGCTGTAAACGCGAATAAATACTTACACCAATTAAGTAAAATCAATGGTAACTCGCTCTGTAGCGAGGGTCCTGGTTGCAAAAATTGGTTCAGACTCAAACCGGATCGAGTTTTTCTGGCACCATCAAATACCACTCTAGTCTTCGTCTGGAAGTTTGAGCCCTGCGTCGTCAACGCAAAATGCGGCAGATACCACACATCCTCTTGTGGAATCTCCGGATCTGAAATTCGCGTCATGTGCCCAAGTCGCTCGTACTCTTCCATAAACTCCCTATAAGATTTAGCTAGCCTTGAATCCCGTGCGAAGCTACGGTGCATACTAGATAAAGACCCTAGTGCCATACGTCTAGTTTCAATTCCACCAGCAGGCAGCCCTGACTTTAGCGTAAGTCGCACTTCGTACCTACCCTGTGGATTACGAGTATGAGTGTTCCTATATAACGACTCGCAAGCCTCATCCTCAGGCTTTAACTTAGAGGACGATGATGGTATGTCTTCTAGAGCCTAGAATCGCTGCAGAGTTTGTTCCAACTCGTGATCCACAGCACAGGGCAGTACTTGGGCTTGCGTAGGATGCACTGGCCGCTCCGCCCGCCGTGAGTTCTCCGCCTGCAAGGCACCCGAAATTATCCATCCAAAGGCAGTATTCTGAGCTGTTAAAGATGAGGAAGGAAATCGTTTCATGTCTGAGCGAAGTAACTGTCTATATACGTCAGTTCCGAGGATGATGTCAACTTTTTCAGAGATAACAAATTGAGGATCCGCCAGAGTAAGCCCTTCAAACTGTTTGAGATCAACCTCAGTAACGTTATCAGCTGGTAGTTGTGATGTTAAACGGGGGAGTATCAGAGCGTCCGCTCTGAGCTCGAAAGTTGATTCCACACCGGACCTTAAAACGAGTGATGTTCTCGAACGCGCAGTACCCGCTAAACTGGCCCCGAGCCCAGATAAAGACACCTGAGTGCGCACCTTTGGGAGTCCCAACAACTGCACTATCGACTCCGACACAAACGAGACTTCCGAGCCCTGATCTAAAAGAGCTCAAGCATACGTGCTATCACCATTTGGACTTATAACCCTCACCCTCGCGGTAGCCAGGATAACCCTTCGCAGTGAGAAATGAATACCTGCTGCATGAAGGCTCACCGCAGCAGAGTTTGAATTTGGCCTATCTCTATGAGAATTATTGGGTTGCTGTGACCCATCATGAGAGGCTCCCTGAGATTTGAAATGCAGGAGCGTGTGATGTTTTCCCTGACAGAGTGAGCAACGTCCCGAAGAAGGACAAACATTTGCTTTATGCGATCCGAAACAATTGAAACAAACTTGTAACCGTCTGATAATCGGAAGCCGCTCGTAAGGAGTTTTATCCTTTAACTGGAAACACTTGGCGAGAGAATGTGCACCAGCGCAAAGGGAACATTTCGTACTACCAAACGACCGAGAATTACTAGCATGGAAAATCTTACGATGCTGCGGCCCCAAGGTAGGTGTAGAAGCAGGCCTTTTATCTGCTCGGCGGTACCCTCTATCATGTTAAGGGCTTGAGCCCTTCTCTCCACAAACTTTAAAATATCAGCAAATGTTGGAATCGAGCCAAGCGAGTCGTATTCCTCATCGTCCTCATCCTCAACCTGCAGATTTTTAACACTAAGTTCAGCTTTCCACAGCTTCCGAGACTCGGGATCCAAACGACCAGATAGTAAAAAGACGATCCAAGCATCCCATTGTTTAACCGGAAGTGTTAGGTTCGCTAATGCTCAAATTATTCGTTGAGCCTCATCGACAAAGTTACGCAGCTCAGAAGCGGACTCTTTTTTCAAATGAGGAAGATTCATCAATGACGTCAAATGCTTATTAATAATAAGCCGAGGATTGTGATAACGGTTCTTCAACGCTCGCCAAGTGCTTGGATAATTTGCATTAGTTGTTGTAACTTCCTTAATTAGCTGAGCAGCTCCGCCAGTAAGGCTTAGCTTAAGGTACTGCAACTTCGTGGCATCAGATAAACCAGGAATATCATGTACGAGAGAAGCAAAAAGATCGCAAAAATTTACCCAATCTTCATATATTCCGGAGAACGTAGGTAGCGGAATGCGCGGAAGTTTCGCAACACGAGCGTCAGATCCTGGTGCCGGAAGTCTACCATTGCTTTCGGGCTTGTCGAAAGTAGCAAGAAGAGTTAGAAATTCGTCGAGTGCCGTTTCGTATACATCCTGAATGCGTTCGAACCAGTTATCTGTAATGTAAGCGTCTGTCTCAGCCTCCTCTCTCACAATGATCTCGGAGTGGGTTTGTCGGACGTCTACCCATAAGGCCGTAACCGAGTCAATTCGCGCCTGCACGATAGACCTCGTAAGTGATTCCCGTGGCTTAGCATCCAGACGAACGCGGGTCCTCTCAATTTCATTCTCCCGAGTGGTCTGCAACGCTATCCGCTTTTTAAGAGTTGTGGGAGCCATGAAGCAGTCGGTTACCTGACAATACGAAAAAGTAGTAAATAAACGGCAGAATCGCAAGCTTAAAATGAAAATAGCAATCGCGGATATCACTTAAACCTTTAGAAGACGATCAGCACTCTAAATAACCGCGCAACCGCGCCGAATATCTCCCAGGTGCGTGCCAGCAGGAGCGATTATAACTTCTCACAGTTCCTAACCTCGTTTCTAACCTCTCAGAACTTTCTGATTACAAATAACGTAGGTCCGAAAATTGACAATCCCGTTGGGCTATAAAGATTTCTTCTTTAGTAATTCGGAACATTATTATAAACATTCGCATGTACATAAGTAGCGACATAACATATCAGTCAATCCAATCACTCACTCCTCACCCGGAGCACCATGAACGAAAGAATCCATTTGTAAGTTAAAGGCGGAAGAGTTCCAACACAAGATAAGACTGAGTGAGGGACTGGATTGAAAGAAAAACACTTACATTTCGCGAAAAAAATATACCACTTGCTTCGGCGTAAAAATTCTCGCGGATTAGAGGGAAAAGCCGTAGCAAGTGAAAGTTTTTATTGATTAAAATTGACAAGGTTTACATGATTAAATAAACAAGACATTTAACACAAATCGAATGATCATTCGCCACATTATACAATTTGAGAGCTCTCTTACCTTATCTAATACGCAACATCAAACCGCAGCTTCGCGCCACATTCTTCGGGGGAAGCCGGGTCTGCAGGGAGGCGCAGAGGGGGGTCAGCGACCTGCCACAGCGCGCCTCGACGTCTCGCAGGATCCAACGCTGTGGCCCGGGCAACAATAAACGTTGCCGCGTGCTGCGCCAGCCCGGTAACGAATCACTCCGAACTGCGGACGTGGACACCGTTACCCCACAATCCTATAACATCGTATCGCGACAACACAACGACACGCCTTATTTCGCTTAAGACTAACGCGGAGAAGCTTGTCGTAAGCCCGTATTCCAATTTCTAATACGCATTAAAATTCAATCTTCCTTTTTTGATCGCTGGTAGTTCAAATTTTGTAACAACTCTGAAAACATCGAAAACACGATAGATCGACGTGAGCTTACTTCAAATCCGTAAACTCCGTGGTCAATTTCAAATTACGTTCGGAACATTCTTTCGAATTGGCGATGTTACAATAACGCGAACAATTTTAAATTAGAATAATTACTGATTTGGCTACATGCTCATGGTTTTGGATTAATAGAGCGGTACTTTTTTCGCGCATTTCTCTGATGCATTTCTACCGAAAAACACTATTTTCAAATAGTAAAAAGTAGTGAAGCGAGATAATTCGCAAAAACAATGACAGCTTGACGGTGGAGCGCTGTATCTCGAAAAATGTATAATCAGTTAATCATTTCTTACAGAAAAAGGAAAGGAAATGGTACCGATAATTTTATTTTAACCCTTAGTTCCGACTCCTATTGTAATAAATTTTCCTCCCACTACCTGGGTCAATTGAGTTCTACCGTTTGAAATTTTTTTTTAAATTGAGCAAAATTTTGTGCTCTACAACTTTGAAAACAACTGTTCTTACCAGAAAATGACGCCGGAGCGAGATAATTCGCAAAAACAATTTCAGAAACACAATTTCAGCTCCTAATTTTTTTATAAATATTAATTTTACAAAATAAAGTTTCCAAAAAAAGTTGTAGAGAATTTAATCCTGAACATACTTACACACACACACGCACACACAAGCACGCGCACACACACACACACACACACACACACACACACACACACACACCCGCGCACGCACGCACGCACGCACGCACTCTTTGCTACTTCCCCATATTATAGGCTTTGTACCTGCAATGCATGGATATACGTCGTACCTTTTTCTCTAGATCGTTGTATCTCTTCGTCAAATCCTATGAATCGGAAATCAAATCAGAGTGTAACAAAAACAGATAGTTTTCACGGTCACTAGATCCCTCTGGTTATCTTCCGATTTTTACAATTGAATAAATCTTTTCTACGATATTCGATCTAATTGAAATGTGCATAGATGAATGAATACAAATTTTGATCCATTTATAATGTAATGGAGCGTGCCAAAGATCTCTAAAATAAAAAATGTTCAGTAATTAACTTGACATCGTTTAAACAATTAATTTTTGTATGTATATTTAATCGCGATGTACTGCACTCTTAAATCAAATACTTAAAATTATTACATTTTAAAGTCCGTCTATGCATAAATCTTACATGGTCTAAATCATCTTATCTACACTACATCTTTCTTTCTGTCAATGGAAAAACAAATCGAAAGGCGACAAAATATTTATCATTATGATAATAACGAATTTCTTCACATTAGAACCGTGTACAATAGCCCATATAAGGTCACCTTATTCATAGCGAATTTGACTTTTGAACCGTCTTCTTTAATTGTCGACAGTTCTCTCTCTCTCCCTCTCTCTCTATATCTCATATTAGCTACCGATTTGTTACATCTATACGAATACACTTACATCAAATCGAGTCGTGTGCACATCCTTGTGATGTAACATTCACACGACTATGGAATGAAATTCATTCTGAAAACCCAACAAGTGCTAAGGTAAATGTATTTTAATACTAACTAACGTTATACCTCTTGACATGACTATTTAATTCCGTTTACAATACTAATTTCGAGAATCACACTGCACGAAACGTTGTTATATTTTACAGAGTTTTGTTCCTTCCACATTGTAATCGTAATTAGTTAACTAAGTTATTCACGTAAGAATACTATTGTTATATGTAGGTATTTTGTTAAATATATTGGCATAAGGAAAATGTCCTGTTATCCATCATACCTAGTGTAATAGAAAAAGGCACAAGTCATTATATCAATAAATAATTTGCATAGTAATAAATTAACCTTTAAAAACTTCTTATGTTTTCGCATCATGCACTAAAATTTCAAATTATTATTATTAATATTGAATCGTTTATAGAACTGATGTTTTCGTACATTATCACAGAAAAAGACTGCTTCCATATATGAAATAAAAGACCAAACAACAATTCAACATGAAGACATGAATAGATTAATTCTATTTAAATGTGCGCATGTGATTCCGTAAAACATTAGACATTTTGAAAAGAAAAGTGAAAAATTCTATCTTACTTCATGTTTCATTTCGGCAGTCCAAACACATCGGTACATAAACACACTTTTAATAATGATTAAATATTTTCCTATATAAGGGAGTAAATATTCAACGATTTTTTCATAAATAATGAAACAATTTAATATATGCGACCATTATACAATTTTACTAAAACAAGCTTAATTGCGGTGTTTTGGAAATGTTGGTCACAAAAGTATGAATATGCAATTAAATGAATAATTTAATACACGTATCTCTATCATTACGTTCAATTGTATAATTTTTTAATATTATAACACGTACATATTTACAACATTTGCAGACTGTACGTCAATCTTTTCATTATCACGTTTAGACTAAAATGTGCGTCAAAATTGACTCTCGCTCGTCATTAATTATAGACATCTAGTACATCGCAGATCGGAGCTTTGAAACACCTTTACAATACGTTGTATATTTTCTTAAATCTGAATGCATACACGTTACTGATGACAATAATGCTTCTTTACTTTCATCTTGACCAAAGGTGCAAACGCAACAAATTGAGATTAGTACCATTGCCAGTGTCTGAAATTTATTACCCACATCTATCAAGGAGTTTCCTAAATTATAGGCAAAAGCATTCACAGTTATTAATACGATTTTTTATAAGTCATAAGTTTGCTGTCGACTAGATTCATAATGAACATATTGTCTAATGTAGATGGTAAGTATCTGATTCCTTATCTTACATTTAATTCCTCACAATATTAAATATGTACCCTTCAAAATATGGCGTTTTATTTTTGTTTATTGCATCTTGCAATATATCTGCTCGCACTCTCTATATTCCCAGACAACCAGCTAGCTGCATATTGCCGCATATAAGGGAAAAGTCAGGCGGCGAATATGTCGGCAGAAATACGGAATATGCGACATCACGCAGACAGCAAATTTGCTGTAAATCCTCCGCTGCCGACTAGTCTGCGGCGATTCTGACGCATTTCTACCGAAGCGATTAAAAGGGTCGGCGAAGGGATTAAAGGCGCACGAACACGGATTTAATCTCTTCGGCAGAAACGCGTCAGAATCGCCGCAGACTAGTCGGCAGGGGAGAATTTACAGCAAATTTGCTGTCGGTGTGATGACGCATAATCGGTATTTCTGCCGACATATTCGCCGCCTGACTTTTTCCTTATATACGGCAATATGCAGCAGATCTGGCAGTCTGGGTTGCATTCCTTTATTTTAATATTAATATGTATTTAAATATTTCACTTCAAATACTGATCCTACTGTCTTATTTCATATAATGGGCACACTTAAACGAGTAGAATATACGAATCATATGTACTTTTTAAAGTTACGCTCTAGCTGCTGAAGATATTAATTCAACCCTTACTAATAGTTAATAATAATTTTATACACATTATTACTTTCCCACTATTACATTATACTCTCACTAATATTCTCCTAACATCATATATCTCAATCGTAATATTCACTTTCAAAATTTATAATTATTTTGAATTTTCCATTATATCTCATTAGCTTTCTTATATATATAATTCTATTCGTATCGCCTCTGCTAACATTCCTCATACTATTAATGTTCCTTAACTTCATTCATATAGTTTCAATATTTCCATAGCAGATACCTTTCGACTATGGCGTAATCGTGTAATATTTATATTTTAAATATAAAAATTACAGTTACTCCAGATATTAACGAGCAACTTACTAATAATTAAGACAGACAATCAAAGGACATAATTTCTGTTCTTTCGGCCGTCGAAGACTTGGTCCTTTTATTTGTTTACGGCATTGTGTGAGTTGGTCAATTACTGTATAATACCTACATACATCATTTATTTGACACTTACATTATTGCTTTCTCACACACAAAAAGTATCATAAATTGCTGCACGTTTGCTGACAAGATTGTGAAATTATACTTAAGGGTACCCTTCGGGTCTATTTTTTCGAAACATTCGATTTTTCAAGAATACCATATTTGTGTACTATATACATCTAGAATTCATGTAGGAATACTTGTACCTCGATTATTGACCGAGTATAATTCGTAAAGTCGATTATCAGGTAGTACCTCTGAACGCGCACAGAAGGCGTTTCGGCTAATTCTGCTTCGCAAAGGTTTCCCTCCGATTTCCCGCCTGTTTCACAGGTGAGGCTTGGTTCTCACACGTTTCTCGCATTGCATGAGAACAGTCGAAGATTTGTTTATGTGTAAAAAGTGTGCGTACTGGCAAATATAACAGTAAGATAACGCTATAGCGATGGAAAGAAAAAGTGATAAACAACAAAACGTGAGACCAGGTCGTGAAAAAAAAAGTCGTTTTCGTGGTAATAAGTATACGAGTGAACGAGATAATAGTCAGACCAGTGCATCGGCTAAGAAAATTATGAAAAATGATCCCAACTTCGAAGTGCACGTTGATCCGATGTTGGAGTACTCCATAGTAAACTTCGCTTTGTTTAGGACTTTGCAAAGCATTCTTATATGCAAAAGTTGCAAAAAAGATATAAAATTTTCAAAACGTGCTGAAAAGGGCTTGGGATTCCAGTTAGTCGTTCAATGTAAATGTGAATATTTTACTAACATTCCAAGCAGTCCACAAATTGAATCATCGTATGAAATAAATCGTCGGATTGTATTTTGAATGCGTATGATTGGTGTTGGCTTTCAAGGTTTATGTAATTTTTGTGGACTTATGGATATAGGCCATGGAATAAGTAAGAGCACTTATTACGATTTAATAAGTACATTTCTATAGCTGTAAAGGCTGTTGTAAACGTAGTCTTTCAAAAAGCAGCTGAAGAAGAGAAAGAAAAAAATAAAAGTGCTGGTAACATCAAAAATCGTGTTACAGTTTCCGGCGATGGCTCTTGGTCTCGACGAGGCTTTTCTTCCCTTATTGGCTTGGCGAGTATAATTGGAAAATACACAGGGAAACTTCTTGATGTTTGTGTGAAATCAAGTGTGTGCGCAGGATGTTCGAACTGAAATGACAGAAATAAAGACAGTATCGAGTACGATGCTTGGTACGAGAATCATCAGGAAACATGTAGCATTAATCATGGAGGCAGTGCTGGATTGATGGAAGTCAATGCTATCATTGAAATGTTTAAACGATCTGTAAGCTTACACGATATTCGCTGGTAAAAAAAATAGTCAAGATTGCAGCCTACTCTGCTGCCTGCACATTTAATCAGGGCTTTGAGCCTTTATTAAAAATCATGGAGGCTATGGGAATCACTATCGGCAGAAACGCAGTGGAACTCGCGCAGCGTCGCGACCGAGATCGCATCACAACTTCTAACCGTCGCAGCCTGGATTCTACAAAAGAACGCAGAACTGAGTTGATCATGAAATCTGCACAAAACGAGTTATACGAAGAAACCGAAGGCATAATATATGGAGCTGGCATCGCTGATTGAGCGTAAGACACTTTTTTCACGATCATACTAACGATTATGCGAACAAAAACTTTAAACGCGCTTTTCTTAAAACAACGTTTTTCGAGCTGGCAGACACGATTTTGTAAAATCTGTTTAACCAATCGGGCTGAAATTTTCAGGGATTGTTCAGAACACGTGTAGTTTTGGTCCGTAGTAAAATCATAATTTTTTGGTGAATTTTAACCACCATTTTCTTATCATTTTAGGGGTGAAAATGGGGTAAAAAAAATTAAACGGTCGCCATTTTATTTTTTTTTCGATAAAAACATTTACTTTTACTACCTGCCATAGCTACAAACATATATTTTAATAATCTTTTTGGATTTTTTGTTTCAGACGTTTGGAACTGAAGATATCGTGTCTGCCACATTTTTTGAGCCACTACTGAAGCCGCCATTTTGCCGCCGCACATGCGCGAAAAATTACAAAAAAAATATTTTTATATTCTCATTTGTAAGTTTAATAATTTGTGAAAACTTGAAATAAATTGAATACATTTTACTATGAAAAAAAATTTCTTGAAACAACGTTCAAAAGACCCGAAGGGTACCCTTAACTATTATGATTTTACTTATTATATTTTAATACCGTAGTATTCTTACGTGAATAACTTAGTTAACTAATTACGATTACAATGTGGAAGTAACAAAACTCTGTAAAATATAACAACGTTTCGTGCAGTGTGATTCTCGAAATCAGTATTGTAAACGGAATTAAATAGTCATGTCAAGAGGTATAACGTTAGTTAGTATTAAAATACATTTACCTTTGTACTTGTTGGGTTTTCAGAATGAATTTCATTCCATAGTCGCGTGAATGTTACATCACAAGGATATGCACACGACTCGATTTGATGTAAGTGTATTCGTATAGATGTAACAAATCGGTAGCTAATATGAGATATAGAGAGAGAGAGGGAGAGAGAGAGAGAGAATTGTCGACAATTAAAGAAGACGGTTCAAAAGTCAAATTCGCTATGAATAAGGTGACCTTATACGGGCTATTGTATACGGTTCTAATGTGAAGAAATTCGTTATTATCATAATGATAAATATTTTGTCGCCTTTCGATTTGTTTTTACATTGATAGAAAGAAAGATGTAGTGCAGATAAGATGATTTAGACCATGTAAGATTTATGCATAGACGGACTTTAAGATGTAATCATTTTAAGTATTTGATTTAAGAGTGCAGTACATCGCGATTAAATATACATACAAAAATTAATTGTTTAAACGATGTCAAGTTAATTACTGAACATTTTTTATTTTAGAGATCTTTGGCACGCTCAATTACATTATAAATGGATCGAAATTTGTATTCATTCATCTATGCACATTTCAATTAGATCGAATATCGTAGAAAAGATTTATTCAATTGTAAAAGTGCGGTGACCATCATACCTTAACTTCTTCATCATCTCAGTATCGTAACTCGCAAACTATCGACAATGGACACGTATGGGACTGTCTATCCTAATCTCGAAAGGAAAATCGGATGATAATCAGAGGGATCTAGTGACCGTGAAAACTATCTGTTTTTGTTACACTCTGATTTGATTTCCGATTCATAGGATTTGACGAAGAGATACTACGATCTAGAGAAAAAGGTACCTGAGTGCAGTTATTTAAGGTGTCTTGCCTCCCGTTCGGGTTTAAAACACCCCCCCCCCCCATGGGGGAATGGGGCCAAATTTTAGTGATGCGCCAGCACCGCTGGTTGTGCACACTTAAAAAAGATATACAACAAGTCAGCTACCACATTTATTAGCAACAAGCTGCCTGCCTTGATGCTTCTGTTGGTTCAGAGAACCTTTCTAACGTTGCCATGGCCCGCTAGAGGCCAATCCTTTCTGCGGTTACTGCCTGCACGGACACGGCACGCCGTAGCGCTCCCCCGTGTGGAACCCGCCGGCAGGGGCTTGACACCGCACCCTAGCTCCCCAGTACGGTGGGTCTCTCGAGTCGTTTCACGATCAGGCATTCGTCGGCACAGACCAGCCGAACGATCGGGTCCGTGAGGTCGTCAATTCTCAAAACTTGCTAAGAGAAGCGGATCTTTCAAAAGCATTGCTCCTCTTCGAGCTCGGGCACCTCGACCCCTCACTCTTCCACAATTAAATTGTGGACGGAGATAACCCGCTCCGCTCTCTTCCACAAGTCCCCTGCGGGGGAGAAAAAGGTACGACGTATATCCATGCATTAGAGGTACAACGCCATATGTGGAAGTAGCAAAGAGTGTGTGTGTGTGTGTGTGTTTTTTTCCGAAGCGCCGATAGAAAGCTTTACCAGCCATCCCTGCCGGCCGGTGCCAGCAGGAGTGCGGGGCTCCCACCCGCTAAAACCACCTCCGCTCAGACTGTGATTCCCCCCTCGGAAACCGCCGGAAGGCATTACTTCGAGGGGGACAGTCTTTGCCTCAGTAGGCTCTCCGCCGATGTTTTGGCTCTTCGAGTCTAGGCGATGTTGTTGCCTCTTCCTTCTTCTTCTCTTCTGATGGCATTCAGCCTATCGATGATGGAGGTGGCGACGATGACCACCGCGTCCCATCCCTCCTGTGAGGCGAGCAGACATTCCCCAATGCCCTCAGGTGTTAGTGGTCCTCCTCCCGAGATCCGGAACTGTTCCCGTTCCGCTGCAAATCTCGGACGGTGGAAGAGGACATGGGCCTGGACACCAGGGCATGCCGGGCACTCCGCGCTTTGATAAATGCGGAAACGATGTAAGTAGCTGCGAAAGCAGCCGTGCCCGGTGAGCACCTGGGTGAGATGAAAGGTGGTGTATCCGTGTTGTCTGCCCGTCCACTTTGTTACATCTGGGATGACTCAGTGGATCCACCGCCCCGAATCCGCTGAATCCCATCTTTTTTGCCACTCTTCTATGGTCCTCATGGACCATTTGTCGTGGTTCGGATCCTGGTCGCGGATGTCCTGCCTTATACACCTGCCTTCGCGGTGTACTGCTGCCCTCTCCATAGCAAGAAGGTCTATGGGAGGGAGTCCCGCGACCACCGAGAGAGCAGTGTCCGATACAGAACGGTAGGCGCGGGCCACTCTTAGGGCGGCTGTTCTATAAGTCCGCCGATAGGTGGCTCCGTAGCTTTTATGGATGTTCATAGCATCAGCCCAGATCGGTGCCCCGTAAAGAATAACGGAGCTTACTACCGATGAAAGGAGGAACCGTCGCGGCTGTTTCGCCCCCCCCCCCCATATTGGGCATGATGCTGGAGAGCGTACGAGCCACTTTGGAAGCCTTTGCGCCTGCGTTCATCAGGTGTTGTTTGAACGACAGCCGCGCATCTGGGGTGACTCCAAGATATCTAATAGTGTCCAGCGTCCTGATCTGCGTATCTTCCACCGTGAAGGTGGCGTATACCCTTTTCTTTGTTCGAGAGATTAGCACCGCCTCCGTCTTCTCAGCCGCCAGATCTAACCCATGGTTGCTCAACCACCTAGCTACTACCTCGATAGCTTCATCTCCGCTAAATTGCACCTCGTCGATGGTCTTCGCGACGGCGATCAGTGCAAGGTCTTCTGCGAAAGCTACCATGGACACCCCGTCTGGAAGGGATTGCCTGAGCAGTCCGTCATATAAGACGTTCCAGAGCAAGAGTCCCAGAACCGAACCCTGTGGCACGCCTCCCGTGATGTTGTAGGAGTGCCTCCTGTCATCGGTGTCATAATACAGGGTTCGGTCTGTTAGGTAGCTTGAGATGGCTTCTTTTAGGTAGAGAAGCACCTTCAGATCTTCGAGTGCCTGCATAATGCAATCCCACCTGGTCGAATTGAATGCGTTCCGAATATCCAGGGCAATGATGGCACACATGCACCTGGTGTTTCGGCTGCCACTGATGGCATCCGTGGCTATTGCTTTCACTCGGCCGATTGCATCGATGGCTGATCACCCTTTCCGAAATCCGAACTGGTTTTCGGAAAGACCTCCGGCATTTTCGATGGCTGCTTCCAGTCTGGCACAGATAACCCTCTCATATAGCTACCCGGAGATGTCAAGCATGTAGAGCGGTCGGAATGAGAATGGGTCGTCAGGGGGTTTGTTTCCCTTAGACAGCAGCACCAACCTCTGTTCCTTCCACTGCGCCGGGAAGCATCCTTCCTTCAGGCAAGAACTGAATGTCAATGTGAAGATGGTTGGTACATTCAGCGCTGCGATCTTCACTGCCATTTCAGGTACCCCATCTATTCCTGGGGCCTTACGGGTGGAGATCTTCTTAGCAGCCATCTTTACTTCGGCTTTGGTAATATCTGGCGGCTCGGCTGCACCAGCAATTGCCATCAGGCCAGTGCCAATCGGCCGTTCCCGCTGTTCTGGGAATAAATGGCCGACGACTTTGCCAAGGAAGGATGGACAAGATGGTGCGTTGGGTCCCCTGGGCTTGATCTTGTTCATGACCGTTTTATACGGTCGCTCCCAGGGATCGCGGTCCACCTCCTCACAAAAGTCCTGCCAGGACTTTCTTTTCGCGGCCTTGATGGCAATCTTGAGCCTCTTTCTCTTTCTTTCATAGTCCGCGGCCAGTTGGTAGTACCGGGGCTTATGAATTGCTCTCTGTTGCAGCCTTCGAGCCCGAAGGCACTCTCGACGGATATCTGCGATTTCCTCGTTCCACCAGTAAACTGGGGGTCGGCCGCGAGGATTCAGGAGGGCGACTCATTCGAGAAGGCCTCAATAAGGGCATATCCTCGATGGTTAGTCTTCGCGCTACCCTATTCCGTCGCCCATGTATTGAAATCCCCCCCGATCACTAATGGGAGTCGGGAGGTTCTTGCGCTGGCGACGATGGCCTCCAGGGATCCTTGGAACTCGCCGATGGTAAGACTGGGAGGGATTTAGCAACTGTATAGTCTTATACCAGCCACCTCCACCCAGGTGAAGCTGGGCAGGGGTCGGACATCTTATTGGATATGTGGAGATTCCCACACACCCAGATGGCCGCCTTGCTAGTGGAATCCTTCACCCACCTCGGTTTACAAAGATCCCGGTAAGCCTCGCTGATGATGGCGATATCGCCCTTCTCCTCCTTGACCAGTTGGAACAGCAGGTCCTGAGCTAATAAACCGCACAGTGATTGAGGTTTATTTGGAGCACCTTAGCCATTGTTGGTCTGTGCTCCAACCTCCTGCGTTGCACGATGTTTGGCTACGCAGTCCTCAATCATGTGGCCCTCCTTGCCACACCGGAAGCACTGCGCCGAGCGATCGACCGCGCTCTTGCCAGATGTCCGCTCACGTGGCACCTGTAACAGCGCGGGGGTCCTTCGCGCAGTGGTACCCGGCAATTAACCCAGCCAATTTTAAGCTTCCCCTTTTGCAGCAGTGTGTTCGCTACTGCGACGGGAAGCAAGATATTGGCCGCCTGGGTTCCTATTGGTCACTGCTTCCGGTGAATTCATCTCAATGATGGTCTGTGCCACCTTCTCCCGAGTTGTGGCCTCGTCCATGTCCTTGATGGTGATGGCTTCCTTATGGGATAGTGCCTGTACGACAGCTGTCCCTTTTAGGATGGACGTGGCCGCTGCTTGGAGGTCTTGGGTGCACACGCCAGGCGTTGCAAGCTCTATGAGCAGTTCGCCTGCTTTCGTCCGCCTGATGGCGGTCACCCTTTCTCCTGACTTTCGCAGTACTGGCGCAGCTTTTATAGTCTTCAGGATGTCGACATATGATGCACCGTCCGCTGCCTTGATCTTGATGGCATCGAGGCGGAAGGGTCGGAGGCCGGCATTTGATTCCGGCTTCCCCCTGTGTCGCTTGCCGACATCCGTTCCCTGCTGCTGCACTTGTAATGTCACTTGTAACATTTAATGCTGTTGGGTCCTAGTGACCAACCCCAACAACACTGCGGTTGCCTGATAACGACGCCGGAGAGCCCGCTTGCTCACTCGTACCCGACGCCGGTACTGAGGATCCGATGCAGGGTTTTTGGAAGTGTTTTGCGAAAACAAATTGAAAACTTTCGATTGTGCGTATTTGTTTTTTAAACCTTCATATCTCCGTAAATATTGAACGTACAGCATTACATAAAAACAAAGGAAAATTCTTCGTAATTTCGTCCTCTACAACTTTTATTGGAAGTGTTTTGCGATCCGAATGGTTATTTTTTATTTATAAGCGAAAAACGCGCGATCCTCGCGCTCATTACAGTTGATCCGCAAAACAGCCAATATTTGAAAAAAATCTCTCGGCTTCTATTGATCGTAGTTTAAAAAAGTTTTTTTAAAAAATGAAATTGTGCGGAATTTTCCTAGCTACAATTTTTGTATCTTTCTTTTTTTTCGTTTAAAGTGATATTTTTCGAGTTATTTCAGAAAAACCTATTTTTTGGACACATAGCAGCTTGTACGGATAAGGACTTTTGAGAGAGTAAAAAGTACAAGATAAGCTTGTTTCCAAAATTTTCAGCCAACTACTAATTTTCAAATACAAATCGAAAAATATCGGCCCACTTTAGTAGGCTATAATGCAATTATTTCTAACAAATTTTTAAACACAAAAAAATTGCCAAGTACCGCTGCTGCCCTAGCAATGAGCATTACGGATTGAACATTAAGAAATTTGTAGTGCAATATATACACTACAAATTATATTAATTTTCATATTAGATTTTTTTAAAAGAGCTACATTTTCTACGTTCTGCTTTTAATTTTAATAAATTATATGTAAATGCGTATCCGAAATACCAAACCTCGGTTAAAAGCAATATAAAATTTGTTGCCTTAAAACCAAAATAAAATGAATAAAAACCAGAATATAAATGAATAAAAATGCATTCAAATTTTCAATCCATTTAAATTCGTTTCCGTTTACTGGGATATGCACTATATCCTAAACACAAAATGGACAGTGAGTGCAGATATACTAAAAAATTATTTTTGAGAATCGACCACATAAAAATCGGTTGCAATAAAATAAAAAACGAACATTGGGTTGAAACATAATATAGTGTGATATTATTCTATGAATAAAATGTCGTTGATATATACAGCCTTTCTATATGATCTTTAAAAAACATAGTAAAGGCGTATCCGAATTTCAACAAAATGAAATAGTGTTCTATGACCCAAGAAGCCCGAACCTCGGCGGCTATAGTATAATCCGCATCGAAAGAAGGCTGGCACGATCCGCGAAGTTATTTCTTATGTATACGCATGTGTGCGTCCCTCTTACACGCTAGTTTGCTTGTGTGAGTGTCATAAGGGAAGCGGGCCCCGATAAGCACCCGTAAAAACATACGGTACTGGTATACGCCCGAAGCGACACACCTCGTAGAATCGCGGAACTATTTCCTGTCATTTTTCACCTTGTGTCCGCCATTGCCCGCTTCGAATCGTAGATGCAAAAATTTGGCTTCAATTCGAAATAAAACGACATGCAAATATTTGGAATAGAAGCCGGCCGATGTCAAGAATGGACGCAAAGACCAATTTTTGGCAAAAATGCTATGGATAATGAGTAATTAACCGTTTTTGTGGTGCTCACTAACACACGTAAAGCATGTGTACGTGTGCCTTCAAAAAGGGTCGTCGGAAATCATTTTTTTACGGGCTTAAAAAAATTTTTTTCCCAAAAAGGGGCCTTTGCGACCATTCTTGGATGAAAAGAGCTCGTGATTAATGCGTTTCCAGCACGATTCCATAAAAATTGAAGGAGAATTTTTGCATCTACGATTACTTCCGGTCTAGAAGTTCCAAAGCCGCCACCGTGGCGTTCCGGTGCTCGGAGAGAACACCCTTAAGGGCCAACATCACATTCCCAATGGGGTGAAGATATCGCTGGATCATTTTGAAATTAACGTAGAAAAGCCGCTAAGCAAGTCTCAACGCGTTCAAAAGACCTGGCGCCGACCCCCTAATATTGTTATAAAAATGTTCTGCCTTTATATGGTCATTGCAAACGGCTTCTTTATAATGGGTGATCATAAGAAATTAGATCATAAATAATGAAAAGTACTGGCTCTTACACACTAGTATTGTCGTGTGAGGGATGTCGAAAAAAAATTGCAAAAGTAGCCTTTATTAAAGGTCAGCTATTGCTACATCATAGTCGCTTCTCGATGCCTATGTGGAAATAGATCGTAGGCTAGGAACCGTATTGTGACAGTGAACGTAAAATTCTAATAATGACCTTTTCCTCCTGCGTTCTACTGCCATCTCTCTCCCTCTCGCGTACTCTTTGATAGATCCATTAACTTTAGCATTACACCGTTTTCACGGTCATCGTCATGGCCGATTACCCGGCGATTATTTTCACCATATATTTTTCCATGTATACAGGTTCAGACGCGTTTAAAGTCATTGCGCAATTTCATCAAAACATACTAAGTGACACATTTTCTCTATCCAAAATTTAGGCAACCTCCGCCATAAAGATGACCTCAGTTCTGTATTTTATCTATAGGAATGACCTGGCGGGTCACTCGTAGGCCAACAGACCCTTTCGTTAACAAAGGTAGCATTAATAAATAATTTACAATAAGAATATTTAAATAGTAAAAAATCTCACATAATCCGAATAGCGTGTATTAAAATGTATAATACAGAACTGATGGAAGAAGCTAGCAGTAATTAGAAACAGAGAGGATGACACGCTTATTCCATATGCATTTATCTACTCATGGTATTTACGTGTTTTCATGATGTTCGAACCGTAAATATACGAGTTTGGACACGTGGGTAATGTAATTAATCAGGTTCCTGACCGTTTTTTAATATGTGTACAATTTACCCCATCTTAAATATCGCCATGCAGGTTTCGACCTGTCAATTATCCGTAGACTTTACTATACCGTAACAATGAATCTGACTTCCCATAAGTGACGAATGCATACGAGTATCGACTTGCTTTTAATATAATTAATTAACCTTTATTTAATTTTATAAGCGTGTAAAATTCAACAGTTTCTTTGTATATTTACGCACAGTTTTTTGTCTTTTAAGGAGAAAGATAAAGGAAGTGACAATGCTGCCATCTTTTGTTATATTTAAAGAGATTGCAGAATCTGTGTATCGCAGAATTAGATATGCGGATGCATCTTAAATGCATGGATTCTTCGTAGGTTGCGATGATACACTTGCTGATATGAATGGTTATGAAGCGATTACAATTGAATATGAGGTTCTTGAAAATTGGTTCTAGTTGATAATTAACCTTATTATCGCCATGCAAAAGAATATGAAAGTGAAATTGTTAAATATTACCGCGCATCTACTGCAAAGCGAAAGCAATCTCGAGGACCCGAGATTTCTTATTCTTATAATATCTATATTGCTATTACTGTACATCCCTCTAAAATTGACACTTAGCACAGTCTTTAATCGTCGGCAGTTGTCTATCTGCGGTATTATCGCTCGTTTTAAAATGTTTATCGACGAAAATTCACGTAAATTTGGATGAATTTGCATTGTGAGAGGTACTTAAGCAAGAGGTGCAAACGCTGAGATGAAATCCATAGGTAAACACGCGATGTCTTTTGTTTCCATGAATGCAAGACGTTTCACATCATAGTGAATTCTCATTGACTTTTGAAGAGACACAGATTGAAGATTTTTGAAGAAGAGCCTTGAAGATTTTCCAGTTGTCGTCCTATGAGTGTCGGTAGAGATGGACATGCCAATATGTCTTTGTCGACAACATTGTCAGTATCTAAAATTTCCTGCAACCTATGTCTTTTATTTGTCTGCGCCTTTTATGTATATCTTGTGAGTACATGTAACGATGTCCTCCACCGTTTCGTTGAATGCATCAAAGGGTATATTCAAAACGTACTTTACAAAATCAATATCGGAAATATCCATAATACACACTTCCTTCGGTATAAACCGATTACCAGGTCCGGGGAATCCTTGCATGTCAGCAACATTTCTATTACCTAATACTGATTTACTTGTCCCCTTCATTAATTGACGCAACATTCTCTCTCTCTCTCTCCCTCCCTCTCCCCCCCCCCCCCCCCCACACACACCGCCGGAGTCTTGCTGGTTCCTTCTAACGGGCGCGTCCCCAGGTGGCGGATCGGGGAATGCTGGTAAAAGGTATCGGAGAAATAAAATACCCGACGCGGACCAAAGAACTAGCTAGGGGAAGGAACCCCGAACAATAAACCAACTATGGAAGATCAGCTGCAGATAAAAGCTTACGGTGCAGGGATCGGATCCTCAGTTCCCGGATGTCTCTATTCCGTGATTATTTTTTAATTTAGAATTCCCCTTTGATGAATGCATTGAGTTACTAAAAACAAAGTTAAAATATGCGATCCTGATATAATGCGAGTATTCAAAGATTCCGAAGATGCAATTTCTTTTTTTACTGATGTTTGAAATTTTGATATATCTGAAGAGGTTCATTCCTCCAACGTGGACATTTTATTTTTATTAAAACGAACAATAATAACTTAAAAAATTATGACTTGCACTTAATTTTATGATAGTTATCTCGGAGACACCTAAAAATAAGGATTCGCCACTTCACCCCGATATCGCCGCTTCATTCCGTGATTTTTAAGTTTTTTAAATTGGCCATAGCTGGCCATCTGTAAACCATATACCGTACCTAACATGCATGCAAATATTGACTACAAAATTATCTATCAAATGATACTTTGTATCATCATAAATACGAAATTCAAGGAGCTATATGATAGACGGAAAAAATCCTCGCCGCTTCGCCCCGCCCTCCCCTATATATAATGTGAATATAAATTAGGGTAGTCCCCAAAAAATTGAAGTAGCGAATTTTAATTGGGACACCCCCCACAATTCTTCTATACTGGCAATAAAAAGACACGTATTTAATTGTTTTGCAATTCGTCGATATTTCATGGTGCCGTCGGGCCCCTGAAGTTTTCCATGTATTTTATACGGGCAAAAATTAACATTTTTTCATGAGCAAAAGATATTTTCCTTCAGAAATAATGAAATGATGAAATCGTAATGATCGTTTGTATAAAAAGCTTTTTCGAACGACCGTTTATAGGCTTACTGTGCTTACTGTGCGGTATATATATATATATATATATATAGTAAATGCGAGACGTTAAATCGTTACCAATGTGTGTTTCGTTACAAAATAATTTGCTCAAAAGTTGTCAATTTTGAAAAAAAGTGAGTACAAAATTTGTTTCTATTCCTTTTTTTGCAAATGTTTTTGTTGGTATTGATTTTGCGACAAAATTTCATATAAACAAAATGAAAGCTTACAAAATGTAATACAAGAATGACTTTATCGACATTTTTAAATTAATAGCAATGATAAAGTGGTAATTGAAAACATGGACAATTTTTCATTTTTACAAATTCTGTAAAATTAAGCAACTTTAACGCCACGAACAGGTTTTTTTTCAAGTCATTCTTATAGGAAATTTTGTGAGCTTTCATTTAGTTTATATTTTTTTTACCGTAAAATCAATACCAACAAAGATATTTGAAGGAAAGGAATTTAAAAAAATGTTGTACCCACTTTTTTTGAAAACAACTTTTGAGCATATCATTTTGTAACAAAACACCCTGTTCGATATCTCGGTCGATATCTATTAGCTGTTACGCTATACGGCGAACCTTCGCGGTACGCGACCATTTTGCGCCATCTGTTGCCGCGGATTAAATTTGTATCTTTCGTTGCCCGCGTCTGGGAGTCAGTCGCTAACTAGACCTTGACCGAAAAAGTTATGCGTGCGCTCACTCTCGGTTTTCAAAGTACTCGTTGTTGGAAACGCATGCCAGTATTCGCGATTCTGGAACTCTACGCATTGCGTTTTTCGAGAACCGAATTATTGTGAAACCATTTACTCAATAAATTATCTATATCGAACCTTTTGGAGTGTACGATCCTGGACTCTCTCCTTTCCGTATTTCTCATTCGGAACAATTATTGGCGATCCTGCCAGGATCTTTCGCGTGGACAGTGCTAGTGAGCGGAAAAAAAGTGAAAAGTAGTGTTTGTAAGGTGAAATGTTTTGTGGACCTACAGTAGAACGGGCATAATTTTGGTCATAAGGCACGTGCCGCAGAAATTAATCCGCCATTTTGTTCAGTTGGCGTCTCGGTTGGCGCTTCTCTCGGCGCAGCCTTTCTCTCTCGGGCTCGCCCCTCTCCGCGGTGCCTCTGTCGGCGGCTCTCTCGGCGCAGCCTTCCCTTCTCGGGCTCGCCCCTTTCCGCGGCGTCTAACCCGACGCGTATCTCGGCGCAGCCGTTCACTCTCGCACTAGCACTTCTCCGCGGCTTCACAGTCGACGCTTTTCTCGGCGTAGTCGGTCTCTGGTTCGCCTCTCGTCTCAGTATCTAGTTGGGACTCGGTCACACTAGCCGCGACGAACCAGTGTGCATTGTGTATTGGTTTGAAAACGGCAAGAGTTTTCACAGAAAACTGACATAATGCCGAATTCCCATCTCGATGAAACTCTCGAGTCGACAGTCTCGGATATCTTGCGCCAACAAAATGCGCTCTTGGCATCGCTTGACCGACAAATTGCTTCGGTCCAGAAGCTGGTAGGTGCAGATGCCACTGTTTGGATAAACCGTCGACAACTACTACAAGACACATGGCATGTGTGTCAAGAAAATCATCTGCGCTTGGCATGTTTTGATCCTGAGACGACAAAGGAATATGAGTATTTTCAGAACGATGTCTTTGTTACGTCGGAAGCCCAGTATTGGGAAGCCCTGGATTACATTTGCTGCCAAATTTCCACACCCACTTCTGAGGTCAGGCCACCGGCGCCGTCAACGCAGTCAATGCAGTCTACAACAATAGCAGCGTTTCATCCCATGGATCATTTGCCGAAGATTCAACTTCCGTCATTTTCTGGTAAATACACAGAATGGGCCAAATTTCGCGCGTATTTCGAATCGCTCATTGACAAAAATCGCGGATTAGATTCTATTCAGAAATTGCATTTTTTACTCTCAAGTCTTACGGGAGAACCCAGTGAGTTATTAAAAAATACTGTTTTTGCACCTGAAAGTTATGCAACTGCGTGGAGACTGCTCGTATCGCGATATGATAATTCTCGCTCGATTGTGAACGCACATCTTAACTCGCTATTATCGTTGCCGGTAAGTAAATCAGAATCAGCGGATTCGTTGCGCCTTTTACGAAATCGCGTAACTGAAGTAGTGTCGGCACTTGAATCCTCAGAACGGTTTATTCACGTTACCGTGCCGGCGGATCCGATTACTCCTGGCGCGCATGGGGTAAGTGACTTGCTGGTCTGCATGGTCGCGTCAAAGTTCGATCAGGCGACTCGGCGAGCCTGGGAGATGCATCTGGGCGACACGGATGAATATCCGCATTTTTCCCGATTAGACAAGTTTCTCGCTACGCGTATACGCGGTTTAGAAGCGTGTGCAAAACCATTAGTATTTTATTCCGAAATGTTAAAAAAGGTCACTCCGTCCGGAAAATCACCTCTCGTTACCGCACACATAGTCGCAGCTTCTTCAACATTGTGCCCATTCTGTAAACGCAATCATGTCATTTATAAATGTGATTCATTTAAAGCATTAACGCCTTCGGCTAGGCTTAAGCGCGTCAAGGAAATAAAACTTTGCGAAAATTGTTTAGGAACGAAACACTCTACTAATCAGTGTAATAGTCAGCATTCGTGTTTTTTGTGCCACGCGAGGCACCATACGTTATTACACGTCAGGGATTCTCCAACGAGGACGCCCCCAGTTGCACCTGCGACCCGGCCCTCTGCCGCGGATGCAGCTGATGTCGTACAGACTCTAGTTACATCACATGCGCCTAAGTCTTCCGGCAGGATTTTGCTTGCAACAGCGCATGTACTGGTGGCGTCGCCGTCTCAAAGGATCTTGAAAATTCGCGCTTTACTCGATCCCGGCTCTACGCGCTCGTTTGTTGCAGAAGCGGTGGTGGGTGCTCTCAGAATTCGACCGGTGCGCTCTGCTAGCTCGTTAGTAGGTATAGGTGGTGTGACAGCAGGCACTTCAGCCGCTGTTGCTCCTATTGTAATAAAGGCCAAATCAGGACTCGGGCAGGGTTTTCAGACCGACGCGTTAATTTTGAAGACCCTTACTAGCTACGTCCCACGTCTTGAATATAGCGATATTCGGTGGCCCCACTTGGTTGGACTTGAATTTGCAGATGACCATCCAAACAATCCGGAGCCAATCCAACTCATAATAGGTGCCGATTTATACGGCTCTCTCTTATTAGAAGGTATCGTCAAGGGGAACCCCGGCGAGCCTATTGCACAAAATACCGTACTCGGTTGGGTGTTATCCGGACCCTTCTCGCCCAACGATTCTGGTGCTGATATTGCGGTGACAGCACTGCACTGTACCGATCTCGATGCGCTCAACGCATCTATCTGCAAATTTTGGGAATTAGAAAATATCCCATCCGATCCAATTCTCTCGGACGAAGAACGTCGCTGTGAAGAATATTTTAAATCCACTCATTCTCGAACAGACTCAGGTCAATATGTAGTACGACAACCGTTTAAGTACGCGCCTCCTATTCCAATCGGATATTCTTACCGCAACGCGGAACAAGCCTTGCAAGCTCTTAATCGACGATTAGTACGGGATCCGATAATGAGTCGTCAATATTCGGATTTTATGAAGGAGTATGCTGACCTTGGTCACATGCAGAAGGTGAATCCTCAATAACTTGAAAACCCTCAAGTTGTATATCTTACGCATCATCCGGTGATGAAGCCTGATAGTAGCACTACGAAGTTACGTGTGGTGTTTAACGCGTCATCACTCACAACTAATTTCACGTCATTAAATTCACACCTCATGATAGGTCAAAAACTGCATCCCGAACTTTTCACCATTCTAGTACAATGGCGAGCCTATCCATATGTATACTGCGCAGATATTGCCAAAATGTATAGGCAAATTTTGGTACACCATCTCGATCGTGATTTCCAAAGAATATTATGGCAGTCTCATCCCACAGATACGGTGCAGGAGTTTCAACTGTCGACGCTGACGTATGGGACAGCATGCGCTCCGTACCTGGCGCTGAGAGTCATGCAGCAATTGGACTTCGATGAAGGGCAGGGTTGGCCGTTAGGCGCGGAAATTCTACGACGGTTCATCTACATAGATGACTGTTTATTCGGTGCCGATAGAGCCGAGGTCCTTGTCAAAATGCGTCAGGAATTGTGTGCGCTGTTAGCAAAAGGTCATTTCGAACCTCGCAAGTGGGGTAGTAATGATGAGACTCTTCTACGCGATATTGACAGCTCCAATCACGGATTAGCGTGGAGCTCGGTCGAGTTGGATTCAGTGGCCATAAAATTACTAGGATTGTCATGGAATCCTCAGGCCGACGCTTTCACATATAATATAGTTTTATCTCCTATCTCGGTAGTAACAAAAAGACGGGTACTCTCTATCACGGCTCGATTGTATGACCCGTTAGGATGGGTAGTTCCCGTTGTGACCCGCGCCAAGATTTTTATGCAGGACTTGTGGCGGCTAAAAGTGGGGTGGGATGAACGTCTTCCTGAAACATGGGCCGAACTCTGGACCCAAATCTTCGAAGATCTCGCAGCTTTACGCACTATTACTATTCCCAGATGGACAGGTCAATGTTCTGACCTTTTGTCCATTTCTCTCCACGGCTTTTCAGACGCTTCCAAACTTGCGTACGCAGCAGTGGTGCATGTCAGATGCGTCAACTCGGATGGACGTATCACTACCTCTTTCATCGCGGCTAAGACACGAGTGGCACCGATAAAAACCCAATCCATCCCACATTTAGAATTGTGTGGAGCATATCATCTCTCGCAATTGATGGTAGCGATTTGTTCTACGGCTGAGTACTCGAAATTACCCTGCGTCTGTTGGACCGACTCCACAATTGTCTTGAGCTGGCTTAAAAACGAGCCCTGTAAGCGAGAGGTATTCGTAGCCAATCGGGTTGCGAAAATTCAAACTTCGATTCCAGACGTGCCTTGGAGGCATGTGCCTTCCGGAGATAATCCGGCGGATATTGCATCTCGAGGATCTTCAGTCCACGATTTGAGACAGTCGACTTTGTGGTGGCACGGGCCCAAGTGGCTCTCTCTGGAGGCGGATCATTGGCCGTCAAACATAGAGTGTGTCCCGTCGGAAGAGTTCCCTGATAATAGTGACGAAACCGTATGTCACTCCTACGAGAATTCCGTTTTTGATGATTTGACGAAGCGATTTTCTTCCTGGCCCAAACTCATTCGAGTAACGGCGTATGTATTACGATTCTTACGTTCTATTCGTCCTGAAAATAGAGCTATCAACGCGACTGAATTTCGTCAATCGGAGTACATGTGATTTCGCTATATACAGCACTGTGTCTGCGCCGACGCACTCGCTTCGATAAAATCAGGTCGAGCTCTCCCAACGAAGCACTCTATCTCTTCTCTTAACCCTTTTATCGATGAAACGGGTCTCCTGCGCGTGGGAGGACGTCTTAATCGGGCAAAGTTCGAATACGATGTGCTTCATCCGCTCATTCTTACAGACCACCCGCTCGTTCGACAGTTCATTTCTCATGTCCACGAAAAATGTCTGCACGGCGGATTGCAGTTGACCTTGCGTATGCTGCGTCACACTGCTTGGCTTTTGCGAGCTCGCGCTATAGTGCGAGCTGTATTATCTCGATGTGTCATGTGTGCTCGGTTGAAGGCTGAAGTCATGACACAATTAATGGGGGATTTGCCCCTGACGCGCATCAACAAGCCAGCGCATGCATTTCAACATAGCGGGGTTGATTATGCGGGCCCAATGGCCGTGCGCGATATAAAGGGTCGTGGCAAAAAATCACATCCGGCCTATATCGCCGTATTTATTTGTCTTGCTAGTCGCGGAATCCACCTAGAATTAGTTTCAGATTGCTCCACTGAGGCCTTTATCGCGGCCTTAAGAAGGTTCATCAGTCGTCGAGGGTTACCGCAATGCCTGTACAGCGACCGAGGAAAGAATTTCCAAGGTGCACAGGCAGAACTCACACGAATGTATAGCACAGCGGTGCGTTCCCCCGAATTTCAAGGGTTTTTAGGTACTCAGGGCATAAGCTGGGAGTTTATACCACCCGCCGCTCCTCATTTTGGAGGATTGTGGGAAGCGGGCGTGCGTAGCGTGAAGCATCACCTGCGTCGTGTTTTGGGAGCTCACACACCCACCATAGAAGAGATGAGTACGCTTCTGTGTCAGATAGAGGCATGCCTCAATTCGCGCCCCCTCGGCCCACTTAGAGATAACCCGGATGATCTCTCTGCGCTCACCCCTGGACATTTGATTGCTGGACGCGAGCTTACGGCTGTCCCGGAACCGTCACTGCTAGACTTGAATCCAAATCGATTGAATCGCTGGCAACTATTCCAGCAATTGCTTGAATCGTTCTGGCAGCAGTGGTCCCTGGACTACGTGACCTCGATCCAGCATCGAAGTAAATGGCGTACTCGAACGGAATCGATCCGTGTAGGCCAATTAGTTCTTTTGCGCAATGACAATGCTCCGCCTACTAAATGGTTGCTGGGTCGAGTTATTAGGTGCCATCCGGGTGCAGATGGTTTAACTCGTGTTGTGACAGTGCGAACTGCGACGTCAACCTTTGTAAGACCTTTGTCAAAACTCGCTCGTCTTCCAGTCGAACATGTCGACTCACCCGTGGCACCAACTTTAGATTAAGCGTCGTTCGACTTCTAGTAATATTATTAGTGAGCACGTTAGTCTCAGCTCTTATTAACTCTATATTAGCATTAAGTTTAGTCTGTAATATGGTCTTAGTGGCGTTCTGGACTTCCCCGGAGGGGCCCTCCAGGGCGGGCGGTATGTTCGATATCTCGGTCGATATCTATTAGCTGTTACGCTATACGGCGAACCTTCGCGGTACGCGACCATTTTGCGCCATCTGTTGCCGCGGATTAAATTTGTATCTTTCGTTGCCCGCGTCTGGGAGTCAGTCGCTAACTAGACCTTGACCGAAAAAGTTATGCGTGCGCTCACTCTCGGTTTTCAAAGTACTCGTTGTTGGAAACGCATGCCAGTATTCGCGATTCTGGAACTCTACGCATTGCGTTTTTCGAGAACCGAATTATTGTGAAACCATTTACTCAATAAATTATCTATATCGAACCTTTTGGAGTGTACGATCCTGGACTCTCTCCTTTCCGTATTTCTCATTCGGAACACACCCATTAGTAATGATTTAATGTCTCGCGTTTCCTTTATATCTATATAAACTAGTAAAATCAGTTGAAAACCGATTAAAAAAAAATTTTGCGCTTTTTTTACACAAAAATTGCAGTTGTTACTGATTTGGACTCATTTCTGTGAAACTTCAAACGGATATACATAAGTAAATTCAGAGCATCCGAATGAGCAACTTAAAAAAAATTCGTTTTATTGACAAAATTTGGAGTAAAAAATTTTGGTAAACAATAAAAAAAAATGTTTATAAAAATGTAAACAAACACGTATTCCTTTAGTTTTCAAGCAGAATAGTGCATCTTGAAGTTAATTTCTTATTATGCCATCGGTCTGCCTGCATCATTTTAGATGCATCCCACATATACTTTTTTTAAATGCATGCGAGAAATCAATTGATTACAAAATATGCATAAAAGATTCGGCGTTAAAAATTATAAAAAATTGTAAGAAAAGTAACAATTTTAATAATCCAATTTGACAGTCTGACTCTTCTGAAAAGTTTTGTTATTAATAAATACTAAATTTCAACAGTTAATATTTGATTTGTACTTCATTGCCTAGAATAGGTTCATTTTGGAAGTCATGGTGAAATAATCAATAATATATGCACATTTACATGTATATAATTTTTTTCTGTAAATTGACTTCTTATAATTCTCTGGCAGGTTTCTGATTGTTCTTTCTTTATTTGCCCATCAACATTCATTTAAAAGTTGTTGCGTGACTTCATCAATAGAAATACTTCAATATTTCTAAATATTTATCGACAGTTGACAGAGAAAAACAATATAAATTTACAATATTACAAAAAATCTCTGTATATTCTTTACCAATAAATATAAAATACTTTAGCCATATGCACAGGTATATTAAACAGTGCATAAAAAGTGTCTTCATTACTTCCACATTTTGAAGAATACGTTTATGATTTTATCTATCTTCAAAATCCGTTCTTTTACAAATAATAATTATGAATTTACGTTACTTTTTCGTCAAACTGTCGATTAATATTTAGAAACTGAAGAGCGTCACGATTCAGGGTCCAAAATAAAAAATTTCTTTCAAAAAAATTATCTTATCACAATTTTTTTAAGTTACGTCTGGGTATTCGTCATAATTTTGTAAGGTTTTTTAATTCTCCACCTACAATATTCGTTTTGTAAATCTTTATATATTTATAGTATTATGGAATATATTCTCCATATTAATTATATTAGAAAGTGTTAATTAAGGCTCACGCATTCCACAGCACAGATAGCGTCAAACTAACTATTGGTAATAGGATATATGCCAAAAATAAAATACCCGTGTTTTTTGTGTTTAAAAAATATTTGTTTATAACAGTTTGTTATTCATCAAATGCGGTTTCAGGGAAAATATGACTACGCGAATCGATTCTACGGGAAAAATTAGATGCAAAACATGCATAATGTTTTGTAAAAAATCGTCAATTTGTTGTTAAAAATATTAAGTAAACAACACAAACGAAAACCCTCTTCTTCTCATGGCTAGCAAATCGCAGTTAGCGCCAAATTAACCATTGGAAGGACGATATATGTTAAAAATAAAATACCCTTTTTTTGTTTATAAACAATAATTGTTTATAACAATTTATTGGTAAAGAATATACAAAAATTCAATAGTTTTCTGTATATTATGAATTTACATTTTTTTCCATTATCAACTGTCGATAAATATTTCGAAAAATTAGCCTTTTATTGATAAAGTCACGCAACATCTTTTAGATATACATTTCAATTGAACATTTTATATGCAATGATAGATGGAATCATTCCATTTATTTACTATGCCGTTTCGACACAGATCCGCAACCTACTATATATATATATGACATGTATTATTCACATATATACTATATGCACCCATACGTTTTTTTATTTATGTACGTATATCGCTAAGAAGTGTCCTGATGGTAAATGTTTTTTAATTTTCTCTGTAGAAGTCTAATATTACATATTATAATTTAGTATTTATTAATAAAAAGTCTTTTAAGATGGTTCAAACTCTGTTTAGTGTAAAAAATGTAAAATTGGACTATTATAAATGTATTTTGTCTTACAATTTTTAATATTTTTTATCGATGATTTTTTTCCATGCATATTTTTTCATTTTAACCTTCTGACATGGATTTGAAAAAAGTAGTAAAGAATGGAAAATTATGAACTGATAAAAAATTACAATTTGTACATTTGTACCGCCCTGTATGTTTTTAGGTGAATGATGAGAAAACAAATAAAACCAAGCTGAAAATTAAAATATAAAGAGGTAGAAATAATGGTGGTAACACCCTGCAATGAGAAAAACGATAGAAAATAAATTGAATCTGTGTAAAACATTTTCCTATATAACAGAACATTAAAGTTAATATCTTAAAAATATATAAATATAAAAAATTTTCAACGCGATTGTCGAGTTTTCAGGATTAAAGTCTACAAGGAAAAAATGTGGCGTTGAACGTACAATTAGGATGTAACTAATGTTATTTTGACAAATTCGTTTTTGTCATATAATCTATGCGATAACTTCGTACGATTTTCCGACGGGAGACTTATGTATACGAGTGCCCTGTCCGAATCCGTCGGATTGCTGCCGGAAAAAATTCTATCGCACGACAGAAAATGAGCTTCGCCGTCGAAACGTTCGGACGATCGCGGTAAATGCATATATATATATATATATATATATATATGCTATAGCACCGAATTTCGGGTGGACTCTTGGCGATCTCGGCCATCTTCGGCCTTCCCCGACTGACATGTATGAATATCGTCGCTCCTATACATGTGTATGCATACACATGCAAACAAAAATTTGGTGCCCCGCCCGCTAAGAACCCCTCGAGAAAATTTTTGATACGATACTGACGAGCGAACTTCGTAATATCGTCAGCAGAGGTCATTCCAATCAGTGCACTTAAAAGTTGTAGGTGCCGCCACAGTCAAATCTGACTTCCGACTTTTGGAGAGAACACCCTTAAGAATGAATTGTTTTTCTCAATCTTTTCGATGGATTCTCGAATGAAGTTTCAAAATTGATCCTCAGTAGCGTCTTCTTCAGGAGTGTTGTAAACCCTTTTCAAGGCCTCTTCCCATGATGAAAAATCTACCATATTGATGTAGAAATACAATATTTCAAATAGAGGTGCTTACGTGCTGTCAAACATAGATACAGGAACGCGACATTTCTTTGAAACTATGCCTGGACCTGCATACAATTTCGAGAGTTTCGGAAAACAAATGTACGGTGATCGACGGATAATCGACGACCGTGAAAACGGTATACTGCTAATGTTAATGGATCTAGGGTATGGAGGTAGGGTGGGGGCGGCAGAACCAGCTTAGCCCCACTACTAACGCTTGCGCTTCAACAGACATCGACGTACGCCCTTTTCTATTTACACGCAACTGATTCTTTTTTGAAACAAGGGATAACACATATTTTTGCAATACTTCGCACGGTTTCGCCGCTCGATGTTTTTACCTTTACACCCCGAACTTTACCGTCGGATCCCGGTATCAGTTCGATAATACGTGCATATCGCCATTACATTGGTGGAAGAACCTCATCATTTAATAGAACCAATGCTCCGACTTATTCAGTAATAAAATCGTTATTCAATTCCCGAGTCAATTTTTTTTTCTCTGTTGTAATTGAGATAAATATTCGATCGACCATCTAGACCAGAACTGTTCTATTAGTTTTGTTATCAACTGATACCGAGTTACGCGGTTTTCATTAATACTACGGAAGTCAGGTTCAGGTATTTCAATCATTGGCTGACCGATGATGAAATGACCTGGGGTAAGCGCGATTAAATCATTAGCATTATTTGATAAGGCTGTTAGCGGGGTACGGTACATTTCACCACAGCAGTTTCGAGATTTCTACATGTGGATTTCGAAAATAGTACATGCACTACAGACTACGATTTACGTGAATGTGTGTGTGCGTCGTCCGTGTCGTATAAGGGCGGGCACCTGCGTCATCTGTCCATCTCTCTTTTTTTCGCTGCCTTTCTCTCTCTCTCTCTCTCTCGCTGTCTCCAAAACAGCTGTGTATAACCGCCGCCGGTATATCATGTCCCGGTGACATCCAGGGTTAAGATTTGACCCAGAAGATGGTTTCTCCGGAGGTTCTCTGTGAAAGAAATGAGCACACATCGAGGAAAAGAGGAAACGGCATCCCAGATCAACCAGGAGTTCAGCATTTCAGGTCAGCAATCAGGTTAGTTGGAAACTTTATAATAACTTAATATTATTTTTAATTTAAGAAATTGATTTTTTGTGGGGATTTTCAGTTTTCCCGAGCCGCCAGCATAACAGCAGCAGGACAAAAATCTAGGATGAAGATAAGGATCCAGGAAACCTGCAGCTTTTACAGAAAGGTTAGTAATATTTATTTATATTGAAAATTAATTTAAATCAAAAAGTTGCACGCATCATGATGAATGAATAAAAATTCATTACGAGCTTGTTCGCGCTAATAATAGTATTTTCGCGCCAATATTTGTAATTCGGCGTTAATATAAAATCCTCATAGTGCTCGTGACATTTGTTACCCAGAATGCTCTGAGTCAATTTCCGTTCGAAAAACACGAGCTGTGAATCGACGCGATGCGATACAACCAGTCTGGAAAAGGCTTTCCACGCACGATAACAAGAAAATATTGTACATAGCTTTTTCGACCGATAACCGAATTCTACGGTTCTCTTAGACTATTAAACGGACAAAGTTGGGTTAAATAAAGTGTTGTCCAGACATTATTAGCGTCGGTTAATTAAAATCAGGTTTCCTGCTATCCGACCTACTCCTGCACGATTTCTTGAACCGCCTATGGCGATTCAGAATTCCCTTTATCTGTGAAGCAAACATTTGGTCCTTCTAGCCGGATTCCGCGAAAGTGTTTCGTGTGAAGATTATGTTACGTACATACAATTCTGGACAATCGTCGGCACATACAGATAGTTTAAGTGTAATATGTGATAGTGAATTACGAAATATTCAGTGTTCGAAAAAGTAAGAAAATTTGTTTTCGAGCACTACGGAATTATTTTCATTAGTTGTCCCGACTTTCATAAATTTTCGTGCGTTTCTTGCGCAAAAGAATCATTTTGATTTCGAGATTAATTAGCTCAAGCATATAGGCGCATAAATTAATCGCATTTTGCGACGCCATTTTGCTCCCTTTCTTCGTCACACGCATTGCGGCATATAAACCCTTTTCGTTTCTTACGCTTCTCTTTTGTTTTCGCGCGGTGTTTGTTTATTTCAAGCACGTATATTATTATCGTCGAGTAATTATAAGTAAATAAGATTTATTTACGCAATTAAAAGGAGCCTCAGCCAGTAATCGAATTTATGGTTCAAGAATTCTGTGAATATATAGAAGTGCATAATTTCGGAAATTCTGTAGTGATTTTAAATTTGTTTATTTAAAATAATAACAGTAAGTGTCGTTTAACGCCTAGTGACATTTCGTCGCGCTCTCCTTCTGGCGTTAGGACGCTCCTGATTACTCAACGGGAAACGATTTTATCTGTTCAGCGCTTATGCAAAAGCTCCAAAACTTTAACAGATGCTTCTAGTGTAACTACGATCTCATCGAAGCTCAAATCATTACAAAAAGCATGGATAACTTGCAACGAGATTCATACCGAGTTACTGGGATACCATAAGGCCGCTGATGTAGCCGAATATATTAAAAGTTCAGAATTTGGAGAAATTGATGAATATGTCTTGGAAGCGGTGGATCACCTCAACACCATTTATGATGCTGTAAAGAAGTAAGCTACTGATGCTGTGACACAATCATCTGTTCGCCCTACGACAGCAGCTCCACCGAATCATTTGGAACGGATATCACTACCAACTTTTAACGGTAATCAGCAAGATTGGCCTTCGTTTCGCGATATGTTTTCGTCAATGGTTCTCAACGAACGAGGTTCGAACAACGTTTATAAATTTTATTATTTGAGATCGTGTTTGACTGGTTCTGCATTAGCGTTAATAAATAATATCGCGACAACTGAGGATAATTTTGCGGAAGCGTGAAAAATAATAACGGATCATTATGAGGACGCACAAATTTTGACGTTCGAATTAATTGTGCGACTTTTGAAATTAAAACCAGTCGTTGGTGAGAATGTAAATAATCTCGAAGCGCTAATCACTCAGACTCGCGAAATTATCGTCGCCTTAAATAACTTAAACGAACTTTCTTGGGACTCGATTTTGGTGGTCCTTACTTTGCTCCGCGTGGATCCTATTCTTCGAAAGAGTTGGGAGGCTAAGGTCGGAAAACGTGACACTTTTCCGAAATATGACGAGCTTGAGACATTTTTACTCGGTCAAGTTCATGCGATCAAAGTAGCTTCAGTTCAGACAGGCGTAAGCACTTTGAACTCTGGGCCAGTTAAGCAAGGCAACAAATCACCGTGCGCAAAAATTGCGTCACATGTTGCGACTTCTAATACACCAAAGCGTTATTTTTGTGCTTCTTCGCATGCGTTGGTAAATTGTCCCGAATTTAAAAATTTGAATGTAAGTTTACGTTTGGAGACGGTTCAGAAATACCATTTGTGCTACAACTGTTTGTGTAAAGGGCATATTCCTTCTACGTGCAAGCGTCGGTCGGCTTGTGGTGCGTGTTTGAAACGCCATCACAATTTATTACATGATGCACTCAAGGCAGTTCCGAAAACCGATATTTCGGCGACTCCGAAGTCGCGTACTTCGAGCAATAATTCGTCTCCGCCGGAAGTTCTCATATCCGGTTCCGCGCCTAATATCGTTTCTAATCATTCGCGTATTGGACAACCATGTGTGCTAAAACCAGCACTCATTTTAACTGCCTTGATTCGCGTCTGTACTCCTGAAGGAAACGAGTTACCCGTGCGAGCAATAGTCGATTCCGGTTCGGAGTGCTCGTTTTTGTCAGAGCGCGCCGCACAAAGATTACACGCTAAACGCATCACATGCCCTGCGACCATAACGGGTACAGGAGCTTCCGTGTCCGGTCTCGTGAAGCAGGCCACCCGAGTCCGATTTTGCTCCAGAATAAATTCGTTCTCGATCGAAGCTGAACCCCCCATATTACCAAAATTATCGAATTACGCCCCGCGTAAATATGTCGACATTTCTCACTGGCCTGGTGTTAGCCACTTGACGCTGGCCGATCCAGATCCGTATAGTGATGCTCCAATCGATTTGATAATTGGCGTTGACTGCTACGACCAGATTGTTTTAAACGATCGCATTGAATTTCCGGGTGAGCCTTATGCCATTCATTCGCAGTTCGGGTGGCTGCTTCGTGGGCCAATTGAAGATTCGCGCACCGATCACGGGACTAATTGTAATGTCACGTCGCTGCACATTTCGCTCCACACGGAGTTACAGCGCGAGATAATTCGATTTTGGGAAATCGAGAACATTCCGGTCACGTCGCATATGCCTGATGAAGACAAACAATGCGAAGAATTATACCGGGATACAACAACGCGTACTACGAACGGGAGATATGTAGTAGCACTCCCATTTCACGTTGATCCCACGGTGACCTTAGGAAATTCTTATAATCCCGCATTGCGAATGTACGAAAAATCTGAGCGTCGCTTACAACGTGACCCGGGGTTATTCGAGGAATATCACCGTTTTTTATTCGAATATGAACAGCTGGGTCATATGTGTCCTTTCCCACGTGAGAAGGTCAATGAGTCGCGATGTTATATTCCCCATCACCCAGTTCTGAAACTCGAAAGCTCGACGACTCGGGCACGTGTTGTATTCAATGCCTCCGCTCGAACTAGTAATGGCACCAGTCTTAACGATTGCTTGCTCACAGGCCCGAAACTCCAGCAGGATCTGCCAGCTATCATGTTACGCTGGCGTCAGTATAAATTCGTGTGTGCCACTGACATCTCAAAAATGTTCCGCCAAATTTTAGTTCGTGATTCTGATACAAAGTATCAAATGATCTTATGGCGGCCATCTTCTGAAGCTGATGTGTCTACATATCGTTTACAAACAGTGACCTACGGGACAGCTTGTGCGCCATATTTGGCGCTGCGGACTCTGTTACAACTTGCACAGGATGAAGGCGAACATTTTCCCCGTGCAGCGGTGGAATTGCAATGAAATACCTTCGTCGGTAATACCTTTTTTTATTCCAATTCAGTCACCGGGTGTCGTGAGATACGCATTCAACTGATCGGACTTACTCGGGCAGGAGGATTCCCGCACCATCAGTGGAGTTCGAATTGCCCTTATTTGCTTGATGATCTACCACCCGATGTCATTGACCCGACTCAACAAATTAAGTTCGAGGAAGATAGCCAGTTAAAAATGTTAGGCATATATTGGTCACCCTTTGATGATGACTTTAGGTTTCAAGTCAGCCCCGATGTGCATTCAACTTTGACGAAAAGAAGTTTCCTTTCATACATCTCGAAATTGTATGACCCCCTTGGGTGGCTCTCTCCAATACTCTCTAAATTACTGGCAAAATATTAATTCAGCAGCTTTGGCTTTGTAAAGCTGACTGGGATGACGCGCTTCCGGAGGAGCTAGCACGCCAGTGTCAGCTCTTTTGATTTCATTGCCACAGGTAGCAAATATGCGAATTCCCCGATGGATTTCATTAAAAGAGAATCCACATTTTGAATTACATGGATTCTCGGACGCGTCTCAACTTGCATATGCCGCTGTTATTTACATTCGAGTCAATTGCGTTTCTGGTTATTGCGTCATGTTGCTATCCAGTAAAACAAAGGTGGCCCCCCTCAAGACTATTTCGATACCACGACTCGAGCTTTGTGGTGCTGAACTGTTATCGCGTTTGCTGTCTTGGGTGCTTAACACATTGAGCGTATCACCGTCCAGTATATATGCCTGGACTGATTCATTGGTTACCTTAGCGTGGATCGCGAGTACGCCAGCCCGTTGGAAAGTGTTCGTGGCGAATCGTGTATCACTGATTCAGGTTCAGTGTCCGAACGCGATATGGAGATACGTACTCACCCACGACAACCCAGCAGATTTCGCATCACGCGGATTTGTGCCGGAGAACCTAAAGAACAATCGGTTATGGTGGCAGGGCCCCCTTTGGCTATCGCACGATTCATTAAAATGGCCAATTCATACGAATGCGCTAAGTTCTCGCGAGAGTGATTGGGAAGAGAAGCCGGTTGTAGTCCACCACACGGAAGTCTCGTCTTGGAATCTGTAAGTTCGCTATTCTGATTGGGGAAAACTGATTCGAATAACAGCATTATTGATTCGGTTCATAAGTGTCTTAAAAGGATCATTATCTGGTTCAGAACCGATCTATTCCTGTTCATGTTGGATCGAAGCAAAAACTTTCTGGCTAAAAAACATGCAATCTAGCGTTTTTCCGTCGGAACGAGTCTTGCTGCGGGATAATAAACCCCTTCCCCGATCTAGTGTAATTCGTACACTTGACCCATATATGGATTCACAATGTCTAATTCGAATGCGTGGCAGGTTGAGACACGCTCCGTTAACGACCGTTTTGATTCGTCACATGCATTTACGAACCCTTCACGGAGGTACTTCTCTAACGATGCGTACATTGCAAGAAGAGTATTGGGTACTTCGCGCGCGAACGCTAGTTCGGGGAGTAATTAATGACTATGTGACATGCGCCTGATACCGAACTACTGCAATGACGCAAAAAATGGCTCACTTACCAGAGTGCAGTGTAGGTACAGATCGTCCTTTTTTAAAGGTAGGGATTGACTATGCTGGACCTGTTTTCGTCCGTGCATTTGCAGGTCGTGGACATCACTCGAGGAAAGGCTATATTGCCATTTTTGTATGCATGGAGATTCGTGCCATCCACATAGAGTTAGTTACTGATTTAACTTTCAAAGCATTTCTCATGGCATTCAGGAGATTTATTTCACGTCGCGGTCTTCCATGTTTAGTTTTGAGTGACAATGGAACAAATTTCCATGGAGCTGAGGCGGAGCTCGTGCGCATTTTTCGTCGTAATATGACCGACGGTGCAGTTACTACGGCTATGGCTGAGATGAATATTGAATGGCACTTTATCCCCCCTTCTTCACCGCATTTCGGAGGATTATGGGGGGTCGGGGTAAAGTCGGTCAAACACCATCTTCGCCACATTATCGGGGCTCATACCCTTACCATCGAGGAGCTAGGAACCCTGTTATGCCAAATCGAGGCATGTCTCAATTCGAGACCAATGGCCGGATTATCAAGTAAGCCCGATGACCTTTCCTACTTAACCCCGGGACACTTTTTGATTGGCGTTCAGATTTTGGCTCTACCCAAGCCATCTCTACTGGATCGCCCCATTTCTTACTTGAACCGATATCACTTAATTCAACAACTGCGTGATAGGTTTTGGAAGGTTTGGCGATCGGATTATTTATCCTCGTTACAAAAGCGATAAAAATGGCAACACGAGCGTCCGAATATCAAAGTCGGGGACATTGTTATCATTCGAGGTGACACTATTCCGCCCTGTCATTCGTCTCGGACGTGTAATTACATGTTTTCCGGATGCGGATGGACTCGTGCGGCAACGTGATGTTAGAATTGGTAAGAAGACATTTCAACGCACGATACCAAATATATGTATTTTACCGGCAAACGATAATAGCGTACCTGCAAGTCCTTAATACCATGTTCATTTAGTTCTAAGTTTACATTTAATTAATGCCGGTGTGATAAAAATGTTTTCTAATAATTGTATTTTCGCGCCAATATTTGTAATTCGGCGTTAACCTAAAATCCGCATAGCGCTCGTGACATTTGTTACCCAGAATGCTCTGAGTCAATTTCCGTTCGAAAAACACGAGGCGTGAATCGACGCGATGCGATGCGACCAGTCTGGAAAAGGCTTTCCACGCACGATAACAAGAAAATATTGTACATAGCTTTTTCGACCGATAACCGAATTCTACGGTTCTCTTAGACTATTAAACGAACAAAGTTGGGTTAAATAAAGTGTTGTCCAGACATTATTGGTGTCGGTTGATTAAAATCAGGTTTCCTGCTAATCCGACCTACTCCTGTACGATTTCTTGAACCGTCTATGGCGATTCAGAATTCCCTTTATCAGTGAAGCAAACAGACCTTGTATACTATAAAATTTATGTATTTAATTCGCATTATAATTGAATATGCAAAACTTTTTTTTAATAGGTTAAGCGGAACCTATCATGACAACTCCACCTTTTAAAACTATTAAATTATAAAGTGAGGTGATTGAAAGTAGTGCAATTAGGACGGTGTCCTCTTAAGTATTGCAATGCAAATAAATGTATTTACTTTCCACTCAAAAGGTGGCAAGTTATTGACAATTCAAAACAGTAACGGCACCCATTTAGGAAACCTAGTTCGTCTTTTCAGAATATTCTATAACAATGTAGCACGCATCATGATGATTAAATGAAAATTCATTACGAGCTTGCACATTAATTACATTCAATTTCCTCGGCTTAGAATTAAACAATGTGAAAAGGCATAAATATAATGCATAAATATAAATGTAGATACAGTAGAATAAATATTGATGCTTGATGGGCTATTTTTGAAGCTTGTCTGCCTGGATGGGAGCAACATTCGAACATGATGTCTTTTGTCTGCAGTTACACCCTGATGAAGTTTTCTCCTGCAGGTTCTGAGTCAGGTTAGATACAATCGATGCTCAATACATACTTGAGCATAAAAATAATAATAAATAAATTTTAGAAAATTTCTAAGAAATGTGCATCTCGACGATGACAGTTAGATTGCCCGACAAGCACCGCAGGCGTATTGCAAATACAATACTGAACCTTAAATACAATTTTGAACAATTTGGGGGCCTTACAATCGATGCTCAATACATACTTGAGCATAAAAATAATAATAAATAAATTTTAGAAAATTTCTAAGAAATGTGCTTCTCGACGATGACAGTTATATTGCCCGACAGGCACCTCTGGCGATTGCAAATACAATATTAAACCTTAATTTCAATTTAATGGTGATGTCAATCAGCACAGCGTGCATGGTTCCAAACAAGCCTGGCGTAGTTGAAACATTTCCTTGTCGGAGACCTCGTACTTTGAAGAGTTTGAAATATAAATTGCGGTCTTCCTCTGAACTGCCAGAGACCGCTGAGAGACATGCTGCAAAAAGACACCATAAAGCGTCTACAGTTATTTTGAAAAATAGTAACGTATTTAATTTCTAGAAATTTATATCTAACCTGACTCAGAACCTGCAGGAGAAAATTTCATCAGGGTGTAACTGCAGACAAAAGACATCATATTCGAATGTTGCTCCCATCCAGGCAGACAAGCTTTAAAAATAGCCCATCAAGCATCAATATTTATTCTACTGTATCTACATTTATATTTATGCATTATATTTATGCATTTCACATTGTTTAATTCTAAGCCGAGGAAATTGAATGTAATTAATGTGCAAGCTCGTAATGAATTTTCATTTAATCATCATGATGCGTGCTACATTGTGTAACGGGCTATTTATTGGATTTATTTGATTTAATAGTTTTTATTATTAATAAAACAAATCTCAATTTCGGTAACCGTTCAACCTCGGGATTAGTATGTTCAACCGGTATAAAATGATTCTTTTTGCCACTCAATGTTGGTTAAAGTATAAAAATATAATATAGACGAAACAAGACAAAACAACGAATATACAATCAATAATGAAAAATATAGAGACTTGAAATAAGATATTTAGAATTTTCTATTCTTATTGCAGAAAAACCGAATTTTACAATAAATATAAAAGTTAAAAGAATTCAGTATTCATTCACCTAATAACAAAATTACTTACATATAATATTATAATAGGTAGTCGGTAACTTCGAGAAAGATTCTAAATGATACGGTAATTTTAAATTTGAAATAAATACAAAATATTCATGAACTTATTATAAAACTAGCAAATTAGAAAAATTCAAAGAACCAATAATAATAAAATGGTATATTACGTATCGGTAGGACCGTTGGCGGAACCGAAATCTGGATTTTTCCTCCCTGGTATCACCAAATTGGTCACTAACAATTGACGGTAAATTACGTAATATATTTCGCGACTCGGTATTTATTCTCTCGGTAGAGAAAGAATATGTACACAATAATGTTACCAAATTTATTAATTTTTAACCAACCTTAAGGGTTGCCGCGAGAACAGAGAATGACGTTGATCGGAAAAGATTGACAGATTCAGATCCGTGCGAAACGATTCGGTGATAGTGGGGGTAGAGACTTAAATCCGTAGTCTAGAACGACACTACGCGGTAAAGAGTTCAGCTTGTGGCAACAGTCGGACGGTAAAATAGATCCCTGCTAAAATAATTTAATTTTCTTTGATAGAAGAAAACACAGGTGGAATATCCATTTAGAGAAATCCGAAAGGTGGATGAATCCAAGGTTCACCAAGACGGCGATACCAGCCAGAGCAGAACTCACTTGATCCGATGTAGCATATTAGTGAATTGCAATGTTGAATCTGCCCTATTAATCTTATTTCGCCAAGTCCAATCTGCCTCTCTTCGTCCAGTCAACCAACGTCCTTGTCGCTCCAACTCTTAATAGTTCTCCGAGTATACCATACGAAAATAAAAAAATGTACATGATATAAGTATCATTGACCATGAAAGAAAAATGAGTATAGGTTCACCAGGTCACCAAAAGGTTTATTATTTTTGTAACAATTGAATGTATTACGAATTAGAATCATTCTCGATATAAGATTCTCTGTTCTCTTAGATGTTACATAATATTCGGTAATTTGTAACGGGGAACATCGAAATAACCCGTTACAATTGTTATAGAATATTCTGAAAAGACGAACTAGGTTCCCTAAATGGGTGCCGTTACTGTCTTGAATTTTCAATAACTTGACACCTTTTGAGTGGAAAGTAATTACATTTATCTGCATTGCAATACTTAAGAGGACAGTGTCCTAATTGCACTACTTTCCTCGATGTCTGCTCATTTCTTTCACAGAAAACCTCCGGAGAAACAATCTTTTGGGTCAAATCTTAACCCCGGATGTCACCGGGACAATATATATCGGCGGCGGTTATACACAGTTGTTTTGGAGACAGCGAGAGAGAGAGAGAGAGAGAGAGAGAGAGAGAGAGAGAGAGAGAGAGAGAGAGAAAGGCAGCGAAAAAGGAGAGACGGACAGATGTCACGGGTGCCCGCCCTTATACAAACACTACCCTTAATTTAGTCGTTGTGCTGTCATCCTTCATTACACCACGGTGTGGTAAATAGTGTATCCGTGATGGTGAATGAGTTGCATCAGAGACCACTTCCATATGTTGCAGATGCTCATATTCTCTCTTAAATTGAATGTACTGTTCTTTCAATTGGGTGCTTGTCTAAAACGTTTTTCCATTGAGTATAAACGACGTATCGCTGCTTAACCCATTAACGCTCAGACGGACGGATTTTCAGTATCAGTTTGAACATCGATAATTTGTATATAAATGCCTTTAGAAACATTTGAGCTCCACTGTTCCAACGTAAAATTGTATGCTCTTTCGGAATCTTTCAATAAAATCTCGATAAAATGAACCGTAAAAAAGCTATGCACGTTTTTCTGTTAAAAAACATTGTTTTTTACATTTTGTTTTTCAGTATAACATCACTTTCACCACGAAATTGTGTTGGGAAACATATCTAAGTTGAATATATCGCGTCCATGGACCTCCAGGATTAAAATGTACCATAACAGAATTCATAATTTAACATGGAAGTTTTCGAAATGGCGCCTAGAAGCTCAAAATTCTTTTTAAAACTTAACCATTTTTTTTTTCTTAAAAACTATATATACACTTTAGAGAACATTTTCTAAGAACAACAATGCTTTGGAATAAGTCCAAGAATTCTCTCAAATTTTATCAGCATGCAATAATACACGCCTTGATTTTTCAAAAATTCGAAAAATCGAAATTTTGAAAAAAATCATTTAAAATATCTGAAAAAAATTTGAGTAACTTCTTTAAATAATTCTAAGATATTTTTGTTCTAAGGAAATTTTCTGTAAAGTCTATAGTTTTCATGAAAATAAATTATTAAACTTTTCTATATTTCAAGACCAATAATTTATTTTCTTGGAAACTATAGGCATTAGAGAAAATTTTCTTAGAATAAAAAACTATTTAAAGAACCTACTCAAATTTTTAAAATAACTTTTTTCAAAATTTCGATTTTTCAAATTTTTGAAAAATCAAGTAGTGCATTATTGCATGCTGATAAAATTTGAGAGTATTCTTTGACTCATTCCAAAGCATTATTGTTCTTAGAAAATTTTCTCTAAAGTCCATAGTTTTTAAGAAAAAAATGGTTAAGTTTTAAAAAGAATTTTGAGCTTCTAGGAGCCATTTTGTAAACTGCCATCTTGAATTATGAATTCAGATATAGTACATTTTAATCCTGGGGGTCCATGGACGCGATATTTTGAACTTAGATATGTTCCCAACGCCATTTCGAGGTGAAAGTGATGTTTTTGTGAAAAACAAAACGTAAAAAACCATGTTTTTTAAAAGAGAAACGTGTATAACTTTTTTGCGGTTCATTTTCTCGAAATTCTATTGAAAGATTCTGAAAGAGCATACAATTTTACTTTAGAAATAGTAGAGCTCATATTTTTCTAAAGGCATTTATATACAAATTATCGATGTTCAAACTAATGCTGACAATTCGTCCGTCTGAGCGTTAATGGGTTAACGGTTGTCTCCGAATTCGAATGCCTCAATTCGAATAGGTAATGCAGTTATAATTTTACCATCTTCATGTCTTCGATATGACTTTATAAAATATTCTTCACATGCTTTCTCTTCTGGAGACAATTGTTTTGGGTGTGGATATTCTTCGAGTTCCCAAAATCTTTCGATTTTTTTATGAATCTCATTAGTTGTAACACATCCACAGAATGACCGAGTCGGATTGAATCGTTTGATATCAATTATTACTTACCCAAAAACAACCCATCCCAATTTTGTTTTCTATAGTACCGGTAAATTACGTCCTAATTTGATCTGACCGCTACATAACAGATTCCGGAAAATATTCGCACCTAATAGCATATCGATATGACCGCTAGTATTCAATGCGGGATCAGCCAAAATCAGGTTTTCAGGAATTTGCAAGGCATGCCGACTTATGTTTCTATTTGGTAGTTGAGATGTAATGTGCTTCACAATCAGACAATTTAGATTAGCTTTAAATGTACTGATTCGCGATTGCATATTAATCTTTGTTGTACCTATAACTGCACTATCTGCTTACCCAACACCACATAACGCGGCATGTTCTTGTGCTTTCTCTAACCCTAATGCATTAAATAATTGTTCTGTGATTAAATTTGGTTGAGACCCGTTGACAAGCAATACTCTGCATCTTTGTTGATTCCCATCTTATTCACAGATATATACTAATGCAGTTGCTAATAAAACTTGATCACTTATTTTAGTTTCATTTACTAAACTTGATTGAGCTATATTACACGAAACCTGATTTGAGCTGTTTCCCTCATTACTATACTGAGACTTCGAATTACCAATTTCATCAATGTGCAATAAACCGTTGTGCTTACCGTTGCAACGTTTACATTTTGATGATTAGTCCGTAAACAATTAAAACACATTTTGTTTTTCTTAATTTCATTTCGCCTTTCTGTTATTGATAGAGCACGAAATCTCGAACAATTAAATATTTGATGAAATTCGTTACAAATTGGACACTTAGGATTTATAGAATTTACTGCTACATGTGTTTTCGGACTAATCATCATATTTTTGTGTGTTCTCATATTGTTTAAAACTATCTTATTACTTGAAGGTTCGTCTAAAATACTTATAGAATCTTCCAAAAATTCAATGAAATCCTTCAACGTGATCATCCTTTCTTTTAACCGAATCGCGCCAATCTCGTTTACCCATAGCCTCTAATTTAGTTTGCAAAATGTAAACAATCAGAGTATCCCACGTATTAGCTTTCATTAATTCTAACCCAGACAACCAGCTAGCGGCATATTGCCGCATATAAGGGAAAAGTCAGGCGGCGGATATGTCGGCAGAAATACGGAATGTGCGTCATCACACAAACAGCAAATTTGCTGGAAATTCTCACCTGCCGACTAGTCTGCGGCGATTCTGACGCATTTCTACCGCAAAAAAATGGAGACGATTCGAAGTTATCGGATTTTTAGTTAGGACACTTGAGGAATTTTATCCCATATTAGGGTGGTCCAAAAAAATGAAAAAGCAGGGTAAAATATCGCAACCACGTTTATTCGATAGAGAAAAAAAATGAAACTTTTTTCTCTGCAGGAGAAAATCGATTAGAGGGACGTTTAGAGGTCGCGCAAAGCGGTTGGAGTTTTGGAGTTTTAACAAATCTGAACCTGGAGGAAGGCAGATGTGAAAAAGATATTTGTTTAACCTGCAAGCATTTAACTTGATATGACGATACTTGTCGGAAGGGAATATTTGCGTTAAAAATCCAGCACATGGTAATATACGTGTACAAGCAAATAATATCTTAGATTATACTTAGTTTGTTAACTCGTACGTTTGTCAAGATTGCCTTACTCCAGATATGCTTGCTAGGCTAAATGCTTGTAGGTTAAAATATTATCTTTTTCAAGATTACCTTCTTCCAGGTTTGGTCATATTAGTTCAATGCTTGTGGGTTTAACTAATGTGGTTTCCATGACTGCCTTCCTCCACGTATGGTTATGTTAGGTTAATTACTGTTTTTTTGGTAGAGAATAGAAAATTCCTACAAATTTTGGAGGGCCCAAGTTCTTTTTGTAATGCAGAAGCCGGATTTGAACAGAAAAATTGTTTATATTTAATGCTGGAATTGTTGGTCTGTAGGCTCTGTTTCATCCAAACGATATTGTAGATTACATACAAAAAAAATCAAGGTTGTTCAGAAATTATTTAGCTTTGAAATCAGCAGCGGTTCGAATTTTTTCGTAGTCTACTTCCAGAGATAACAAATAAATTTTTCGCCGTGTTAATCAAATGCAAAACTTCAAGCGATTTTCGCGACCTCTAAATGTCCTTTAATCGATTTTTGCCAAGAGAGAAAAAAGTTTTCTTTTTTATTTCTCTATCAGATAAGCATGGTTGCGATTTTTTCCCCTGACTTTTCATTTTTTTTTGGAACACCCTAATATACAATACAGGGTGATCGGCCAACCATTACCCAGCGGCTAACTGTAGATTCTACAGATAATTCTGAACAACTTTTTCCTGAAAAAAAAATGTTCGGGAAGGTAGAGTTTTTAAGTTATTCAACACTAAAATTTAAGTGAAAAAATCACATTTGTTGAAATATCTCGACTTGGTTTGAAGGTACCTTAACGAACCGGAGCTCATTTTAAAGATATTTTAAAGCTCTATAAATTGTCTCTATTGGTTTTTGATCTACAATGAATATCTCTCTTGTTATAGCCATAAAAACGGGATAAATGCCGATTTTTCAGGATTTTCGCGTTTAACTCGTTTCGACACATAGTTACCGAAATATCACATAGAAAAAAGTTGTACGCCTTGAAAAAACAAAAATTTTTTGTCCTCTAATACGATGCGATTAAATTAAAACTGAACCCTACAAGAGCCTCGTAAAGTTGACAAAATACAGTTCGACAAATAAATCGATATTAATAACAAAATGTTATGAAAACGAGTACAAATAGGGGTCAGTTTTAATTCAATCGCATCGTATTAGAGGATAAAAAATGTTTGTGTTTTCAAGGCCTACAACTTTTTCCAGTGTGATATTTCGATAGCTATGTGTCCAAACGAGTTAGACGCGAAAAACCTGAAAAATCGGTATTTACCCCCGTTTTTATAGCTATAACAAGAGAAATATTCATTGCAGGTCAAAAATCAACAGATACAACTTATATAGCTTGAAAATATCTTTAAAATGAGCTTCGGTTCGTTAAGATACCTTCATACAGAGCCGAGATATTTCAAAAAAAGTGATTTTTTCCCCCTAAATTTTAGTGTTGAATAACTTAAAAACTCTACCTTCCCGGAAATTTTTTCAGAGGAAAAAGTTGCTCAGAATTATCTGTACAATCTACAGTTAGCCGCTGGGTAATGGTTGGCCGATCACCCACATATATATGTTTGCACACCCTTCTCTTCGCGATTCTTCATGAAGGTGGCTGAATTTCCATGCGTAAAATGTCTGCTTATTAATTCTGACTGACTCCTTTGGATGTTCGGAATTCTTCACCATTTTTTGGACCCATCGAGCGAGACGCAACTCGTTAGTCAGAAGTGGGGTTGTCGCGATCTTAAATTCAAAATAAATACTACCTCTGTTTATTACAATTATAAACTGTTTTCTTTAGTACTTGATGCAATGCACGCATCTTGCCCCTTATCGGGGTTGGTTGTATATGGTGTTTATACATACATCTAGACAGCCGCACAGGATTTAAGAAGCTTAGTAATAGACAAGCGAAGGGACACTTAATTTTGGTATAATTTTATATGATTTCGCATATAATACGATAACGAATCACATCTCATTTTTGTAGGTTTCACAGTGTGGTATGGTAAAAACAACAATTTCTTTCAGTTTGTTAGAAATTTTCGTGTTGTGTTTGCAAGTGCCACAATTTATAGAGCTTCTTAGAATACAGTACTATTTTTCCAATGTGTATTTAATCTTATGTGTCTATCCGTGTTTATTTCGTGTAAAATATGATCATTTAAAGAAAAATAAAACGAATGGGATCAGGGGGGGGGGGGTCGAACATATCATGTAGTTTCCGTACAACTCGAGGTTCAGACGGTTATGCGCATAACGTCGGCTCGTGCAATTCGTCATCCGAAGATATCCGATACGCGGATGTGCGATATCACCATGATTGCCGTGATCGCTTCGATACATCCGTAGATATCGGACTGAACGAACCACTTCTCATTTTCTTCTTCATTTTACTACCCCTTTGTGGATTTTCGATCTCCCACGCCATCGTTGTATGGCCCCACCGCGTTCATGTACCATGGAAAGTCTAGTAATACAATTTGCGCAGGTGGATCACCTTGTTGCATTCAAGGGACAAAACTCTTAGCTGATTTTAATTACGTTTACGGCAGAATGGAAATGCTGAAGGGTTATTGCGATATGTCGGACATTTCCTGGGATCAGTCAGGTAGAGTAAATGCCGGAATCAACAGTAGTTTATCCACTTTGGTGTTCGAAGCCTGGACACTATTATTCAAAGCGATTGCGAAATCTACTGCAATATTTGCACGTTGTTAACCATTCGAACTCGACAATTATATGTATGAAAATCTCTCTCTCTGGAGTGTAACCAATGTAACTAAACCATCTGACTGTCTCTGAAGGAATTCTTTTTGGACACCAAGAGCTGTCTTTATGATGCGCTGAAGGTCTTGAACTCCGGTTTACGGACTTCATGATGTAATATGAAGAGCTTGGTTATATGAAGACAGTAGATTATGACAAATGATACTGTTCTGTAACAGAAACACATCGGCCTCGTCCTAGCTGGCGAGATTTTGAGATTGGAAGCCCAATACGACCATCGGTGAATGCTTGAGTCACTGACACTGACGAATCGGATTCACGGTTCCACGTCTGTCCTTCACGACGCCACCGTGGCCCAGAAAGATACTCTTCATGATTCGGTAGCTCTTCTTTTCAGTCACAACCACTGGCTAAACCACATCGTCTTTAGAATCAACGAAACCGAATGTAACATCTTTTGATGGGACGAGCTACTTTCAGATTTTGGACGGCTTACAATAATTAATCTCTCACATTCGCATTCCGCGACAGATTGGCCATGGATCCACAAATCGATTCGAGCCCCTTGCTTTCGCAGATGCAAGTCAAGATGTATAAGTCTAGGTCATGAAATCCAATGGCTACTGTTATAGCTTACGAAACTCGCTTTCGAAAAAATCACTGAAACCGAAAAACTTTGAAAATAAGTACGTTCATCACGGAATCATTTAAGTCCCGCACAGGAAAGATAGCTACTATTCCCCGACTGGAACTCTGTAGTATTTTGCTGGTAACATGTCTCTTATTTTAAATGAAGGCCCATTTCTAGAATAATCAATTTCGAACATATGTTTGGTTTGGAAGTTAATTAGTTCATTGTTGGCTTCAGAAAACCGGTCCGGATATTTTATGACAATACATGACAGATATCATCAATATTAACATTAGCACGCGTGAAACTGATTCACTACAACTGTCCTTAGGATTTTTAAAAATTATCAATTGTAAAAGTTACACCATGTTGAATTGTTTGCCATGTATTTGTTCAAACATTAATATTTATGAAACTTCTTATTATCTCGCAGATCGTAACATCTCTAATAATGGAAGGGTGGGGGAATTAAGTTTCGACGTTTTGTCTTTGAATTTCTATGTCGGACTAACTTCTCCGTCGCAATCTAAAACTTAGATCGAGCGGAGTTCGTCAGTCGAGTAATTTCCAACTCATGGAAAACTACGCCTTCTTCGCTTGGTTCTGAGGTGCGAAGATGCAGCTCGTGCATATTCCCAGGTTGGGACTTGCGAATTTGAGCTTAATTCTTTTGTATGTATGTGTTTATAATTATAATTATATGATGATCGCTGTGGGATCGGCGACGACCATACGGACGTGACAAAACTAGTAATCGGATTTTTTATTATGTTCGGAATATATATGGCAATACTGACATGGTAATAATAAATAATCATCTTACATTATAAATATTACATAACTTTATTCATGTTATGAAATAAATTTAAAATAATGAACAATGGTTTATTTTGCTTTAGGATAAGACTTTACGATATTGCTACAATATAAGTTCAAAATAATGATGGGAATTGTAATCTCTGCTTTTAAAGTTTTATAATTATAGAAACGTTTAATCACTACAGTTAGTATATACTATTTTATATACTATTTAAGTACTATATATTTCTTAATGAATATTCTTATTGAGGTGCATAATATCTTAAATGTTATTTCTACAAATTTATATAATGGTATTTATGGGACCCAAAATTTATATATAATGGTACATGTGGGCACTGTCGGTGTTTGTGGGGACGGTCTATGACCTAACCTAAACCAAGTTTCAAACGCTGTTTAATCTACTTGGGTTAGGTTTTTGTAGCAGGAGGGCGGGGAGGGGGGAGGGGGGCACGTAATTGGCGTTGGGAATTAGCAGAGGAGAGGAATTCCAAGTCGAGGCAATGAAGTCCTCACAAGTACCATGACGGAAGACATATTTATATATATATATATGAATAAAATATGAATAAATAAAATAGAAACTAACAGATTTTAATACGTCTTATATTTCTGCATTAATTAGGTACAACTGCAACTTTTCGAGCTTATGGCCTAACATGTGTACTAGTATTGGCAATGTTCATTGTCGTGAACTTTTACCATAAAGACGTAGGTTTCGTGTCAGATTTACCACAAACCGAAGATCCACACCAAGTTGCGGAAGTGACCCATTTAGCTCCACATGGCGTACCAAGCAATGCAATTCCAAGAGCTTTAAGTTCTAGTCGCCTCCAAGAACTAATAAATCAAGATGCAGGATATGGTGCAACTTATCAGACATCTAATCCAAATTTGAATATTCCAACTAACGCAGAAGATAATAAAAATATATTCTGTAATGACAAGTAGAGTTCAGTACAATTTTTATTAAAAGGCAATATTAGATACTCTATATTATTAATGTTGCATTTTTTCTATCAGGAACAATGAGTTTCCCTAAATAATTTTAAATTTGCGAAAAGAATTTTGTCAGACTACTTGTTATTCTATAATATATGTATGAAACAATTTAAAAATTAAAATTAAATTATAACAGGATATATAGAATTACAAAATCCGTGTTCGGAATATAACAATGTTGTAATAGTTGGACTCAAGCATCTGTTTTTCAACACTACAAAATTAAAACTTACATATATATATATACATGTTTATGTGAAACGTATAAACGTCGGTTCTGGAAATTTTCACTGATTTTCACCATAGTTCCAGGACCTATAGACAAAATTACACACCCCCCCCCCCCAGTACACATAGCCGAGCTAGTCACATTAAAAAATAATGCACTATTGCAAAAAGTATATATGTCATAAAAAGCGTATAATACAAGGACCGTCCCTGAACTATGCGTTTCGCAAAATTATATATATAGAGTGAGAGAGAGAGAGAGAGAGAGAGAGAGAGAGAGAGAGAGAGAGAGAGAGAGAGAGAGAGAGAGAGGGAACCAAATGAAAACCTCGTAATAAAGGTTAGATGCACGAAAATGTTTCTAATAATATTTTATGGGACGAAGGGGGTCGCTTAATGCTATTATTGACAATAATCTTGAACATAATGTTCAAAGATATGTGAAAATAATTTTATTTTTTAGATATTTAATATTTATTGTGAACCCCTGTTTTTCATTTAGGATTTAAAAAGAACGCAATCATTTTTTTAACGAAACACTTTAAAAGAATAAATAATATAATGTTACGGACGCTAGGCTACACGTGTAGCAGCGAACGGAGTCAGGAATATTCGCCTGTTAATAAGTAATAAAGCGGACACCTGAGATGTCCACAGCGACGTCATCCATCCGTTCGGGCCATACGTGCAGAAAACCGTTGAAAGTTAGAGATTAGGGTGTCCTATTTATTAGCCGAATTGTTGTAATAAATCGTGACATTTAAAGACATCCGCTTTAGATTAGGAGGTCGAATTAACGAACAATTCACTCATCGGAATCTACACGTGCAGATATTCGAGCTCGTTCCGGGAATCACCGAATCACTAAAGCATCGATGTCTGACACGAAAGCGGCAAAAAGCAGTTGATGGTGTCTCGTAAACACTCCCGCTTCCGAATTATGCGCAAAACCGACCTGACTTGTAACGGACAATTGCATTCCAGTCAGAGTCGCCCCGCGTACGATCAAGCGAAGATCTCCGTTAGAGTCGCACCGTGAACGAAACCGAAAAGATCTCGCGCACGGGACTTAGAAACTTCGCGACACATTAATCCGAGAAACATTAATCCGCGACTCTCCGCGAATCAATACAGGACTTAGTTCCTATATACCCGGACGATCTGTACGACCTGTAGTTGGGATTTCCCTAAGATAAAATAAAGTTATCATTACTAAATTCGCCAGTATTTCGTCACTTGGGGTGTCGATTCCCTTTATGCGGAAGATCCCAGAAACGATTCTCAGCTACCGAGAATCATCCCTTACAACTCCTGATCCTGATAAAAATTGCATTACGGAAAACATAAAAATCGTAACAATAGCAATCATCTGTGATAATCTTGCTACTATTATAAAGGTCAATTGAACAATATTAGAACCACCAATGAAATTTGTTTTATTTAGATGTTTGTGCGTAAGATTTATTATTTCATACTTTTAAATCCCATGAATATAGAATTTAATAAAAAGGATTAACCCGATAACGCCCAAGACGGCATGAAATGTTGACGTTCTTCATCTCATTTGATTTAAAACAAAGCATTCATTTTTCAAAACACAAAATACATTGACTGCACATTGTATTTTCGCAAGAATTGTTTAGGGATTATTCATTAATAACTATTAGTAATATATAACAATGAAATAAAAGTAATAAAAATGAACGGAAGAAAAGATCCAAAATTAAAACACAGCACTATTGTCTACACTGATCTTTAAGGAGGAAGAAAATGAATCCAGAATCAGCTTACGGGGGAAGTTTTCACATCATTTCTACTGTCAAAATCCGTTTAAATGAAAATCGCAGCTGATCTTTTTTACAGTGTACGTATTTTTGTATTTTTATTTTTATGGTATCTGTTCTTCGTTCTATCGCTTCCGTATTGAAAACGGTTTAAGATGAAGCAAAATCTTACAAAAATCTTTTTTGTAGAGGAGAAAATTTCCTACAAAAAATTCCGACAGATTCCTAGTCTAAAAAGTATAACGTAGGCGGAGGTAAGCCTCAAAGAAAGCATCGTAGTTTTGCTATCTCATCCTAGAGTGTTTTCATAGTTTCCAAGTGTGAGTTTCTTAGATTGATATCTCGCGCCACATCATGAAGAATCAGCCCCGAATCTTAGTTTGGTGGCGAAGGAATCCCTGCAGTAAAGTTTTCGTTATTCTTATTATTTTATGTATTTTGTGTTTGTTTCTCGAATTGGTTACAAGTAAACATTTCATATATGAAGTGATGAACATTGAATAACATATTTAGGAAGTCTTGAGAAATATGATGCATCGTGTATGTTGTTAATCTTATAATATTCCAAAGTTTTAAAATTATTGGTGAATTTATTCACCACTTTGATCCGACAAGAATCCTAAACCATTCCCATTGCAAACTTTATTTCACCTAGTTAAGGTTTACACGAATTTGTAGGGTGCTAGAAACGTTCTCAATATTTTTTGAAGCCATGTGTAATTCCTTCATTTAATCATTGAAACAAGGACCCACCTTTCCGGATGTGAAACAATAATTTAACGAAATTGTATAAATGTGTGTATAAGATAACTATACTAAATAGTTAGATATAAATCTGTGACATGTTTGGGTATAATAAAACGTCGAATTTGGGAACACTAATAATTCAACATTGGTCCTTCGTAAGTCTAAAAGTGATTGGCTATTGCATACAGGTTGTTGTTGGAATAGCGCATGAGAAATATACCATGATGAAGATTTTTTTTTCCTGAAGCCGATGGCGCAAAAAATTAATTTTCAGCAAAGTATCTTTATAAAATGAATGTTAAAGTTCATTTATTTTAGGAGCATCCTCCCCAACGAGAAAATTGGTGAACATGTGAATGTCGACTGCTTCACATCGAACACGTGGTCCGGTGACAGTTGAAAACCCAAATCGATATGTCCGGGTCAGATGTTTTTATTCTAATCACTCGACGCTTGCGGATGAGCTTAAAATCAACAGAAATCTCGAACATTCAGTAAAAACATAAAACATTAATTAAATGATGAATGTTGGCAATGATGATGCAATGCAATAACAGGCTGATCTCGGTAAACAGTAAAATATAATGCCAGTACAACTTAAACAATAACTTTAATAATTCTTTTTTCATCGTTCATAAATAATCACAAAGGCTAGTGTAATTTATGTTGAGCGAAAGTGAGGAGAAGTAATGACAAATTCGTAATAAATCATCTTATCTTCATTTATGTGTGGGTTAAATCAATACTTACCAAAAAGTGGAACATAATTTATTCTTTTCCAAAACGCCACAATTAACGAATAAATAAGTTTATAAATTATTTTCACAATTCAGCAATGGATAGTTCAAATGCGATTCGCACCATTATTTCATTCGTTTAATAATAGTCCCAATCAGCTCCGAAATTTGTCATTGGCAAAATAAAAAGTAAATTCGTGAAATTTAAATAATTCACTGTGTAAACTGTTTGTTAGTTTAATTAAAGTTACCATCCTCCCCTTTTCAACGTTTCATTAATATTTTCAAAATGCACTTTTGAATTTTCAAACTTCCAGAGGATATTCGTTGTAAAGTTTAAATTTTACAAAGATATCATAAATGGTATTAGAAGTAAGGAAAATATCGTTTTGAAATAATTCGTAACTGGAATCATTGTTTAAATTATCATTATCTACAACGATTTATGTAAAAGGCGTATATCTCGTGCAGGAAATTGTTTACAAAGTTGAAATTTTGCAAACACTTCAAAAGTACTGCTTGAAATATGGAAAATATAGTTTTGAAACAATTCGCGACGGAAGTATTGTTTAAATTATCAATATGTATAACGAATTCTGTAAAATGCGTATAACTTCTGCAGGAAATTCTTTATAAAGTTCAATTTTTGCGAATACTTCAGAAGTACTGTTTGAAATATGGAAAATATCGTTTTGAAACAATTCGCGATGGAACCATTCTTTAAAATATCAATTTTATAATGATTCCTGTAAAAAGCGTCCAACTTGTGCACGAAATTCTTTATAAAGTTAAAATTCTGCGATAACCAACAAAATTCTGTTTCAAATAAGGAAAATATCGTTTTGAAACAATTCGCGACGGAATCATTGTTTAAATTATCAATGTATCTAGCGATTTCAGTAAAATCCGTATAACTTTTGCAGGAAATTCTTTATAAAGTTCAAATTTTGAAAACACTTCAAAAGTACGATTTCAAATAAGAAAAATATCTTTGTGAAACTATTCACGACGGAAGTATTGTTTAAATTATCAATGTGTATAACGAATTCTGTAAAATGCGTATAACTTCTGCAGGAAATTCTTTATAAAGTTCAATTTTTGCGAATACTTCAGAAGTACTGTTTGAAATATGGAAAATATCGTTTTGAAACAATTCGCGACGGAACCATTCTTTAAAATATCAATTTTATAATGATTCCTGTAAAAAGCGTCCAACTTGTGCACGAAATTCTTTATAAAGTTAAAATTTTGCGATAACCAACAAAATTCTGTTTCAAATATGAAAAATATCGTTTTGAAACAATTCGCGACGGAATCATTATTTAAATTATCAATGTATCTAGCGATTTCAGTAAAATCCGCATAACTTTTGCAGGAAATTCTTTATAAAGTTCAAATTTTGGAAACACTTCAAAAGTACGATTTCAAATAAGAAAAATATCTTTGTGAAACTATTCGCGACGGAATCATTGTTTAAATTATCAAAGTGTATAACTATTTCAGTAAAATCTAACTATAGATTTAAGTCAGGATGTAAGATATCGTATGTCATTAGAAAATATGCGCGAAGTCTATAGATTAACGAAATATTATTCCTCATATCCGGCCTCGTGCATTTGGCATGTAACCGAATAATTATTAAATTACACTTACAATAATGCAGTGTTGCAAATAAGCATTTTCTTTGCTGGGAGCCTGCAAAGTATAGCGAAATACAGGGCGGCAGCCAAAAGTTAGGCACACCGAAAAAGATGGCATCAGCAGGTTCCCAGAAACGAAATATGTAGACGTACGTACCAGACCGGGCGACTCGATCTTTCGTCGGCGACGGTCTTGGCAACGAGATTAGTGTACTAGACGAGTCCGATGTGAACAGTTTTTGGGATAATTAGCGCAGGACAGGGAACGTCGCTAAAAACTCTGAGTCAGTACCTCTGGGGCTCGGTAGCCCTATCGCGCACTTAAAGTGAACGTACGGATGCTGGACGCGGTAACTATACATAAAGAAAATTATATAAAGATATTAATAAATATACATAAAGATATTAATTTAACTATTGTTACGTTCGACCCCACCACCGTTAGAAATTTGGTCTCAGAAGTGGGATCCGCGACTTATTCCAAACAAGTAAAATCATTTCGGGTGTCGTTCCCGAAAAAAAAGTTAATGAAAAAAAAACACGAATTACAAGTGAGAGTGCGTGTTGATAAGCTACCGAGGGATATATAGATCTACATCCACCTGCAACTCGTTTGACAACCCGAGGAAAAAATAAGTGCCGGGCAAACAAGGAGGAAGGAAAATTACATTTCCGAGATGACTACAAATGGACTTCTCATCGTTGTGATCGTCGTCACAGTTTCCCAGGTCATCGATGGCTGAGTGGCGACTTGTTTCCCTGATACAATACTATCAGAATAAATTCCGTTGACATTTAAAAGGATTAAAAAATATTGCAGTTCAATAATGTTTTGAGAAAAAAAGAGAAAGTTAAAGTACGAGCTTTCAATTAAAATTACACTGTAGATATTAACATTTAATTGCAGTTGGAGTTAAAATTCCAATTAAATTATATTTTAGTTAAAAATCCCTAAGAAAAATTTTCCTGGAAATTACAAATATGCATGTTTTTCGTCCATATATGTTGGATTTTTGAATTATGTTATTTTAAGATTAAGTTACTTCTCCGAAAAATGGACGGTGTATGAATAGAGTGGCGGACGTATTAGGGTCCCCCGCCGCGAAAAAGATACGGGATCGCAATCAACGAACCCGACAAAATCTATTAAAGACGGGGGATAGCACCTCGGGTGAATCAAGTGCGGGTGAAATCTCACCCGAGAAAAAAAATAATAATCTTACGGAACAAAAGCCAATAATCATGGGAGACAATAACAGTAGTGTCGGACAAAATGCTCCAACGACCCCGTGTGCTTTAGCATTACGTACCTCAGCGTACGACGTTATCGCGGGGGTCCCGGAATTTTACGGGGACAGAGAAATGTGCCCTTACTTTGCAAGTTCGTGTCGGAGGATTTGAGACAACTTTCCGAGGGGGGCGTTTCCTTGTTTAAAATACTACTGAGGGGGAAAATTCGAGAGAAAGCGGAAAGATTCGCAAGGCATATGGACATGTATGATACGGTAAACAAGATGCTATGGATCGCGTGTATGGAACACGAGAAGATCCCCATGTGTATCTGTCAAACTTGCTCACCCTTTATCAGAGGGATAACGAGACCGCGGAAGATTTCGGGTCGCGAGTAACGGACATGGCCACGGACGCGCTACGCAGCTACATAGCCATATAGGAGAAATAATTTGAACCTAATAACCTTATATCAACATCTATCTAACCATGTGAATGTAATTTGATCTCTGAGTCCCAAAACCTAGGTAACCATATGAATATTTAAAACAGTCAAATCCCTATATCTATATAACCGTACGAATATATACAGAAGTTGTAAGACACTTCTCCTATAAAACGATATGAATATAATTTAAGGTGATATACCTATATACCCATAGGAATAATAATTTGAACTTTAAAAACTTGCACCTACCTCCATATAAATGTAAATTTGATCTGTAAACTCCGAAACCTATGTAACATTAGTGCAATTCAAATCCCTACATATTCGCTACATATTCGCTATATTATTTTAATAGAAGTCAACCCTTACATTACAGACTTACTTTTGAAAATGACGGAATTTACTCTTACAATAACAGATATATTTGTAAATCTCCACACCCTTCTAACATCTATTTTAGATTTAATAGATTTTTGCTAATTTTCTTTATCTGACATTATGGTATTAAGAATGAAAATATATGTATCTGGTATATTTTTATTCATAATACGGGCAGGAAGGCGCGGCAAACCAGTGGTTGCTTTCGGAGATGTGGCAACATAAAATTCTCCTTGCCTATAAATACACGAATATTGCAGGGAGAGATATTCACACTATGAGATCGACTAAAATCCAGGGATCTACTCCGAAAAGGTAGGAAACATGCGTCTATCACGGAATGGAGACTAATATCAAGAGTACCGCTAAATCCTTATTTTGAGAAGTTATCAGGATTTCAAAGCGCCTTGCAGACAATGGAGAACCGTCGTTCAGAGGTCAAACCATGCGCGCTATCGGACCGGTTACGTGAAGCTAAGCCAGCTCTTCGCGAAATATCAAGAAAAAATGTAAACCTACAAGAAATATTAGCGGGCAACGAAAATCGACAAAAATGAGCTGTTTTCGGAGTGATAGGCCAGCTGAGTAAGATTTTATTTAGGACATCAGAAGAAGATGACATAAATTAAATATATTATAACTATAATATAATATATATTAAAATGGAAATAACTTGTGCAAGAAATTCTGTAGAATGTTTAAATTTTGCAAAAAACTTCCAAAGTACTGTTTCAAATGAGAAAAATATCGTTTTCAAAACTATTCGCGACGGAATCATGGTTTAAATTATCAACGTTTCTAGCGATTTCAGTAAAATCTGTATAACTTTTACAGGAAATTCTTTATAAAGTTCATATTTTGCAAACAATTAAAAAATACTGTTTGAAATAAACAAAATATTGCTTTGAAACAATTCGCGACGGAAGCATTGTTTGAATTTTTTTTTTATTGTCATAGTATAGTTTATTTAACCATTTATGAATACATAAATTCTTAAGGGCGGAGTACACAATTTACCAAAGTACATAGAAAGTATAAACAACAATAAAATAATGTACGCTGCACAAATGCAACCGGCACACTATCGCGTAACATTAAACCAAATACACACAAACTTACACACGCACACACACACACACACACACACAGACACACACACACACACATGCACGCACGCACGTACGCACGCACACACCCCTGCACACACACACACATACACACACACTTCAGTAGTGTCATACAGTAATATACATATAATAGAAAATAGAAAACAGTCCAGAGATAATTGAATTCTTGAAATACTTTAGACCCGTTACATATTTAAAGTCGAGCTGACTTAAACTTCTAAGACAAATTGTTTTCTGGCGAAGCACGAACCCATCCGAGAATTGCCTGTATATCGAGTCTGACTCAAAATAGCGATCAAGATCACGGTTGCGCTGGAGAGTGGCAAAAGCTTCGCAAGCCGATGCTATGTTAGACTCCCAATTTTCAGCCGTAAACTCGGCCCATAAATTGTCGTAAGTAAGTGAGTCCAAAACTAACTTCAACTGGGTGATCCAGTTGAGAGCCAACTCGTCCGAGTCACCAGAACTGAGCTCGTATAACCTAATTAAACCGAACCGCGCCAAGCTATTCGGAGCTTGTTGCAAATATTTAAGGATTAGGGTTAACGTTCTATGTATTTCTACTAATATGTGGTAGAGCCCTAATTCGAGGCTTTCAAGGTATGCCGGCGTAGATTTAGGAAGCTTAAGACATTTTTAAAAAAATCAACCTGGATTGAGTCCAGACAATGAAGATGACCAAGGGCCCAACAGGGTGCAGCATACAAAAGGGTAGCTAAAAAAGAAGCACCATATAATTTTAGGGCAGCACTGCTTGAGCCACATCGAGCAGAAGTCACTACGGACAAATCCGACGCCGTAGCTTGGTGGGTCTTGGCAATAGCGTTTTCAGTTCCCTTCAACCCACTCGCCGATGAGGAGACGATTATTCCCAGATAGGGAAACGTAGCCACAACGTGCACCTGCTAGTTACCATAAAAAAAGTTTTTAGAAGAGGCGTTGAGAGGGCCGCCCCTTCTAAACACAATAATTTTCGTTTTTGAGATGTTCACTTCGAGGCCATTTACATTACAATAAGACACAAGCGTCGTTAACTTAGCTCTTAAATCAGCAGGAGAATAAGCGAAAATCGTCAGGTCATCAGCAATGAGGAGCATCATAATGTCACAAGTTAGTGTATAGTCGATGCCTCTCAAGCTTTTCTCGCGGAAATATGTCACAATGTCAGATATATATAGAATAAAGAGCAGAGGGCTTAAAATTTCTCCCTGAAGGACACCTTCAGTCACCCTGACAAGATCTGTAGATCCAGCCGCATAAACGACAGAAGACTTGGCTGAATCATAAAAGGCTTTATGCAACCTAACCATTTTGGTACTAACCCCAATACTGTACAATTTGTACCAGAGTTTGTTGTTGGGGATAGAATCGAACGCTCTGCGGAAGTCCACAAATAAGACGTAGCACTATGAGGCTTTTTTCCTGAGCTCAATTTGAACTGCCGCGTTTAATATGAAAATATTATCCTCCGCTGAGCGTTCCGTTCTAAAACCCGCTATCTCTTCAGGAAGTAAGTCATGATGCTGGAGCCAACTTTCCAAACTCGCCGCGAATACCTGCATGAATAATTTCATTAACGCATTAGTAATAGCATTCGCACGGTAATTTTCAGGATTCGCACGGTCTCCCTTTTTGAAGAGCATGAAGAGATTAGCCTGCATTCACTCCTCAGGTGGCAGCTCATTGAACATGATCGAATTAAAACACTCCAATACAAAGGAGAACCATTCACCCGAGAGAAGTTTCCAAGTTTCGGCCGGAATACCATCCGGGCCTACGGCTTTACCCGATTTTAATCTCTTCATGCTCTCACGCAACTCCTGTGGCAAAATGGGACCATCAAGGTCCTTATCGAGAACCCCATAAAATGTCAACGATAGCTTTGGCCTCGGAAGATAGAGGAGGGCCAAGTGCCTGTTCCAGTCCTCCAGTGGCACAGACGAACTACATAGTGGAGCCCGCCTCAACCTTCGAACCACTGCCCAAAAACCTTTGGCGCCCCTTACCCAGGCAAAAGAGTCAGCTATACGCGAGGAATAGAGTCTTTTAGCTACGACTATTGCTTGCTGAAAGTCCTTCTTTGCGGCCAGGTAAGAAAATGTAAAGGAACTCTCGTGATTGTTTAACCGAAGGAGATGGAGGGCTCTGTTCATTCGTGACCTGGCAGTCTTGCAGGACTCGTTATACCACTGAGGTACTGAACGCGTCGAGTTACATTTGCCCCCACCAGGGCTTGTCAATTTAACTAAACCTTCATGGATAAGGATGGTAGGTAAACCTGAACAAAACGCATCAAATAACGGGCTTTGCCTATGGTGGTCGAAAAACAAGTCGTATGGGTTTACTTCATGCAATCACTTGACAAATTTTGTTTCACCCTCAGGTGACCACGACGTTTTGTACCTTGTTGATGCAATAAACGGACGATAAAATACAGACGGTGTATTACACAGAATGAGGGACAGCAGAACGACTGCCGGAAAGTGGTTCAAGCCTCCACCATCAAAGCCGATAAAAAATCTTTGACAATGTACAAATGATTGGCGGAAACCCAGACCAAGTCGACAATGCTACGCCCCTTTACATCAAAATAAGTATATTGCGCGGGTGAGTCGCTAAGCGAGCGACCATTTGAAAGAACAAATTATTACTAAACATAAACTCATACAAACATTTACCACGGACGTTATACCTAGAATCACATATTTTTCTATTAACTACAAATTGACTCTCATCAAATAAATTCGAAAATTCGCATTCAAGGTCGAGGTCACCAATCCATGAATTGAAGTCTCCCCCTAAAAGGATCATACTGTCCGGAAATCTTACTACAAAGGAATCCAATACTGACTGCAGGGAATAATGCAGCAAGGTTAGATCAGAATTATGCGGAAAATAGAACGAACCTTGAATTAATAGAAAAGGATAAGATTTAATCAGCAGGAAAATCCAATATGGGGAGGATTCAATCATCACCGGCGACCCCGACGAAAGGGCGAACGTTGACAAGCCACCACTAATTTTTCCTCTGGATCCTTCACGTGTGGCTGGAACTGTGAAATTGTGTGTATCTTGGTCCATAGATAGAGTGGATTGTTCGGTGCACCATGTCTTCGAGAAATTCATAATCCCTTGTGATTGGTTTTTGGTAGCGAAAGAATAATTGTGTGGACCATAGATATTCCAGAAGACAATTTTGAGCAAAGAATCGTGCATTAGAGATGGCGCCTGGATAAGTAGGGTACGTTGAGCTGATAGATACAATGAAGAGGGATGAGGTCCTAACCGATGGTTAATGGCATGATGAGATGTACGGCAGCCCCTAAATCTGGAGAACGGGGTCGCATCTAAGCGTTTTTTAGAGGGACTTCATTACTGATTGATCTGGAACTACTTGGAACTGGCGTAATTGGTAGAGAGGATGGAGGAACCATCCCCATATCATGATCCAGTGATGGCACTTCCGGTGAAGTTCCGGTGAAAGGAATCCATAGTATCTGACCAGACATGCCAAACTCCATCCACACACACCTTCTGGAATTTACGCTCAACCCTTTTGTGTTCAGCTTTTGTCTTCTTAATTAATTGGCGAGCACAAAAATCTATACGGCGTTCCCTGTCGGTTAGGTGCTGCTTCGTGTTGGACATAATATGTAGCTTTGAGCGGTAAGAAATCAATTCAGCAATGATGATAGGAGGCTGTTTCCATATCAAAAAGGCTGTGCCTACTGCGTTGGAGATGTCAAAGACTTCAGCCAAAAATTTGTCGACGCAGGCCGTTACATCCCCAGAAACTTTTAACCCACGTATTTATATGTTACGTTTTCTTACTATTTTGCTCATCTTCTCTAACTCTGAATTTAAGTACGCAATCTGATCATCTTTTTCTGCTAATCTATTTTTTAGAATAGTTTCCTCGTTTATAATCTCTTTTCTAAGGTCAGAGATGGCATCTAGATTTGTCGTGGTTGCCGCGTCAACTTTCTCGTCAATTTTTTGTGATAAGGCTGTGATAATAGATTCTTGCAAATCGTTTAGTTGGCCTTCCATTGCAAGAATTCGTTGACCAATAGTTAGGTCAGGCTTTTTTAGTACTGCTGTGTTAGCACAATGCTTTTTGACGGCAAACTATCCGTGTCTGACGATGGAGAAGTTTCGGGAGAGCAAGCGCGTTTCTTGCGTGGAAAGAAGTCCGAAATAGGCTTAGTTTGCGAGTTCCTGTATGCAAGCCATTTAGATGCTTTCTAGGGCCTCCCAACTCCTGCTGCAAGCGATGGAAACGCAGCTGATGAGTCCACCCCTGGCCCAGTCAAACTCACTGGCGTACTCGCGGAATAGGGGGAAGGCGTGGCCGAAACCTCCTTTTGCATTTAGCGTAGATGTCTTGCCCAAAACGTGCCGCCTGTTGCAGTAGAATGGTAAAGCGCTTACTATCAACATCGGGAAACTTGTTATCTAGGGCGGAAAACACCTCGCTGACAATGCGCAAATAAGTTGCGCGTGAACACGTACATGCCACGTGCGAATAAATCTTCGTTAATAAAAAAGCTCACCCACCGAAGTTTTTGCAGGATATGATTCCGTCCTCAAAATCCACTTAAAATCCACCATAAAAAAAATTTCAACATACGTCTTGTCACAAGATAAAAAATTGTTTACAGCAACCTTGAAACAGCTTGTATAGAGGTTATAAATAATCCGACACACTAAAAGACTTGTACGTTACAGGTACAGGAATAATTCTGACAAAGTTCGGAGGAAACTTGTATGACATCACACGAATTGCATAAATATAATCAGCACAAGACGTTCATATACAAAGACCGTCAGTTATCTGAAAAAAATACAGAGTTAAATCTAACAGCGTGTTTTAACGAACGGTACCGGAAGTATACCATATTATCCATGTTTATAACAAATTCTGTAAAATAGATGTAACTTGTGCAGGAAATTCCATGTAAAGTTAAAATTTTGCGATAACCACCAAAATTCTGTGTGGAATAAGGAAAATATCGTTTTGAAACACTTCGCGACCACTTCAGAAGTACTGTTTGAAATTTGGAAAACGTCGGTTTGAAACAATTCGCGACGGAATCATTGTTTAAATTATCAATGTTTATAACAATTGCTGTAAAATGAGTCTCATTTATGTCGGAAATTCTTTATGAAGTTCGATTTTTGTAAATACTTCATAAGCACTGTTTGAAATATGGCAAATATTGTTTTGAAACAACTCGCCACGGAACCATTCCTTAAATTATTAATTTTATAACGATTTCTGTAAAAGGCGTATAACTTGTGCAAACAATTCTTAATAAAGTTCACATTTGGGGAACACCTCAAAAGTACTGTTTCGAATAAGGAAAATAGCATTTTGAAACAATTCGCGACGGAAGCATTGTTACGACCGGCGGGTCGTAACCGATCGCGTGATCGATTAAGATTAAACGACAATCGCAGAACACGGAAATATAACTATAACTAGTTAATATTGAAACATGTGTTATAGACTAGCTAGATGATAATTATTATATCAAATTAAAATGTAGGAAATAATAAAGGCTGTCTAGCGTTACGGTGCAAAATAACACCGTGCATTCAGTCTCGTCTTTCAGCTGTGAGACCAGGTGCGCAATCCAGGTGCGAGTTGAAGTTGCATTAATTCGACACGAACGTTCCAGGAAAGTGTAAGCACTTTTCGGCTGGGAACCTGCAGGCTTCGACAAATTACATGGCAGCAAAGGCCTGTGCTCGGAAGCAAAACTAAAAGCTCAGCAGGTTCCCAGGGGCGAAAACTGTAGACGTATACGGGAATGTCGGAACGATCCGTCGACGTCGTCGGATCTGAAAGAAGGACAGTCTTGGCTGGCCATAAAAACTTAACGCACGATCTACCGAAATCGAGGAGTACGGGCTCGAAATCCATCGCGAGTCAGAAACGACGGGAAATCTAAGTGCGCGCCCCGTGCGTTCGATATAGCACGCCGCTGCCTCTGTACGGGTGTTGGTCCGCACGGCAAAGGGATATTTCAGGTGGGGTTAATAAACGGCCCTTCATCATCTAAACTTGTGATCGTACATCACTATATCACCTTTCCTAAATATCCTCGAACCACATCCGACTGGGCTGGTGTCAGAATCTGACCTGACCCACCAAGGAATTTGTTGAATGATGTCAAAAGTGGGATACGTAAGTTTTCAAACCCAGAGTATTGCGGTCCGATAACGTAGAGTATCGTCCTCATTTATACGTATCCGGAATCCAATCTTGCCATAAGCCATCAAAAAAAATTTTTTTTTGAAAATTTAAATCGAACATTAAGAACAGTGAGAAAAACACATCATAAACAGTATAGGAATAAAAACAGTGGAAAAATCGAATAACCAGTGCAAGCATAAAAACAGTGAAAAGGAATATATGATAAACAGTGTAAAAATAAAAACAGTGAGAAAAAAATGAATAATACGCAAACTCCACTAGTGTTCAAAGAACTTATAAAAACGGACGTACGGAGTCGTCAGGGACCTAGGATTCCCCCAGGACTCTACAAAAGCGCTGCGCTTACAACCCGAGACCTTATGGCTACTCTTCAAGGACAATTAATTGGTGGAGATGACTTCAAGGGTTCTACTCGTCGCCGTCGTCTTCACAATGGTTGGGGAGACGACTGGTAAGTCGCCGCCCTCCTTATTCCACCATCGGTAAACACCAAATATATACACATATATGTATCGCCATTTTGTATATATATTGCGTGTATCCGGGCTGCAGAAATCAAGCGTAGTATATGACTAAAATTCGCGACGTTGTTGGTTCGCCCGCTTATAAAAAAATTCGTGACCACAATCAGCAGTCCGTGAAACGCGAGGTGATTTTTGACGAAGGCGCGAGCACTTCTAACGCGGATAAGACAACGGTCGATCGAAAGCCGGTAAAAATGACGGAAGAAATGGGCACGCCTAATAATCGCACCTATATGGCGGTAGAAAATTCCGCTTCCGACGTATTCGGGACGGTCCCGGATTTCTATGGAAATCGAAACGCGTATCCCGCATTCGCCGACGCCTGCAAAGAGGCACTACAAATGCTGCCCGAGGGTACTCGGCCGCTATTCAAATTCCTTTTATGAGGAAAGTAAAAAGGAAAGGCCGAAATCTTCGCGAGGGATTACGTACCTATGATTCGGTCGACGCGTTGCTCTCGTATGTGAGCAAGACGTACGGAGTTCGAGAAAATCCGCACATACTGTTAGGAAAAATCCCGACCTTTACAGGCGAGTGTCGGAAAAGTCTGATCGCGCTTTTTGAACAAGAACTCCGGGAACAGTTTATTGCGGGGTTGCGAGGAGCGATGGGGTTTCGCGTGTTAAATGCGAATCCGTAGACTCTAAAGGAGGCCACAGAGTACGCTCCGGCTCGTGAACAAATTCGACGCGAAGGATCAGCCGGGGGATTACGAGCGTCGCAGGCGTTAAAACACAGAGAGGCCGGCAGCCGCGCGTGTCGTTGTGGCGGATGATACAGATGCGCCTACTGCGACAAAACAGGGCATAACGAAAGGACTGCGAAATTTGAATATATAATAGTACGCAGTGCGATCATTGCCTACGGATAGGACACACCCGAGAGCGATGCCTAACGTTGAGCAAGTCACAGAATAAAAATCAGCCGCCAACGTTCACTCCCCCGTATGATAACTGTCGCGGAAACCCCAATGGTCGAGGGCGAAATTTCGCGAGTCAGCCACGGGGAAACCTCAATCAGTTGGGGGGTTTCGGAAATCGATGTGGGTATTATCAGGGTGACAGCCGGAGCACCTGAGTGTAGTTATTTAAGGTGTCTTGCCTCCCGTTCGGGTTTAAAACACCCCCCCCCCCCCATGGGGGAATGGGGCCAAATTTTAGTGATGCGCGAGGATCGATTTTCGCTCGTTAGAAATCGAGGCACAGATAGTGTGGGACGATTTCCCCATCGCGGAAGACGGTATCTTGGGAGATCCGTTTCTACGTGAACGCTCTGTCAAAATCGACTACGGACTCGAGCCGCGTGGAACTTCCGCCGCGAAGTCGAAAAGTAATACGGGTGAAGATCGGTAATACATTGGAGTACAGAATGCTCCCTAAGATAGACACTACTAACGGAGTATATTTAGGAAATGCTCTCGTGCGAAACCGGGCAGGGTATGCGTATGCTATAGCTGCGAATAATAATAAGTTTCCGGTCAATATAAAAATCCCCGTCGCGACCCTCGAAGCGTGTACAATCGCGTGCGAGTACGGGCACGCAACTGACGACGCGGACGAGGAACGCGAAAGTCCATACAGCGCATACGGATGGAAGCCGGGCGGAGCGCGTGTTGGCGCTCATGGATAGAACGTCACTAACGGACGAAGAAAGAGAGCACGTGCGCGCATTAGTCACGAAGCACTCGCGACGATTTCACCTGCCGGGTGAACCACTGAGCGCTACGACAAAGTTGTCGCATAGGATACATACAGTCGACGATGTACCCGTCCGAGCGAAACGATTTCGTCACCAGCCGGTCACCAAAGATGAAATGCAGCGCCTCGTGCGCGAACAGCTGGAAGCAGCAATAGTACGGCCATCGACTTCGCCGTACGACTCGCCCTCTTGGATCGTGCCTAAAAAGGTAGGCCCGAATGCGGAGAAAAACTGCAAGCACGTCATGGATTTTCGTGAATTAAATGAAAAAACGATCGGTGACGCATATCCAATCCCAAACATTGCTGACATTCAAGATCAGCTGGGACAGGCATACTATTTCACTACGCTGGACTTAAGGTCAGGGAGTCATCAGATACTCATGGATGAGTGCGTCGCGCATAAAACAGCATTCTCAACTCAGTATGGGCATTACCAATACAACCGTATGCCCATGGGAATAAAGAATAGATCTAGTACATTCCAGCAGTTAATGGACCTAGCACTAGCCGGCCTACAAGGGGTAGAAATGCTGGTTTAGCTAGATAACATCGTCATCTACGCAAAAAACTTAATGGAACGTGGCAAAAAGTTCAATCGACCTATGAGTCGGTTGGCAGGCGCGAATCTTACCTTAGAACCACGGTCATGTAATCAGTGAAAACAAAGTGAAACCCGATCCTAAAAACTTAGAGGCGGTCAAAAGATTTCCCCAACCGAGAAACCCGAAAAATATCAAACAATTTCTCGGCCTTGCGGGATATTACCGACGGTTTGTGGAAAACTTTTCCAAAATCGCGCACCCGCTTACCACCTTACTACGGAAGTTGAACCCTTTATAAGGGGTGACGAACAAGAGAAAGCATTTCAGTGTCTAAAATCAAAATTATGCTCAGCTCCGATTCTGAAATCACCACACTTTTCAGAACCCTTTATAGTAACCACTCACGCCTCAGGGTTTGGCTTGGGTGCGATACTATCCCAAGGGAAAATAGGGACCGACTCGCCAGTGGCGTACGCGTCTCGGAGTCTGAGAGACGCCGAGACCCGTTACCCGGTGATTGATAAAGAAATGCTCGCCGTAGTTATCGCGGTAGAACAGTTTCGGCCGTTAGCCAAAAATTCACTATAGTGACCGATCATCAACGTTCTTAAAAACGATGAAGGATTTGAAGATTCGTACGTATCGTTTTAGAACGAAGCTTGAAGATTACGATTACGATGTGGTCTACAAGCCAGGTCGATGCAACGTAAACGCCGATACGCTGTCGAGGAATCCAGCAGACGGTGTCGAAGGGAAGAAAAATGATGACACGGACGAGCAAAATGAACCGTCGAATGTGAAAAATGTGTTTCCGCTCCGGAAGAAAAACCGGTCGAACGCGGATCGAAAAGGCGGAAGAAATTCCACCAATACGATACGCGCAAAAGGTCAGATTCGAGTTCGGAAAATCGTACGGATCATAAAATACCACGCAGGAATGAAAATACTGCCACAACCACCGGGAGAAGCGATGTTAATACGGAAAGGGCACCGAAAACATTACGACGGCCAAAAGGGTCGTCAGTGAGTAAATACTGAAGTCGGGTACCTGTATATGCCGACGCGTCAGAACCTCCGAAGACGGTCACCGTATCCGTGAGAACGCGGCCGGGCAGGAATTATAACGGAGAAACTTCGCCAAATCGGCCGATTCCGAACGAGAATCGGCCGACTACGCGAAATCTCGTGAGCGCCCACCCAGCAACGACGACACTGGCGAACAAGTCGCAACCAGACTCCACAGTAATTATGGACGCTGATTCCATTCCCGATCATTCCGATACATCGCAGGATGTCATTACTGACATCAATGAATTCGTGCATAATCGAAACAATAATTATCGCACTCGGTGGGAAGACCGGATGGGTTCTTGGCCCTCCAAGTACACATACCCACCGTTAGATCCGTGGAAAGGGAACCAAAACCCTCCCTGAAAGAACCGCCACCAATCGCGATCCAGAAGGATTTCACTCATCGTATTTGGGAAAAAATCAATCTCGATCGTCTCAATAAAAATGGACACAGTGAGAGCTCGAAAACGAGCGAGATATGTAAAATGCGTCGCAAGAAAAAATCGCGACCGCCAGAGCGGTTACGCAAGGAGCGCGACAAAGACAATGGCTCCGACAATGAGAGGAAGATAGAGCGTCCTAGGGCGCAAACAGCGCGACAAACGGAGCAATGCTCGATCAGGTGGCGAGAAAAGGCTCGAACGTCGCCATACGCAGTCACGGACGGAGAGTGACAAGGACGGAGACAGGAGTACGGAAAACATACCGGAGAATGAGAGAGACAGTGCGCAACGAACGGCGAAGCGCAATCGATCGGCGTCTAGTTATATGGACTGAGCACAGAGCGGGGGGAGGAACGAAGTACAAGAGAAGAGAGCAGGCAGAAAACCTGCTGATGTCACTCCGCCTCACCTCCTACCGTTGCTAAGAAACAGAATAACGGTCCCCACCGCGCGCTTGAGGGAAAGAGAGGGCAGACGCACAGACAGAGAAGGTGATACTACAGGAGCCACGTACGGGCAGAGTAGTGGGAAGGATTTGCCTTCGGTGTATGAAAGTGCATCCTACGGACAGTCGGCTAAGACTGAGAGCCGGTATGTTCCTTCTCTACACGACGGCTCATGGAAAGGCACGAGTGCCGCCGAGGCCGCCTTAACTCACTCGCATCGAAACGTCGACAGCGAGAATGCTAGGTTTCGCCCCTCTGATCGGAACGATACGAACACGTCTCCAAGTGACAGGGACGATTGCAAAGAGACTAACAAATCTCCGCTTTATAACTATGAGGTGTACGAAAAGTGTGCCGAACCCTTTGAAATTTTGGTTCGGAACAAGAAGATCGTAACAGATGGAAATTGCCTGTTCGACTCTCTCATCAAGGTGCACAAATTGAATACTACACCGAAAGAACTTCGAAAAACGCTACTCACCCTTGGGCCAATGGACGAGTGTGCCGAGCACGTCGAAACGTGCGTGATACTTTTCTCTCAAAGTGATCACGCAAATTGCAATCACATACGCTTATTAGCCGTGCATTTTAAGGTCAATACATGCGTGCATTAGAATGACGACCCGATTAGGAGAAGATACTTTCATTTTAAAACCTCTGATACGGCTACGTCGTGCCATTTGCATTTAGAAAAATTGCATTACAAGCCGTATAGAAAACAATTAGGCAGGATGAGTCATCTCAGGGCAAGTCGCTCGCCCGATCCTGGAGGTGGTTCTTCGGGGAAGGAAAGTTCCTCGAAATCTACTGAGAGTTCGAGCGAGGATTCGGACGACGGGCAAGGACCCGTGAACCAGCCATTACCGACCTCGTCCACAGAGACAAGTGGGAGGTCAGGTCGGGGAACTGACTCGACCGATGGGCTCGATCGCCTTAAAGAAGTTGAACCGATCCTGAAAATAAGTGCTAAACATCTGACTAGTGAAAAAGAGCACCTCGCATTTTTCACTACCGCTGATTGTCTGCCGGATACTGAGTTGGGGAAACTGCTTCTGGAAAAGCAGTTGATAACGCGGCAAAAATTAGCACATTGCGTCTCTAAGGTTGGTGAAATAGTGGTAATTAAATCAGGAAAACATCTTATATTTGCCCGGACAGTCAAACAATCCATCAGTGAAAGGGTGACGAAGGCGGCCATATATACTTGTCTTACTAAATCAAACAAGGCCATTTCTGAAAACAGAATACGAGCCCTATACGTCGGATACAATTTAGACATACTCACAAAACAACAATAGCTGTGTATTCCGGAGGTTTTCCAAGAAAAAATTAAATTCCGTATCACGGTCATAATTTACAACGAATTCTTAGCAGTACCCCAAGCCGGAGATCGGTACATAGTGATTCGAGAACATCATTTTTCGACTACCGGAGGTCATAAGGGATTAAATAAGATATATCGTAATTTATCTCGCACACATTACTGGCGAAACATACGGTCGGACATAAGTGAAGTCAACGGTCGATGCTATCAGTGCCAGTATGGGAAAACAGCTCGGCAGAAAACCCGACTTTCCATTTATCACGGACACCCCGAAGAAGCATTTGAAAAGGTCGCATTAAACCTTTGAGGTCCGACCAGGATGTGAGGTGCCAGCAACAAGTACGTCCTTACCTAACAGGACTTGTTGACGAAATATTCGATGGCGGTACCACTGCCCGACTGTAGCGCCTTGTCCGTCGCGAAAGCATTCGCCACCCAATTTATATGCCAGGTCGGAGCCCCGGAACAATTTTAACGGACCAACGGCCTTGTTTCATGTGTGAAACCTTCAGAGAACTCGCGCGATTATTTTAAATATCGAAATTCGCGACATCCGCCTATCACCCACAATCAAATGGGAGTATAGAGCGGAGTCATCACGTACTGACGGAATATTTAGGGTGTTTTGTCAAGAATCGCGTACGCGAACTGAGACGTATGGCTCCCGTATGCTATGTTTGTATACAACGCAAGCATACATGAAGGTACCCAATACACACCGCATGAGTTGGTGTTTGGGAAGCCGGCACGTATACCTTCAGACAAACCATCTAGAGAAGGCATACCCACGTACCCGGAATACTTACGAGAGCTTACCGTAAATCTGGTCGAAATTCAGATACTAGCCGGCCTAAACCTTAACCAGGCTAAGGCCTATTATGACCGGAAACAAAACGTCAAACATTTCCGAGTCGGCGAGACGGTAATGCTCGCGAAGAAGCCACGACACGGCAAGCTCGATGATACATTTGTGGGCCCTTACGAAATCGTGGAGATCGTAGGACCGCGAAATGTAAGGCTGCAGCTGGACGAGATGCGTACAAAAGTCGTATACCTCGATAAGTTGAGGAAAGGCTACGATCCGCTAATCTTCGACGATGATAAGGGATCGTCTCGCGGCACGTCCAGCTACGATGAAGAGTTGTAGGACACGGGGGACAAAGGGAAGCGGGGGAAGGACAGCTATCGGTCTCCTCTTTATTCAATCCGTCCGCTTTCGGGCCGACGCAACGCGCTCAGAGTTAGCGAATATTGTGTTTTCGAATAAAATCCTAATATAATTTCCAGTATTACATTCATGCCCGAATTAACATGCCAAGGATACATGCGCGGATTTTTTTCTGTTCCCGTGCGTATCATTCTTTTCGTTCGTCTTCCACAGCCGGACCATGGCGAATGAGCTACCATTATAATTTTGTATTTAACATAGTTCTTTTAACACGGATTTAGGACATAGTTCCATATAACATAGTTTGGTTTGGTGTCAAATACGTTCGAGTTAATATGGCCTCATCTTCTTTTCCCCGGTACTTCGGTCTAGCTTAAATCCGTTTTTCTCGTCATCATTTATCGATTACTGAATTATCGGTTGCAATAATTTCGCGTATATGGCAAGAGGTATGTATGTGTTATATATTGGCAAGTTTTGTTCTCAGCCAATTGATTGATGGGGAAGGGATGGGGCGCCACGGATCTGTCGTGACCCCGGCAAGATGAAGACGCACCCGGAACCCTGGAGAATAACGTCAAATTCAGTGAACTAGTCCATCGGGCAAGAGAATTGTGTAGAAGCCAGGACATGGCGAAAAAGCTTAACGCCACCATCTACAGCGGGTCATCCCTCATTATGACCCTCATATGTGCCCTTATTATCTGAAGATGTGTTTGGGGGGAGAATCACAGCAGCATTCGGCAAATCCAAGAACATCACGATCACAACGATGCGAAGTCCGCATCGCAAAACGAAACGTGAAGTGAAGTTCGATGCTAGTGCAAATGCCGTAGATATCGGTTGTGATAGCGACGAGGGAGAATTCTCGTCTGAATCGGATGAATCGGGCGGCAAGCGTAGTGACACGCCAAAAGTGCAAGCGAGAGCTCTCCAGGGCACTGACTTACAATTATGCACTTAACCCTTTCCGTTACAGTGTGCCGCTCAACGTGCCACCTTTTCTTCGTTAGTTTTGTCACATTCTTTCATGTTTTTTAAGTCGTGATTCATTTTCTACATAACTAAAGCATTTTTTTATTAAATGCAAGACACTACACTTATTAAAATTCTACAGTTAATTAGTTATAAAGAAAAATATACCAAAAAATAAGTAGTTTTTGAAAAAAAAAAAACGTTTATGAAAAATAATACGATTCTGATGTCGGTTCTCAAAAATTCAAAATGGCGGATCCAATATGGCGGACAAAAATGTTAAAATTGATGGAATTCGCTTTAAAAAAGTTACTCGGAGGTATTCGGGGTCGCTAAATATGAATTTGTTGTTAGTTTTCAAAAATTCAAAATGACGGATCCAATATGGCGGATAAAGAATTGAAAGTCTACTTAATTCGTTTGGAAAGAATTACTCGGGGATTTTTGAGGTCGTTGAAAATAAGGATTAATTTTTATAATAAAATATTTTTTAATAATACAAAAAATACAACAACAAAAAAATACAAAAAAAAATACAAAAAAAAAATAAAAATAAAATAAAAATGGATCCATAACGCAGAGAGCGACATGAGCAAGCAAAATAATCGGATTCTCAATTATCATGTCCGCCATATTGGATAAGCTACTTTAATTTCAGAAACTGACATCAGATTCGTATTCACCGACCCTGAACATCTCCGAGTAACTTTTTTCAAGCGAATTCCGTTAATTTTCGATTTTTTATCCGCCATATTAGATCCGCCATTTTGAATTTTTGAAAACTAGCATCAAATTCGTCTTTAGCGACCCTGAAAACCCCGAGTAACTTTTTTCAAGCGAATTCCATTAATTTTCAATTTTTTAGCCGCCATATTAGATCTGCCATTTAACATTTTTGAAAACTAACATCAAATTCGTATTTAGCGACCCCGAAAACCCCCGAGTAACTTTTTTCAAGCGAATTCAGTGAACAGAAAATGCGTGACTGAAAGGGTTAATGGAGACACACTAGAAAATAAATTGCTAGCGTACCCTATGTACATTAAGTTATAAAAGTTAAGTACAAAAATGTAAAAGTTACTGGCGGAAACCAATACCCTCGGAAACACATTGCTATTTATGTAGCATATTATGTATATAACGCGATCGCTTACTGCACCCCGGGAGTTGCGCGGCGGTGGAACGCCGATTTGGGGGGGGGGGGTAGGTGTTATGACCGGCGGGTCGTAACCGATCGCGTAATCGACTAAGATTAAACGACAAACAACTTCTGCAGGAAATACTTTATGAAGTTCGATTTTTGTAAATACTTCAAAAATACTGTTTCATATCAGGAAAATGTTGTTTCGAAATAATTCGAGATGGAAGCATTGTTTGAATTATCAATGTGTATAACGATTTCTGTAAAATGCGTACAACTTGTGCAAAACATTCTTTATAAAGTTCGAATTTTGGAAACACTCAAAAGTGCTGTTTCAATAAGGAAAATATCGTCTTGAAACTATTCGCGACGGAATCATTGTTATAATTATCAATGTTTATAATAATTGCTGTAAAATGCGTCTAATTTGTGGGGGAAATTCTTTAGAAAGTAAAAATGTTGAAAACACTTCCAAAGTAGGGGAGGTCGGGGTATTTTTGGACACATTTTGATTTTGTCCAGAAACATTGCTTTTTCTCAAAATTCCAAAGCTTGATTATGTGGTACGATAAATAACCTTTCATTTGGTACCAGCAATTTGACCTGATTGTGCAAAAACAGGTTTTTGAGATTTTAAAAAATCTCGGGGTATTATTAGAAAGTCATGTAAATCGATTAAAAAATGAAAATTATTGCTGGAAAACGTTTATTTGTTAATTAAAACGAAAGAATATCTATATTATAATGAATAAAATAAAGTAAGGCACGTGAAAGTGTTCCGGTTTGCTACAACACAACCCAAGTGAACACCTCGATCACAAGCGATACAATGGGCTATGTTTCGGCGATTTGCTTTCTCGGGCATATTTTTCTTGCAAATTATGCAGAAATTAGTATTTTCCAATAATACCCCGAACGCTAACTTTTACAAAATGTCGGTGAATAAGTCACACAATGCAAATTCCATAAAAAACTGTTATATGCGTCAAAAGCTTATAGTTCCAAGAATATTATAAATATATTTTCGTGACTTGGTTCTTCAAAAAATGTTGTAAATATGACCAAAACACTAAGTGAAAAAAACAGTTTAAAAACATCAAAATTTTGTTTTATATGATAGCGAGGTAACAATGCGTCAAGATAAGTCAAGTGCTTAATAGTAAATAAGATTATGATAAGACGAGTCGCCGCTAGTTGATGGAGATTCCAAGCGTTAAAAACGGGAAAAATATCGCGCTGTCCAACAATACCCCGTGTCCAATAATACCCCACCTCCCCTACTGTTTCAAATTTGGAAAATATCGTTTTGAAACAATTCGCGATGGAATCGTTGTTTAAATGATCAATGTTCATAACATTTGCTGTAAAATGCCTCTAATTTGTGGTGGAAATTCTTGATGAAGTTCCAATTTTGCAAACACTTCAAAAGTACTGCTTGAAATAAGGAAAATATGGGTTTGAAACAATTCGCAAAGGAATCATTCTTTATATTATTAATATCTATAACGATTTCTCTAAAATGTATATAACTTATATTAACTATAATTCATAAATTATCATTATCTATAACGATTTCTGCAAAATACGTATCACTTATTCAAGACATTTTTTATAAAGTCCATATTTTGCAAAGAATTCAAAAATACTGTTTCAAATATGGTACATATCGTTTTGAAACAACTCGCGACGGAATCATGATTTAACTTATCGATATTTATAGGGATTTCAGTGAAATCCGAATAACTTGTGCAGGAAATTCTTTATCCAGATCAAATTTTGTAATTACATCAAAAATACTGTTTGAAATCAGGAGAATATCGTTATGAAACAAGTCGCGATGGAATCATTCTTTAAATTATCAATATTTTTAACGATTTCTTTAACATTGGAATAACTTGTGCAGGACATTTTTTATAAAGTTCATATTTTGCAAAGAATTCAAAAATACAGTTTCCCTTATGGTACATATCGTTTTGAAACATTTCGGGACGGAATCATGATTTAAGTTATCGATATTTATAGGGATTTCAGTAAAATCCGAATAACATGTGCAGGAAATTCTTTATCCAGTTCAAATGCTGTAATTACATCAAAAATACTGTTTGAAATAAAGAAAATACCATTTTGAAACTATTCGCAACGTAATCATTGCTTAAAATCTGAATATTTATAGCGATTTCAGTACAATCCGAGTATCTTGCGCAGGAAATTCTTTATCAAGTTCAAATTTTGAAAGTACATAAAAAGTACTGATTGAAATTAGGAGAATATCGTTTTGAAACAAGTCGCGACGGAATCGTTCTTTAAATTATCAATGTTTATAACGTTTCCTGTAAAATGCGTATGACTTGTGCAAGACATTTTCTATAAAGAACATATTTTGCAAACCAGTCGAATATACTATTTCAAATATGGAAAATATCGTTTTGAAATAATTCGCAACGGAATCATTGTTTAAATTATCAATATTAATAACGATTTCTGTAAAATCCCAATAACTTGTGCTGGGAATCGTTTATAACAATCAAATCTGACAAGCAGTTCAAAAATACTGTTTAAAATAAAGGTTATATCGTTTTGAAACAATTCGCGGTAAAATCATTGTTTAAATTATCAATGTTTATAACGATTTCCGTAAAATGAATATAACTTATGCAGAAACTTCAATATGAATTTTAAATTGCGCAAAAACCTCATAAATACTGTTTGAAATAAAGAAAATACCATTTTGAAACTATTCGCAACGTAATCATTGCTTAAAATACGAATGTTTATAGCGATTTCAGTATAATCCGTGTATCTTGCGCAGGAAATTCATCAACAAGTTCAAATTTTAAAAACACATCAAAAGTACTGATTGAAATTAGGAGAATATCGTTTTGAAACAAGTCGCGACGGAATCATTCTTTAAATTATCAATATTTATAACGATTTCTGTAAAATTCGCATAACTTGTTCAGGACATTTTTTATAAAGTTCATATTTTGCAAACAATTCAAAAATACTGTTTCAAATATGGTGCATATCGTTTTGAAACAATTTGCGACGGAATCATGGGTTAGCTTATGAATATTTATAGGGATTTCAGTAAAATCCAAATAACTTGGGCAGAAAATACTTCATCAAGTTCAAATTTTGTAAATACATCAAATATACTTTTTTAAATTATCAATGATTATAACGATTCCTATAAAATGAGTAGAGCTTCTGCAAAAAATTTTTATAAAATTCAATTTTTTAAAATACTTTAAAAATACTGTTTGAAATAAAGAAAATATCGTTTTGAAACTATTCGCGACGAAATCATTGTTTAAATTATCAATGTTTATAACGATTGCTGTAAAATTCGTATATCTTGTGCAGGGAATCGTTTATAAAAATCAAATCTGACAAACAGTTCAAAAATACTGTTTAAAATAAAGGTTATACCGTTTTGAAACAATTCGCGAAAAAATAATTGTTTAAATTATCATTATTAATAACAATTTCTGTAAAATCCCAATAACTTGTGCTGGGAATCGTTTATAAAAATCAAATCTGACAAACAGTTCAAAAATACTGTTTAAAATAAAGGTTATATCGTTTTGAAACAATTCGCGGTAAAATAAGTGTTTAAATCATCAATGTATATAACGATTTCCGTAAAATGAATATAACTTGTGCAGAAAATTCAATATGAATTTTAAATTGCGCAAACTCCTCATAAATACTGTTTGAAATATAGAAAATTCCATTTTGAAACTTTTCGCAACGTAATCATTGCTTAAAATACGAGTGTTTCTAGCGATTTCAGTACAATCCGTGTATCTTGCGTAGGAAATTCTTTATCAAGTTCAAATTTTGTAAGTATATCAAAAATACTGTTTGAAATTAGGGGAATATCGTTTTGAAACAAGTCGCGACGGAATCACTGTTTAAATTATCAATATTTATAACGATTTCTGTAAAATTCGTATATCTTGTGCAGGTAATCGTTTATAAAAATCAAATCTGACAAACAGTTCAAAAATACTGATTAAAATAAAGATAACATCGTTTTGAAACAATTCACGTCAAAATCATTGATTAAATTATCAATGTTTATAACGATTTCAGTAAAATAAATATAACGATTTCTGTAAAATTCATATAACTTGTTCAGGACATTTTTTATAAAGTTCATATTTTGCAAAGAATTCAAAAATACTGTTTCAAATATGGTACATATCGTTTTAAAACAATTCGCGACGGAATCATGATTTAACTTATCGATATTTATAGGGATTTCAGTGAAATCCGAATAACTTGTGCAGGAAATTCTTTATCCAGATCAAATTTTGTAATTACATCAAAAATACTGTTTGAAATCAGGAGAATATCGTTATGAAACAAGTCGCGATGGAATCATTCTTTAAATTATCAATATTTATAACGATGGCTGTAAAATTCGTATATCTTGTGCAGGGAATCGTTTATAAAAATCAAATTTGGCAAACAGTTCTCTTCGGGATTTTGGAGCCCTTTTTGTAGCTTGGCCCAAATGAGGTGAAGGAATGAAGCAAGTTAATAAAGTCCGTACTCCACACGTGGACTGTATTTTTGTAGTTTTCTTTATTACACAATCGTCGAGAACTTTGAGTACACTGCACAGTAATCCAAGTGCACTGTAATCCTTAGAGCACGTAATCACTACGCGAAACGCGATTATAATTGTTTCGCGAATTACAGTCAATCTTGTTACGTAGTGATGATTTTTGAGATACGGTTGAGTTGACGCTTTTTTCATAACTGAGCGCGCGCAGCGGACCCGTTTAACCGCTTGAATATCTGCGACATCTATAGAGCGCGCTATCATTTATCAAATACTTAATGCCTTATAAGGGCGCGTAAACTATATTCAATTTAAACACTTAGACTTTAATAAAATTCTAAACAAACCGGCCACCTTGCGGGCACATATGCGCGCAAAACGACTTCTATTCTTGCTTACTTACTACTATATAAAAAGGCTAACAATGAGCTGAACCGTTTAGTCGCTTGAGAGAGGTAAGGGTACAATTTCAGTAATAGGACGCACGAATTCAGAAGAGGCTGTTTTCACGCGGACGACGCGAACTAGATTATCGTGACCAGGAATAGTTTCTACGATACGTCCTAAACACCACTTAGCAGGAGGTAAATTTTTATCCTTAATTAATACAAGTACATTTCGACGCAGGTTGGGCTTACGCATCTGCCATTTGCCGCGCCTTTGAAGTGTCGGTAAATATTCTCGAACCCATATTCGCCAAAAGTTCTCAAGCTGCCTTTGTATAAATTGCCAACGTGATAATCTATCGTCTCGTATCGCGAGCGTAGATGGAGCTGGTATGACCTTTAATGAGGTCCCAATTAAAAAGTAACCAGGAGTCAATGGAGCAAAACTTTCTGGATCGTCACTGAGTGGAGCAAGTGGCCTTGAATTTAAACATGCTTCGATTTGAGCAAGCAATGTTTGAAATTCCTCTACGGTAGGCGTAGCGTTTCCCATTTGCTTTCTCAAATGAGACTTTACACACTTGACTCCAGCCTCCCAAAGCCCGCCAAAATGAGGGGCGCAGGGAGGAAGGAAGTGCCAAGTGGTCCCATCGGTAGCCAAATAGGATCTTAACTTCAAATTTCTAGTGACGCTCCGAAAGGTAGTCTTTAATTCGCGGGATGCGCCTTGAAAATTACGTCCGTTGTCACTGTAAAGATCACTCGGGGTACCTTGGCGAGACGCGAAGCGTTTGAATGCAGCTAAAAAGGCTGCTGCTGAGTAATCGAAAACCAGCTCTAAATGAACTGCACGGGTCGAAAAACAGACAAACAACGCTAAATAGGTTTTGGTGCTTCGTGCTCCACGTCCTGAGCCATTTAAAACTCTATTGTGACCGGCGTAATCGACGCCAGTATGAGAAAATGGTCGTGAAGGGGAGCAACGTGCTTCAGGTAAATCAGCCATGAATTGATTACTAGTTTGAGCTTTATCTCGGATACATACTATACATCTGCGAACATGCGCTTTTACGAGATTTCTTGCGCCTATTATCCAAAAGGATTGTCGAAGCACTCCTAACATAAGCTGTACGTTACCATGACACAAATTTTTATGCAGTTGAGCAATGATCATTTGAGAAATCTGGTGATCAGGTAATATTGCGGGAAATTTTCTAGTGCTTGATAAGATGGAATGTTTAAGCCGGCCACCAAGCCGCAGGATGCCTGATTGGCTTAAGCAAGGATTGAGTCCTTTCAAAGTTGAATTGCGTGGAAGCTCGTGATGCTGCTGAAGAGCATGGATTTCCTTTGGGAAGGCATTTGATTGTACATGACGAATCCAAAAGTCGACTGCGACTCGAATATTCTCTGCGAAGTTAAATGTTGAAGGTCGTTTTTTTGTACGAATATACGTGATGAATCTAAGTACGTATACCGTAATTCTTAAAAGTCGAGCCTAAGATGAACATTTATCTAAAAGATCCGTGATTCATCGCGGACTCGTGATTTGAGCGACATGCGTATGGATTCTCTCTTCAAGATTGGTGTCAAAAGGTTCTCTTATTTGTTGCGGCCAACTTTCTGTTAGCTGAGACAGCCAAACTGGCCCGTTCCACCAAAGGGAAAAATCTAAGAAGGATGATGCAGTCATGCCACGGGATGCACAATCAGCAGGGTTGTCCTTATAGGGGACATATCGCCATCTGACATCGGAAAGTGTTCGGTGTATTTCCGAAACACGATTGGCTACGAAAACTTTCCAATGTGCCGGTGGCTTTTGAAGCCAACTCAACACAATTGTCGCGTCAGTCCAGCAATAAGTACAATCATCAGGAATGTTTAGCTGTGTTTTAAGAAAGTAAATAACCTTTGTGAGTAAGGACGCGGCGCACAATTCAAGTCGAGGTACACACAAGGTTTTAATTGGAGCAACTTTTGTTTTAGACATAAGTAAGCTAACTTGAACTTTCCCGGTTACAGAGATGACGCGAGCATAGACTACAGCGGAGTATGCTAAAGTAGATGCGTCACAAAACCCGTGTAATTCTACCACTGAGGTATCTGAACCTCTACCAATCCAACGGGGTATTGAAATACGGGAGATTTGTGGAAAGTCCTTCGCAAAGTCCGCCCATTCTTGAACGATATGCAGCGGGAGAGGGTCATCCCAATCAATTTTCAATAACCACAGTGATTGTAGTAGAATTTTAGCTTTTATGATTATTGGGAGAGCCACCCTAATGGATCAAACAGTTTTGCTACTGTAGATAAGACATTTCGTTTAGTTGGAACGAACTCAGGTAGCTTATTTACTGAGAAGTGGAAACTGTCCTCCTTAGGCGACCAAAGAATCCCAAGAATTTTTATCGCAAAATTTTGATCAACAGGAAATTGGATTGCTAAACCACTATGAGATTTATCTAAATTTTCTAAAAGGTCTGGGGAGTTACTCAGCCATTTTCTGAGAAGAAATCCTCCAGAAGCCGTCATTTTTAATGCTTGATCACGTATTGAAAGGGCGACAATTTTATCTTCAGCTCCCAAGAATACGTCATCAACATACGTATTTTGTTCTAAATCTGATGCGACTAGTGGGTAACGAGAACTTTCGTCTTGCGCTAATTGTTTTAAGACTTTAAGAGATAAGTATGGTGCACAAGCCATTCCATACGTGATCGTATTCAGTTCAAACATTTTTATGGGATCACTCGAGTTTTCTCTCCATAAAATGCACTGATATTTTCGGTCTTCAGGGGCAACTTGAATTTGTCGGAACATCTTTTCCATATCTGCCGATAAAACATATGGAAATTGCCGCCATCGTGTGATAATGGAAAGAAGGTCATTTTGCAATTTTGGTCCAGTATGTAAACAGTCGTTTAATTATACCCCTGTTGAAGTTGGACAAGACGAATTGAAGACGACTCGAAGTTTCGTCGTTAAACTTTCCTCACGTAAAACGGGATGATGTGGAATAAATACGTGAGGTACATCATCGTTTACGGGGACATTAATTTCACTCATATGACCGAGGGTTTCATATTCCGCTAAAAATGCATTGTATTTTTCCCTAATTTCTGGATTTTGTTCCAATCTCTTTTCAAGTCGTTTAAGAGATGCCTGAGCAATTTTATACGAATTTCCGATGCTTTCGGGGGACGATTTAAATGGTAAACGTACCGTATAACGACCATTTTTATCACGCGAATAAGTTTTTTCAAAGTGCTTCTCGCAGTCATCTGCTGATAAATGATTACAAGACGGGGGTTCTTCTATTTCCCAGAACAATTTTAATGTTTCGTTAATTGAAGAGTCATGAGCATGATAAGCATGAATCGTATGCATAGAAGTTAACATCGGAGTGGAGGGACCCATCAAAACCCAACCAAAAATAGTTGAATGGGCGGTTAACGTGATATCTGATGAACGACGCAATTCATCACAAAGAACAGCACTGTAACTATCTGCTCCAATAAGTAAATCAATCCGTTCTGAACATGTTGGATAGGGGTCCACCAATTCCAAATCCTTAAACGGAACGAACGATTTTAAAGGTAAACTAGTGGGCGGAGAATATGAGGTTATTTTTGATAGGACAAGTGCGCGTATTGAAAGATCTGTTGTGTAATTAGAATTACACGATCGTACCGTACAGGATACAGCGCGTCAACGGGTGTTTGTTTTAGTTTTAGTAATTGAACTATAGAATTCGAAACAAAAGAAGCTTGAGAACCAGGATCTAATAGTGCACGCACAACAACATTTCTGCCATCTGGAGCAACTAAGACCACTCGAGCAGTAGCTAGAAATACCGAATAGTTCGGCGTATTGGTCGCATTCAAATGCGATGTAAGATTTTCCGAAAGATTCTGAGAATCTACCGAAGAAGTTGACGGAATGTCATGTTTATTTATATTTTCCATAATTGCATTTTGCTCTGGTCGAGAGGTCATAGTTTCTTTGCCAGGCTTATGCAATAAAGTATTGTGACCTTGGTTACACAGATTGCATGTTTTCTTACTCTTACAATCACGCTTTTGATGGTTGCCTAAACAACCAGTGCATCGACGTTTTTTCTGAACACACGATTCACCCTCACTAACTGTAAAATTACGAAAGCGTGGACATATATATGGCTTATGTTCACCATTACAAACGAAACAATTACCAATCTTTTGCGATTGCGATTGTTGATGAGCGTGTATCACAGACTTTGTATTTTTATTTGAGAAAGACGCATTATTCATATCAGATCGGCGCTTTTGAGTTGAAAGAGCTTCTAATGCGCGAATACGCGACTGCAAAAATGATTCAAAGGTATCATAATTAGGAGGTTCATCGTCATCTCCAAGTTTCATCTCCCATTCAGTACGCGATTGCTTGTCTAATTTAGAAACTAAAATATAAACAAGGAGATCCTTGCATAAATCAATAGGCCTTCCAAGATTAACAAGTGTCGATTTCGAAGTAGCAGACATATCGCGCAATCGTTTTAATGCACTTAACCAATCACCCGAGACATCCGGAATTTCAACTATAGACTTTAAACAACTATTCACGAGAAATCTATTATTATTAAACCGTTTTTTAAGCGCTTCCCAACTACTTTCAAAAGTGTCTACAATAACTGATTCATTTTGAACAAGACTTAACGCTTCACCGCTTAAACAAGTTTTTAAATACTGTAATTTTTCAATGTTCGAAAGAGAATTTTGATCAATGACAAGCGCAGTAAATAAATCGCGAAAATTTAACCATTCGGTATATAGACCGGAAAAAGTCGGAAGAGATATTTTTGGTAACCTAAAAGTTGACCTTGGTGCTGGTGGCTGCTCGTCGATTGATGTAGTACTTTGATCGACGTTCTCTGGAGGTAGATTTTCGAGGATGAAATCAATGGCTTCTTCATATGCCGACCTGGCATTAATGAAAGAGTCTTCATCGTACCGAAGTTGCAAACTATCTTCCGTATCTGCCGGCTTGTTCGCTCGAAGATAGGAGTGGTTTTCACGACATTTCTCGAATGTTCGACTTAAAGTGGCTTCACGGCCTCGAAGTAATTGAGCCGAAGGATTTGCTTTATTAACAAGTCGAGTAACCGAAGTGACAACAGAATTAATCAGCTCTTCCTGCTCTTTTATAAGTTGCAAATATGTTTTTGACATAATTGCACCTTTTAATAAATTCTTGAAAACTCCGAAAATTGGAGAAAATAGCGTTATAATATGTAACGAATGATGTTCGTTAATACGAACGAAGGGTCGCTCAAGGGCGAACTAAAAGACGCTCGAATGTGAGCTGATTATTCGCTAAATTTAAGCAATAAAAATGTGTTCGTTAAACGAACAAAATTTAGCAAAGTCGCGAAATGTATGGTCTCCTTAAATTTGGAGAAAGGTGCCTTAATCACACACGAATACTACGTTCGATAAATCGAACGAAATTTGCGTTTGCAAATAAATAGAAAAAAGAGTTCTTTTTCGACGGTAGCACATGAAATCCGCGATACTAGTAGCAGTCTAAGACTTGGAGTCCGAGAGGGGGATTTCCCTGTCGCGAAAAGCAAAGATCCATATAAAGAGCAATCGACAATTAATTCGATTCCCCCCTCTTACCTTGTTTAAGTGGGAATACCGATTTTCGCCGAGTGTTGACGAAATTGAGCTATGTCGATGCGTCTCAGGACTTAATCCAAATGACAATGCGCAGAAGAAGTGCGCGCGCAGATCTTGCTCGTTTTTGACGACGCTTCTCGGTGCACAAAATCGCGAAAACGTGGCTGTTCAAAAGGCGGCCATCTTGGCGTTTTCAGCGTTTCGTCTCAATTTTTCTCGAGACTTCGCAAATCACTATGGATGCTGCTTTTCAGACTCTTGACGTAGTTTCCGGCTCGAAGGACCTTGTTCGGGATTTTGGAGCCATTTTTGTAGCTTGGCCCAAATGAGGTGAAGGAATGAAGCAAGTTAATAAAGTCCGTACTCCACACGTGGACTGTATTTTTGTAGTTTTCTTTATTACACAAACGTCGAGAACTTTGAGTACACTGCACAGTAATCCAAGTGCACTGTAATCCTTAGAGCACGTAATCACTATGCGAAACGCGATTATAATTGTTTCGCGAATTATAGTCAATCTTGTTACGTAGTGATGATTTTTGAGATACGGTTGAGTTGACGCTTTTTTCATAAATGAGCGCGCGCAGCGGACCCGTTTAAACGCTTGAATATCTGCGACATTTATAGAGCGCGCTATCATTTATCAAATACTTAATGCCTTATAATGGCGCGTAAACTATATTCAATTTAAACACTTAGATTTTAATAAAATTCTAAACAAACCGGCCACCTTGCGGGTACATATGCGCGCAAAACGACTTCTATTCTTGCTTACTTACTACTATATAAAAAGGCTAACAATGAGCTGAACCGTTTAGTCGCTTGAGAGAGGTAAGGGTACAATTTCAGTAATAGGACGCACGAATTCAGAAGAGGCTGTTTTCACGCGGACGACGCGAACTAGATTATCGTGACCAGGAATAGTTTCTACGATACGTCCTAAACACCATTTAGCAGGAGGTAAATTTTTATCCTTAATTAATACAAGTACATTTCGACGCAGGTTGGGCAAGTTCGAAAATACTGTTTAAAATTAAGATAATAGCGTTTTGAAACAATTCTCGACAAAATCATTGTTTAAATTATCAATATTTATAACGATTTTCTTAAAAAGAATGTAACTTGTGCATAAATTCAATAAGAATTTTAAATTGCGCAAACACCTCAGGAATACTGTTTGAAATAAAGAAAATATCATTTTGAAACTATTCGCAATGTAATCATTGCTTAAAATACGAATGTTTATAGCGATTTCAGTATAATCCGTGTATCTTGCGCAGGAAATTCTTCATCAAGTTCAAATTTTGAAAATACATCAAAAGTACTGATTGAAATTAGGAGAATATCGTATTGAAACAAGTCGCGACGGAATCATTCTTTAAATTATCAATATTTATAACGATTTCTGTAAAATTCGTATAACTTGTTCAGGACATTTTTTATAAAGTTCATATTTTGCAAAAAATTCAAAAATACTGTTTCGAATATGGTGCATATCCTTTTGAAACAATTCGCGACGGAATCATGGGTTAGCTTATGAATATTTATAGGGATTTCAGTAAAATCCGAATAACTTGTGCAGAAAATTCTTTATCAAGTTCAAATTTTGTAAATACATCAAATATACTTTTTTAAATTATCAATGTTTATAACGATTCCTTAAAAATGCGTATAGCTTGTGCAAAAAAATTCTTTGTAAAGTTCAAATTTTGAAAATACTTCAAAAATACCGTTTGAAATAAAGAAATTATCGTTTTGAAACTATTCGCGACGGAATCATTGTTTAAATTATCAATGTTTATAACGATTCCTGTAAAATGCGTATGACTTGTGCAAGACATTTGTTATAAAGTACATATTTTGCAAACCAGTCAAATATACTATTTCAAATATGGAAAATATCGTTTTGAAACAATTCGCAACGGAATCATTATTTAAATTATCAATATTTATAACGATTTCTTTAACATTCGAATTACTTGTGCAGGAAGTTTTTTTTAAAGTTCATGTTTTGCAAAGAATTTAAAAATACTGTTTCAAATATGGTACATATCGTTATGAAACTTGAAGGAACACGGTATTAAAATGCGCCGGTTGCTCCGTCGATTATCGGAAGCGAATCTAACATTACAATCAGACAAGTGCGAATTTTTGCGTACGGAAGTCACATATTTGGGACATATAATTGGTAAAGAAGGCATAAAACCGGACCCTGATAAAATTAAAGCTGTAAGAAATTTTCCACGTCCAAAGAATGCGCGAGGAGTAAGAATTTTCTTAGGATTAGTAGGGTATTACCGTAGGTTTATAAAAGATTTCTCCGCTATTGCTAAACCATTGTCAAAATTAACCAGTGGAAATTATACCTTTCAATGGAAAACTGAACAGAAAGAAAGTTTCGAAAAATGAAAAGATGCATTATGCCAGACTCCGATTTTACGCTATCCAGATTTTGAGAGACCTTTTATATTGGCCACCGATGCCTCCAATATCGCTATTGGAGCTGTACTTAATCAAAATTTCGACGGTAATGAACACCTCATCGCCTATTTATCTAGAACCTTATCAAAAACAGAAGCCAATTATGATACTACTGAAAAGGAGTGTCTGGCAGCACTTTACGCAATGTTGTATTTACGTCCGTACCTGTATGGGCAGAAATTCACTCTTGTCTGTGACCATGAACCCCTGAAATGGATTAATTCTAAGGGTGGTATTAGCCAGAAACATATACGTTGGCGATTGAAATTACTAAATTATAAATATGATTTTGAATATAAACCAGGAAAGAAAAATTCGAATGCCGATGCATTATCTGATAATCCCATACCTAATAGCGGGAGTTCTTCCGAAATGGATTTAGAAGATGAAACGGATATTAAAATTTTACCTTTAAGGCGGAATCCTAAATTTTTACCTCGGCCTACGCGAACATCTTCGTTACGAACCTATCAACCCGTTAGTAATTCAGAAAATTTCTCCTGCGGAAGTTCGCAGAAGGCCCGGAAGGCCAAAAGGTATTAAAAATAAACCTGACCCAGTAACCAAATCCGCAGTACCTTCGGTTCCTCCTGCCGACCGAACCGGTGGAATTGCATCCCGCAGGCGGTCCAAAGCATCCTCTCCTGTGCCTCAACAGGTTGAGATACCAGTAGAGGAGGTGGCTGGTGGTATATCGGCTCTGCCGATGAACTGTCATCTACGTCTTCGGAATCTGAAGTCCCTATAGCGCAAGAAAGGAAACAAATAATAAGGGGGATGAATCCACTAATTATACCCGCCGAAGTACCAGATTATTCTTCGACTGATTCGGATGCTGAGGAATATGATGGTAGAGATAAATCACCTTTCGTAGAATCAACAAAACCACTAAATTTCACAGTGATTCTAATTCCGACTCCGACGATGAGATATTGTATGGAGTGAAAGATATTGACGAACCTGTGTCGAGCAATCGGGAAGTATATTTTAATCAGACTGCTAGAAGCTGTGATGACACACTTTTATGGGATGGTTACGAAACTCATCCTGGATTTGCTCTTTAAAGATCCTTTTAGTGATGGACATGGAGATGAGATCTTGGAAAAGCGAATTCAAAATATGACCCGACAAACAGGCTATTCAAGCGACGAATCTGACACTGATTCAGATAACATTGAAAAAGTTAATAATCGTTGCCCTATATCTGGCAAAATACAACCTACGGCCAGATCTACTCTTTTTCCTCCGGGTAATCAAAGTTCAGTTAAACGACGATCGGTTTCGGTTCCTTCGTTATCCGACATAGAGAATTTCAATGAAACCTGTAAATTTCCTGTGCGACTATCTGGTCCCAATTACCCCACATACCGGAAGAAGAGAGTTCGCAGTCCTCGATTCGTACCGATAACCCTACAGTTCGCTTCAGGCTGCATAGCGAGGAATCTCACGATGATGAGGTTGGATCTGACATACCATCTGAAAAAAGGACTTTAAGTGTAATAAGAAGTAGAACTGGGTTAACGTACATTAAAGATAACATTGTACATTTCATCTCGGGAGACGGGGAGTTAACATCAACCGTCGGTAAATTTTTGTCGGATTTAAAGGCAATAAATCCTCGAGAAATACGGAAGAGTCGTCCCAAAATCGGGCAGGTCTTGATTACACCCCGGGGTAAATATAAAATATGTTCTATCGTCGTAGCTTCCAAACATTTCGACAAATTGCAACCTACGAATTTCGTGTTGGGAATAGAAAATCTAGCAATAATTATTCAAAAGCTTAAAATAGGAGGATTTAGAATTGCGGATACGGGAGATTTAAGTGATTGTATGCCATAAGGGCACCTTACTAATACATTAACTAATATATTTAATAAATTCGAAAGTAAAATAACTATATGTAAAGGAAAAATTGCGATACCACCCCAGGAGATGCGTCATGAAATAATTAAGGAAAACCATGATAGTATCATTGGAGGTCACAAGGGGGTTACTAAGACATACCTGAGAATTAGAGAAAGATTCTATTGGGCCAATATGCATAACGATATCCAAGGTTATGTTCGTAAATGTAAAAGTTGTCAAATATAAAAGTTAGTTCGAGTTAAAGAAATGGGAGAAAAAGGAAGAAATGCTAATAACGGACATTTCTTAAGAAGCATTTGATAAAGTTTCGGTCTTTTACCCGCAACCCCTTCTGGGAATCGACATATCCTGACAATGCAGGATCAATTAACAAAATTTAGTATTGCCGTGCCGATACCGGACATTAAAGCCCCTACGGTTGCATATGCTGTAGCTACCCAACTGATAGCTCGATTTGGAGCTCCTAAGGCAATTCTTACCGATTGTGGTAAGTCCTTTTTAAATGAAATCTTGTATCAGATAGCCAAAATTTTCAGAATCGAACACTCAACTACCTCTGGATATCGAGCTCAAACGAATGGCGCTTTAGAAAGGAGTCATATTGTCCTAATAGGATACTTGAAACACTATATCCATAGTCATGACGATTGGGACAGTCTAATTCCCTTCGCTATGTTCTCCTATAATACATCAGTTCATGAAGCGACAGGATTTACCCCGCATGAGTTAGTATTCGGGAAAACCGCTAGGTACCCCAGTAAATTCTCTAGCGATGAAAAATTAAGTACTTCTTCGTAGATATTCGTGTCCGATTTAATCAAACGTTTAACCGAAATCAATCTAATCGCGGCACAAAATTTAAAGAAATCCAAAGAGGTCTCAAAGGTATATAACGACCGAAAAAGTAAACAATTTAAAGCTAAAAAGGGTGATTATCAAAATTATCAAAATTCGATAACCGTTATCATGGACCGTACAAGATTGTACATATTTCACCTAAAAATAATGTAATCCTTGAAGCTGGAGATGGTAGTAGAATGAGGAAACATTTGGATAAAATAAAATTGACCAAGTGTGTCTGATTTAAGATTTCAAAATGATGGTCACTGTTGTTCTGATGCTCCTGGTTGCTGGGATGAGTTGTTCGGTAGTGAATTTTTCAATTAAACAACAAGCTAATCCGGGTATATTTTTCAAGCGAGTACATACTATGAGACTAAAACAAGGAATTTGGCGAATCAATATAGTGCTAAATCTGAAGACTTATTTGGAACCAACATTTGATGGAATGCTTCGAGTGAATTCCATTGTAGAGAATTGTCCTCAAGATCTAGAGATCAACTGTCAATATTTAATTAAACCAAATTTAATACTGCGGAAAATTAATAAAGAAAAGAACATAAGAGATAGGGTAAGAGCTGTTATTCGAGAGTTCAATTCACCCATACCTCGAACTGAAGATGAAGTGATAAGGAATAAAAGACTTACTCCTTTCGGTATAATCGGGACCCTCAATAAGGCCTTATTTGGTACCATGAATGAAGATGATGCCACGTATTTTAACGCCGAGATAGATAAATTGTATCAAGATCAACGGACATTACCCCCCTCCCCCCCCCCTCCCAATTGGATCGTGTGACCTTGACGTGGTGGGGGGGCTTAGCAGAAACCGTTTGGAGGTCCTGAGACGAAGGAAGTATGCATGAATAAAGAGAGAATGCTGAACCCTATAAACGGGTACTCAAATTGAATGGCTCGGAACTCTATAAACGGGTTTTCCGATGAATGAGTGCGAGATTGGGGCCGGAAGCTCACGCGCCATCTCTGTCCTTCGAGCTGGAGGGGAAATGGGGCAAGGGACCTCTGAGGTCCTGCGACCAATATACGATCCCCCAATCCACAGGTGTAATACTATCGTGCCGAAGGACGCATGGTACAGGGGAAGCTGTACTGCTAACGATGCCCTTGGGATACCGGGCGCCCTCCCATTGTATTAAGCCTTCGACCGGCATGCGGGGCTCTGCCGGGAGCGACCTTTTATTTCCTTAGCTGCTCGTGGGAACAACATGCAGAACACAGTAACAATCAAACAAACAATCAAACAAAAATGAAAAAAAAGAGACTGTGGCTTCCGAAGCCGCAGATGAAGTCCCTGGTACCTCAACGGGAGCAAGGCCTCAGGGACCTGCTCAAAGGGGGCATGGCGTTTGAGGAAGCCCGCGCCCTTTGCGTAAAAAACCGATCGCGGAAAATACGGGCGAGAAAAAAAATCCTGCTATAAAATGGGTCAGGTCGGAGGAGCAATCCCCACAGGACCGACCCAGGAAGCATCCTACAAGTCAGGAGCCTGCCGACAGGCTCTCTTTCCGGGGTGTTCTTGGATCGGTCAAAATAGAGATCCGTGATAAGGTCCCTATGACAGGTGTGCAGCTCGGAGTCTTGCAAAAGGCTATCATCAGGGTAGTTTCTGAGACCCAAGATGAAGGAGCCGGACCAAGATTTCTATGATGCGCACATAAAACGGGATAGTTGCTACTGACCTACGCGGACGATGAAAGCCGCGCGTGGGTGACCAGAAACATCGGAAAGGTGAAGGTTTGGGAAGACTCGGAACTCGCGGTAATGGGAGAGGACGAGTTACCCAAGCCTAAAGTCGGTGTGGTGTGGATATCGGGGGCTGATATAGAATCCCCAAAAGACATACTACACCGAATAAAAGTACAAAATAAGGGTCTGCAGACCGAGCTCTGGAGGGTCCTCAACACGAAGGCTAAGGGCAAGGGCCAAACTCTGACCCTTGCCATCGATGACGCCTCGTTTGAGACTCTGCAGGGAATCGACTGCAGGCCCTTCCTCGACTTTGGGCAGGTCTTGATCCGATTCAAGAAACCTGCCAAGAAACCAACTCAGGAGATGGGGAAAGTGGCTGGTGCGGTGGCGGGGGCCGGGGGTGCGGCCTCCTTAACTGCCCCGCAGATGCTCAGTGAGCAATCTAATGCCGCTGAATCATCTGTGGAGGCGGAGATAAAGGTTGACGCTCAGCCAACCGCGGCCGAACCGCAAGTGGAACCCCCAACCCAGATGGCGAAACCAATGGAGAGGATGGCGACTAACACCGACCTCTCCAAAGAGACAACACCCTCCAAAAATGGATAGGACCACACTCAAAGTGGTTCAAATAAACCTCCATCATGCTGATGCTGCTCCAGCAAGCCTATGCAGGAGGTTTTGTAAGGACCGCTTGAGTGTGGGACTTATTCAGGAGCCCTGGATAAATCGAAACAGGATTCAGGGCCTTGGAATCGCAGGTAACATCTTGTATAATACTAGCGGAACCAAACCAAGAGCAGGCCTGATATTTAATAAAAATATAACATTTTTGCCTGTTCCAGAGTTCTGCACGGACGACCTCGTAGCAGCCTATATTTCCTTGGAAGGTGGATAAAAGGTACTTGTTGCCTCTGCCTACCTTCCGGGGGAAACGGATGATCCTTCGATCAGCCTGGAGGTAATCCACCTATTCAGCAGGCGTAATGAAGCCAGACTGATTCTGGGGTGTGACGCCAACGCCCACCATGAAGAATGGGGTAGCACCGATACTAACAGTAGGGGTGCGTACCTGCATAACTTTATTATATCTAAAAATTTAAAAATCCTAAATAGGGGTAACAAACCCTCCTTTGTGACCCGAAATAGGCAGGAGGTTTCAGATATAACTCTTTGTACATATAATGCAACGAGCAATATCACTAGGTGGTTTGTATGGAATCGCTGTCTGATCACAGGTATATTAGAGTCGACTTATCCGCAGTTAAAGCAGTTAGGAAACTAGAATATAGAAATCCTAAAAAGACTAACTGGAGCAATTTTAAAAAACAAATCAATATAGATATATCTCAACAAAGTTTATTCTAAAAGCGTATGAAAAAAATTGTCCCTTCAAGTCCAAATTAACTAATAGAGACGTCCCGTAGTGGACGCCTGAGTTAGGTAGGATGAGAAAGGAAACTTGCAAACTAACCAATAAAGCGAAAACCACTAATAATTGGGAAGCTTATCGAAAAGTTCTAACCAATTATAACAAACAGCTAAAAAAATCAAAAAATCAATCCTGGCGGAACCTATGTGGCGAAATAAATAACACCACACAAGGAACCAGGATTCATAAAATTATGACGAAAACACCGTGTAATCCATTAGGGCTACTAAAAAACCCCGATGGCACATACACGGAAACAGAGAGTGAAACCCTACTCCTGCTAGCAAAAACACACTTTCCAGGATCATATATTGAGGATGACGTGGCTAACAATAGTAGGTTAAATGATGGCTCTCGAAGACCGTCAAAAGCCGACTGGAAGAAGGCCACTGAAATCTTCAAACCCAATCTTGTGAGATGGGCAATGCGATCTTTTAAACCTTACAAAAAAGAAGGCGAAGACGGTATCTTCCCAATGCTTTTAAAGCAAAGTATAGATTTAATTCTATCTACCTTACTGAGAATCTTCAGAGCCAGCTATGCCTGGGGGTACATACCGGATGGGTGGAGACGGGTGAGGGTGGCCTATATACCGAAAGTTGGCAAGAAAGACAGTGCCGACCCAAAGTCGTATAGGCCAATAAGCCTGACATCGTTTCTCCTCAAGACAATGGAGAAGATAATTAATCATCACCTCAGATAACATTATCTGAAGATACACGATCTACATTGTAATCAACACGCATATCAGAAGGGTAAACTGAAACTGCGTTGATAAGTCTAGTAGGTAAACTTAAAAAGGCCGTATTGGATAAAGAAATCGCTCTATGTGTCTTTTTGTACATAGTAGGTGCTTTTGACTTCAACCAAAATTATCCTGAAAGGACTGACAAGGAAAGGAGTCGACACGACCTCGATAAATTGGATAAAGCATCTTCAATCAAATGGGAAAGTAATTTCCTGTTTACTAAATACCACACTGGTTATTAAAACTACTAGAGGCTGCCTACAGGGAGGTGTACTATCGCCTCTACTGTGGTCAATTGTGGTGGATAGCCTACTAGTAGATTTAAGTAAAGCATACTTTTAAGTACAGGGGTATGCGGACGACATAGTCATCATAACCCGAGGTATCTGCCTAGACACTTTGAAAACCAGAATGCAAGCTGCCTTAAACATCGTGAGCAGGTGGTGTCAAGAAAATGAACTGTCGGTTAATGCGGATAAAACAGTAATGATTCAAAAGTAATGAATTCAAGCAAGGCAAATATCTAGGAATTATACTAGACAGAAGCCTTACCTGGAGCCAACACTTGGCTATGCTATTACATCCTGTCAAAAGCGAAAAAATTCCTTGCGATTACTTCGCGAATGATAGGGAACAAGTGGGGGTTAAATCCAAGTATGGCACTGTGGCTATATGAAGCCATAGTTAGACCTATCATCACATATGCAGCAATTGTATGGAAAGAAAAAACTCTACAAATTACGTGCATAAAAAAACTCACCAGTATCCAAGGACAAGCATGCCGTTTGATAACCGGGGCCATAGGAATAAATTCCAAAGTAGCGAAAAAACTACTTAGGAACTCAATAATAAAGGATGCTAAGGAAAACTAGGCCATAATAACAAACCCTAGACACTCAAAAGCACTCATAGAAGGCTGCAACGGGTCGTAAGCCATGGAAACCACCAGCTCAAACAGAAATACAGCAACAGCAGTAACAAGAGTGCCAACAGGACACTGTGGCCTAAAAAAGCACGCCCTAAGAATGGGGCTGACAGATACCGCACTCTGTAACTTCTGTCTAAGTGAAAAGGAAACTCCAGAACACTTATTAATACTCTGCACGGCAACCTCCCAACGGGCACGAAGAACCCAAATGTTTCTAAAACGTTTTTAGAATGTTCCAGAAACGTTCCTAAACCGGTATATGTCTGCAACATGGATGAAACGTTTATAAAACGTTCCGTAAAAGTTGCAGACATATAACGTTTTTAGAATGTTCCAGAAACGTTCCTAAAACGGTATATGTCTGCAACATGGATGAAATGTTTATAAAACGTTCCGTAAAAGTTGCAGACATATAACGTTTTAGGAACGTTTCTGGAACATTCTAAAAACGTTTTAGAAACATTTGGGTTCTTCGTGCCCGTTGGGCTGTCAGAAACGTAAATCGATCTTCGGAAAAAGACTTCCTTACCGCAGAAGAAATCAAAAACTACTCATTCAATAGCATTGTAGCTTTTATCGACAAGCCGCAGCTACGGGATGAGTTTTAACTAGCTAGGTTCGCCACAATAGGATCCTGTCGATCCGCAGTGACCAGCCATGAGGCCTAACCATATTAGAATATATATAACGGACATTAATTGATCTAACGAAAAATCACATTCATATTACAAAATCTCAATTTGATAGTCTGCAACAGAAAGTTGAGACCGGGGTTGCTTGAATCAATCAATTGCGGGATATGCTCAATCAAGTGAATCACCGATTGGTTCACATTGCCATTATCAACAATTATGTCTCCGAGTGCCACGCTTATTTGGAGGATCGAATCGAAATTGGTCAAAATTTATTAAATATTCTGGAATATGTAAGCCTGGGAAAATTCCATCCGGATTTAATAGATGCTTCATAGTTAAAAAGGATAATTCAGGATATCCAAATTAAAGTTCCGGAATTTGATGTTCCAATTCCAATATCTTATTTTAACCCGGACACTTTAACTACTATCTCCATTACTAATATAATACATTTTAATTCAAAACTTCAAATTCTGGTGAAGTTTCCCCTACTAGCTAGAACCCCGTACCATTTGTTCAAGATGTACCCCTAGCCCTCAATTCATTAATGGGATCTATATTTGCTCTGTTTTATTAACCCAAGAACAAATTACATATTTATTTCCGCTGATCACCGGACTTATTACCTTGAAGATAATTTAGAATTATGCCAGAGTACGCCGTATCACTACATCTGCGAAATTAACCGTCCGTTGGAAAATACAGGAAGCGGAATAGGATGTGAAATAACCTTACTCGAACAACAAAAATTGGACATTACAAAAATATGCACATTACGAGTAAAATCCTATCAATTGGATATACCTGCGAGCCGCCGGGACCTGGTTGTTTTCTACTAATCGTTCTGAGGAGATACATATCATCTGCGCTGAACAAACTCAACGAGTCATGATAAATGGGTCCAGAACACTAGAATTTTCTCAAAATTGTACAGTAAGAAACTAGAACACTATTAAACCTAAGAGATTTTGAGACCGAGCAAAAGTTACTATATACCCCCGAGATACCATTAGATGTAACAAATTCAATTATGAAAATTTATGGAAGTACAGACGATGTTAATTCGGATGCAGAAACGACAAAATTAAAAAAATTGTATGACAAGAATCCTGAAGGATATTTTTACAAGATATAGAGAGTTACTTGGAAGAGATAAAACATACCATGGTGGTCAACAGCATAATCAAAATTTAGCGTATGGAAGTTTATTTAGCGATTTAATATTAATGGTGGTAATGATTCTGGTAATTTGGTATTTGAAAGGGTGTGGGCGAATACGTGCATGGTCTGCCATTGCACGGATCCGACGACAGGAAATATCAAAATCAAATGTGGATAGTTAATTTACCCAAAGTATGGTATCGGAAACACAACGCTCCGAACAGCAATTGAACCCTATCGTAGACCGTCCTAGTACTTCGGCGTCTCATCTACCGCGACAGGAGGCTCAGGTTGATTAGTGAAACTTCATGTTTGTGCGCGGAAGTGTAAAATATAATGTAACATCGTTTATTGTTTATTCTAACAGGAGTTAACATTCCTCCGAGCGAACGTAAATGGTATTTAAGAATAGTTAGTCGCTTGAAACCATGGCAGGACAGTTTAAACGAGAAAGTTTGACCCCGGGTGTGGAGGCTACTGGAACACGGAGATTGGCCATCTATATAGATGATCAAGAAGTGAATAGAACAAATAGACCATTAGAAAATCAGACCGGGAATAGGAAGTTGCAGCCGATGTGCGAAATAGATGGAATAACTGTCTTTACTTTCAAAATTTGTAATATTAATCCTAATGCCCTTAATACCCTGCGTTCTTATTTAGAATGTTTCGGTAAAATTTGCAGTTACCGACCTCATAGGCGCGGGAGAGCAACCACTTGTAGTGCCTAAGTTACATTTGCTTCATCAGAGATAGCGTACAGGGTACAAGAAGCTAGCGCGAATAGAACTCTGGTCCATGGGGGTAGGAAACTCATGGCTCTCCCCGGAGATCCAAAACACCAAGTGTTTCATCAACGAATGTTTCATGACAAATGTAAGATGGATATGAAGAATAGTTTATTGTTAGATCAGCAATGTCAGGATTCGGTAAAGCATTCACCAGAGGGAGCCTATCTGCAATTCCTTCCCGACCTGTGTGTTCTCAAAATCATGAGTTATTTACTTCTGATAGATTGTTTAAAATTTAGTGCGACATGCAAGAGGCTTAGAAGATGGTTCCCCGAATCTTGGAAAAATAAATGTCTAGATATCAACCCCCATACGTGGTATTCTAACACCGATGGGATAGATCATATTGGATTTGAGGCAATATCTACGGCCGCTAATCTGATAGGACATAAGGTTAGATCCTTGAAGTTGGCACCAGCCAAGGGCACAATAGCTCTCCGAAATCGTAACATTTTTAGCATTGTTTCTAACCGTCCGATTCTACACAAGTTAGATCTAGGTGGAGTGTTTATCACACCATCTGTAGTTGCTGAATTAAAACGCCGAAATAACCTTACGGAATTAACTATTGGACCGACCACTTGCCAAAATTTAAATTTAACTACTGTTGTTGATAATAACAACCAACTGCAAACATTCCGGTTGCTATGTGTAAGATCGAATGATCAAGAATTATTATCTTTGACAGAAAAATTAACCTCCTTATCAATCATCTGCACAGCACACCTTCAGATGGACAATTTAAATCGTTCAATGCCAAATTTTACTCATTTGCAAAGATTAGAATTAATTAAATACCGAACATTCACTTCAACCTCGATATTAGAGTGCCTCAAGTCCAATTGTCAAAGATTAATTGAATTAGATTTAAGTTATACTCATTTTTGTGATTTGTCTTTAGTAGCTGGAACTATAAATGACGCATGCATCTCAAGAATACCCCCACCATCTCATCCATTGCATGATCATATCAGCCTAGAGGTGGGAAAAATGCTCCAAGAACACCCTAACCTTCGAAAGGTTACTACAGCTAGAGTCTTGTGGATGAATGATCGTCTGTTAAAAGTAATCGGAGGAAAATCCAAGGAATTAAAAGAACTTAGTATCCTAATGTAACTGATACCGGAATTTCTTACTTGAAATCTATACTCTTGACAAAATTACAGGTGGATGAATCCTTCGGTTCCGTCACTGGGTCCACTGTTCCGTACCTGGGTCATCTGGATACTCTCGGAATAAGGGGGTGCCCAGGGATTAAAATGAGACAATTCAACATCATTCTCAAATCCCTCCCAGGGTTCCTTTATATCGATACCAGAAACAATCCAGAATTGGTTCCCGCTGCTATGTCTCCAGTTACGGAGGTGATAGGAAAACGATCGTCAAGAAGATTACCATGGACGATCATAGTAAATCAATTACCGCGGTGCAAACATATCAACAACCATTACGCAACATTCACATCCATTCCATATTACTACCAACATGAAACTAGAGTACCAGATAATCTCAGCATTATTGATTTTATTGAGAGATGGACGTAAGTGAGACTGTGGATATGACTTTCAGTCATTAGTCAAACGACTGATATCCAGTACACCGACACTTCATCTTACATCAAAACGTTCACCTAAAAGATCCAAGGAAGAAGAACTACATCTAAATTCTTGGGAGATCAATAACATTGTGAAAGGTTAAGGTAGTGTCAAAACGATTTTATCATGAATTTCTTGAAATTATTAGTATTTAACTTAAGCAGTCATGAATATTAGACGGAAAACGAAAAATTCATGTCGCGAAATTCAAGACCTTATTGTACTTTTTGTGTATTTATGTAGTCATACAAGCCTATTGATATCCATCCCCCATATACCCTAACCTTAAAAAGGAAAAATTTAGTCTCCTTTATTATTTTTTTTGAACCGTGACTGAGATGGACCCACATTCTGATGGCTGGATCAGCATCGTCAGCATAATTAAGTTTTGTCGAGGACGACAAGAAATTAAGGGGGGAGATTGTTACGTGCAGACGCACATTCAATATTTTTCTATAATTATTTTCCCATCGTTCAGAAAGTGAAACGTAAACATTATTTTTAAACGGTCGCATTCTATTCACACGGAATTAACGAGTGCCCGTGGAAATCTAAATCTCATCTTTCTCTGCTTCTTATGTGCGATCTTGCTTACGGTGCATTGATGATCGCACAGTTGCGACGTCTTAAAGTGTGGACATTATCGTTATTTCCAAAAATACAGCGCTGACGGTTTTTAGCGTGGGATATTCCCCGTTGATAACCAACGACGCTGATGTCGTTCAGTCTTGACGTTAGTGTCGGCACTCGTGGTGCATCCTTCAAGTGAACAGGTCGTTCAAAAGAGGAGGATCAAGACAATAGTCGTGTACCACAGTCACCGACTACATATTTGAGCAAAATCGGGAGTTCGCGTGGTACGAAATCTAAGGGCCTCAGTAGCGGTTCATCTTTTCCTTTCGGACTCGTCCGGCTAACCAGGCCGGTAGTTGTAAGTGCAACATTTTATTTAAATTATAGTACTATTATTTCCAGCTTATTTTATAATCAATTTCTCTATCAAAATGTAACCCTAAATCTTTCCTTAATCACCATTTCTTCCAATCGCCTTTGCCCTATTAAACCTAATTAGTCTTCGGACTAATACTAGAACATTGTTCTGTAGGTTTAACCCCGTCTTTCTTTTCTTCCGGTTGCTCATCCAGATCATTCCTAAAATTTCAAATATACACTTATATTTTTTAATCTAACACGACTATTCATTTCAGTGAATCAAGGATCCGCATTTAAAACGGGAGAACGAGGCCTGTATAGGATCGATTTCCTGTGAAACACATCCTATCCCGAATCGTTTCCTAACGATCCAAAAAGGAATTTATAAAAAAATCCTGGTTGTACGTATGAGCATACGTTCGTATGTAACAATATCGTTTTGAAACAATTCGCGACAAAACAATTGTTTAAATTATTTATCAATGTTTATAACGATTTCCGAAAAATGAATATAACTTGAGCTGAAAATTCATTATGAAGTTTAAATTGCGCAAACACCTCATAAATACTGTTTGAAATAAAGAAAATATCATTTTGAAACTATTCGCGACGTAATCATTGCTTAAATTAGGTATGTTAGCGATTTTAGTATAATCCGTATATCTTGCGCAGGAAATCCTTTACCAAGTTCAAATTTTGCAAATACTAAAAAAAATAATCATGGTCTAACTTATGAATATTTATAGGGATTTCAGTAAAATCCGTATAACTTGTGGAGAACATTCTTTATAAAGTTCAAATTTTGTAAATACTTCAAAAATACTGTTTGAAATATGGAAAATATCGTTTTGAAAAAATTCGCGACGGAATCCATTCAATTATCAATGTTTATAATGATTCCTATAAAATGCGTATAACTTGTGCAAAAAATTCTTTATAAAGTTCAAATTTTGAAAATACTTCAAAAATGCTGTTTGAAATATGGAATATATCGTTTTGAAACCATTCGCGACCGAATCATTGTGTACGTTATCAATGTATATAAAAATTCGTATTAAATGCCTATAACTTGTGCAGAAATTTCTTTATGAAGTTAAACTTTTGTAAATAAATGCAGAATATTGTTTAAAATACAGAAAATATTGTTGCGAAACAATTCGCGACGGAATTATTGTTTAAATTAGCAATATTTACAATGATTTTTGAAAAATGAGTATAACTTGTGCAGAAAATTCATTATGAAGTTTAAATTGCGCAAACACTTCAAAAATACGGTTTGAAATAAAGAATATATTGTTTTGAAACTATTTGCAACGGAATCAAGGTTTAACTTATGAATATTTATAGAGATTTCAGTAAAATCCGTATAACTTGTTCAGGAAATTCTTTATGAAGTTAAGCTTTGGCAAATACCTGCAAAATATTGTTTGAAATACAGAATATATTGTTGTGAAACAATTCGCGACGGAATCATTATTTAAATTATCAATGTTTATAGCGATTTCAGTAAAATCCGTATAACTTGTGGCGGACATTTTTTATAAAGTTCAAATTTTGTTAATACTTCAAAAATACTGTTTGAATTATGGAATATGTCGTTTTGAAATAATTCGCGACGGAATCATTATTTAAATTATCATTGTTTATAATGATTCCTATAAAATGCCTATAACTTGTGCAAAAAATTCTTTATAAAGTTCAAATTTTGAAAACACTCCAAAAATACTGTTTGAAATATGGTATATATCGTTTTGAAACAAGTCGCGACGGAATCATTGTTTAAATTATAAATTCATGGATCATGGTTCAACTTATGAATGTTTATAGCGATTTCAGTAAAATTCATATAACTTGTGCAGACAATTCTTTATAAGTTTTAACTTGCGCAAACACTTCAAAAATACTGTTCGAAATAAGGTAAATACCGTTTTGAAACAATTCGCGACGGAATCATTGTTTGAATTATCAATTCATGGATCATGCATGGTTCAACTTATGAATGTTTATAACGATTTCAGTAAAATGCATATAACTTGTGCAGACAATTCTTTATAAGAGGAAGGAAGTTTGCTATCTAGGACATAGAGTAAGAGAAGAAGGCCTAAAACTTTAAGAAGAGGAGAAGGCGTTTGTGGCTAAAACCCCAAATCATTGATATTAGAAACCGAAAACGGTGGAGGACTAAAAAAAAAAACCCGTAAAAACATCCAATTTAGATATATTTGCATACGTAAATTCAAAATTTGGGTATGTAGAAAAACACCTCAGATACCAAATTAAACAGTTGTATTACGATATAATAGCACAAAGATGTTCTCTCGAAAAACAGGTTATACAAAACTCCTTTTCTACGGCTAGTCACTCACCTGACGAATTCGCATATAATATTACGAAATCACCTGCATATGGGACATTCTTTTACAAATCGAACGGATTTCGTAAAAAATATTGGTCGACATTTTTTATTTGCTTCTAAATTTTTTTATGCGTTCCTTATACAAAAAAAGTCGACACGTGTTTCTGGATTTTTTTTTTAATCAATATTTTCGAAAATATGGCGGTTTGAAATTTGTAATACTCTCCAATCCTGAACTTTTTGAAATTGCCATAACTCCGGTTCTATTTATCCGATTGACTTCAGCCGGGGCTCATTACAAAGGTAATGAAATTATCTTTATTCTTAGCGCGTAGCGATATGGCAAGACGAGAGAACACGCGTAACGAGTTGCGCAGTACATGCGTTCTTCTAGTAAAGGGTACAAATTGTTACAAACATTACTAGTGTGGTATTAATAGTAATAAAAGTCATATGTTATAATGGATAATAATATTGTTAATAAATTGAAAGTCATTTATAGGAATAAAGTAGACGCAATCACTTTATTTGCTTTGTACTGTTACATTCGTCCACTTATCAGGCAAAGAAAAAACCTTCGCTTGCAGCTGTCTTTTGTTTATTGGTATCATAGTATGAAATGCTAATGTGCCTTTAATAGTTTTAGCTTGTAGAAAACGCTTACTCAATGTAATCTGGGCATCATTATACTCGTCATTAGTCGTATATTTACAAACTATATTTGGTAGTGATTCATTTGCCCAAGTAAATAGTTCTTGTGGTGTCCGAATAGGCTTATCAATCCTTTGGAGACTAGCCCTTGCAGCTAAACGTTTTAAAGTCCCACCCAATCCATCACAAGGTCCTTTGCCATGTGATGTTGGAAAAAAATGCCATTCAGCCTCAATACCAAAATTAGATTTATGATAACACAGATTTATAAAATTCTTTTTATTTTTGTATTGTGCGCTAGCTCCGTCAGAAAAATAGATTATTTCTTCAGTTCCCAGTAAATGTATTTTTAAAAATTCTATTAAACAGCTCTGAAAAACATAAACTGCAGCAGTGTCGTGATGTAAACATTCAGAAATAATGACTAAATTTTTCATTCTTATTTTATCATCACTCTTGTCCCGGTAATATATTGCAAATGGATGGACTGTTGCCTGGTCATTATTCCAATGTATTCCCTGAACAGAATTTTGAAGAACAAAGGCATAGTTCTCTGCAAAATCGCAGATGACGATGCATTCGTTTCGAGATAAATTTTGTTTTTTATCATTTAAAAAATCATTTTGTTTGTTTACAAGAAATGCATGCCGCAATAATTTTGTTAAGCCTTTTTCCAGAATCGCTAAATACTCGTCTACGGGAGATATACTAGTCTGTAAGGTCGTTCTATCAACGTGTGTCCATTGCTTATAAGTTACAGAATCATGAATGATTTGGTAAACTAAACAGATTAAAGCATGAATCAACCCTTCGTTTTGACAGACTAGATTTCTGCGGTACTTTAGGCATAATTCAATCTGCAGTACTACAGTAAACATATTATGCATGTCAAATTATTAAAGAAACGTACTGAATAAGACATTTAATTATTGAAAAGTACTATATTACTCACATTTTATTGCACAATATAAACCTTAAAAGTAGATTTAGTCACTGTATCCGTTTTACGATAAACCTTTATTCATTCTCACACAAATCGTATATAAAATTCAACAGGCAAATATGTATTAGCTGTTTACTTGCTGTTGTCAACAGTTCATTGACTTCTAGGTAAAGAATACAGTACTAAAGACGCAACTACCACACATATCTCCGCTAACCGTGCCGATAACTACCGGACGGGATCGTATTTTAATTTATTAACGTTATTATATTAATAATAGATTAAATATATGTCATTATAAATTTCGTCATTTACAACAGATCAATATTTCGTTATCCCTTATTATAATTATATTATTACTTTTATTACTATTAATACCACACTAGTAATGTTTGTAACAATTTGTACCCTTTACTAGAAGAACGCATGTACTGCGCAACTCGTTACGTGTGTTCTCTCGTCTTGCCATAGCGCCACGCGCTACGGAGCGTAATCTGCCGTCGGAAATTAATTTATTTGACATAGTAGATGTAAAATCGCCATTCTGGAAAAATATGTTTTTTGTAGGAAATTTCCCGAGGAATTCAATGGTGCAATAATAAAATTTGTATACTGTCGGCCTCGAGCAGTAAATGGACTTTCTAATATTCAATTGTTTATAACAATCGCTTTTTAGCAACAATTTTAAAAACTACGCATATAGAAATAAAGACAATTGCATTACCTTTAAAACGAGCCACGGCTGAAGTCAATTGGATAAATAGAACCGGAGTTATGGCAATTTCAAACAGTGCAGAATTGGAGAGTATTACAAATTTCAAACCGCCATATTTTCGAAAATATTGATTTAAAAAAAAATCCAGAACACGTGTCGACTTTTTTTGTATAAGGAACGCATAAAAAAATTTAGAAGCAAATTAAAAATGGTACCCAATATAGAGTGTTCGATTTGTAAAAGAATGTCCCATATATGGCAATAGCTGCTGGTAAAGTAGCGTACATTATGAAATGTATTCCGGTGGAAGTAAGCATACGAAGAAAAGTAGAATATTATATACACCTACCAGTAATATATCAAAATAGACACCAAAGACAAGAATTTTAACAAAAAATGGAACTCAAGTAGACTCTAATAGTTTCGCCCCACCAATGTATCAAGTCAAAAGTTTCTAGTATAAACTATTACCAAACCCAGTTGAAGCACAAAAACTAGAAGAGTTAAAACCACTGACGAAGCAAACATGGAAATATATAAACCTTGAAAGTTTAGCTGTTAATGGGATCTTCAGTCAAGATAATCTACAAAAATTGAAAGAACACATAATGTTCCCCGTAGAAAAGCCAGCTGTTTTGAACACAGTAGCCAGAGGAATAACCGGCCAAGCAACGAACTATCAAGGAACCTCATTAAATAACCTCTTAGATGAAAAACAATTGGCAGCATCATACAGTCAGCATGGAAAAATACATAGGAAAAATTTATGATATTTAGAGTCATTCGGCCGAGTAGGACGTGTTTATTGTCGTTCCGCAGTTTTATAATATCGTATTGTTTCCCGACCTGCGACACATGAACTTTTGTCTGCTTTAATCGTGCAAATCGGTGTCGAAATTTTTTGATGTAGTCAGCCACAATAATCTATTTGTTTTATTAATGACTGTAATGCAATTTTGATGCCAAACCTGGAATGAAATATGTCATTGCATTTAACTGAATTATTATTGAGTTTTAACAGTTACATTTCGTCATCGTCTACAACATTAAAGAGTCTATTTTTATTGTAATAGTGCTTCTTTGTTATTGAATACAGTGCTTCTCATCGATAACGTTTCTTTAGTGTATATAATGTGTGATCTTAATGTATAGACAAATAAATCCGAAATCAATAAATTTGGTTTTCGGCAGATTTTATGCGGCAATTTATCTTCTTTTATACACATTGACACACAGTTTTTAAATTTGAAATTTTATGATCTTCGTGCCATGAATGAACCTCTAAAGCGAAAACACAAAATAGAATAGGACAACGTGATTCTTTGACGGAGTTTGTAAATTGCTCGCCTATTGCAAAATGACTACGCATGGTTTACCTGTTCAAATTTTATTAAAGAAGCCGTTATCACAGTTTCCTGCAATTCATAATACAGTGTCTCAAACATTTGCGTTGAACATAAATGAAAATAATAAACAAACAAGGAATGTTGTGTGGTCCGATGATTCCGAGGGAACGAATAATCATAATGAGACAACAACAGTCTCGGAATTAGCCAATTTTATTCGTAACTCATTCGAAATTACAAATGCAACACTATCTGACAAAAAGTCGCAGATATTATTATTATTATTATATATTTATTTACGGTCGTAGTCGCCTCAAAATACATATAAAGTACACATATCATAAAAACAAATTATAAAAATAACGCAATTAAAATAATTAAAAACTAAAATTAAACGCACACATTTAGTATACATAATTAGTTAAAATCGATGAAAGAGCGTGGAGAACCGTTCCGGTAATGATAATGTTTACAAATAAAAATGACACGCCACATGATAACTATAAAACATAGTAAAACTTGATACAACACAGATTTAAAGGGAGTACACGACAAGGAACTCACTCCTGCAGGCGTTGATAAACAAAGATATGGTATCAATTGTTAAGAATTGCTGTGGAAGCGCATTCCATTCTCCTAAGACGATTAATTGTGGAAAAGTACAATATATTGGACCTACAGTTGGACTCATTTAACGTGCGATAAAATCGAAGAGAGTGCGTAGGCCTACGTGATGTAAAATAATTAGATACCTCAGGCGATGAGAGTATAATATTTTTTTGGATAATATTTTTTTGACAAGGATGATATCATTTACTTTATGAACTGAGTGAACTGTAGGGATGTGAAATTGGGTAGATATTTCTGAATAGCTGTGTGAAAATCTATGCATTGGATTGGTTGTTTTGTAGGACAGATATCTCGGATTCAAGTATTTTAACGTCACGGTTTGTGAAAGGGGACCAAATGGATGAGGCGTATAATAAATGTGGCAGAACTAGATTTTTGTATAAGTGAATGATAGCTGAGGTGTCAGTAAAGTTCTTGGTCGCACGCTTAAGAAAACCGAGTTGTTTGAAGGTGTCGATATAAGCGACTTGAAAAATGGCCAGGTCAAACTTGCAAATAACACGAAATACTGTTCTCTTTAATATCCACTTTATTCACTGGCACTTGTAACCAAATGTGACCAGTTGCAATTTAATACAAATAATTAGCACAACTACAGAAATTGTGATTCCGTTCGCGTATCGTGTACACTTTTCTTCGCTCGAATTAAAAACGGTACCGACACGAGAAAAGATGCGCATTCGGTAGCGTCCACGATGAATATGAACAATTATGGAAGGGGCAACTCGCGAAACATGCCCGAAACGATGAAAACGCACGAAGAAGTTTGCGACGAACGCGACAATTAAGTTTTTCAAAAACTAAACAAGCGCGGCTAATACAAACTGCTACATTACGGGCCCCTGTGAGCCATCTTATTGGGGCTCGCAATATGAACTAAAAATTAAACGCAACAATTGAAACTTAAAACTATTTTGAAACTGACTCTTGCTCTGTTTCAATCTGAAGAGGCAGCAACGCAAGCTGCGTGATCGGACGCTTTAATATTGAGTTTTTAGTTCGCACAGTGAACACCCGTGAAACTCCATCGGTTCCTGGATGACATTCAATAATTCGTGCAAGGGGCCATTTTCCCGGTGGAAAATTCGGCAGCTTAACCAATACTAATTGACCTACTGGTATTGGATCACGTTCCAAACGCCACTTTGAACGTTGCTGCAAGGAGAGCAGATAGTCTGAACACCAGAGCCGCCAAAACCGTTCAAAAAGTTGTCGGTACAATTGCCACCGCGATAAACGGTTGAGAGGTACTTCCAACAGCGACTCCTCCGGTATCGCGTTAAGAGGACCGCCAATGAGGAAATGGCCCGGGGTCAATGTCGCGAAGTCGTCAATCTCATTTGTTAAAGGACCCAATGGTCGAGAGTTTAAACTTGCCTCGATTTCGCATAGAAGCGTTGTAAACTCTTCGAATGTGGGAGTGTGCTCCCCGAGTACCCGTTTGAGGTGGAACTTTGTGCTCTTCACTCCAGCTTCCCATAAGCCACCAAAGTGGGGAGATATCGGAGGTATGAATTTCCAGGTAGTCCCATCCTTAGATAATAAATCATGGAAGTTTGAGTCGCGTATTGCAGCCTGGAAAGCTTTAGACAGCTCAGTGTTTGCACCGACGAAAGTCTTCCCTTGGTCACTGTACATACAGTTGGGTATTCCACGCCGGGCCGTAAACCTTTTGAAGGCTGCTATGAATGCTACACTTGAGTAGTCTGACACGAGTTCCAAATGGACCGCTTTTACCGCGAAACACACAAATAGCGCAATGTACGCGGAGTGAGCTGTGCGTCCACGGCCACTTGCAATTCGGACTGAAAATGGACCGGCGTAGTCCACGCCGGAATGCATGAAGGGGCGCTCAGGTCGCGACACCCGTGCGTTCGGGAGATTACCGAGAAGTTGGGTGCTAAACTCGGCTTTGAGCCTGGCACAGGTCATGCAGTGATAGATGACCGAACGAATGATCTTCGTGGCCTGCACGATCCAGACTGTCTGGCGAAGAGTATGGAGCGTCACTCGGACTCCACCATGAAGACAACGAAGATGAGTATCTTTGACGAGAAGTTTAACTACAGGATGCGACGGCAGGGCGATTGGATGCTTTGTGCTGGTGGGTAGATCGGAGTGTTTAAGTCGACCACCTACTCTAATCAAACCCATATCGTCGATAAACGGATGCAGCGAGCTAAGCGAACTTTTGGGATCAACGGGCAGGCCGTTGTGGAGCCTTGTCAATTCAGCAGAGAAACACTCGGCTTGCAACCATTGAAAAATGGTTAATTTGGCTAGACCAATTTCTGCAGCCGATAAATACGTAGCAGAGCAAACTGGTGACAAGCTTGTTTCCCGTGCACGCACGCGTTGAAGCCAGCGTCGCAAAAGGGCAACCACCATTGTGAAGCGCACCCAGGAAGAGACTCTTTCCATCAAAGATAGCAAAAGTTCGTAAGGGCAGGTAGTGGTGATTAAGACTTCCACTCTTGTTTCAAGTGGCGCGTCTTCGGCCAATTCCGGAACGTGACTAGGCCAAGCGTTTTGGTCCTTTGACAACCAAGGAGGCCCACGAAGCCACAATGAATTATCTAACAATTCTTGAGCAGAGAGCCCACGAGAGGCTAGGTCAGCAGGGTTCTCCGAACCTAGAACGTACCGCCATTGTACATCGGGTAGAAGTGTCTGTATTTCGGACACTCTATTCGCAATAAATGTCTTCCATCGCGTTGGTTCCTGATGAATCCAGTGGAGCGTAATGGTCGAGTCTGACCAACAATAAACAGATAGAGTCGAAAATGTGTGGATCTTACGAACATTCTCGAGGGACCGAGCTAGCAAAAGTGCAGCCGACAGTTCAAGCCGAGGAATGCTCAACTGTTTGAGCGGAGCAACTTTGGTACGACTTAGTAAGAGGGAGACGGTAAACGAAGTGGCACTCGACGGAACTCGTATGTAAATTACTGTAGCGTATGCTACGCTCGATGCATCAGCAAATGCATGTAACTCACATGAGGGCATATCGCCGAGTTGTCCAGTCCACCGTGGGATTTCAAATTTATCCAAGAGCAACAAGGATGAATAAAATTTCTGCCATTCGACGCAAATATCTTCAGGTAAGGGACTATCCCAGTCTAATTTGAGTAGCCATAATCGTTGGATCAGAATTTTGGAAATAATAATCACAGGAGAGACCCATCCAAGTGGATCTTACAGTCGAGCGATTACAGATAGGAGAGTTCTCTTAGTGAGCTGTTGTGGCTGTGTTAGCGAGATTGTATAACGCCAAACGTCCCGATTCGGATTCCAGACGATCCCTAGTACCTTTATACCATCATCAATTTGCAGAGGTTTCTCCCATGCTAATCCGTGATTAGAAGGATCAATCTCGTTGAGCAACTCTGGGGAATTGCTAGCCCATTTGGGTAATTCGAAACGCCCTTCTTTCAAAAGAGAGATCAGTTGGTGTCGAATCTCTCGTGCGTGGAAGAGAGTGTCAGCTCCAAAAAGGCAGTCGTCGACGTATAACCCGTTTAAAATGACTTGGGAGGCCAACGGATACTGCGCTCCATGATCCACGACTATCTGTCGCAGCACTCGGAGTGCTAAATACGGTGCACATGAAACACCGAACGTTACGGTGTTCAAACGGTAATCCCTGATTGGATCCTCCTGAGAAGTGCGCCATAAAATACGCTGGACATGACGGTCGCGGGGATCGACCAAGATCTGACGATACATTTGTGCAATGTCTGCACAATACACAAACTGAAATGCCCGCCATTGTAAAATGACATTGATCAAATCAGCCTGCAAAGCGGGGCCAGTTAGGAGTTGGTCGTTCAATGACATAGCGTTTGAGGTTTTATGCGATGCGTTGAAGACAACCCGAAGTTTGGTTGTCGTACTTGTTCCCTTTTTTACACCGTGATGAGGCAAATAAACAATTGGCAACGAGGATTGTTCTCGTGTAATTAGGGTCATATGACCGAGCGACTCGTACTCGTGCATAAAATCGCGGTACGCCTGAGCATCTTCCAGCTGACGGGATAAGCGCCGTTCAGTGGATTTGAAGGCGTTAAGAGCCATTTTGCGGGACTCGCCGAATTTAACGTTCGATGGATGACGGAAAGGTAATCGGACAACGTATCGACCGGTTGCATCTCGACTATGGGTGTCAAGAAAATGTCTTTCACATTGCTCATCCTCTACTGTTAATAAGTGGGGCATAGGGCTCTCTTCGATTTCCCAGAATTTTTGTGACGCAGAAGACAAAGATCCACTGTCGATGCTGAGATGAACTGGGACACTACTTGGAATTATGGGTTTCGGACACTCAGTCCAGCCGGATAAAATCCAGCCGAATATCGTGTTCTGCGCAGTCGGCTGGCCTAAGTCTCCTTTCACTAACCCGTCGAGTAAGATCGAGCCATAGAGATCTGATCCAATGATGAGCTGGATCGGATCTTGGCTGCTTGGATCTTTGTCTGCCAATGACAGATTTGTAAGATGCGGCCATTGAGTAGCCGAGTTGGTCAAAGTAGGAACATACGACGTCAGCTGTTTCATCACAAGCGCTCGCGTTTGCAGACACGGTTCATCGGAATGCATGGGTAAAATGTAAACATCCGCAGCACGAGTAGCAGATCCCGCGGTAATACCTCCAATTCCACTGATAGCAGCAGAAACGTGGTGGGTTCGAGTGCAGAGAGCATTTGAAAGACTCTCTGATAAGAAACTCCACGTTGACCCTTGATCTAGAAGTGCGCGAACTTGAAAAATGCGTCCGTTAGTCGACCGAACCCGAACAGTCGCTGTTGCTAATAAAATACACGCAGCACGAATGGATTGACTTAACGAAAAATACGTAAAAACGACGTCCTGATGGGTTGCCGTCGCATTGTTACTCGATGTTGGCGGGGAAGTAGCACTATTAATATTCGACTTCGAATCGCGTTCAGACAGCTGCCCTCCATGCAGCAAGGTATGATGCTTTTGGGAGCATACGAAACATACACTTTTGCTCTGACAGTTTGTCAGAGAATGGGATCGCAAACAGTTCGTACACAATTGCCTGCTCTTAACAAACTCTACACGTTTCGCTACAGGTAGACCCTTAAATCGCTTACATGTAAAAAGAGGATGATCGTAAGAACAACTGGGACATACGTTTCTCGCGGCGGTCGTAGCATGAGACTGCACCGGAGTCTTACTTTTCTGGGTAGTTTTCGAACTTACTTTCAAGTTTGTCGCAATAGTCCGAGCATTATTCGAAGTGGTCGATTGTAGGGCGAGAAGTCGATCCTTTAAAAATTGTTTAAATTCGTTGAACGTCGGATAAATTGTGCGCGACCCGAGTGAAGTGGCCCAAGCTTTCCGAGACTCCGAGTCCAAACGCGAATTAAATAAATGCACAAGAATCGAATTCCAATGTTCGACCGGCTCACCAAGTGAAGTTAATGCGCCGAGAATACTAATGCCTTTGTGATATAGTTTGCGCAATTCATTGACGGATTCATTACGAATTATCGGTAGCGCGAATAACGCGTGAAGATGCGTGTCAATTATGTACCGTTTATTTGAAAAGTAAGATTCGAGAGTTTCCCATGCGACCGTGAAATTATCACTCGTCAAGGTCAAATGATTGATCATCGATCGCGGTTCTCCTTCAAGACACGATTTTAAATAATGAAATTTACGGATGTTGTCAATCGACGTATCATTCATAATAATCGACCGAAAATAATCGGAAAATGAGTCCCAGTTGTTATATTCACCTGCGAATTTAGGCAGATCAATCCGTGGCAGATGGTTCGTTGCACGAGCATTCAATCGTGGACCTGTTGACAGGTTGACCGCTGCTGGTTGTGAGGTTGATCGAGTAGTTGTCCAAAGACTTGAATATTCTTCCATGGTTCCAAGAAATTCTAGATAATTGCGTTCTTCTTTGTAGAATTCTCGATCAGTAAAATATGGATCTGATCGAGTTGCATTCGATGCAATTACACTGAGGCGGACATGGACTTGTCTGCATTCGGCCCAGAGAGACTCTGCGTGTGACAGGCGCACTTTGAGTCTTGCGGCATTACTTGGAATTGCTTCTGGAAGTTCATCCATGGCGAGATGTAGACTCCCGAAATTTGAACGCTGCATTGCAAGAAGCTCATCTACCATAGTTGCTTCTAAATTATCCTTGGAGTTTTGCTGTTCATCATCAGACATTTTGAATAAATTGTGTAACATCCAACTGAAGAAACTTAAGGCTTATATAGGACTGCGATGTTACAGCGGTAGAGCGGTTCCGAATGAAAGCGTCGTTGAAATGCAGGAGTCCCCAGTGCGTGGCTTGGCTTGTAGAAGCGTGCGGGCCCAATTGTGCAGTGCTCCGGCACTGGTGCACGAATTTCAAATTCGAGATCCGCTGTTAGAGCGCATGGAACGAGAGAAGTAGGGATGCGTCACAGGAGAACCAAGGCAGGGACGTGTAGCGGGGAACCGAAATCGTAGACGAGGCGAACGGAACGGTATGAGCGAGAATACTGAAGGCAAGGCGAGAGGAGTGGTGCGAGGGGAAAGGATTATTTCAGCGTGATTGTACCCACGTGTTTGCGATTCAAAACCAAATATGAATGCTTTATTCCTTTTAGATTTTGCACCACAGGTTGACACTGTAATTCAACACTATTTTGCGCACTTGCACTTTATGTTTCCTTTTTGACCAAGTTGCAGCGGATCCTGGCAGGATCGCCAAATAATATGTCGATATAAGCGACTTGAAAAATGGCCAGGTCAAACTTGCAAATAACACGAAACACTGTTCTCTTTAATATCCACTTTATTCACTGGCACTTAATAAACCAAATGTGACCAGTTGCAATTTAATACAAATAATTAGCACAACTACAGAAATTGTGATTCCGTTCGCGTATCGTGTACACTTTTCTTCGCTCGAATTAAAAACGGTACCGACACGAGAAAAGATGCGCATTCGGTAGCGTCCACGATGAATATGAACAATTATGGAAGGGGCAACTCGCGAAACATGCCCGAAACGATGAAAACGCACGAAGAAGTTTGCGACGAACGCGACAATTAAGTTTTTCAAAAACTAAACAAGCGCGGCTAATACAAACTGCTACAGAAGGCTTTATTTATTTACTATCAACTTAGGTGCCCGGAAAACGATCCCACATGGTCAAATCTCACGCCAAGATCACTAATATCCTGTACGCAAGCCAGATCATGATTTTGAATGACATAGTTAAAACGGAAGGTAGAATGTGATCTAGTGAGGTGCATTATCTTGCATTTATTTAAATTAAGATAAAGTCGATTAGAGCGGCACCAATCGTTAATTTGCTCGAGATCACGCTGCATTTTAGAGGCGTCTAAGGGAGCCTTAACAATGCTGAAATTGGAAATGGGATATAACATTCCCCAAATCATTTATAAATAAAATAAATAGTAACGGTCCCAAATGAGATCCCTGTGGAACTCCCGATGAAGACTCAAAAAAGTTGGAAATATATCCCTTTATTCGGACAGCCTGATACCGTTCTGTCAAATAGAAATAAATCCATGCAAGCAGTGATCCCCTGAAGCCGGACAAACGCAATTTGCCCACCATAATGCCGTGTTCAATGGAATCGAACGCCTTTAAAAAGTCCAGATATATTGCGTCAACTTGATGATAGGCATCAAGTGCTTCGGTGACGTATGAAGAAAAAACTAAAAGGTTCGATATCGCAGATCTGCTCTTACCGAAGTCATGCTGCTGGGCAACTATTTTGCTGAGGATAAAGTGAGAAATTTTTTATGCAACTATTAAGTCGAATAATTTTGATAAACCATTAAGGAAAGAGATAGGGCGGTAGTTTTTTATATTTTGTTTATTACCAGATTTGAAAATTGGGGTAATGAATGATTTTTTCCATAAAGCTGGAAAAATTCCCGAGGACGGTGAACTATTAAAAATAAGCAGCAATGGCTCAATAAGGGAAGATATGCATTTTTTTATTAAGACTGGAGGCAACATATCTGGACCACCGCCAAGGTCATCCTTCACTAATAGAGACGCCTTTAAAATATCTTTGCGAGTTATGACTAAAGACTGATAAGGTTCTGTGTTTAAGTTATCAGAGCTACAGGCACTAGAGCTCCTCGCGTAAATTGACTTGAAATTCGCAGCGAACAAGTTTGCGATATCGTGGCCATTATCAACGAATGAATTATTTAAATACATTGTATTAGGCAAAACGTTACTTTTCCTGAGGTTGTTAAAGTATACTCAGAAAGACCTTATATTAGTCCTAGAGTGAAATTCAACCTTTCTGATGTAATCAGTATATAATTTCCTAGGTAGTCGTATGCATTGTGCTCGAAGTCGCTTGAACGCGTTAAAGTCATAAGAACGGTTGGATTCTTTCCAGATTTTATGTGCAGACTTCTTAGCATTAATTAATTGTATTAAACTAGTCATGTACCATTGCGGGCGATTAAAATTATATAAAGTCTTTTTAGGTACATGGCGTTGCAAAATTGCATTTAAATTTGAATAAAAAATATCGGTCATAGAGTTTACATCTGAAGAAGATAAAAGCGCGCACCAATTTGTATTTAATATCTCACTATTTATGCTGTCGAAATCAGCATTAAAGTAATCAAGGAATTCATTCTTAAAGTTTAAAGATGCTGGTGTGACTGGTGATAACAATTGAAGGGTGCTTGCGACATGGTGACTGTCGGTTGGCAATAAAGGGTCCACATCTAAGAAGCATCTAGCAGTTGGTGACGACGTAAAAATGAGGTCGAGCGTATAGCCTTTCGAATCGAGCGGTTGCAGAAGCTGCGTGAGATTCAACATGGCGATTGTACCGCATAAATCCACTGCGTTATCCATGATGTTACGTGGAACATACCCATTGACATCCAAGCTGATTGTACCTCCAGCCGAGTTCCAAAGAATATTTGGTAAATTGAAGTCGCCAAATAACACCCATTCGCATTCTGTATATTTATCAGCGAGTAAACTTACGAATTGTTAGAACTCGTGATAAGCGGAGGAGTTAGATAAGGGTGAGATGTAAGATGCTCCGAAAATATTCTGGCGACCTTTGGTCAACATTTTGACGAAGACGTGCTCCGCCGTTGGGCAGACAGTGGAAATATCACACAGCGATGCGGTGAATATCTTTTTGATGGCTAATAATACTCCACCTCCTCTGCTGCAGCCAGACATTTTATAGGCACGGTCGCATCGGAAGATGTTATAAGCTCCAAGGCCAAGTTCGGAGTCGAGAATTGAGTCATTTAACCGTGTTTCGGTAATAACAACGATGTCTGGTGAGGTATGCCGTGTGTTGATTGACAACTGCAGTTGGTTCAATTTAGTTCGAAGACCGCGAGCATTTTGATAGGTGCAATTTAAACAAGTGGTTTTATGTGTCTCGATAACAGGAATGTGAATTGTACGTCTCACGTGATTGGATAGTACGTTGAGAGATGGAAGATTTACCATATCCTCTTCGGAGCAGATATCCTTAATTGTATCTCCATTAAGGGATTTTATGTAATTCTTTGTACCTCGACATTGTACCTTTAGTCCGTGTTCTTTGGCGTATTGTTTAGCTCTCCCAAGCAGCTTGAAGAGGGTCGGCGGTAAATATTCATTGAAGAAAACTTCATTAGTATGCCAGATGGTTCGAATTTCATTGGATTTCAACGCGCCTTTTACTCGCCGTGCGCGAATTAAAACGTCTCGGGTCTCATGTCGCGCAAATCGTACGAAAATGTTTCGCGAAGTCATCAAATTTGCAGCAGAGATATTGCTGGAAGTTCCACCCTGTGGGGCGACACCTATACCTGCATTTGAAGACTGACCGGCTGACACCCAGTTGACGTGCTCAATATCTTCAAGCCTCATCGTTGACTCAACAGCAGCACAAATATCCAAAACCAATTTTGAAAGGTTATCGGTGGCCGACCATGGAATACCTGTGATGACGATGTCATGATTATGGTTCTCTAATTCGAGTTCGAGAAGACGCCGTTCTTTTAAATTATCAGCTGTTCGCAATAATCGATTTTCCTCTCGAAGCACGGACATTTCACTTTCTAAGTAACAAATTTTGGCGTTCTGCTCCTTCATTGTAACGTGTAGTTCATCCGTTTTATTTAGAAGGGCAGTGCTAGTTGTTTCGGTGGCGGTCGTAAAAAGAGCTAAGTCGTTTTGTATGGCATCGAGCGTATCAAGTTTCGATAGTTTGGTATTTAAATCGAACAATTGCTTGGAAATGGATTCAAGAGAGATCTCATTTTCTTCGTTCCCGATTTGTTTAGAGCGGAGGCGCATAGGGGGTAAAGTGGTCTGGGGCCTTCCCCGTGGTCGCTTTTTCGATTTCGAATCGGACTCCGAGGCATCAATATGAACACTGCAAAAGAATTGTCCATCATCGTGACGCAGGTTGTCAGAAACGCAAGCCACGTGCGCGGTGTTGCCGCATGTTTGGCATATCTCCACATTAAGATCGCTAATCACTTCTTCGCAAATTATGCATTTTTTAGCTGTCACTTCAATATTCCCTTCCATACTCGCTTCGTTATATACCTCTATTGGTGCTGCCGCGGATTCGGCGTGTGATTTCGTTGGAGTTCTCGTAATAGGCATCTTTGTGACAGTTCAGTGCAATATAAAATAGTAGCACGAAATTCTCGATGCATTCAACTGACACACTCGTGCAATTAGCACGTGAAAGATTCCAATGTAAATTGACGTACTCGATGGTATATAGTTCGATAACGCTACAATGGTAAACAAATCACGCACGTGTGCGTACTTGGTACAAGTATGTGTGCTGTATAGCTACAGTCAGTTCCAAAAATAAAACGAAGTATACATTAAAAACGACCACAATTAAAAGTCTTAAAGAGGTAATCCGGAGCTGTAAAATCGTCTTCGAACAATGATAAAACTGGGTACGATTAACTATGACTTGCACAAAATATAATCACAGTTTGGCACTTTAAATACTAAAAATCACTTAAAACCAGTTTAAATTGAACAACGGACAGGCGGCAGTTTGACGTGGCAACACAAAAACAATAGTTGCACACAAACAAGAACAATCTGCATTGGATTTTTAAATTGCAATCATAAGACAACGTTGCTACACATCGCCAATTACACTTTTTGAAAAGAACTATGCAATTAATAGAAATATTTTAACTATAAACACTTAATTATCCGAACTGATATATATGCGACACGCTTGACGCATTATATTAAATGATATATCAATAAGAGATATCAAATTTTTCAATTCAAATGGAAACGATGGAGACCCAAATTCAGACACTTTTAACTCTAAACACCAAAGTGTCAAATCTTGACAATATAGTCTCTAAACTGGAAGCGTCAACTGATAATCATATTGATGCTGATGACTGTACGGATGAAATCGAGGACAGAATTAGTAGGTCTTGCAATCTAATGGTTCACGGTCTTTTAAAATCAAATGATCTTAATGATCTTAATGACGGCCTTCAACGTAGTAAAGGCTATTGGCTGGCATCAATAATATTAATTTAGCATCTGTTTCGATACGCCGCATAGGATAAGTATCTGACAAAAAACCTCGTCCGATAGTCGCTAGCCTTGCATCACGTGAGGAAGTTCTTCGCGTTGTGAAGAACCGCAATATTCTACCACAGGGCATATCAGGTTCAACTGACAAGACTGCAAAATCGAGAGAGCGTCTGTCAGCTCTAAAATCTGAGACAGATGAGTACAATAAGAGCCACAATTTAGACTCTAAAATAATCAGGTATGTTAGAAATAAACTTATACTGATTAACTCCACCAACCAAACCATCACTTGCTGCACCATCAGTTTCTAGAGGTAATTTTCGGCCATAATTGCAACAAAAACATGGTAATCTACTACCAGAATGTTCGATCGCTCAATAACCTAAAAGTGTAAAATTCAAAAACCTACAAGTCAACTTGTTCCAATTAGTGTTGCCTGATATTTTATTATTCACAGAAACATGGCTGAAACCACATACCGTCGACTCAGAATTAGGACTTTCAAATTACGCTATATACCGTCAAGATCGTTCTAAACAAGTTTCTCATGCAACCCATGGTGGACGTGTTCTTGTAGCTGTTAACAAATCGTTTCATGTTACTCGTCTCAATCCAACAATATCTACCGAAGCAATTTTTTCGTAAATTGAAGATTGCATCAGCAAGCTATATTTTGGTCGTTGTTTACATCCCACCTACCTCAGGTGAAGAAGTCTTCGACGAATTTTTGTCAACTGTGGAAAGACTATCTTTTGAGATGCCAGATGACGAAATGATTATCTGAGGAAATTTTAATCTTCCCAACCTAAGATGGTCTAACAACTCGCAGTCAATGGAGATTATCAATTACCTCTCACCTAATCGTCAACGGAGTTCAGAATCGGTTTATCGACTTTTTTCTTATTTGGGAATGTCTCAGTTACTGAATGTGCACCAGGACAAAAGATACACTCTGGATTTACTATTTGCCTCAAATTCCGAGGTTAGAAATCTCAAAATTCAAGATCATCTTTTCCCCTCCGAAGAACATCATTCAGGAGCATTTTTTGAAATTCGTGTATCTCAGTATAAGGAAATACCGAACCTTAACCAAATGTTTGATTTTGTGCGTGGTAATTATGATGCTATGAATGTAAATCTCGAGGATATTGATTAGAATAATACTTTCGGTAACTTTAATATTGATGTATGTTTCGATAAATTTTATAATGCCCTCTATCCATTAATTAAGAATTTCGTTCCGTGAAAAAGAGCATATTCTAGTACATATCCTCGATGGTATTCCGATGAATTGAAGCCATGTATTTGTTACGACCCAGTGAATATCTCGAACGAGATATTAACTGGATTGCAACAAGGGCGTGTAACTCAGAAGAATTACTGGGTTCCTTAGGTGAGTGGGGACTACTAATGACACAGGAAAGTCGGGAATAGGGGTAAAATGAGGAAACACTTTATTTGATTATAATTAATTAATTTATAATTACACGGTGTTTTTATGTAGAAGTATATATAATAAAAATAATAATAAGGGTTCGGCTTTGTCCTACAAAGTTGGTTGCTGTTGATTTTCCTCGACGTTTCGAACGACTTGCGTTCATTTTCAAGAGGTTACTGTGGAGCGTCCTGTTGTGTTGCCGCTTTTTATATGTTTCCTGTTTTCCTATGGTGGGGAGGTTCCTGACCGTTTCATTTGTGTAATGATGCGTTCATATGCGGTGTGTAAACTTTGGGTATCTTCAATTTTGTTGAGTGGAGCTTTTTGTAATTTGATGTTAATCATTTCCGATATACGTCTATTGTGAAATTTATTTTCGATATCCAGTATTTTTGTGTTATCCCAGTCAAAATTATGTAGTGTTTGGATTCTATGTTCTGTGATTACTGTGTTTGTTTGAGAAGGTCTATTGATATTGCGTTGATGTTCGTTTATTCTAGTTTTTAATGTTCGTTTACTTTCTCCCACATATGATGCATCGCAATCCATACATTTTATGCAATACACGGTGTTGTGTGTATCCATCTTTTCTAATTTGTCTTTACCTTTTTGTATTATTGCGGATAGGTTGTTTCTTAGAGATGGTACGATCTTGATGTTAGTGTTGCGAAAAGAGTTTTCAATTGATTCATATATATGTTTTGTATATGGTATTTGTAAATATTTGAGTTGATTTCTTCTATTTTCTGTGTTAGCCTCTTGTGTTTGTGCATTATGCATGTGAATTCGTCTTGTAATATATTTGTCAATCATTGACTTCGGGTAATCGTTATCTCGTAAATATTGTTTCATTTTGTGAATATTGTTATTATGGAATTTCTTATCACTTAATTTTAGAGCTCTATCTGTGAGGTTGTAAATACTGGATATTTTTTGCGAGTACGGATGATGTGAATTGTAATTCAAGATACGGCCCGAGTACGTTGGTTTACAATACCAATCAAATGAGAGACTATTATTGTTATTTCTGATGATCAGAAGTTCTAAAAAAGGTATTTTGTTAAGTTGTTCTATTTCGTGTGTAAACTGTAATCTATGTTGGTAACTGTTGAATGTGGAGAGTATTTCGTTAACTTTGTGTTTTGGTATACACATAAAGATGTCATCAACGTAACGATAAAAAAAGGCAGGTTTAAATGTTAATTTTTGAAGGCATTCAGTTTCCAAATCATCCATAACAATATTCGATAGTACTGGTGACACCGGTGACCCCATGGGTGTTCCGAGTGTTTGTTTGTAAATACGGTTGTTGAATTTAAAATATGTATTACCGAATAGAAATTCTATTATGTTAATTATATCTTATTATTATTTTTATAATTAATTTATGTTTTTAAACAATTATTCCGGTGTGGGTAGAGGAGTTGTCGGAAGAGGGGGAAAAGGGATGAATAAACCAGGAAATAATTCCTCGGGAGTAGGTAGCGGAATGGTCGGGCGAGGGAGAAAAGGGAAAGGAAGAAGAGTTTCGTTTGGGGAGAATAGGTTGGCAGCCCGTGATTCGATTTCCTCTCGGGCAACGTGGAGAGCCCTTGCCAATTTTTGGCGTTGGACTTCTCGTCCTCCTCGGCGGCGTTTCACTATAGGAAACAAAAAAAATATTTATTTGTTTGGGAAGATGATAATCGGAAAAGAAAAAAAAAAGTATAATGAGTTTAGAAGGTGAAAGGGAAAACGCGAAGACTAGGGGAAGAGAGAGAAAAAAAAAGAGAATTTATTGGACCAAAGTATGTTTGTATGTGAGCAAATAGTCGCGTGAGAGGGGCTTCGTCTCGGTGGCTTATATGCAATAGGTAGGAGGGAAGACGGTTGTGGTTTCGCAGGCCTACCCGCTATGCCACAAAAGGAAAAGAGGATGCGATTTCGCAGGCTGACCCGCTATGTCGCAAAGAAAAAAGGTAGCCATGATTTCGCAGGCCTACCCACTATGTCACGAAAAGGAAGGGAATGGGAGCGATTTCGCGGGCCGACCCGCTATGTCGCGAAAAGGAAAGGAGTTGGCGTGATTCGCAGGTCGACCCGCTATGTCACGAAGGAAAAGGAAAGTAGGGAGGTAGTTGGGTACAGATAGTTGATTACATAGAAGGGAAACGTATACTCACTCTTGATCTTCGATGGTCTTAATTTTGCACTGGTGTTGACTGGTTCAGCTTGGTGGTCCTTTTTCCTTTTCGGGTCCGATACTGAGTTTAATGTTGCATCGAAAATTGGAGTTGGCCTTCCTTTTTGGACAATGATCCGCGAAACTTAAAAACCGACCGAAGTGATCTCGGTGTTTGTAGAGGAGTTGGCCTTCCCTTTTGGACAATGACCCGCGAAACTTAAAAAAATGACCGAAGTGATCTTGGTGCGGATAGAGGAGTTGGTCTTCCCTTTTGAACAATGACCCGCGAAACTTAAAAAATTGACTGAACTGATCTCGGTGTTCCCCACGCGTATTTATGGTGGACCATGGTTTTTTTATCCCCGCTTTGAGTACTCCCCCTCTATTTTGAAAGTGGTGGATTTGTATGTTGGACAGGTTTTTGGAAATGGGCCAAGGAGGAAATATACATTAACTAAAAATTATTGCTATAGAGAGCCCTTTAGAACGTACCCGTTTTCTCTTTTTATGTTTCTAAGAAAAGTTAAAAAACAGGTAGCTTGAGAGTTAAGTCCTCAATTATCGTAAATTTTGGAAGAGACGAGAATTACGGTATTGTAAAATGATTGTTCTATAGTAGAAAAAAATGTTACGGAAGATCGTTGTAAAACTGAATGCGTCTGTATGGTGACTTTTTAGGAAAGTTTTTCGGCTTAAGTGACGTGAGCCGTCTTCTGATTTATGGCTAATAAAGGTTTAAAGAAAACGTTATTTGAACCGGGTACATTCCAATACGCTTCGTCTATGTGGTTTAAAGGTTACATTGTAAGAAACGGACTCGTTTGTCCGGTGCCGAGATATAATTACGATAGTTTTTTATCTGTGTATGCATACCGAAAATTTGTTAATTGCGCTAGTTACGAGGACGTAACATATTCGTGAAAAAAAAATTAGCGCATATTAGATATAAACAATATAATTTACAAAAGGATTCTGTTAATTTCAAAAGCTTGCGTGCAAAATCAATTTATCGCGCTCAGCTCACAAATCTTATATTTCTGGTTTGGAAAATGCTGTCCACAGAAATATTAGTTCGTACTGGAAGTATGTATGTCAGTTGTTTAAAAAGAAATTCTGGTTTGCCGAATAATATGCATTGGAGAAATAATTTAGCTTCAACTAGTTACAGTATGGCAGATTTATACGGGTAGGCTCTACCGTTACAAATTTTCTGCTATACTCTAACTACATAACATCATCTTTTAAACAACATCAACAAGTTGATTCGTTATATTTTAATGTTAGCAAGGCCTTCGATTCGGTAAATTACAGTATTGTTTTTCGGAAGATTTGGAACATGGGATTACATGGTACTCTGTTTTCCTGGCTCAGAACTTATTTGGTTGATAAGACTCAGTCGGTTAGAATCTTTGGCATTGTTTTAAACTCTTTTGTGGTAACATCAGGGGTTCCCCAAGGTTCTCATCTTGGTCTCATTCTATCAGCCAAATGTTTAATTTACGCAGAAGATATTAAACTTTTTATACTATTAAAAGTCCGTTAGAAGCTTCCAAATTGCAAATGGATATTGCCAATATTTACAAATGGTCTCTCGATAATGATTTACCTCTTAATAGTAAAAAATGTAATTTATTATCCTTTTTTAGGGATAAATCGTTTTTTCAGTATAATTGTACTCTTAACGGTATCCCTTTGATTCGGGTCGACTTTATCTCTGATTTAGGTATTCTTTTTGACAAATCTTTTTCATTTTCCAAACATATAAACAATATTGTTATACGAACTTTCCGCTTAATTGGGTTTATTAAAGGAGGTACGTTTGATTGTAGTAAAGCTGATACGGTAATACAGGGTGTCCCATTTTAAATAACGGATTAGAATATTTCGGATGGTAAGCATTTTGGAAGAAATTTGTTTAAACAAAAGTTGAAGGGTACAGACAGAGCTAACTTATGGTGACCTTGACATTGACCTTGACGATGGCCTTCAAGGTCATTTCAATATCAAGTCAATTTTTTCAAATGGAACCCTTTTTTTTAATGCGGAAATGGAAAGAGCGGAAGATTTTCCGCCATAATGTGACCTTGACCTTCGCCGCTACCTTGAAGGTCATTTTAATATCAAGTCGATTTTTTTAATGGAAGCACTCATTTTTTGCTATGGAAATGGAAACAGAGGATAACTTCACGCCCGTATGTGACGTTGACATTGACCTTGACCTCAACCTTCAAGATCATTTGAAGGTCAAGTCGTTGTTTTTAACGGAACCCCTTATTTTTTACCCTGGAAGACAGCGCGGAAGATTTTACGTTCGTATATGACATTGACCTAGACTTGACTTTGACAGCTACTTTCAAGGTCATTTTAATATCAAGTCGATTCCTTTAATGGAACCGCTCGTCTTTACCACGGAAATAGTCAAAATGATCGAAAAAGATCGAGAAAGATCGAAGAAGATCGAAAAGGACCGAAAATGAGAGAAAATTATCGATGTGATCGAAAATGATCGATATAATTGAAAAATATCAACAAAGATCGAAAAAGATCGTAAAAGATCGAAAAAGTTCGAAATAGATCGTACAAGATCGTAAAAGATCGAAAAAGATCGTAAAAGATCGAAAAAGATCGGAAAATATTGAAAAGTTCGACAAAGATCGAAAAAGATCGAGGAAGATCGAAAAAAACGAGGAAGATCGTAAAAGATCGAGGAAGATCGTAAAAGATCCAAAAAGATCGGGAAAAATCAAGGAAGACAGATGGTAAAAGAGCGTAAAAGATCGAAAAAGATCGGAAAAGATCGAAAAGTTCGACAAAGATCGAAAAAGATCGACGAAGATCGAAAAAAACGAGGAAGATCGTAAAAGATCGAGGAAGATCGTAAAAGATCGAGGAAGATCGTAAAAGGTCCAAAAACGTCGGAAAAAATCGAGTCATCAAAAAATTAGGTCATCACTTACCTGGCCTTAAGTGATTGGGATTCTTACGACCTTGCCTTGATTGGCTGGATCATTCTCGACCTTGCCTTGACTGGCTGGGTCATTCTCGATATTGCCTTGACCGGCTGGGTCATCACTTACCTTGCCTTAAGTGGTTGGGATTCTTACGACCTTGCCTTGATTGGCTGGGTCATTCTCGATCATGCCTTGACTGGCTGGGTCATCGCGCACCTTGCCTTAAGTGGCTGGGATTCTTACGACCTTGCCTTGATTGGCTGGGTGCCCCTATGTGTCCACCTTCTCGTTGTGGGGGTGTTGTGGCTTACGATCTGCTCGGGCTCTATCAGCTAAGGTTCAACCATGCTGAATGCTGGCCAGCAGGGAGGTCCAAACTAATGGGTACAAACCGAAAAAAACTATAGCACCACGCCATGGACCGTGTGCCTTAAAGTGGCACAGACAAGCGAGGCACAGCGAAAATACAAGGAGGACCGATTAACTGGCTGTGTGTTTTCACCATCTTTCCCCATCTGGATGGATGACGGATCGATCATTTCTATTAAGGTCCATGCTTTCCACTTCCGGGATAGAAATAAGGGGTTCCGTTAAAAAAAACGACTTGACCTTCAAATGGTCTTGAAGGTTGAGGTCAAGGTCAATGTCAACGTCACATGCGGACGTGAAGTTGTCCTCTGTTTCCATTTCCATAGCAAAAAATGAGTGCTTCCATTAAAAAAATCGACTTGGTATTAAAATGACCTTCAAGGTAGCGGCGAAGGTCAAGGTCAAGGTCACATTATGACGTAAAAACTTCCGCTCTTTCCATTTCCGGGTTAAAAAATAAAGGGTTCCATTTGAAAAAATTGACTTGATATTGAAATGACCTTGAAGGCCTTCGTCAAGGTCAATGTCAAGGTCTCCATAAGTTAGCCCTGTCTCTACCTTTCAACATTTGTTTAAACAAATTTCCTCCAAAATGCTTACCATCAGAGATATTCTAATCCGTTATTTAAAATGGGACACCCTGTATATCTCTATAAGACATAAGTTGTTCCCATTTTTACTTGCATCGGTTATGTGGTCTCCACGCACTCAAGTTATGTTATGTTTAATCAACTGGAATCTGTTCAACACAAATTATTAAGATTTATTTCTTTTAAAACTGACAACCCCATGAGGTATGTTGACCATAACTACGAACCAATTAAGAGATCTTTTAATTTATTATCCATACGACAGCTTCACGAATTTTATGAATACGTGTTTGCGTTTAAAATTGCTCAGAATTGGCTTGATCGTGACGACATTTCATCTTTATTTAATTATCGATCTATTTTGTACAACTTCCGTGACCCCAAAATCGTCTTAGAGCCATTTAATAATACGAACTATAGTTTTTATTCATCCGCCGATCGTTTACGTCGTGGGTTGAACAGTGTTCCTTCTCAATTGCGTGACTGTCAGCAAATGTAAATTTAATTCGGACAGTATGTTTCCCGTTTTTTTCTAAATTGTTTTAACGGTAGCTATCGGTCATCTTTGTATCAAGGGCCTCCGGTCCGTTTAATGTAATAAAATAAAAAACAATATTTGGATCTATCACGGTAGAAATAATGGGAATATTTGTGTTACCAAAGCTTTTAAAAACTATAATCGACACAGTAATACGTGGTTATGCTCTACGCACAGCATATGGATGGTCAATATTTTTAATAGCCAATTTTCTACTGAAAAAATCCAGGTGGGTTTTTACACGTGGTCCGACCACGTGGTCTCGACCTGGTAGTTTTCGCCCATTTCACCAGGTCGAGACTATGTTTGATTTTGCCACCAGGTCATCACCTTGTTTTTTAATAATATTTATGTGATTTTTATAATATTAAATCTATGGACTTGAAAATAATTTTGGCCCATTTGACCAGGTCGAGACCATGTGGGATTCTCGCGTTTCTATCCTACCGAAATATTTTTTCTGACAAAACTAACTGCATAAACTGTTTGCTTTTACTATTTTGTTAGTAATATTAACGTCTGCAAAGAATTGCTTAAGTATTGCTTTAAACTAAACCCATATTTATCAATATGCCTTCTGCACTTGAGTATAAGTTACTCTTGTTCACGTAACAATATATTTGTGAGCGTAGCCGAGTGGTTAAGGCGTCATCGTATTAAACGGAAGACCCGGGTTCGATCCTCGGTAGTGGGCAAATTATTTTCAAGTCCATAGATTTAATAAATATTATAAAAATCACATAAGTATTATTAAAAAACAATTACCAGGTGGTGATGACCTGGTGGCAAAATCAAACATAGTCTCGACCTAGTCAAATGGGCGAAAACTACCAGGTCGAGACCACGTGGTTAGACCACGTAGAAAAATCCACCTGGATTTTTGTAGTAGGGTTGGGACTATGTAACACATCAGTTACTCCATTTAGCAGGTCGAAGAACAAAAAAAGATAATAATAATGACAATGAACCTTCATATAAGGACTTACAACAGACAGAGCTTCGCGAAAAAAAAGAAAGCATCTACGATTTGACACGGAGCCTTCTATGGCGGCTTGTAATTTGGGTGGCCAAAACGTCAAAAAACCAAAATGCTAGTCAGTCGCATCAACAGTGAAAAAATCTAGGTTATTTATATTTGCATAATTAATGGTTTTTAGTTGATATGTCTGGATTATTAGAAGCTGGTGTCGACGAAGAAATTTTCCTAATGCTAGATGAAGGAATCTTGGATTCCCTTTTTTGCAAATCAGAATGTTCAATTCCAAATTCCTTATGAGAATGAAATAATGGATATATAATCAGTTATTAGGTGAACAAAAAAATCCCATAACACTTACATTCCAGTACTAACAGAGAATTCACCACCTCAAAATATTGAACTACCTGAAGAAATAAATTCCAATTTCCGACGCACTAACGTAACATCTGAAAATTCGCAATATAGACATAATAATGATATATGTAATGTACTTGAGGTCTTTCGTAAGTTATTCCTTTCATTTCCATCACAATAAATGCCTGGAGTAAAGTATTGGCTGGTTTGCATTTCTTTGGGTAAAGTCATCATGACTTTCCACTCAATAACAACAATCATTTGTATTTACTCTTTGACTTTAACTTATTCTTATTGATGAAATATCTACTTCTTTCATTTTGAATATACATCATATGAAACAAAATAAAAAAATAGGTATAGATATGCAGGGAATGTGATTAGTAAAGTTACAAATCTTTAAATTTCATTCAATTTTGTTATCTGCCATTGAGGCTAAATAAAAAGTGATGAATTATACTACTTGTTACTTGTTTCAATGGATTGCTACTTTTTGTTTAATTTAATAAATACATATCTCAAAAATATACTTGAGATAATTTATTTAATGAAATTTAATTTAGCAAATTAAAAATTCGTTGAAATTAGCAAATTGAAAAACCATTTAATTTATCAAATTAACAACCCATATCCCGCATATGCCCTCATTCCTATAATTCTAATTCCAATTTACTAATAAGAATTTATTTATATTTTTAATGTAATAAAAAGTTACTTTCCACATCTACATAGTAAGTTTACTTGTCAGTACTCTATTTTAATTGCGATATATTTATTCATATTTATATGTATGTAATACATTTGGGCCCGATAAGAATGTTAAATGTTGCATGGACTTGGGCAGCGCTATTTGTAGTATAAGTTCAAACATAAACCTATGCATATAATCGAAAACACAAACTCCACTTCCATCGGTGCCTACTCTTCCAAGAGTGCAAAATGTGGCTGGTAATAAATTGTAAATCACAATTTGCAATGAGAAATAGCCATGCATATGATTACACATGTTTATACATTAAAAATGGTTCAATTTTGCTATCCGGTGTTTTAGATGAAAATTTAATTTTCATTGCAAATTGTGATATACATAATATTACCAGCCACATTTTGGACTATTAAACGAAATATAATTAGTTTGCTATCCACCAGTGGCTTTTTTCAAGAAAAAATGCATTTTGTGTTTCTTCGTCTACAGTTGGCGGTCCTCAATATCACCTTTATTTTGTTTTAACTCTTATATTGCCTTAAAGGCAACTGATTGATATAAAACTAGCTGCATTAGTTTCGAGAGAGCAGAATCTAACTAAAAACATAGTTTTATTACAATTTTTAACATACTATCCATTTTTAGATGATATACCAAGCAACTATATTCTATATTTAATCTGGTTTGGACAAAGCAGGTAAAAATTAACATTTTGCTCAAAATTGTAAACCTACAATTGGGTATGATCCTATTGAAAGCGCGATCTGTAATTTTAAGGTCTGTACCAGAAAAAATCTCAGTTTTTTCCAAAAAAATTAACCCTTTGTCTATAAACGTTTTCTTCGGAACCTATCGCCTGTAAACCATGGTCCCTGTGGCTTTTTCAAACTACAAAATTGCTAATAAAAAGTGAAACAATTTTTTAGTCTTAAAATATTTAGTTTTAAGTTCTGTAACGGAAATGCTGTTTTATTATTATTTATGTTATTTTATACCCGGTTATAGCGAAAAGCATTCCGTTATTCCCCAGACTCCGGCGCGCGGTTGTTCCGTATTGCGTAATAATTATACTCTAGGGAGTATTTCAGGTTTAGACAACGGCGAGTAAAGCTGAGGTCTGGCAACAACGCCGGCTCCTGGACACATGTCCGGTGCAACCGAAAAGGCCGGTCAGACCTCGTCGTGCGTTACTCCGAAACGTTGCGTGCGTGCAGTATTTGTGCAGATCTCGATTTCTAAAAAGTGTAAGCCGTCACTAGCCAGGTTACGACCAATACGTGGAACGACGTTCCCAACTTAATAAAAAGCCCTGCGACGTCTCTACGAAGACACCTTTGTGAGCGAGCGACGTCATTAAACGAACGAGATTGAGAGAGAGAGAGAGAGAGAGAGAGAGTGTGATCGGGAACCTGTGCGACGCACCTAATTTTGTAAGTACCAAGTTTGGTTCCGTCTCTTTAGATTCCTCGGGCTTCCAATATTTATCTTTTTTTTCATAATAAATTTGTACTTACTCGAAGCTATCTACTTCGTATCTCTAATTCTTTCTCCTACTCTACTCATTACTTTTTTTCCATCCCTTCTTTCTACGTGTTGTCTTTTTAAGAAACCCTCATCGAGACATCTCGTGTTTTTCCGGGTCGTGTCGTACTTGATGGTCGACAATTTTTATAACTGTTGACACGAGATCAATCTCACCAACTTTCGAGTGATTTAGTTGTGTTGGTCGTCACTTTATATTTTGTGCGAACCATTAAATTATAAATTAAAACTCTAAAACAGTTATAAAATTGGCGCCCGAACATAATTAACCTGGAATGATTGATTCTTGTGACTGTAATAGTGTTTGTGAATATTTGTGCAGTGCGGTTACAAAAATAATAGTATTTGATTCCACTATAATTCCACTGTGAGTTAATATCGATAAATATAGACGACCTTTCAATAGCAAGTCGTATTTAAACTCTTGTTATAATTTAATAGTTAATAAGTGACACATTTGAATAAATTGATGAGACGCTAAAAGTCTATTTTAAGGATACACGTCTATTCTAAATTTGTTTTTTTTATCTGTTTGTGTGAATATAATATACAGAAAATTATATTGTAGTGTCAATAACAAAAAAATAATAACGGCTCAATAGATTGATTGGTGGAACGATTTTAATAAAAGTCGACTAATAAAATTAAATAGAGTTAACGTATTGGTAATGATAGTCGAGTCTAAGTTAACAATTGAATACTGCTACTAGTGTGTGGAAAGATTGTATATATTAAATATTATTTAAAAATTATTAAATATTATTAAAAACGAAGTTCAAATAATATAAATTAAAAGTTTCTTAATTTCAACGTAATATGATGGTCAATTTAGATAGTTACAGGAAATACAATGTTTATGTATGCTTGGTAAATATGAAAAGTAAATAGGTGTTATTGTTTATTCTTGTTTCTGAGCTGAATTTTTCAAATTTGATGACCACGTTTTCATTAATATATTTTAATTTATCCAACAGTTTTATAATCATATTAGGTTATTATTAAATTATTACCGAAAATAAATTTTTAAAAACTTGACTAAAATAAAATTGATGTTATTATGAACAAAAAGAATTATAGAAAAATTAAAGTGGTAATGAAAAGGAAACATTTTAATAAAAGAAGTTTTATATATTTTGAGGATGAAATGAGCAAATGAAAAACGTATGTCATATGTATGTGAAAGTAAATTAATGTTATTTATTAATAATATATGACAAATCATCGTAGAATTTTAAAATTAAATTAATTGTTATCTTTTGGAAAATATTGGTCGACTTTTGAGAAAAATAGAGTCGACTATAAAAGTAAATATTTTTGAAGGACACTTAAGTGTTGTAAATGTGGAAGATAAACAAAGTATAATATCCAATATATATTAGAAAAATTTAAATTATTTTATTTTGTTTCCATTCAAGTGATTAGTATGGGAATAAAAGAAAATTATAGATTGTAATTAATGGCCGACTGTTAATAGTTGAGGTCGACAGAAATAAATAAATATAAATTTGTTGGTTTTAACATATTGAAATTAAGACAAAATAATTAAAAGTAAAATATATTTTATACAAATGAGTGTGATAATAATGATAGTTTGTGTCTGTATAATAACGTTGTAGGTATTGGTGTACTATTACATGGAAGTGTCAATGTTTATTTATTGATTAAATTTTAAATATTAATGAGTGAAAAAAAAAAAAAAATCAATAATATTGGCTTGATTAGGTTGAATTGGGGTTAGTATAAAATAGCGAGCTTAAATTGATGTCAATTATTGATGATTGAAATTGATGTCAAATTGAATTGATGATTGAAAAATAAAGTCAATTAAAAGAAAACTTAGTTGTGTAAAGTAACGCGAGTGTTTAGTTAGGAAAGGTTAATGTATTTTTATTGGTTGGTATTGTCAGTTACAAAATTGTGAGTTAATCAATGAATAAAAATAGGAAGGGAGGTCCAATTTATAAATTAGAGACAAATTAAATAGTCAATAATTTATTGGAAAATTTGATTTTTATAAATTTTATATATATTAATTTTTTTTTTTTTTTATTATTAATTTTAATGATTATAATTGTTGGAAGTTAATTGGATGATGAAATTGGACGTCCAATAAATAATAAAAATTGACTTTATTTTATAATTAGAGTATATGGACCCCTACTTTTGGATCATCTGGTTCCTAGTAACATTGGGCTCCAGTATATTTTTAATTGGGGCCATATTAAATAAAATTTAAAAATTATTGTCGAGAACAAAGAAAATGGAACCGAATCAGTACCGGGAATTAGATGAGTGGGTGTTCCAATTAGCGCCACAAGAGTTAGATGACGCGTTAGAACGTCTAGAATTAAACAGATCTGGTCGGCCAAGAATTCGAGTAAATAGGCTACTAGATAGGTTAGATGGCAATTATACGGCAGCCGATTTTGAGCCGACTGGACATAACGAAACCCAATCTGAATGTAGAATGCGTCGCGATCAACTTTTAGTTTCATTTGTTAGTCAAATAGAAACAGAACGCGATAATAGGAATAGGGTTCAGGCTCAAGTGCATCAACAAGAAGATATATCATCTATAATTGAAGAGGATAGTGTAATTCAACAAAGAAATACATCACAAGATTCGGGTCAGTCTAATGGAAGATCTAGAGAAGTTGAAAATGGAGCCCAAAGCAACATAGATTTTGAACAACTAGTGCACCGCGTTAGTGATTTAGTCGCCCAACGAATTAGTAAAGGAGGGCCAAATAGAGCGAGTAGCACCAGATTGGGTCTACCAACAAGGGACGAAAAAGTGACATTTCGTGACACATTCGATATTAATTACCCTTCGGTTCTAGACGAAATTAGAGAGGTGGATAATGAAGAACAGGGCCCACAAAATAGCCAGCAACATTTGAGGCAAAGGTCTTCGACGTCTTGTACTCAAGTGGACTCTAGGGAGGGGGGTGGTCGTTCATCACATGGGAACGATAATGGCAGCCGAGGTTATGATCAAGAGAATAATTATACGCGGCTAGGACCAACCTTCCGAGTACGAGACCTGGGAGAAACGGTTCGTCGATGGAACGTAACGTACGCCGGCGACGAGCAACATAGCATCGACGACTTCTTGACACGAGTTCAGGAATGTAGTATGATAGCTGGAATCGACGAGGACCAATTATTACATGCTTTGCCACATTTGTTAACGGGGGTGGCGCTACAATGGTACCGTTTTCGTTTAAAAAGTGGCGTACATGGGCTGATTTTAGGAGAGATGTTAAGGCATGTTATGGTGGTGACAAAAATGTTCAGCGTCGACTGGAAAAGGAAGTCCATATGAGGACTCAGGGTCCCGAGGAACCGGTACGAGACTATATGATATGTCTCCAATCGATTTTAAATAGATGGGTTCCGGAGCCGTCTGTTGAGACGCAGTTAGACTGGCTCCATCAAAATCTAAAGCCAGAATTGCAAATGGCGGTACAACGAGACCGAGTTCAGTCGTTCGACGATCTATTAAATCAGGCTAGGGAGGCTGAACGAATTTTAAAATGTGTTCAGGCCTATAGACCCCCTCCAGCGCCGGAAAATTCTTATTGTCCAGAGGTCGCCTATCATGGAAAGGCGAAGGCGGTGAAGAAAAGTGTGGGGTTAGCTGCAGTTGACACAACAGAAGACACTGGCCAACCTAGTAAAGCAGTGAAGGAGGGTAAAACCGCAATTACAGCAATTTCGGAAGCTAGCATCCAGATGATGTTAGACAAGACTTGTGCTACTTGGTTCCAGTCTATGGAAAAGAGGTTGGCTTCGACCATGGAAGCGACCATTAATAATGCAGTGACGTCCATTAAAAACCAGATGGCATCACAGGATAGCCGTCCTCATTACCCCAACGGTGATCGAGCCGTGTTAACTTCGGACTTCCAGACGAAAAAGGGGTCAGGCAAATGGTGGCCGACCAAGAAGCGGATTAATGGCCCGGCAGGTAGGGAGCCAAGTCAACAGATGACACCAACTAGTAGCCAAAGAGCGTCCTTTTCACGGAATCAGGGGACCCAAGGGTTAACTGTGGAAGGTGGACACAAGAGGGTCCTCAAATGTTACAAATGTGGACTCATAGGCTACACCAAGTTTAATTGTCCCAAATGCCGGGAAAACGATATCGGGGATGCGTAACAGAGGTCGCACCTATCCCTGATCGTGAGAAACAGACCTCTCAATACCAAGTACGTGTAGCCAGCCAAAACCAGTCGGAGGTCTACATGGCAGAAGAAGGAGGTTTCCCACGGTGGTGGTTGTCAATATTAGTGGAAAATCACCGTCTAAGAGCTGTCTTCGACCCAGGGGCAGCCCGTACTATCATCGGACGAGTCGCATATCAACTCGCCGACGAGTATGGTATTCACATAGAGCCATACGTGGGAGGCGGCGCTAGAGTCGCCGATGGAAGACCTGTGTCGGTCACGGGACAAATTAAGCTGCCATTTGGTATTGGAACTGACGTAAATTGGCTGACCGCATTGATTATGCCTGAGTTGCGGCCAAATTGTCTGTTAGGCGCAGATTTTATTAGAGAATTTAATGCGATATTGCATCCTCGTGAAAACTATATTACGCTAAATGGTAGCGTCCAGAAGATTCCAGTGGAAGTCGGAAAAAGGACATCCGGAGACGTCTGGATGCTGCTGTCCAATCTTTGGTTCCAGCCAATAATCCACACATTGGATGCACCCATTTGGTTAAACATGTAATTGATGTCGGTGAGGTGCGCCCTATTAAACAACGATACTATCCGGTTTCCAAGAAATTAGAAGAGGAAATGCACCGGCAAGTACAACATATGTTGGATGAGGGAATTATCGAGCCGTCTTCAAGCCCATGGTCGAGTCCTGTCGTCATGGTGAAAAAGTCGGACGGTACTTGGCGATTTTGCGTCGATTATCGTAAAGTCAATGCCGTCTCCAAAACAGACGCTTACCCTTTGCCCTATGGATTCCATTTTACGAAAATTGCAGGGCGCTCAATATAGTACTACGTTGGATTTAGGGAGCGCCTATCATCAGATTAAAATGGATGAACAATCTAAACCAATCATGGCGTTCACAGTGCCAGGAAAAGGATTGTTTCAATTCAACAGAATGCCGTTTGGTTTGAGTGGAGCTCCAGCCACATTTCAAAGGTTGTTAGATTCATTAATCGGTCCCGAATTGGAACCATATGCGTTTTGTTATTTGGACGACATTATCATTGTAACGGAGTCGTTTGACGACCATTTAAAATGGGTGAAGTATGTCCTGAAAAAGAACCAAGACGCAGGCTTAATTATTAATATGAAAAAGAGCGTCTTTGGAAAGGACGAAGTTCGATATTTGGGTGTACTGGTTAATAGAGAGGGATTCAAGCCTGATCCCGAGAAGATTCGACCGATTGTAGAATACCCGGCGCCGAAAAACCTCAAACAATTAAGAAGATTTATCGGTATGGCGTCGTGGTATCGAAAATTTATGGAAAAGTTTGCGATTATTTCGGAGCCACTCACACAATTGACGCGGAAGGACCAACCTTATATTTGGGGCGAAGCTCAGCAAGAAGCGTTTGAACAAATCAAACATCTATTGTGTACGGCGCCTATATTGCATAGACCGGATTTTATGAAGCCGTATACATTGGAGACAGACGCCAGCGATACTGGTTTGGGTGTTGTGTTAAGTCAGGAGATCGACGGAGACGATCGTGTCTTGGCGTTCGCGAGTCGAACATTAACCCCTGCCGAACGTAACTATTCAGTAACGGAACGATAATGTTTGGCAGTTATTTGGGCCATCCGAAAATTTCGAGAGTACGTTGAAGGCTACCATATTACCGTAATCACAGACCATGATAGTCTAAGGTGGCTTTGTAATCTACGGAATCCGAATGGAAAATTAGCGCGGTGGTCCCTAGAAATACAGGGTTATGACTACGACGTCAAACACAGAAAAGGGTCCATTCATCAAGTTCCTGATGCTTTGTCGCGAATGTTCGAGTTACAAGAGGAAACACAAATCTCGGCCGTGCAGCTGACGGCTAGCATTCAAGATAAATGGTACGTCAATAAGTGTATCCAAATAGAAGAGGATCCCCATAAATTTCCCTTTTGGAAGCTAGTTGGAGGCCAACTCTATGTGTATCGACCGGATCCAATTTTGGATACCATGATGGACGACGAAGAGGCCTGGAAGCTGGTCGTGCCGCAAGAAGATAGACCAGCGATTTTAAAGGAAAGTCATGACGTCCCATCCGCTGGACACCTCGGCAATCGTAAAACTTATGACAAGGTTGCTCGGTATTATTACTGGCCGACAATGCGTAAAGATATTGCTAAATATGTACGGAAATGTTCGACATGTCAGAGGATTAAGATTCCGCCAATAGCGCCAGCCGGATTAATGGGTCGTCGACCAATTCCGGGACCATGGAAGTTTGTGACAGCGGATGCTATGGGTCCTTTTCCCCGTAGCTCTCGAGGTCGAGAGTTTCTATTAGTATTCCAAGATGCTTTTACGCGATGGGTGGAATGTGTTCCGGTTCGTCAGGCCAATAGTCCTGCGGTAATTAAGGCGTTCAATGAACGAGTTATTTTCCGATTTGGGATGCCAGAGTTCATTCATACGGACAACGGCAAAGCTTTCCGAAATAAAAGTATAGATAAATACCTACAAGAACGCGGAATAGAACCATCGACATAACCTCCTTATCACCCTCAGGCGAATCCCGTCGAACGAACGAATAAAACCGTCAAAGGAATGATTAAATCGTTCGTTGAAGAGAACCATCGAGCATGGGATAAATATATAGATGAGTTCGCTTTTGCTTATAATACGGCGAGCCATGACTCCACTGGTCGGAGTCCTGCAATGTTGAATTATGGACGTCAACTCGTACCTCCTGATCATTGGCGTCGACATGCAGATCAAGCGGCCAAAGAAGCTCAAGGGGAGCAAGCCTTACAAGATTGGATAACTCGACTAGATGCATTACGGTTCCTACATGAAGAGGCTACGGAAAATATTCAAGCAGCTCAGGAACGTCAAGCTTGGTATTATGACCAGAAAATACGAGACGTTCAGTTTAATATTGGGGATGTCGTCCTGAAAAAGAATTACGTTCTTTCATCGGCAGCCCAAGGTTTCGCTGCAAAGCTGGCTCCTAATTTCATAGGACCCTATATAATTTCCGAACGATTGGGATCCAATGTATATCGATTGAAGGAGGGTTCCGGAAAAATCATTGGTAAATGCCACGTTAACCAGTTGAAACCATATCATGGGAGAGACGATCCTCCACCTGAGGATCCAACGGTACGGGAAGAAGAGGCGTCTACTATGTTGGAAGAAGATGACATCGAGCATCAATCTACATTGTCTGAGCCTGAACCAGAAGTGGTAGCTAGGCCTAAGTCGAATCCCATTATTGTACACGCGGACGTGCATCGAAAAGATAAGGTCGAGCGGCGACCTCGCGGTAGACCTAAGAAAGTTAGGTTAGGAGTATCGTCGGACGATACGAGTCAAGATAGGCGTGAACCACCATTAGATAGGGCGTATGACGGAAACGTCGGGGTCTCCCCTAATTCACCTAATCGAGTCAATATATTAGATTACGTTAGTAAGCGTCCTCGGGGACGTCCTAAAAAGAATGCACGACCACGTATGTCTCTACCTGTTTTAACTTACAGATATGCTACTCGTAGTAGGAGATAATGCATGTATAATTTTTAATGATTGTATGTTATGGTCGACGTGTAAAATATAATTTTTGAAGACCCAGCATGGAGCATGTATCTTCATTCATTTTTCATTTATCATATGTTAGATTACGGAGGAATCCGAATGAGACGCTATTCGGCAGTCCCTCCTAGCTACTCGCCAGAAACGCCGAATCCTCGAACAGGAGGAACAATATTTGTTCGGTTGCCTGAGGCGAAAACAAGTACACTCCGACGCTCCTCCATCGATCAAAATTTATGAGCGGTCCGTTTCAGACTACCAGGCGGAGCTTGAAGTGCGAGAGCGGTTTCGAGCCCGCCGGGTAGTCAAGAAAGCTGAAGAAGATAGACGGGTGCAAGCGGTGATCGACCGGGGACGCGCCGAAATAGTGAAGGCGGAAGAAATTCTGGCGCAAAATTAGACCAGATGGGAAGAGATCCAAGCTCGGCCTCATATAAGTGACGCGGAACGTCGACGCGTCCGAAACCAGTGGGAGTGGGCGAAATCTCGAGTCGGGTTCGCTGAGACCGATTTAAAAATCAAGGTGAAGCGGGCTATGACGCCCCTGGAACGCGTTAAAGAGGAGTGCGCGCTCTGTGGACATCGACGCCAGGATGGACGACGTCCCTAAATTAACGATGGACGACCCAGCCAAACCGGGTGGCCATATCTAAATAAGATTGTTTTCCTTTCCAATATGCTTCAATAAAGTTAATTAATAATAAATTCGGTATAATATCTCTATATCTTGTTTTAATTTCTGCATTCCTATCATTCGAGTCCATCTTCATTATCAGCAACATTGGGTGTCATAACGGAATGTTGGTAAAAGCCATCGGAATGATTCTTTCTTTCTTTATCAGCACTCACCTTACTAATGCTAATACTAATCCTTTTTTTTTTCTTTTTAATGAAGCCCGAGTCTGAGGAACTGGTGATCGAGCTGGTACCCTAGTCGGATAGCCAGCGTCTGGGCGGGGGGTGTAACGGAAATGCTGTTTTATTATTATTTATGTTATTTTATACCCGGTTATAGGGAAAAGCATTCCGTTATTCCCCAGACTCCGGCGCGCGGTTGTTCCGTATTGCGTAATAATTATACTCTAGGGAGTATTTCAGGTTTAGACAACGGCGAGTAAAGCTGAGGTCTGGCAACAACGCCGGCTCCTGGACACATGTCCGGTGCAACCGAAAAGGCCGGTCAGACCTCGTCGTGCGTTACTCCGAAACGTTGCGTGCGTGCAGTATTTGTGCAGATCTCGATTTCTAAAAAGTGTAAGCCGTCACTAGCCAGGTTACGACCAATACGTGGAACGACGTTCCCAACTTAATAAAAAGCCCTGCGACGTCTCTACGAAGACACCTTTGTGAGCGAGCGACGTCATTAACCGAACGAGAGTGAGAGAGAGAGAGAGAGTGTGATCGGGAACCTGTGCGACGCACCTAATTTTGTAAGTACCAAGTTTGGTTCCGTCTCTTTAGATTCCTCGGGCTTCCAATATTTATCTTTTTTTTCATAATAAATTTGTACTTACTCGAAGCTATCTACTTCGTATCTCTAATTCTTTCTCCTACTCTACTCATTACTTTTTTCCATCCCTTCTTTCTACGTGTTGTCTTTTTAAGAAACCCTATCGAGACATCTCGTGTTTTTCCGGGTCGTGTCGTACTTGATGGTCGACACTTTTTATAACTGTTGACACGAGATCAATCTCACCAACTTTCGAGTGATTTAGTTGTGTTGGTCGTCACTTTATATTTTGTGCGAACCATTAAATTATAAATTAAAACTCTAAAACAGTTATAGTTCCAATAACAATATTTCAAAAAAAAAGTTTTGATATTTGTATTGTTTAAGCAACGTGACAACCAACCAAAACAAAGTTACAGGCTTGGGAAGTTTTTGATGGGGTCGAAGCGAATATGGTTCACAGTCGAAGGGTTAAGATTGTCGAGGTATGGGAATTATTTTTTTTATAAAAACCGCGTTTTTTACCCGATGGAATTCAAATTTGTTATTTATTTATTTATTTCTTTTCGAAAAGTTTTTAGTAAAAACAAATTGCTATCCCGCGCTACCAATGGGATCGTTCCTCTACCAACCCACCGACCATGGTGATCACGGGCTAGTACTTCCCTTGCTACTCTTGAAAAATGTGCTGGGCAACCATCATGCTGAAACCACATTATCCGTCGGACGTCCATAGCAACATCGTCAAGTAGTAATGGTAGTTCTTGTTCTAGGAAATCTCGATAATTTGTTCCATTCAAATTACCTTCGATGAAATAGGGACCAATGAGCTCCTATGATTCCACACCAAACGTTCACCGACCAAGGACGTTGATGATTAACTTGTCGTAACTAATGGGGATTTTCTACGCTCCAATAATGCATGTTATGCCTATTGACGCCACCATGGTTCGTGAATGTAGATTCATCTGAAAATAATACATTAACAAAGAAATTGTGGTTCATTTGCATTTTTTGAAGTGCTTATTCACAAAACACCACTCGGTCATGAAAATCATCGCCATGCAGTGCCTGATGCAGTGAAATGTGATATGGGTGAAACTTATGACGATGCAATATTCTTTGAATACTATCTCTGGAAATGCCGGAATCGCGATGTAATTGTCGTGTGCTTACATGTGGATTTTGGTGAATAGCTGCTAGTACAGCTGCTTCGTTAGCTTCTCCTCTAACTGTTACTCTTCGCTTCCTTTTTTCATTTGTATGCTACCGTCAGAGTGAAAGGCATTCACAACTTTGTAAAAAAAAGAACGCGAGCGAGCATTATCTGGAAAACGCTCAGCATACAACGCAACAGCATCGTCAATATTCCTCCTACATTCACCACAAACAAGAATCATTTCGATTTGTTCGGGAATTGTAGCACAATTCATTTTTAACTTGCAATTCGATTTAAGCAATGAAGGGTAAACGAAAAATAGTCACGTAAACTGAAAGTTGTTATTCTAAAAGCAAAGTGACCTCCGACCGAATTACTACTAATACAATGGTCTTACACTGAGTGACCGTGAATATTAAATTTTAATGTTGGGATTAGAAAGTTGCGATATCCATTTACTTCCCTTGAGGAAAGTAGAGAAAAATGTAGGTGAACTGGTTACGTGTGACTCAACTTATTTTATATAAAATGATATGCTACTTTATTTTCGAGTTATGTCGCCCCCTAGCGTTATGTAACAGAACCGGCGCCGATGATGGCCGAAATGCAAGCGATGTACATGTATGAAACCACGTGAGTTCTCTCGGGGTCCGGTAGATGGCGAAGAAATCCCCAAACGAAGTCGCACTTCGTTTTGTTTAATAGAAGCTGGTTTGACCGTCAATGATCAGCTTATTTATTCTCATTTCGCAAAAAAACTTACACAGAGAGAATGTCCTCTTTAATTTATTAAGTAATAAATTTAAAACATAAAATGTAATTTTATTGAAGGTAGAAAACTTCACATATTTATAGAACTGCTTCCATATTGTATGCACAATTTTTAATGTAATCAGTTTTGATTTTTAATATGAAGAATATCAATTATTCATAATCTTAATTTTTCGAATGGACATTATTAAAATTTTATATTCAGAATAACAATTTTTGCAATAGGTATTACTAGTTATTAGAATTTTTAATATTAAATTTTCATAAAGGGATCAAATTTTCCCTATTTTAATGTAAAAAATATTAAAATTTGGTAAAATAATACTAAATTTTAATAAAGTCGGTCTCTCAGTGTATCGCGGCGATTTAAAACTACTAACTAGCGGGCAAGGGGATATCCTTGCGGCAAGTCAATTATCTGTAGCTATCATCTGATCAATTTGTTAGAAGGATAAACGATTGATAATAGGGCTTCACGTTGAAGACTTGAAATTATTCCCCCTTACACACCGGGAAAGTGAGGGTGAGGGATAAATTAGGAGTCATTACATATCATTTTTAAAAATATGAAATACGTCTACTTTACTTTCTTTGATCTGAAACGAATTCTGGTGACATTCTCAATTTGTAACGATATTTTACACATTTTCATTTTTATCATCGAACCAAAACGCAAAAACTCGGCGATCAAATTGGTGCACTTTTTTCCGAAGAATCCAAATCTACAATAAAAAATGGGGGTCCCTATTTAAGTTTTATTGCCCCCCCCCCTCCGCCCTCCCTCAGGGGCGGGGGAGAGGGTTCATTTCATCATCACTGGATGCCCCCCTTCGCGTCGGACAACTTTCATCCCACACATTTTTTGATTCTGTGCATAGTTCTCGAGATATTTCTATGTCTTCAGATAAATCGGCCACCCTGTATATAGATAGATAGATATTTTATGTAACTCCGTACGATTTCCGCGTTTTATCGTGCACGATTTGCGTACACTAAGTATCGCTTTATCGTACACGATGGAAAGAGTACAATAAAGTGCCTTAAAACGTACTAGTACAATAAAGTGCTCATAAACGTACTCTATTCAAGCTACAGCCTCCAATAAACGTATGCTAACGATGCGTCTACATGACGTATACGTTGCGTATGCGTATACGACCATTCGTCGTCAAGCGTCGTACACGATAGTCGGATACGATGACCATTCCTACGTATCCCAGACGTAGGGCGTGCATGTTCTAACCTGTTCGAAAATGCCGGAATATATATAAAAAGTGAACGTCCCAATTTAACTTTGGAAGAATGTAGTATACATAGGTTTTGTTTCAATTTTTAAAAATTGAATTTCAATGGAACTATTCCAATTTAATCTGAGAATGCTTGGAAAATACCCTTTTCGTTATTCGCCGTCAGTCTGCATGCGCCCGTACGGGTGAGAACAGATGCTCATTTTATTTCACATCATTACAAATTGTCCATCGGGGGGCTGCGCACCCCCCCCCCCCAACCCGCTCCTCTAGCCTTACCATCCCTCTCTGCAACCATTCCCTAAAATGAATTATTGGAAACTTGGAAATCGTATCTTAATTCGTTACATGAAGTATCGTATGCAACGTGGAGGCAAGGTCTTTGTATGCCTCGCGGATTCGTATACGAGACGTAGGCTCGCCTTCGCTCGTGCGTTCGCTCGCCTACGTCTCGTATACGAATCCGCGAGGCGTATAAAGACCAAGTTAGCCTCCATATTACATAATGTACTATATTAACCCATATTCGAATAATATTCCTGAGGGTATAGTTCACATGATAAATTTATAGAAAAAAAAATACATTTGAAAAAGCACCGGTACTTAATAGATATGTACATTAACAAACGCAAAAAACGCAATAAACGCAATAAAAAAAGGGAAAGAAGCTTAAAGAGGAAGGTTGTCCAGAATAACTCAAGAACAAATTTCTTTCTCACAAAACACGCTTTTACAAAAACGAAAAGGGCCCTCGGAGCGGTCAGATCCACGGTTGTAAGCAGATAGGCCATTATATTACTAGACGAACGACTCTGAGCTCTGAAATCCCTTCGCAAGCCTTGCCGCGCAGGCCGAGAGATAGGACAGTCACACAGTATGTGGGTGAGAGCTTCTTTTTCGCCCATGTTACAGGCTTCGCATAGTGCCAAAGGATTGTAGGAATACCACAAATTTCCGATACAAAGCGGCGCGAAAAAAGCGTGGCAGTTCGTAGCTGCACTTTTAGGCTAAGACGAGAAATCTGGCAGCGAGATGGATATAGACTGGCGATACCGTCGGAAAACTTCCTGTAAATAGGCATCTTAATCGACTCGGAAGAGTAGTAACGGCGGAGGTCCTTGTATCGTAGATCCGTGGCATAACTCTCACACATTGTTATCACACGAGTCGTCCAATTCTCAACTGAAAAATCAAGCCACAAGTCATCAAAGCATGAGGCGCTGAGATCGCGTTTCAGTTGACTAACCCAGTTTAAAGTTGGGTCGCCCACTCCTCAAAACACTGTTCGAACAGCCTAAGAAGGCCCTTACGCTGTAAACTATAAGTTGGCTGACGTAGTATTCTTATAACTAAGAGTAGCGCTCGTTTGGCAATTTCGACCGCAATGGGGTACAAACCCAGTTCGAGGCGCAGAAGATATGCAGGTGTTGTACGAGGCAATTTAAGCCATTTTTTAAAAAAGTCGATTTGTGCAGATTCGATTCGGTCATGGTGACTGAGTGACCCTTCCAGAGCCCTCAAGCTCTGTCAGTAAAGCCCCTGGATCCATCGAAGTGGGCAAACCCCCTTACCGTCGACAAGGTCACCAACTAGAAGGGGGAGTTTGTGGGTGAACCCGGCCTGTTAAGGCAAGGATAGTCTTTATCCAACTAGTCAAGGCAAGGATCATGTTAACCCAGCCAGTCAAGGCAAGGTTCGTGTTTACCCAGCCAGTCAAGACAAGGTTCGTGTTTACCCAGCCAGTGAAGGCAAAGATTGTGTTAACCCAGCCAGCTAAGGCAAGGTTTGTGTTTACCCAGCCAGTTAAGGCAAGGATCGTGTTTACCCAGCCAGTCAAGGCAAGGATCGTGTTTACCCAGCAAGTCAAGGGAAGGTTCGTGTTTACCCCGCCAGTCAAGGCAAGGATCGTGTTAACCCAGCCAGTCAAGGGAAGGTTCCTATTTGCTTAGCCAGCGAAGGCAAGGTTCGTGTTCACCCAGGCCACTCAAGAGAAAGTTCGTGTTTACTCAGCCAGCCAAGGCAAGCTTCGTGTTTACCCAGCCAGTCAAGGCAAGGATCGTGTTTACCCAGCCACTAAAATTCTATTACTTTCCTCACAATATCGGACGGTAACATTTTTCTATGCCCTGGTGTGTAGTACGGTAAAACGCCTTTGGCAGCCCTAATATCTTTAGCTTTTTTAGTTGAATTTCGCGATACTCCAAATTCTACAGTAAATTGGTCAATGCTCCAAGATTGCGGAGGAATAGTTAAGATTCGTATTTTTGACGGATCATTACCAGTTAAACTGGAAAATTTATCTTTCAAACGAGTTAACAAATCGTCATATTCTTTTTCTCGATCAGTTTGTGTATCCTCTTCAAGGGTGGAAGAATCAACAATGTTCAAGGATGGTACAGTCAAATCGATGTTATCATTACTCGTGTAATGATCACGCGTACTACACGAATCATGGAGATCACTAATTCTAAAATTACGTGAGTATTCTTTCTTGCAATTCACGCATACTTTGCAATCATGGGGAAGTTGTGGAAAATGTTGCAACATTTCTTTAGACATCTTACGAAGCTCTTTTCCACTATGGCCTTTTTGACCGGCCTTTCTGAAAGGATTTATGGATCGATCACTTCAAGATTGATCGCACATTTTATCACTTTGGTTTCAAATAATACTAAACATCAACTCGGTGAATCCAAACTATACAAAACAAATATAATAAGATTGTTACCGATTCACAAATATAAACTGACGTAAGATTGGAAACGTTCAAAGTAAGTTGTTTCTAAAAGCGAATAAAATCGTCATGCGTAGATTTTTTATCTCTATATAAGACCCACAATAACGAGCTTGGCGACCGGATGCCTTATGACCAAATATATTTGAAATATATAATGAAAATACATTTCTTCAATAGGAGCCACGAATGCCACACATAGACCTGTGAGTGTTGCAACTGCGCCTAATGGTGACAATCTTCACTGCATGAGAAATCAAAGACCGCTATAACCGATCGCTGTCAAGATTAAAATTCGAAATAGTGAAATCATTATTTTTAGAAATAGGAATAGTTGTATTATATAATTTGTATTATATAATTATATATAATTTGTAAAGATTGTTAATAGTGACGAAGTTAATACTATTTCTTATTGTGGTGGGCAATAATTTTGTGAGTACTAATTATGTGGGCAATATTACTACGATTATGCATCCACGCGCAATTTCAGCATAAACAATCTTTTTATGCGTAATAAGATACGAAGACATACGAGTTCGCTTATAATATTCATAGTGTTTGTTGATAAACAACGCATTAAATCGCAAAAAAACAAGCACAAGAGAGCATATCAAGTTGAAATTTACCGTAATACATGACAGTATTTTTTATTCCAAAATGTTCAGTTTTAATTTTCCAACGGCCGTTATGGGTCTGCCATTTTGAATTTTACCTATTTTGGTGGAGTTTTATTTTTAATTCCGAAACTGCTATATATCATTCGCATTTCTACACCATTGATATTAATGGCTTCATGTGGCCGTTTGAGATTATGCTTTACCAGGAGCAACAAACAATTTGATATTCATGAATTTTTTCTAGGAAACAACGCGTTAAATGAAAAAAGTGCAAGAGGGCATTTCTATTTTAATTTTTGCGTAGAATATGACATTATTTTTTTAATTCTAAAAAATGTAGATTAATTTTTATCCGCCATCTTGGATCCGCCATTTTGAATTTTTCAAATACAACATTTATGATTAAAAGTGCACTATACAACAGTTCATTACACACGAATAAAATTCATTTTACAACGTTAAGACATCTGTTTTCTCCAATAAATAGAATTATTTTTGTGAATTTTCCTCTTTCATTCACTATATTTTGCGTGCATGTCAATTTTTTGAAAATCGCCACACGGCATATAAAAGTAGACATGTTAAGCTAAATTATCAGGCCTTATACAACTTTTTAACTCTAAATCAATTTTGGTGTCTTTTTGACAGAGAACGCCCCATATATATAGGGTGTCCCAGAACTCCCGCATAATATTGCAGGGCTTGACATCATTCTGAACAAAAAAGTTTCATACCAAATTGGGATCTGAAGCTCAGAATTTAAATGGCGAGCCATTGAAGTTTTAAAAAAAATAGTTTTTTTTTTCAATAACTCGGCTCGTTTTAAAGTTACTTTAACGAATGATGGCTGATTTTGAAGGGTTTTTATAGAGCTACAACTTACCTCGGAGATCATAAAACCTGCAATGAATATTTCACCAGTTATCGACCAAATAAAGGTACAAATGGCCTTTTTTGCAGTTTTTCGCGCCTAACTCATTTCCGTAAAATGCTAGCGCTTGAGGCCTGGCGGTCTGTTTTCCTACCTCTCATTCGAAGCGTGCTTTTAATAGCGTCGGGGAGGTTGGCGTCGTGCAAGATGATATACGAGTTGAGACGCGTGTAAAACCCATTAGTCATTACGTTAATCATGGACCCTCACCTATTTCTTCACAATAATCTCCCCAGCGAATGATATAAATCCTTCGATAGAACCACGGAACTATCAGGTTCTATTCAAAATTGACGCTCCGTAGTTTTCCATCGTTCTCTACAAAAATAGAGAAAAAGAAATGGAAGTCGCACGATATCTCAATACGCTCTATACGTGGGTTGAATATAAATATTTTAATATAAAAAAATATAACACATCCACGAATACAATTCTCGAGTTTTTCGAATGTTGTGATAGTGCAATTGAAAGTTTACGGCCACATGCAACGGCATCAGTGGAATACAACATCGAAAACGCTGTGGAGTTGGCAGTCAACCGCCTCATTGCCATGCGAGAGAAAATTAAATCGATGAATTTTAATACACAGGAGGAAGACAAGGATATTGATAATGATGAGAGATTCGATCATCTGGATTCCGATATGGAGCAGGAGATGAGCAATATTTTAGATTCGTTCACTCCGCTCTTCATTTATGAGAAAGTTGATTCACCTTTCAAAAATCGCATAAAAAGTGGACTCGCGATCAATTTTGAATACTGGAATTTAAATGATTTCTTTGATGCTGTAAAATTAAAAGTGTTCGATATTCTACGCGTAGCTTTTAAAGAGTACCAGTGTGTGAATGTGTGCATGGTTTTCGGGGGAGAGGATAGAAACAACGCTACACTCCATTGAGAATTTTGATAGTGGATATGAAAAATTAGATATCACTTCAAATTTAAACAGGTGGTATGAAGAAAAAATAAAATCTCAGATTTCATCAGATCTCGAAAATCTCTCATCCGATTTTGAATATCAAGACCCCCTATTTTTTCAAATTCAAATATGTGGGACTGTATAAGTGCTACTCAACTCATATATTCGAATATCTATGCCCATGTGTGGAAGTCGAACCTGAACTACTCCTGTGAATAGCTTTTTTTTACGTGACGGGCAAAACTAATAGACAGTTAATGATTACCCCACTACATAGCTCGAAAAGCGCTACAAATACGACGTATATATACAAATATAGTGCCAGTATATTGAAAATCTCAAGTGTTGGCACGCTGAAGAATCGACGTTTTTGTTTTTACCAGAGTCCACCCAAGTTTTCATTACATCGAGATGGTTGATGTGCGGAAAGTTTTTACTTCCTGAGAGAGGTCCCTCACAATGGTTTATCGCACCCTAGATGAAGACGCTACTTTGGATCAGTTCCGTAACTTCATCGAAGAGTGCCGCGGAACCGGTGACAAAATATACAAATATACAAAATTAAATTGCGGTATTCCAATCGGTACAAAAGCGTCCATAGAATCGCGAGCACATCGCATCTTAGGACTCAAGGCTGCAGCATCAAGGACCCCGAGGAAATCTCGTTCTCGAAGAAAAGGTGCGATACGCCGTCAACAATCGCCTTCGTACCAGCCTGGTGGTGAATATAAAGTATTTAGATCCTGCACAGTTTTTTGAAGAATCAAAAGCTGTAATAATAAAATACGTGCCTGGTGCAATAAGTGATTTTAATAATGTGAAAGTGTGCATCGTGTTTTCGGGACAGATTGTGCATGGTGAGCTGGAAGACAATAAGTACTTTAGTAATAAGTACGTAGCACTATGTGCTACAAGTAATTTAATAGAGTGGTTCGACGGAAGAGTGAAGGCACCCATTCTTTCATCACTTGAAGAATTTCAAGAGCGCGACTCGGGCTGGGCATTATCTGTCATAAATTCGCTCGCTGTACAAGTGGCAAAATATAATCCAATGCGTGCCGGGCGATAGATCGACTTACCTAAGTAGATCAGAGATAAAAAGGCCGTGATCAATGTGCAGGGTTTCGAAGACGATTGCTTTAAATGGGCAATTCTTTCTGCTCACTTTCCTGTAAAATCACAGGATCATCCGCATAGGCGATCATCATAGATAGAGCATGCGGAAAAAATAAAATTTACCGGTATTACTTTCCCCGTCGCACTTAAAGACATTCCGAAATTCGAAAAGCTGAATGAAATCTCAGTGAATGTCTTTATGGTAGCCGATAAGAACGAAGTGCTTCCCGTACACTTGACTACTGTTGAAAAGAATCAGCATATCAATATAGTACTTGTGTCTGAAGAACGGAGGAAAACCCCACGCCCCTCCTCATCTTTTGTTTTGAACGACGTCGAAGTTGAAGAGAATGAAACAAGTTGCAGTATTTCCCATTATTGCTGAATAAAAAATTTATCCCGATTAGTGAGCAAGCTGTGTAATAAAAGTAACATTAAGAAGTACATCTGCAATCGATGTATTCATTATTTTCACAATGAAGAAAAACTCGCCACACATAAACTCGAGTGTGGAAAGAAAAATGATTGTGCCGTAAAACTCCCCGAAACAAAAAACAGTATTTTAAAATTTAAAAGTTTGGGTCGAGCCATGCCGGTACCCTTCATTTTTTACGCTGACACCGAGTGTCTCATCGGGAAAGTAGAATCGGAGACAGCACATAAGTTCGCCTATGAAGAGCATAAAATGTATAGCGTAGGATACTACCTGCATTGTAACCACGACTCGTCGTTGTCCCGTTACCGTTCTCACCGGGAGTCCGACTCTGCTACCTGGTATGCCAAGGAGCTGAAGGAGTTGGCCGACGAAGTTAATCAGGTAAAATATTAATTAAAATTACAAAATATATTCATATAAAATTTATTATTATTTAATTAATTAATTACAATAAAGTCAATAAGTAATATTATGTGTCTGCTTTCAGATCCTCAGTGATACGAAGCCAATGAACTTGACGCCGAGAGAAAAGAAGTCAATTAGGTCGACGACGATATGCCACATCTGCGGGGAATCCTTCTCAAATGAGGACCTCAAAGTCCGTGACCACGATCACTTGACCGGTCAATTCCAAGGTACTGCACATAAAAACTGTAATATTAATTATAAATTTAATTTTAACATACCCATAATATTTCACAATTTAAGAGGCTACGACGCCTCATTTCTTAATTCGCGAAGTCACCAATTGTTTCGAGGGAGACGTGAAAGTCATTCCATGCAATATGGAAAAGTATATTTCTATAATCAAATTTCTCAAGGACACTAAAATTAGATTAATATTTTTAGTTTCTCTTAGATTTTTAAACTGCTCCCTCGAAAAGTTGGCGTCTTATTTAAGTAATGCAAAAAAAAACAATTTAAAATCTCATTTTCCAAATGAGAATGAATTTAATTTATTAACACGTAAGGGAATTTTCCCCTACGATTACGTAACAGAAATGAGCACTTTAGGTGAGACATGCCTACCATCCCATGATAAATTTTTTAATAAATTATATGAATGTGAAGTGAGTGAGTCTGATTATGCGCATGCAAGTAATGTATGGAACGTATTTAAGGGTAATACACTGGGTGAGTATTCAGATTTATATTTGAAAACAGGTGTCCTTCTACTTGAGGATATCTTTGAAAATGTTCGAACACATTGCACATTATTACACTCTACCCGGGTACACTTGGGATTGTGCTCTCAAACATACTCAAGTAGTGTTACAATTACTCACCGATATCGATATGGTGATGTTTATTGAACGTGGTATACGGGAGGTCTTTCGCAGTGCTCGAACAGGTACGAGAAAGCGAATAATAAGTATATGCCTGATTATCACCCATCAAAAGAGTCAAAGTATTTAATGTACTTGGATATTAATAATTTGTATGGATGGGCAATGAGTCAATCCCTGCCTACCTGAGGATTCCGATGACTCGGAAATTGGATATATTCTCGAAGTCGACTTGACCTACCCCGAAGAAATACACAACAAGCAGAAAGATCTCCCGCTGTGCCCCGAGCGAGCAGGTCCGCCCGGTTCAAAACAACCGAAATTACTCGCTACATTAAATGACAAGGAACGGCATGTCATACATTACCGAAATTTAAAGCACGCGCTCACCCACGGTATTATTTTAAATACAATTCATAGGATCCTAAAATTCAAACAATATCCATGGTTGAAATCTTATATTGACTTCAATACCAAACTCCGCACAGTCGCGACAAATGATTTTGAAAAAAATTTGTATAAATTGATGAACAAAGCGGTATTTGGGAAAACCATGGAGAATGTTCGGAAAAGAGTGGATGTAAGCATTAAAAATAAATGGGATGGAGTTGAAGCGCTCATATCAAAACCAAATTTTCATGGAATAGTAATATTTGGTGAAGACTTGGTCGTTATACAACTTAGAAAATTAGAAGTAGTTAGAGATAAGCCTATATATGTCAGAATGGCTATTTTAGATATTTCTAAGACTAAATTGTACGAGTTCCATTACGATTATGTTTTAGAAAAATTTAAAGAAAAGGCGAAATTGTTAATACCGATTATTTTAATAATGGGCTATGCCCCCTGCACCCCCCTTTTATACTAAGCTGTAACTAACAGATGTTCGAAATAATCGAACCTACGTTAATGATATGTCTCTACAATTGGTAATCGAACGGTAATGAAAAGTGTGTCCTGTAATTACCAATGCGTAGACGTATGAGGCAGAAGAGCGTTATTCTTAGTATTACCAACGTCCATCGCTATTTTACGAGCTTCCCTTGGTGATTACGAGAATTTAATTATCCACCTTTTATGTTTGAGATATTTTTTTGTATGAGACTCATATTTTTTAAGATGAATGAAAAAACGCATTTTTTAGAGGTAAAAAAAAGGATAAAGAAAAGGAATTATCCCCCGCCTTAATGACATTTTTTTGCCTATTCGGAGGTCGGCTCTCGGGTGGATAGGTCGGACAGACAATCGAAGACATTTACAACACAATACATAAGACAATACATGGCAACACCCACCCAGAGCCAGTCCCCCCATTACTGCGCCTCGTAGAGCGTCTTGACCCTTCTGTATCGCATATGCACGGGGTCTAGGAAAACTACGGAAAACCCAGACAGATACAGTCGAGGAACTAATTTATCATCAGGAGTTACCCTCTGATGGTAAAGCAGTTATGACTCCCACTCAGCAATCGGCCTGCTATCTTTGCCGTAGCGGGCGCAACGCTCGTTTTTTTATTTTAATAGTCACCCTTCCCAGTATGCATTCCCAATCAGGATGCTTTACTTGAAAGAGCAACTGTGCGTCGCGCCGACCACAGGGCAATTGCTGTTTTAGAGGTATTTAAGATGAAGGCCAAGGTTTCTAGAAAGTTCGAGAATGATAGAGGAAGTTCAAGAAAATACGAGAAAACCCGAGAAAGATCGAGGAGGATCGAACAACCCGTATAACACAATAAACTCCTATGGAACTCGTATAGAGCTTCTTGATTTTCGTCGGAGCTTCATTTTCAACAACCATTTAATATTTAATGGAGCTCCAGAGAAGCTTCTATGTCTGCTTTTTCATACTCCTGTGAAGGTCCATTCTAACATCTGGGATGCTCGCTTGGAGCTTCGTGGGACCTCACCACGAGAATTGTCGACGGAAAAAATTAATTTGATTTGACTATACATGTATATACTACAGATATCATTTATAAACACATACCATATTACTTTTGACTTAAATTTGACTATGTAATGATGTCCTATATGAACGAGTAACTGTTGTGTAACCGCCGCTTTTTTTAAATTATATTATGTACACTAAACGCTTATGAAATATACGCAAATACTTTACTAAGAATTTTCCTATATTATTAACTAGATTCATTCGCCGCTCATCAGAACAAACGCGCTCATATGCATTACGTATAGAGAGCAGAGCATTTATACGAACTTAACATGCTTCCACTGCTTGCGGAAATGATCGCCTATCCTAAATACATAGAATACATGCACTCACCGGAAAACTTGATGCACCACCACTCGACGGCGTTCGAAACTGATAGAAAATGCTCTCTCGAGCGCCGTCACTCGGCTGGCGTTCGAAACGGATAGAAACTGTTCTTTCGAGAGACCGTTCAAGATGGCCGTGTAAACAAAAGAACTCTATGCTCGGAAATAATTTTCCGTTCGAATTGTGCCTACTACTGGCATTTCGTATACATGACACATTATTTAGATAAAATAAAATGCGAACTATACGACGCGTTAGTGTAAGTGATTGTGACTTTTGATTTTGTTCGACATGCTAAACCAATATAAAATTTCAAAAGATATTTGTTCGCGGTGTATATATTACATGAAAAGGGCATTGATTGAAAGAAATTCTTGAAAGTTTTGAAGTAAATGCGGGAAGCACATCGGTTTTCGATAAGTAAGTATAATGCTTCTACAAATCTTTTCTCCTCATTTCATTTTATGAACTGCCATTAATCTACATACATGTAAATAATACATTAGTGAAACTATCGCAAATTCGCAACATGAATTCTTAACGAGTAATTCGCCCGGAATATAGCGCGGTTTTCATGACGAAAGTCATATAATACTATATACGTACATAAGAAGATTACCGATGTAACTCCCATAGAGCTCGTACAGCGCAGTTGAGCAAGCTCCCAGGGAACTTATGAAATTGAGCTCTACATCAACTTTGTGTTGTATTGAACTCCCACAAAGCTCATACAGAAGCAATTGCGCGAGCTCCGAGGAAGCTTCTGAAATTGAACTCCGGGGAGATCTATAGCAGCTTTGTGTTATACGGGAAGCTGGGAAATAGTGGAGATAGATGTCTCAGAAGAGAAAATGAGGTGGACAATAAAGTGTCCAGACGATGAAGTGTACAAATGGTGAAGTATCCAGACGATGAAGTGTCCGAAACGATCAAGTGGAATGGGTTACGATCAAATGAAAGAGACGAAATTCCCACTACCGAATGAAGTCTCCGTTTGTACAACTAACGTGACTGCTAAAATAGTTGCTACTTTTCTCGAACTTTAAGTACATATATGAATAAAACGAAATTTATATGGAAATATATGGAATGTGTTTAGTACATTCAGAAACTATAAGTAGGAGTAAAAAATGTTGATAATTCGCGACACTACCCTGCACATGATTGAAATCGATAAAGATTTTATGACTTCAATCATACCAAAACACTTAAATTCTTTTCGACAACTGATTCAATACAATTTATTAACTAATACTCATTATTTGACCAAAATTGATTTAATTCCTGATTTTGCATCTCCACTAGAATAAAACCCAACGTTATTAAACTGAAAACAGAAAGTTTCTCAAAATACAGGAAGTTATAAAATGTTTTTTCTTTATTTCAGATATCGCTAAATAGTATTTAATGGACAATGTACTAAATTATTCTAGTGTAGATATAAAATCTATAAGTTAGTTGACATTTTTTAAATGAACAATTACACGTTTATTTCGCAAAACCATTCTATTCAATAAGGTATTTTGATGAATGAATAGATAACCTTTTGGTGTGAACATGTATAGGATATATTAATTACTGTGGCAGACATAACCTTATACTGCATATATTACTGTAGACGCATGTTTTGTCGAAAATTTATTTCCGTGTGCATATATGTCAATAAAAGGACTGTTGTATTGTTTAGACTATAGTTTCCCCATGATTTGGGAGTGTTGTTCGCCCGACGTTTTAGGTGAAACTTTTAAGAATGTATCTCAGTGGGGATCACCGAGGTCACTACTGTATTTGCATTTGTAAAATAATTAACAAAGTACAAATGGAAAATTGAAAACTTATTGTATATAAATATTTCAATACCGTCACCAGAACACATGAGTCTAGTGCGATTTGATTCAATTGCAAAGACTTTTAATGCAAGTAAAAGTTACAATCTGATGCATATAAGAACAGAAATGTAATTCCAATTCTTATGGCCTTTTCCTTGATAAACGTTCTTTCATATCTTATTCGATAGTGAGTTCTGCTTTACTCTCAATCAATACATTTTTCCACCGCTAGAGGCAAGGCGCATATTCCATAGCTGAATTCTGCCTCCGCTATCGAAGTGGGTTTTTATTTGTACATTAGGAAGCCTGGCATTAGCGTTATTTATGTTGTAATGGAAATTTATGTGGTATTGGAAGTGTTGAAGCATCGATAGTATTTTTGCGGCATAAATGCATCCTAATAATTTATATTACTTATTTTAAATTATTTTACATTGCAATGCCGAATATTAAGGGGAGTAATTCTGTTGAAATTATTGCGCCTACTAAAAAGAGAAGAATTACTAAAACTCGCAGAATTGAATGTGAAGTTAATGAGGAAAATGATAATTATGACAACATTATTGTCATTCCAGATCCTAATGATTCTAGAGAATCCGATTCCAAGTCTTTAGATGAACCTGATCACTTGTCAAATTACGATGAAAATGAACTATTGCCTCAAATTTCGTATAGAAGAATTTTGGAAAATTACTCTGAAGGATAAGATAAATTAGAAAAGAAACATGTTTATGAATGAGTGAATGGTGAATGTAAAAATTGCGGCTATATAGAAGATTTATTGCTTCTTACGGATCGAAAAAAGAAGAAGTTTGCAATTATTCTCCAGTTGAACTTTTTTGCTCTTTTTCAATGACGAAATGAAGGTTCATATTTTAGAAGCAACTGCGGAGAATGATTGTAACCTGGCAATGCCTGAATTAAATACATTCATAGAAATCATTATATTCTCTTCTATCAACATTAGAAAGTCCCAAAGAGATTATTGATCTTCGACGATTATTTACCCTGCCAAATTGTAAAGTCTGGGATATCTCGGGATAAATTCGAAAATATAAAATCGAAAATAAAATATTCAAAACCGACCGGTTAAAATAGAACGGGTCTTCCAGTAGATGAATCAATGGTTAAATCGTATGCAAGATTGTCTCAAAACAGTTTATAAGGGGAAAACCCATACGATTTGGCATTAAATTTTGGTCTTTGTGTAAATCGGATGGTTACTTACTAAATTTCGATTTGTATTGCGGAAAAATACTGACGTTCGAATCAATGTCTTGAATAAAGTCGCATTAGGCTCTCGAGTTATTATGACGCTGTTGAAATTTTTGTTTGTCCGTACGTTATCATAAGTTATAACTGTACCATTTGTATTTTGATAAGATTTAATGGTATATTTAAACAATTTTTACTGCGAGCAACAGGTACGATCCGAGAAAATAGAATTATAAGGTCATTGTAGATGTAATTTCTGATAATTTCGACATATTTTGTATTACCGAATCGTGGCTTTCTACAAACAACCGGGACGAGGACTATAAGATTACCGGTTATAAATTAGTAACATTTAATCGTTTACATTCAAGGAGTGTAGGAGTCGCAATTTATCTTAGATCTAATCTCACATTCTATAACATCGAGTTCAGGCCTGATGAATTTGGTCTTGACCAACTATGGATTATTGTACAGTTCCACAGTTTTAAATATACAATTGGCACGCTTTACAGACTAGATAGAGTTTCCCTAAATTGCTTGGATAGTATTGTAACGATCTTAACATCCTTGTTTTCTACAGTTAACCACATTCTTATTCTTGGAGATCTAAATGTTGCTGTACAGAATACCAATTCCCCTGCTACTAAAAAACTCCTTGAATGGATCATGTCTAATAATCTCCGCCAAATAGTTAATTCTGCAACAAGAGTTACTACCACAATGTCCACTTTTCGCGATGTTATTTAAATTTCGTCCGCCAGTGAAGTTATTGATGTCTTTGTTACTGAGGAGCTTAAGATTTCCGATCACTCTCTGGTTGGTTGCTTTATTTCTTGTCTCAGGGCAGCTATTAAACAAAAGTTCATTAAAACCCGTGTATTTATCAATTTCGACGATAATCTTTTGAACTCATTAGTTTTAAATATTTTTGATTTAGTTGTTCCGGAAACATCTAGTCGTTCCCCATGGGATGACATACACAACTCCCATAATGTAAATAATAAATTTGCATGTTTTAACAATCGAGGTTTAAATATTTTTTATTTAGTTGTTCCGGAAAAATCCATTCGTGTATCTAAACCTCGTGCTCCTTGGGTGACAAACACTCGTAAGATTTTTATAAAGAAAAGAAATACTGCGCAAACAAAGTAGAAAAGGTCTAGAGCTAACTCTGATTTTCTTTATCAAAAAACGCTTCGCAATTATACCACTTCGATGATAAGAAGAGATCGAGTTATTTTCGCTATTTATCTTCTTCTTCAGGCAGAGCATTTTGAAAATCTGTTAATCATTTAGGGATCAACGGTCCTAAATGGTCTGATATTACATCTCACCTCGCCGATCTTAATCAACTAAATCAACATTTCGTTAATATCCCTATAATCCTACCTAATCCAGAGACTCTATAATTCTTCCGCTCCTATCGCTCTTCTAAAATTTCTGAAAATGCATCTTTCTCATTTAGGGAATTGTCTTTAACAGGCCTAAAAAATCTTATTACGAAAATCAACCTCCATTCTGCCGGGTCCGATGGAATCTCGGGCGAAATGTTCGCAAGAATTTACGAAAAATGTCTCCCTGAAACATTTCTAATTCTCAATTCTGTAATTAGTTCTTGTGAATTTCCACATATTTGCAAGCATGCGATTGTACGCCCAAAACCTAAAACTTCCAAATCTACCTTGTTGTCCGATTTACGTCCGATCAGTCGACTACCAATTTTTTCGAAATTAGGTGAAACCGTTTTGTATGATCAAATCATAGAATATTGCAACAAACATGAAATCTTTCCTGCATATCAATCGAGCTTCAAAAAATCTTTTAGTTATAAGACTGCCCTTCTTCACGTCCCTAAGAATGTTCTTTCGGGCACTGATAATCAATTACTAACTTTTATTGGATTGCTAGCACTCGTAACATAGATAATATTGTCTTTGTAAGATCAACAAGACGCACACCGACGGTCCCGATTCAGTGTCGTGCATAGATTGCATACGTGCTATAACTTACACGGGGAACCACGGGTTCCTCCAGCTGCAATCCCAATCGGTCAAGAAAGGAATGTGCCACGCCGAAGCGCGAAGTAAGACAATCCATAAGATTGTGACTCACACGCGCACACAATAGTACACGTGCCCCGAATCGCCGAGGTCACGAATCAATAGGTCAATGGGGTGAGCGATTCGTTGAAGATGGCACGTGGCAAACAACAAGTGCAGGTGTCCATCGCGAAGGAACGATGATCTCATCGACATCTACCATATAAAAAGGGCAATCGCATTGCCCGAAATCAGAGTCGCCCGTGAAGATCTGGGTGCAGAGTCGCATCGTTCGTAATCGGCTGAAAATCTCCGAAAGATATGTCAGTCATCAGCGACTCTCCGTGAATTAAATGACTTTGTGGGACTTAATCCCAACGCGATCTTTTTGTAAAAACCTCAGTTGGCGATAGAAATAATAAATATACATAGTTTAAATCCTCTCTCGCCTTTCACTTGGGGTGTCGATCCCCTTAACGCGTATTTCATTACCCGATTCCTTTCGCTACCAGGAATCGGTAAAAATAATTAAATTGTCACTTCGAAAACGTAACATACTTTCTGGTGGCCGCGGTGGGATACGCGAGTGTCTTTGAATTAACTTTAAGAGGAAATAATAATTTCATTAAAAGTGTTCAATCTTAAATGCTACGTGAGGTACAAAAGAGTCGCGGAAAGTGATTGTTCGCGTAAAACATAACATCCACATGAATTAAGCAGTTAAAATACTGCTGTATAAAAACAAAAAGACGTCATCTACAGAGAAATATATAGTTATACACACTGGACAATTTCGATATGTAATGATAAATTGAAATGTTTCCGAACCAGTGGAAATGCGAAACAGTGCAAATAAGGAAAAACGCAAGTGACTAGTTCAACTGTTATATTCAGTGATTTTATTTAATCTTAAATTCAAAAAACTTTAAAAACATTACATTCATTGACTTTTAACAAATTTTAATCCCAATAAAAACGAGTTATTGAAACAAAAAAAAAAGCCTCCAGAAACCATTGAGGGTCACAAAATACAGAGAATATCTTCAACCAACTTCAAGAACTCAATGAACTTTAAAAACATCAACATGTGGGCCGTTGTGTGTATGACTGCGATGCTCTTGTAAGTAGAAATTGCATTCAAATTTTCTTTTTAACAAATTTTCTTAAAATAATAATAGTTTATTTTAAATATATTGCTGATTTTTAAATAATATTCTTAAGGGATCTTTAAAGCTAAGAAAATACTATTTTTTAAATGTTCAACAAAATTAGTAGAGAAAATTTGTGACAATATAAACTGATGATTATTAATAATATTTCTTGGTGTTACAGGTCAATTAACTAATAATATCAAAATTTTTTAATTAACATAATTTTTTTGGTTTTCGATTGAAAACACGAAGATGGTAAAAAGATGAACATCGCCGGATTTTGTATGATAATCGCGACTAAACCTTCACTTTGGAATATTCATATCTGTATTTAAATTGATTTTCATATAAATGGGTTTTGTGTCCTTCTAGCGACTACCGTAGAAACAAGTGCCTATTGTAAATAATATACATTTCGTCCCAGGATCCCATGTAGATTCTTCAGTAGGGCAATCACGAGAATCCCTGCCCTAGATGTATATATGGTTTCATCATTTAATGTGCAATTTTTTAAATAAAACTATCAGAGGAGGAAGTGATAGAATTATTGTATCGATATATATACGACTATTATTCGGTAACGGAATATCGTTATCCAGTACGTATATATATTTGATATCCAATGATAAAAATCACAATAATCGTTTCTTAACGAAAAAGTTTTTTTCGACCGTCATAATTTTAAATTAAATAATTATTAATAATATTTCTTGGTGTTACAGGTCAATTAACTAATAATATAAAAATTTTTTAATTAACATAATTTTTTTGTTTTTTTTTTAACGAAAAAGTTTTTTTCGACCGTCTTAATTTTAAATTAAATAATTATTAATAATATTTCTTGGTGTTACAGGCCAATTAACTAATAATATAAAAATTGTTTAATTAACATAATTTATTTGGGACACCAAGAAATATTATTAATAATTATTTAATTTAAAATTAAGACGGTCGAAAAAAACTTTTTCACATTATTGTGATTTTTAAACTGATGATTGTTGCGATAATATTCTGAATTTACTTGCAATACCGAATCAATTTTCCGCCGTAAAAATACTTTTTTATTAAACATGGGGGACAATAAATGAAATATTCGTAGTCGATATTCATAGTCGTAGCTAGGGCTCCGCCTATAGCATAGGCAGTTAGCAGCATTCCCGAGTTTGACGGGTTCACCGATAAGTTCGCCGATTTTGAAAGGGCATGTCGCGAAGGCTTTGCCTTACTCACTCCCAACGACACACGACTCTATCGACACATGTTACGCAAAAGACTCGCAGGAAAAGCGCGTGTATTTGACCAAAAAATTGCCGAATACGCAACGGTAGAAGCATTTCTTACGGACTTACGCACAACTTACGGTGTTTCGACAGATCCAATTAATTTACTCATGAAAATGAAAACGATTTATCCAAAATCGAGTGAATCGTTAGAGGAATTCGGGTACCATCTATTACAAAATTTGTCGAATTTAGAAAAGGCTCTGATTGCCTCGGTAGACTATACAGCCCAAGACAGGGTACGCTTTACCAATCGGGCCGATAGAGAAGGGCTCGATCACTTTATCTTTTGCGCGAAAGGGCCGATGTAGGCGCGATTATTACATGCCAATCCGGTCATATTACAAATCGCGGTAGAGACAGCGCGGAAACTTCCACAGAAATACAACGCGAAAGACCTCGAAGGGTATCTCATGCTCGAAGATCATGAGGGAAAACCTAATCGAATATCCGCGCATATAGTCTCTACGATGTCGCAAAGCGATTTAGAATGCGATTATTGTGGACGGCACGGACACGTCGAATCCGATTGCCAAGCAAAAATGTATAATAATTCAAAATGTGTCTATTTCAAGCAAATCGGCCATACTCGTAAAAATTGCTATTATTTACGCGATAAACCACAACAAAATAATTATCAACGAGAACAAAACAAGAATGTCTGGAATTCAGTCGATAAAAGATTTACCCGGGAGAAAGATTATGATAATAATCGCGATCGCCGATCAAAATTTGGAAACGATCGGGAAAACCATGAAAATATCGGTGGTATTTACTACAATAGGCCCCCATAAAAAAGACTTAACGCGAATAATGGAGAGGAAAGATATAGAAACAATAACAATCAACTCCAACCGTTGCGGACCGATTCACGAGTGCAAACTTACGACCGAGATAAATATATACAAAACGGAGTGTTAACTAGGCAACCTAAACCGAGTCTACGAAGCGAGATAAGGCCGCTGGAAATCAGTCTGGTCATTGAAACTCTCAGACCGCTCGGCGCCATCATGACGCGTCGAGCGGGCCCCAACGTCACAACACCCCTCGTCAAGTGGTACTCTTGACGCCGAAGCGCATCCGTGCATTTCGGGAATGTTGAGCTTTTCGAATGCCCAAGAATAGAGATTCAAAGTTTAAATCTTTTGCGCGCGTCGGGAAACTTTCTCATAAATTCCGGCGCTGAAATAAATTTAATAAAAGTTAGTAAAATATCAGAAAAATTATGCCCCGATAAAGATATCACTTACAACCCAAGCGGTATTGGGAAAGGAATTATTAGGACTTTAGGATCTGTAAAAATAAATGTGGTTGGCATAATCGTAGACATGCAAGTTGCACACGACGAATTTCCGATTAAGGAGGATGGAATATTAGGCGATCCCTTTTTCTGTATAGTTCGTGCAAATATCAATTACGAGCTAGATTGTGTACGGTGTTAACAATTACATTTTCCCATTTGTAGATCGCGTGGAAATCGAAATTCTACCTCGATGTCGGACAGTAGTTCGAATGCGTGTAGTTAACGATAGAGAATTCGGGTTTATTCCTAAGACAGATGTCGGGCCGGGCCTGTTTTTCGGAAATGCGCTTCTTACAAATCGGAACGGGTATGCGTACGTATGTGTAATAAATACAAATATCAAACGATTTTTTTTCAAAGAACCCTTTATCGAATTGGAGGAATGCGAAATTCGGAAGAATGTAGATTTCTTAGGCGAAGAAGGAAGTTTCGTACCTATGGCCAATTGCGAGGAATTAAATACAAAGGGTAAAATGGCGAAAATTGGAAGGGCAGCGGCGAATAAATGCAATAGAACCGAAGCAGTCCTATCGCAAATAGACTTAAACTCGCTTTCAGGTGAGGAAAGAGAACATGTAGAGGCACTCGTCGAAGAATACGTGCACATGTCCCACCTACCGGGTGAGTCACTGCGAGCGACCACGGTCTTTAAGCATCGCATCCATATGACAGATGACGTGCCGATACGTGCCAAACGATTTCCTCGCCTACCATCAATAAAAACCGAAATGCAACTCCAGGTTGACGAGCAACTACGAGCCGGAATAATAAGACCGTAAAAATATTCTTACGATTCTCCAGCTTGGGTGGTTCCGAAAAAAGCGGGACCAAATGGTGAAAAAAAATGGAGACTCGTAATAGACTTCAGAGACCTCAACGAAAAAACTATTGGCGATGCATACCGAATCCCTAATATAACCGATGTATAACCGATCAATTAGGAATGGCAGAATATTTTACGACTTTAGACTTAAAATCGGGATTCCACCAGATTGAAATGCATGAAAGGGATGCCCACATAACAGGATTTTCCACCCCCTATTGTCATTACGAATATGCCAGAATGCCAATGGGGATTAAAATCGGCCCGAGCGACTTCCAACGATTGATGGATCTCGTTTTAATTGGTCTACAAGGGATAGAAAGTTTAGTCTATCTTGATGATATAGTCGTATATGCAAAAAATTTACACGAACATAGAATAAAATTTAAGAGACTCATGAAAAGGCTTGAGAATGCAAATCTCACAATAGAACCAGAAAAATGACAATTTCTTCGGAAAGAAGTTGTTTACCTAGTTCATAAAATAGGTAACAATATAGTGCAACCAGATCCTAAAAAGGTCGATCTCGTACGTCAATTTCCGGTCACTAAAAATCGCAAAAACATCAAACAATTTTTAGGATTGGCCGGGTATTGAACGGTTTTCAAAGATCGCCCACCCTCTAATAATTATATTACGTCAAGATATCCCTTTTACATGAGCTGGAGATCAGGAACAGGCTTTGTTCTTTTTTATTAAGAGGTATATTAAAGTTAAAACCAATATTATGCACCACGCCGCTTTTACAATTACCGAATTTTTCTGAACCATTTATCCTTACGACAGATGCATCGGGCGTTGCCCTGGGAGCTATCTTATCTCAAGGGAAAATCGGGGAAGACCTACCGGTCGCCTATGCATCACGAAGTTTAAAGGCGCGGAAACTCGGTATAGTACGTCGGATAAGGAAGCATTAGCTGCAGTATTCGGTGTAAAACAATATCAGCCTTATTTATACGGCAGAAAATTTACGCTAGTCACTGATCACCAACCTCTGGAATTTTTCAAAACCATGAAAAATATGACCCTTCGATTACATCGGTTCCGTATGAAACTCGAGGATTACGATTATGATGTAATCTATAAGGAAGGGAAGAGAAATGTTAACGAAGACGCTTTGTCGCGAAATCCAATTGATAAATCGGAATTAGAAAATAGTGGACCGGATGTAGAGGAATTACAAACTAAATCAAGGACAGAAGATAACAGACTAAGGATATGCATTATTATGGGTGATAAGGACGAAATTGAGCATTGTGCCGAAATGGAAATAATCCAAAACGTGAAAAACAATAAAAATAAAGAAAAAATAAATAACGGGTCAAATGAAAAAAATTGCCTGCCTTTGAAAGGATGCAAAATTAAGCCGGCAAATGACAAACGTCAGCAATATCCCAAAAGAGCACGGGTGTCCGACGCCGATGGATCGGGCAACCCTGCACCTAAGAAACGAGGAAAGGACCTCGATGACGAAACCGATACGTATGAAGATGTTGAAGACAACATGACTGACTGTGATAAAGAGAGCCAGAGTTCCGATGTAGAAATGCTGGGAGTTGAAAAGACAGCTCGAAAGAAATACATAACCGTGGTCGAAAAACTCGAATTGCCAGCCTACATGAAATTAGGAAATTATAAAGGAAAAACTCGGTCGAGACAACAAGACAGATCAACTTCAATGAAACAATCTCCTACGCCGGTGAAGAAAAAAGAAAGAAAACAATACATAACGGAAGTAGAAAAACTACAAGTGCCGGATTATTTGAAAATTGACCCTACAGTAAAACGAACACAGACAAAAGAAAAATCCAAAATAATAAAAAATAAAGTGATATCCGAAGCAGGAATGAATTTAAACTGCAAGAAACGGTTAGCTGATGTTCGAAACAGTCGGAGGGAAATAGAAGGATTCCCTACTGAGGACGAACTTACGTCACAACCAGATACAGATACCACCTATTCCGCAACGGAAGAACTAAGCGTCAGAGAAAACTCGAAGAAAAAGACGGAAATGAAAAATCGAAAGAATCATACGCCGGACGAGGACCTAGAAGATTCATGTTCGTCCGATTTTTCCCTCGATCGACCCGAAGAAACTTTACGTTTACTTCCCCAGTCGACGCCCAAAAAGAAGCGCTCGCCTAAAAATAGAGTCGCGGGTCGATGCGAACGGATTCGGGAAGACTGCGACGGGCCTTTCCGCTTCTCTGCCGACAGTGAGGAAAGAGAAAGGTGATCGGGAAGACGGAGAAAGAGAACGCTCGAGGAAACGAGAATTTTTGACGAAGAAACGGAACTTGATGAGGACTGCGTCCACCGCGACGAAAATCGTGAATCCGACGCAGTAACGAACGAGCGAAACGAAGAACAAGAAATGGAGACTGAAGAAACGATGCGTGAATCACAGAACGGTAAAGAGCGCATTACAGACAATGCTGAGTCGGATAATGACACTACATCTCAATTATGAAGTTAGTACTGTCTGCATGGAACCTTACGAACTTTTACAGGAAAATAACAACACATCAAATGACGGGAATTGTCTTTTCAATTCTCTGATCGTATTGCTAAATCTGGGAATGAACTCGAACCAATTACGAAAAATCCTACTGGATAGCAACCACCTTGCATACCAAAGGAGTATGGCATTTAACTTTGCGCCTACTGCGAACTATATGGGCCATATGCAGGGTCAAGTTACTGAGATTGAGAAGGGTCACGTCACTGATATGCAGACGCCGTTTGACGCAACAGAAATCCGACAGGGATACAACTACGAGTGTACGCAAACCGCCCAAAAGAAAAAAGTTTCAAATAAGAGACAACCAGACACAAGTATCAGTAAGACAGATGATAATCTAAGAAAACACAAATAACCAATGACCACATTTTCAATCGACAAGATCATATGGCATATTTCACGACCGCCGATGGTCAATTAGATAGCGAGATCGCAATCACATTCGCTGAAAGATTTTTAATCAATCAGGATGATCCACAGTTAAAACGACTAAAAATCGGAGAGGTGGTCGTGCATAAAAAAGTAAAGTGTACGAGCGTTGATTGACGGTGGATCGTCAATTTTTTCAACCCCGGTCGTGTTACGGATGCTGGCTACGCACATATTAGCACTCGTAACATAGATAATACTTGTCTTTCTAAGATCGACAAGACGAACACCGACGGGTCCGATTCAGCGTCGCACATATATTGCACACGTGCTATAACTTACACGGGGAACCACGGGTTCCTCCAGCTGCAATCCCATTCGGTCAAGAAAGGAATGTGCCACGCCCAAGCTCGCAGTAAGACAATCCATAAGATTGTGACTCACTCGCGCACACACTAGTACACGTGCTCCGAATCGCCGAGGTCACCAATAGGTCAAAGGGGTGAGCGATTCGTGGAAGATAGCACGTGGAAAACAACAAGTGCAGGTGTCCGTCGCGAAGCAACGATGATCTCATCGACATCTACCATATAAAAAGGGCAATCGCATTGCCCGAAATCAGAGTCGTCCCGTGAATGACGACGTGAAGATCTCGGTGCAGAGTCACACCGTTCGTAATCGGCTGAAGATCTCCGAAAGATTCGTCGGTCATCAGCGACTCTCCGCGAATTAAATGACTTTGTGGGACTTAATCCAAAGGCGATCTTTTTGTAAAATCCTCAGTTGGTGATAGAAATAATAAATATACATAGTTTAAATCCACTCTCGCCTTTCACTTGGGGTTCGATCCCCTTAATGCGTATTCCGCAACCCGATACCTTTCGCTACCGGGAATCAGTAAAAATAATTAAATTGTTATTTCGAAAACGTAACACATACAACTCAACTTCCGTATGCTTCGGGGAAGACCCCTTAGCTCGTCCACTTCAGTGCTCCCAATGATTAGAGCATTGGTGATACGGCCAACATAGTCGTGGCTGCGACCTTATTTCTCCCGGTCAATTATGATGACCAGATCTCACGGAGAATGCGCCGGTATTTCTTAATGATGGTGGTTTTAGCAGCCTGCACATCCTGGAAATACCTTGAGGTTCGCCCAGGTATGTGTAGGCTTCTTCGGCGCTAAGGTGGCGGATGACATTTCCGTTGATGAGCTCCATATCGTTGTTATTGGAGCCTGACCTTCCTCTGTGCAAATAAACGAATCAACACTTGTCCAATCCGAATCCCATGCCGATATCTCTCGAGTATGTGAGGGTGATGTTCATACATCGATGTAATTGATCCTCGCCTGATGCGTATAATTTAAGATCATCCATATAGAAAAGATGGGTGATCTTATGTACACGTTCACACATGTACCCTTGAGATTTCCGGAGTGCAACGGATAGAGGCAATAGTGAGATGCAGAAGAGCAGAAGACTCAGAGAATCTCCCTGATAGACACCTCTTTGGAATTTAACATGTCTAGACATGGTTCGACGCTTGCCCGATGTCATGAAAAAGCGTGTTTTCCAAAGAGGTATCAGGTCTTCTATAATTCTCACTATGTTTGGGTGGACACGGAGGCGTTTGAGCAACAAACTTAAAAGCTCGTGCGATGTTGAGTCATACGCCTTGATGTAATCCAGCCACTGACAAACACTCCTGTCGATAAGCAAGTTGACCTTGCAGCCGGATACACCTATTTTGCAGCCTCGTTGTACTACTATCCGTTGCCACACCGGATTCACGGATTTTTCAATACGTTCGTTCAAGATGTTAGTGAACAATTTGTATAACGTATTGAGACTCGTGATCGATCTATGGTTTCTCAGAACGGACAAGTCTCCCGATTTTGGGATCAGTGTCGTTCGGCCCTCCACCAGCCAGTGCGGAATGGGTTGGTCTCCATTTATATAAGAGGTGAATATTCGGTCTAGGTGTTGATGTACAGAAGTGAACTTCTTCCACCAATAGTTGTTAATTCCATCCCAGCCCGGCGATCTTCACTTTGTTGTGTGACTTCGTCGCCCAACTCGGTGAAGATTTCAATACCTGGAGTGTCTGCCTTAAGCCTAGATGTTTTCTCGTAGATGCTTCTCCAGAAGTCCTCAACTGCGGCCATCGACGGAAACTCGCTTAAGGCTGCGATACGATGTTTGAAGAGGTTTTGCAGTCTTTTTGGCATCGGCCAAAACACGAATTTTATCCGCCAAACGTTGTTTGATGTTCAGCAACTTCAGCTTGTTCAGTGTGTGATAGTACGTTCGCAGTTGTTGTGCGAACTTCTTGACATTAGCCGTAAATGAACGGCCAGATGTTAAATAGTCGATCACACACTGAATTCGGGAAGTGAGTTTCCGTGTTAGTCGAAACTTGCCGTTCAATTGAGACATGCGTTTTGTAATCTGCCGACTCCCCGATATCTGTGTCAGATTTCGTGGAGTCACCAGATCACTTGCAGCCTCGTAAACGGCACAATTGACTTGCCACAGTTTGGTAGTCATCTGGAAGAGCATCCAGAAGTAGGCTATTTGCTCTGTCTATTTCTCATTGTTTAGGCAAAACTTTCGTTGTCAAATTTTGCCTAAACTCGAGCATCTCTCCCAGCACCGCGTACGGGCTCAGTTGTTATTGCCCGCACATCCGGTACCGGTTGACAGCTGGGAACAACGAAACCTATCCGTCTCAGATAGGCCACATAATTTCTCAGTTGTTGTTGAGAAAAGCGAACTGCTAGTATGATGTTGAAGTTTGAAACGTTGGAGTCAACGAAAAAAATTTTTTTTTGGACAAATCAGTTTTTTTTTTCAATCCTTGTCATATATAAACCCAATTCATGCTAAAAAAAGTTTTCTAACCACCAAGGGACGGGTGGGGGGAGGGGTAAAAGACGTAAAACACACATAACGCTCCATAAAAGTTGCAATTTTAGTTAGCCCACTCGTTTTATTTTTCGAATAGTTAATAATGATGGCAGTAAGTAACATTGTCGATTTTGAAAAAAAGCGGATGAGAGGAAGGCATCGCTGGAGGGGGAAGAATGTCGATAACCTCTGAAAATGATAAACAACGGTTAATAACTGTTCGAATTTTCCCCCTCCAGCGGTGCCTTCCTCTCATCCGATTTTTTTCAAACTCGATAATATTACTCATTGCCATCATTATTAACTATTCGAAAAATAATACGAGTGGGCTAACTAAAACTGGAACAGTTATTAACCGTTGTTTGTCATTTTCAGCGGTTTTCGACATTTTTCCCCCTCCAGCGATGCCTTCCTGTCATCCGATTTTTTTCAAATTCGATAATATTACTCATTGCCATCATTATTAACTATTCGAAAAATAAAACGAGTGGGCTAACTAAAACTGGAACAGTTATTAACCGTTGTTTGTCATATTCACCGGTTTTCGACATTCTTCCCCCTCCAGCGGTGCCTTCCTGTCATCGGATTTTTTTCAAATTCGATAATATTACTCATTGCCATCATTATTAACTATTCGAAAAATAAAACGAGTGGGCTAACTAAAACTGGAACAGTTATTAACCGTTGTTTGTCATTTTCAGCGGTTTTCGACATTCTTCCCCCTCCAGCGATGCCTTCCTGTCATCCGATTTTTTTTTAAATTCGACAATATTACTTAGTGCCATCATTATTAACTATTTGAAAAATAAAACGAGTGGGCTAACTAAAATTGGAACAGTTATTCACCATTGTTTGTAATTTTCATCGTTTTTCGACATTCTTCCCCCTCCAGCGAAGCCTTCCTTTTATCCGATTTTTTTTAAATTCGACAATATAACTCATTGCCATCATTATTAACTATACGACAAATAAAACGAGTGGGCTTACTAAAATTGGAACAGTTATTAACCGTTGTTTATCATATTCAGCGGTTTTCGACATTCTTCCCCCTCCAACTGTGCCTTTCTCTCATCCGATTTTTTTTAAATTCGACAGTAATACTTATTGCCATCATTATTAACTATTGGAAAAATAAAACGAGTGGGCTAACTAAAATGGGAACAGTTATTAACCGTTGTTTGTAATTTTCATCTTTTTTTCGACATTCTTCCCCCTCCAGCGATGCCTTCCTGTCATCCGATTTTTTTAAAAATCGACAATATTACTCATTGCCATCATTATTAACTATTCGAAAAATAAAACGAGTGGGCTAACTAAAATTGGAACAGTTATTAACCGTTGTTTATCATTTTCAGCGGTTTTCGACATTCTTCCCCCTCCAGCGATGCCTTCTTGTCATCCGACTTTTTTTAAATTCCACAATATTACTCACTGCCATCATTATCAACTATTCGAAAAATAAAACGAGTGGGTTAACTAAAATTGGTTCAGTTGTTAACCGTTGTTTGCAATTTTCATCGTTTTTCGACATTTTTCCCCCTCCAGCGATGCCTTCCTTTAATCGGATTTTTTTTAAATTTGACAATATTACTCATTGCCATCATTATTAACTATTCGAAAAATAAAACGAGTGGGCTAACTAAAATTGCAACTTTTCTTAACCGTTCCTTGTTTGTGATTTGCAGCGGTTTTCGACTTTTTCCCCCTCCAGCGGTGCCTTCCCGTCATCCTATTTTTTTCAAATTCGATAGTATTACTCATTGCCATCATTATTAACTATTGGAAAAATAAAACGAGTGGGCTAACTAAAATTAGAACAGTTATTAACCGTTGTTTATCATTTTCAGCGGTTTTCGACATTCTTCCCCCTCCAGCGATGCCTTCCTGTCATCCGATTTTTTTAAAAATCGACAATATTACTCATTGCCATCATTATTAACTATTCGGAAAATAAAACGAGTGGGCTAACTAAAATTGGAACAGTTATTAACCGTTGTTTTTCATTTTCAGCGGTTTTCGACATTCTTCCCCCTCCAGCGATGCCTTCTTGTCATCCGACTTTTTTTAAATTCCACAATATTACTCACTGCCATCATTATCAACTATTCCAAAAATAAAACGAGTGGGCTAACTAAAATTGCAACTTTTATTAACCGTGGTTTGTTTGCAATTTTCATCGTTTTTCGACATTTTTCCCCCTCCAGCGATGCCTTCCTTTAATCGGATTTTTTTTAAATTAGACAATATTACCCATTGCCATCATTATTAACTATTCGAAACAGAAAACGAGTGGGCCAACTAAAATTGGAACAGTTATTAACCGTTGTTTGTAATTTTCATCGTTTTTCGACATTCTTCCCCCTCCAGCGATGCCTTCCTGTCATCCGATTTTTTTAAAATTCGACAGTAATACTTATTGCCATCCTTATTAACTATTGGAAATATAAAACGAGTGGGCTAACTAAAATTGGAACAGTTATTAACCGTTGTTTTTCATCTTCATCGTTTTTCGACATTCTTCCCCCTCCAGCGATGTCTTCCTGTCATCCGATTTTTTTCAAAATCGACAATATTACTCACTGCCATCATCTTTAACTATTCGAAAAATAAAACGAGTAGGCTAACTAAAATTGCAACTTTTATTAACCGTTCGTCGTTCGTGACTTTCATCGTTTTTCGACATTCTTCCCCCCTCCAGCGATGCCTTCCTGTCATCCGATATTTTTTAAATTCGACAATATTACTCATTGCCATCATTATTAACTATTCGAAAAATAAAACGAGTGGGCTAACTAAAATTGCAACTTTTCTTAACCGTTCCTTGTTTGTGACTTGCAGCGGTTTTCGACTTTTTCCCCCTCCAGCGGTGCCTTCCTGTCATCCGATTTTTTTCAAATTCGATAGTATTACTCATTGCCATCATTATTAACTATTCCAAAAATAAAACGAGTGGGCTAACTAAAATTGGAACAGTTATTAACCGTTGTATATCATTTTCAGCGGTTTTCGACATTCTTCCCCCTCCAGCGATGTGTTCTTGTCAACCGACTTTTTTTAAATTCCAGAATATTACTCACTGCCATCATTATCAAATATTCGAAAAATAAAACAATTGGGCTAACTAAAATTGGAACAGTTATTAACCGTTGTTTATCATATTCATCGTTTTTCGACATTTTTCCCCCTCCAGCGATGCCTTCCTTTAATCGGATTTTTTTTAAATTCGACAATATTATCCATTGCCATCATTATTAACTATTCGAAAAAGAAAACGAGTGGGCCAACTAAAATTGGAACAGTTATTAACCGTTGTTTGTAATTTTCATCGTTTTTCGACATTCTTCCCCCTCCAGCGATGCCTTCCTGTCATCCGATTTTTTTAAATTCGACAATATTACTCATTGCTATCATTATTAACTATTCGAAAAATAAAACGAGTGGGCTAACTAAAATTGCAACTTTTCTTAACCGTTCCTTGTTTGTGATTTGCAGCGGTTTTCGACTTTTTCCCCCTCCAGCAATGCCTTCCTGTCATCCGATTTTTTTTAAATTCGACAGTAATACTTATTGCCATCATTATCAACTATTCGAAATAGAAAACGAGTGGGCCAACTAAAATTGGAACAGTTATTAACCGTTGTTTATCATATTCAGCGTTTTTCGACATTCTTCCCCCTCCAGCGATGCCTTCCTGTCATCCGATTTTTTTCAAAATCGACAATATTACTCACTGCCATCATCTTTAACTATTCGAAAAATAAAACGAGTGGGCTAACTAAAATTGCAACTTTTATTAACCGTGCGTCGTTCGTGACTTTCATCGTTTTTCGACATTCTTCCCCCTCCAGCGATGCCTTCCTGTCATCCGATTTTTTTTAAATTCGACTATATTACTCATTGCCATCATTATTGACTATTCGAAAAATAAAACGAGTGGGCCAACTAAAATTGGAACAGTTATTAACCGTTGTTTATCATTTTCAGCGGTTTTCGACATTCTTCCCCCTCCAGCGATCTCTTCTTGTCAACCGACTTTTTTTAAATTCCAGAATATTACTCACTGCCATCATTATCAAATATTCGAAAAATAAAACAATGGGGCTAACTAAAATTGGAACAGTTATTAACCGTTGTTTATCATTTTCAGCGTTTTTCGACATTCTTCCCCCTCCAGCGATGCCTTCATTTCATCCGACTTTTTTTAAATTCGACAATATTACTCATTGCCATCATTATTAACTATTCGAAAAATAAAACGAGTGGGTTAACTAAAATTGGAACAGTTATTAACCGTTGTTTGCAATTTTCATCGTTTTTCGACATTCTTCCCCCTCCAGCGATGCCTTCCTGTCATCCGATTTTTTTAAAAATCGACAATATTACTCATTGCCATCATTACTAACTATTCGAAAAATAAAATGCGTGGGCTAAATAAAATTCGAACAGTTATTAACCGTTGTTTATCATTTTCAGCGGTTATCGACATTCTTCCCCCTCCAGCGAAGCCATCCTTTCATCGGATTTTTTTTAAATTCGACAATATTACCCACTGCCATCATTATTAACTATTCGAAAAAGAAAACGAGTGGGCCAACTAAAATTGGAACAGTTATTAACCGTTGTTTGTAATTTTCATCGTTTTTCGACATTCTTCCCCCTCCAGCGATGCCTTCCTGTCATCCGATTTTTTTAAATTCGACAATATTACTCATTGCCATCATTATTAACTATTCGAAAAATAAAACGAGTGGGCTAACTAAAATTGCAACTTTTCTTAACCGTTCCTTGTTTGTGACTTGCAGCGGTTTTCGACTTTTTCCCCCTCCAGCGGTGCCTTCCTGTCATCCGATTTTTTCAAATTCGATAATATTACTCATTGCCATCATTATTAACTATTCCAAAAATAAAACGAGTGGGCTAAATAAAATTGGAACAGTTATTAACCGTTGTTTATCATTTTCAGCGGTTTTCGACATTCTTCCCCCTCCAGCGATGCCTTCTTGTCATCCGACTTTTTTTAAATTCCACAATATTACTCACTGCCATCATTATCAACTATTCGAAATAGAAAACGAGTGGGCCAACTAAAATTGGAACAGTTATTAACCGTTCCTTGTTTGTGATTTGCACGGTTTTCGACTTTTTCCCCCTTCAGCGGTGCCTTCCTGTCATCCGATTTTTTTCAAATTCAATAATATTACTCATTGCCATCATTATTAACTATTGCAAAAATAAAACGAGTGGGCTAACTGAAATTGGAACAGTTATTAACCGTTGTTTATCATTTTCAGCGGTTTTCGACATTCTTCCCCCTCCAGCGATGCCTTCTTGTCATCCGACTTTTTTTAAATTCCACAATATTACTCACTGCCATCATTATTAACTATTCGAAAAATAAAACGAGTGAGCTAACTAAAATTGCAACTTTTATTAACCGTTCCTTGTTTGTGATTTGCAGCGGTTTTCGTCTTTTTCCACCTCCAGCGGTGCCTTCCTGTCATCCGATTTTTTTCAAATTCAATAATATTACTCATTGCCATCATTATTAACTATTCCAAAAATAAAACGAGTGGGCTAACTGAAATTGGAACAGTTATTAACCGTTGTTTATCATTTTCAGCGGTTTTCGACATTTTTCACCCTCCAGCGATGCCTTCCTGTCATCCGATTTTGTTCAAAATCGACAATATTACTTATTGCCATCATTATTAACTATTGGAAAAACAAAACGAGTGGGCTAACTAAAATTGGAACAGTTATTAACCGTTGTTTGTAATTTTCATCTTTTTTTTGACATTCTTCCCCCTCCAGCGATGCCTTCTTGTCATCCGACTTTTTTTAAATTCCACAATATTACTCACTGCCATCATTATCAACTATTCGAAAAATAAAACGAGTGGGCTAACTAAAATTGGAACAGTTATTAACCGTTGTTTATCATATTCAGCGGTTTTCGACATTCTTCCCCCGCCAGCGATGCCTTCCTTTCATCAGATTTTTTTTAAATTCTACAATATTACTCATTGCCATCATTATTAACTATTCGAAAAATAAAATGCGTGGGCTAAATAAAATTCGAACAGTTATTAACCGTTGTTTATCATTTTCAGCGGTTATCGACATTCTTCCCCCCTCCAGCGATGCCTTCCTGTCATCCGATTTTTTTTAATTCGACAATATTACTCATTGCCATCATTATTAACTATTCGAAAAATAAAACGAGTGGGCTAACTAAAATTGCAACTTTTCTTAACCGTTCCTTGTTTGTGACTTGCAGCGGTTTTCGACTTTTTCCCCCTCCAGCGGTGCCTTCCTGTCATCCGATTTTTTTCAAATTCGATAGTATAACTCATTGCCATCATTATTAACTATTCCAAAAATGAAACGAGTGGGCCAACTAAAATTGGAACAGTTATTAACCGTTGTTTGTAATTTTCATCGTTCTTCGACATTCTTCCCCGTCCAGCGATGCCTTCCTGTGATCCGATTTTTTTAAATTCCAAAATATTACTCACTGCCATCATTATTATCTATTCGAAAATTAAAACGAGTGGGCTAACTAAAATTGCAACTTTTCTTAACCGTTCCTTATTTGTGATTTGCAGCGGTTTTCGACTTTTTCCCCCTCCAGCGGTGCCTTCCTGTCATCCGATTTTTTTCAAATTCGATAGTATTACTCATTGCCATCATTATTAACTATTCCAAAAATAAAACGAGTGGGCTAACTAAAATTGGAACAGTTATTAACCGTTGTTTGTAATTTTCAGCGGTTTTCGACATTTTTCCCCCTCCAGCGATGCCTTCCTGTCATCCGATTTTTTTTAAATTCGACAGTAATATTTATTGCCATCAATATTAACTATAGGAAAAATAAAACGAGTGGGCTAACTAAAATTGGAACAGTTATTAACCGTTGTTTGTAATTTTCATATTTTTTTCGACATTCTTCCCCCTCCAGCGATGCCTTCCTGTCATCCGATTTTTTTCAAATTCGATAGTATTACTCATTGCCATCATTATTAACTATTCGAAAAAGAAAACGAGTGGGCTAACTAAAATTGGAACAGTTATTAACCGTTGTTTGTAATTTTCATCGTTTTTCGACATTCTTCCCCCTCCAGCGATGCCTTCCTGTCATCCGATTTTTTTAAATTCGACAATATTACTCATTGCCATCATTATTAACTATTCGAAAAATAAAACGAGTGGGCTAACTAAAATTGCAACTTTTCTTAACCGTTCCTTATTTGTGATTTGCACGGTTTTCGACTTTTTCCCCCTTCAGCGGTGCCTTCCTGTCATCCGATTTTTTTCAAATTCGATAGTATTACTCATTGCCATCATTATTAACTATTCGAAAAATAAAACGAGTGGGCTAACTAAAATCGGAACAGTTATTAACCGTTGTTTATCAATTTCAGCGGTTTTCGACATTCTTCCCCCTCCAGCGATGCCTTCTTGTCATCCGATTTTGTTCAAAATCGACAATATTACTTATTGCCATCATTATTAACTATTCGAAAAATAAAACGAGTGGGCTAACTAAAATTGCAACTTTTATTAACCGTTCCTTGTTTGTGATTTGCAGCGGTTTTCGTCTTTTTCCACCTCCAGCGGTGCCTTCCTGTCATCCGATTTTTTTCAAATTCAATAATATTACTCATTGCCATCATTATTAACTATTCCAAAAATAAAACGAGTGGGCTAACTAAAATTGGAAAAGTTATTAACCGTTGTTTGTCATTTTCAGCGGTTTTCGACATTTTTCCCCCTCCAGCGATGCCTTCCTGTCATCCGATTTTGTTCAAAATCGACAATATTACTTATTGCCATCATTATTAACTATTGGAAAAACAAAACGAGTGGGCTAACTAAAATTGGAACAGTTATAAACCGTTGTTTGTAATTTTCATCTTTTTTTCGACATTCTTCCCCCTCCAGCGATGCCTTCCTGTCATCCGATTTTTTTAAATTCGACAATATTACTCATTGCCATCATTATTAACTATTCGAAAAATAAAACGAGTGGGCTAACTAAAATTGCAACTTTTCTTAACCGTTCCTTATTTGTGATTTGCAGCGGTTTTCGACTTTTTCTCCCTCCAGCGGTGCCTTCCTGTCATCCGATTTTTTTCAAATTCGATAGTATTACTCATTGCCATCATTATTAACTATTCCAAAAATAAAACGAGTGGGCTAACTAAAATTGGAACAGTTATTAACCGTTGTTTGTAATTTTCATCGTTTTTCGACATTCTTCCCCCTCCAGCGATGCCTTCCTGTCATCCGATTTTTTTAAATTCGACAATATTACTCATTGCCATCATTATTAACTATTCGAAAAATAAAACGAGTGGGCTAACTAAAATTGCAACTTTTCTTAACCGTTATTTGTTTGTGACTTGCAGCGGTTTTCGACTTTTTCCCCCTCCAGCGGTGCCTTCCTGTCATCCGATTTTTTTCAAATTCGATAGTATTACTCATTGCCATCATTATTAACTATTCCAAAAATAAAACGAGTGGGCTAAATAAAATTGGAACAGTTATTAACCGTTGTTTATCATTTTCAGCGGTTTTCGACATTCTTCCCCCTCCAGCGATGCCTTCCTGTGATCCGATTTTGTTCAAAATCGACAATATTATTTATTGCCATCAATATTAACTATAGGAAAAATAAAACGAGTGGGCTAACTAAAATTGGAACAGTTATTAACCGTTGTTTGTAATTTTCATATTTTTTTCGACATTCTTCCCCCTCCAGCGATGCCTTCCTGTCACCCGATTTTTTTCAAATTCGATAGTATTACTCATTGCCATCATTATTAACTATTCGAAAAAGAAAACGAGTGGGCTAACTAAAATTGGAACAGTTATTAACCGTTGTTTGTAATTTTCATCGTTTTTCGACATTCTTCCCCCTCGAGCGATGCCTTCCTGTCATCCGATTTTTTTAAATTCGACAATATTACTCATTGCCATCATTATTAACTATTCGAAAAATAAAACGAGTGGGCTAACTAAAATTGCAACTTTTATTAACCGTTCCTTGTTTGTGATTTGCAGCGGTTATCGTCTTTTTCCACCTCCAGCGGTGCCTTCCTGTCATCCGATTTTTTTCAAATTCAATAATATTACTCATTGCCATCATTATTAACTATTCGAAAAATAAAACGAGTGGGCTAACTAAAATTGCAACTTTTATTAACCGTTCCTTGTTTGTGATTTGCAGCGGTTATCGTCTTTTTCCACCTCCAGCGGTGCCTTCCTGTCATCCGATTTTTTTCAAATTCAATAATATTACTCATTGCCATCATTATTAACTATTCCAAAAATAAAACGAGTGGGCTAACTAAAATTGGAAAAGTTATTAACCGTTGTTTGTCATTTTCAGCGGTTTTCGACATTTTTCCCCCTCCAGCGATGCCTTCCTGTCATCCGATTTTGTTCAAAATCGACAATATTACTTATTGCCATCATTATTAACTATTGGAAAAACAAAACGAGTGGGCTAACTAAAATTGGAACAGTTATAAACCGTTGTTTGTAATTTTCATCTTTTTTTCGACATTCTTCCCCCTCCAGCGATGCCTTCCTGTCATCCGATTTTTTTAAATTCGACAATATTACTCATTGCCATCATTATTAACTATTCGAAAAATAAAACGAGTGGGCTAACTAAAATTGCAACTTTTCTTAACCGTTCCGTATTTGTGATTTGTAGCGGTTTTCGAATTTTTCCCCCTCCAGCGGTGCCTTCCTGTCATCCGATTTTTTTCAAATTCGATAGTATTACTCATTGCCATCATTATTAACTATTCCAAAAATAAAACGAGTGGGCTAACTAAAATTGGAACAGTTATTAACCGTTGTTTGTAATTTTCATCGTTTTTCGACATTCTTCCCCCTCCAGCGATGCCTTCCTGTCATCCGATTTTTTTAAATTCGACAATATTACTCATTGCAATCATTATTAACTATTCGAAAAATAAAACGAGTGGGCTAACTAAAATTGCAACTTTTCTTAACCGTTCCTTATTTGTGATTTGCAGCGGTTTTCGACTTTTTCCCCCTCCAGCGGTGCCTTCCTGTCATCCGATTTTTTTCAAATTCGATAGTATTACTCATTGCCATCATTATTAACTATTCCAAAAATAAAACGAGTGGGCTAACTAAAATTGGAACAGTTATTAACCGTTGTTTGTAATTTTCAGCGGTTTTCGACATTTTTCCCCCTCCAACGGTGCCTTCCTGTGGTCCGATTTTTTTTAAAATCGACAGTATTACTCACTGCCATCACTATTAACTATTTGAAAAATAAAACGAGTAGGCTAACTAAAATTGAAACAGTTATTAACCGTTGTTTGTAATTTTCAGCGTTTTTCGACATTCTTCCCCCTCCAGCGATGCCTTCCTGTCATCCGATTTTGTTCAAAATCGACAATATTACTTATTGCCATCATTATTAACTATTGGAAAAACAAAACGAGTGGGCTAACTAAAATTGGAACAGTTATTAACCGTTGTTTGTAATTTTCATCTTTTTTTTGACATTCTTCCCCCTCCAGCGATGCCTTCCTGTCATCCGATTTTTTAAAAAATCAACAACATTACTCATTGCCATCATTATTAACTATTCGAAAAATAAAACGAGTGGGCTAACTAAAATTGCAACTTTTATTAACCGTTCCTTGTTTGTGATTTGCAGCGGTTTTCGTCTTTTTCCACCTCCAGCGGTGCCTTCCTGTCATCCGATTTTTTTCAAATTCAATAATATTACTCATTGCCATCATTATTAACTATTGCAAAAATAAAACGAGTGGGCTAACTAAAATTGGAAAAGTTATTAACCGTTGTTTGTCATTTTCAACGGTTTTCGACATTTTTCCCCCTCCAGCGGTGCCTTCCTGTCATCCGATATTTTTTAAATTCAACAGTAATACTTATTGCCATCATTATTAACTATTGGAAAAATAAAACGAGTGGGCTAACTAAAAGTGGAACAGTTATTGACCGTTGTTTGTAATTTTCCTCTTATTTTCGACATTCTTCCCCCTCCAGCGATGCCTTCCTGTCATCCGATTTTTTTCAAAATCGTCGAAATTACTCATTGCCATCATTATTAACTATTCGAAAAATAAAACGAGTGGGCTAACTAAAATTGGAACAGTTATTAACCGTTGTTTATGATTTTCAGCGGTTTTCGACATTCTTCCCCCTCCAGCGATGCCTTCCTGTAATCCGATTTTTTTCAAAATCGCCATTATTACTCATTGCCATCATTATTAACAATTCGAAAAATAAAACGAGTGGGCTAACCAAAATTGGAACAGTTATTAACCGTTGTTTGTCATTTTCAACGGTTTTCGACATTTTTTTCCCTCCAGTGATGCCTTCCTTTCATCCGATTTTTTTCAAATTTGACAATATTACTCACTGCCATCATTATTAACTATTCAAAAAATAAAACGAGTGGGCTAACTAAAATTGGAACAGTTATTAACCGTTGTTTGTAATTTTCATCGTTTTTCGACATTCTTCCCCCTCCAACGATGCCTTCCTTTCACCTGATTTTTTTCAAAATCGACAATATTACTCATTGCCATCATTATTAACTATTCGAAAAATAAAACGAGTGGGCTAACTAAAATTGGAACAGTTATTAACCGTTGTTTGTAATTTTCATCGTTTTTCGACATTCTTCCCCCTCCAGCGATGCCTTCCTGTCATCCGATTTTTTTTACATTCGACAATATTACTCACTGCCATCATTATTAACTATTTGAAAAATAAAACGAGTGGCCAACTAAAATTGGAACATTTATTAACCGTTGTTTATCATTGCCAGCGGTTTTCGACATTCTCCCCCCTCCAGCGATACCTTCCTGTCATCCGATTTTCTTTTATTCAATAATATTATTTATTGCCATCATTATTAATTATTCGAAAAATAAAACGAGTGGGCAAACAAAAATTGGAACATTTATTAACCGTTGTTTGTCATTTTCAGCGGTTTTCGACATTCTTCCCCCTCCAGCGATGCCTTCCTCTCATCCGACTTTTTTTAAATTCGACAATATTACTCATTGCCATCATTATTAACTATTCGAAAAATAAAACGAGTGGGCTAACTAAAATTGGAACAGTTATTAACCGTTGTTTGTAATTTTCATCGTTTTTCGACATTCTTCCCCCTCCAGCGATGCCTTCCTGTCATCCGACTTTTTTTAAATTTGACAATATTACTCATTGCCATCATTATTAACTATTAGAAAAATAAAACGAGTGGGCTAACTAAAATTGGAACAGTTATTAACCGTCGTTTGTAATCTTCACCGTTTTTCTCCATTCTTCCCCCTCCAGCGATGCCTTCCTGTCATCCGACTTTTTTTAAATTCGACAATATTACTCATTGCCATCATTATTAACTATTTGAAAAATAAAACGAGTGGGCTAACTAAAATTGGAACAGTTATTAAGGGTTGTTTGTCATTTTCAGCGGTTTTCGACATTCTTCCCCCTCCAGCGATGCCTTCCTGTCATCCGATTTTTTTTAAATTCGACAATATTACTCATTGCCATCATTATTAACTAGTCGAAAAATAAAACGAGTGGGCTAACTAAAATTGGAACAGTTATTAACCGTTGTTTGTCATTTTCAGCGGTTTTCGACATTCTTCCCCCTCCAGCGATGCCTTCCTGTCATCCGATTTTTTTAAAATTCGACAATATTACTCATTGCCATCATTATTAACTATTCGAAAAATAAAACGAGTGGGCTAACTAAAATTGGAACAGTTATTAACCGTTGTTTATCATTTTCAGCGGTTTTCGACATTCTTCCCCCTCCAGCGATGCCTTCCTGTCATCCGATTTTTTTAAAATTCGACAATATTACTCATTGCCATCATTATTAACTATTCGAAAAATAAAACGAGTGGGCTAACTAAAATTGGAACAGTTATTAACCGTTGTTTATCATTTTCAGCGGTTTTCGACATTCTTCCCCCTCCAGCGATGCCTTCCTGTCGTCCGATTTTTTTCAAAATCGACATTATTACTCATTACCATCATTATTAACTATTCGAAAAATAAAACGAGTGGGCTAACCAAAATTGGAACAGTTATTAACCGTTGTTTGTGATTTTCAGCGGTTTTCGACATTCTTCCCCCTCCAGCGATGCCTTCCTGTCATCCGACTTTTTTTAAATTCGACAATATTACTCATTGCCATCATTATTAACTATTCGAAAAATAAAACGAGTGGGCTAATTAAAATTGGAACAGTTATTAACCGTTGTTTATGATTTTCAGCTGTTTTCGACATTCTTCCCCCTCCAGTGATGCCTTCCTGTCATCCGATTTTTTTTAAATTCGACAATATTACTCATTGCCATCATTATTAACTATTCGAAAAGTAAACCGAGTGGGCTAACTAAAATTGGAACAGTTATTAACCGTTGTTTGTCATTTTCAACGGTTTTCGACATTCTTCCGCCTCCAGCGATGCCTTCCTATCACCTGATTTTTTTCAAAATCGCCATTATTACTCATTGCCATCATTATTAACTATTCGACATATAAAACGAGTGGTCTAACTAAAATTGGGACAGTTATTAACCGTTGTTTATCATTTTCAGCGGTTTTCGACATTCTTCCCCCTCCAGCGATGTCTTCCTGTAATCCGATTTTTTTTAAATTCGACAATATTACTCAATGCCATCATTATTAACTATTCGAAAAATAAAACGATTGGGGTAATTAAATTGGAACAGTTATTAACCGTCGTTTGTCATTTTCAGCGGTTTTCGACATTTTTCCCTCTCCAGCGATGCCTTCCTGTCATCCGATTTTTTCACATTCGATAATATTACTCACTGCCATCATTATTAACTATTCGAAAAATAAAACGAGTGGGCTAACTAAAATTGGAACAGTTATTAACCGTTGTTTGTAATTTTCATCGTTTTTCGACATTCTTCCCCCTTCAGCGATGCCTTCCTGTCATCCGATTTTTTTTTATTCAATAATATTACTCACTGCCATCATTATTAACTATTCGAAAAATAAAACGAGTGGGCTAACTAAAATTGGAACAGTTATTAACCGTTGTTTATCATATTCAGCGTTTTTCGACATTCTTCCCCCTCCAGCGATGCCTTCCTGTCATCCGATTTTTTTAAAAATCGACAATATTACTCATTGCCATCATTACTAACTATTCGAAAAATAAAATGCGTGGGCTAACTAAAATTGGAACAGTTATTAACCGTTGTTTGTAATTTTCATCGTTTTTCGACATTCTTCCCCCTCCAGCGATGCCTTCCTATCATCCGATTTTTTTCAAAATCGACAATATTACTCACTGCCATCATTATTAACTATTCGAAAAATAAAACGAGTGGGCTAACTTAAATTGCAACTTTTATTAATCGTTGTTTGTACTTTTCAGCGGTTTTCGACATTCTTCCCCCTCCAGCGATGCCTTCCTGTCATCCGATTTTTTTTTAATTCGACAATATTACTCACTGCCATCATTATTAACTATTCGAAAAATAAAACGAGTGGGCTAATTAAAATTGGAACAGTTATTAACCGTTGTTTGTGATTTTCAACGGTTTTCGACATTTTTCTCCCTCCAGTGATGCCTTCCTGTCATCCGATTTTTTTTTAATTCGACAATATTACTCACTGCCATCATTATTAACTATTCGAAAAATAAAACGAGTGGGCTAATTAAAATTGGAACAGTTATTAACCGTTGTTTGTGATTTTCAACGGTTTTCGACATTTTTCTCCCTCCAGTGATGCCTTCCTGTCATCCGATTTTTTTTTAATTCGACAATATTACTCACTGCCATCATTATTAACTATTCGAAAAATAAAACGAGTGGGCTAACTAAAATTGGAACAGTTATTAACCGTTGTTTGTGATTTTCAGCGGTTTTCGACATTCTTCCCCCTCCAGCGATGCCTTCCTGTCATCCGACTTTTTTTAAATTCGACAATATTACTCATTGCCATCATTATTAACTATTCGAAAAATAAAACGAGTGGGCTAACTAAAATTGGAACAGTTATTAACCGTTGTTTATCATTTTCAGCGGTTTTCGACATTCTTCCCCCTCCAGCGATGCCTTCCTGTCATCCGATTTTTTTTAAATTCGACAATATTACTCATTGCCATCATTATTAACTATTCGAAAAATAAAACGAGTGGGCTAACTAAAATTGGAACAGTTATTAACCGTTGTTTGTAATTTTCATCGTTTTTCGACATTCTTCCCCCTCCAGCGATGCCTTCCTATCATCCGATTTTTTTCAAAATCGACAATATTACTCATTGCCTTCATTATTAACTATTCGAAGAATAAAACGAGTGGGCTAACTAAAATTGGAACAGTTATTAACCGTTGTTTGTCATTTTCAGCTGTTTTCGACATTTTTCCCCCTCCAGCGATGCCTTCCTGTCATCCGATTTTTTTAAAAATCGACAATATTACTCATTGCCATCATTATTAACTATTCGAAAAATAAAACGAGTGGGCTAACTAAAATTGGAACAGTTATTAACCGTTGTTTGTAATTTTCAGCGGTTTTCGACATTCTTCCCCCTCCAGCGATGCCTTCCTGTCATCCGATTTTTTTAAAAATCGACAATATTACTCATTGCCATCATTATTAACTATTCGAAAAATAAAACGAGTGGGCTAAATAAAATTGGAACAGTTATTAACCGTTGTTTATCATTTTCAGCGGTTTTCGACATTCTTCCCCCTCCAGCGATGCCTTCCTGTTATCCGATATTTTTTAAATTCCACAATATTACTCACTGCCGTCATTATCAACTATTCGAAAAAGAAAACGAGTGGGCCAACTAAAATTGGAACAGTTATTAACCGTTGTTTATCATATTCAGCGGTTTTCGACATTCTTCCCCCTCCAGCGATGCCTTCCTGTCATCCGATTTTTTTAAAAATCGACAATATTACTCATTGCCATCATTATTAACTATTCGAAAAATAAAACGAGTGGGCTAACTAAAATTGGAACAGTTATTAACCGTTGTTTATCATATTCAGCGGTTTTCGACATTCTTCCCCCTCCAGCGATGCCTTCCTGTCATCCGATTTTTTTAAAAATCGACAATATTACTCATTGCCATCATTATTAACTATTCGAAAAAGAAAACGAGTGGGCCAACTAAAATTGGAACAGTTATTAACCGTTGTTTGTAATTTTCATCGTTTTTCGACATTCTTCCCCCTCCAGCGATGCCTTCCTGTCATCCGATTTTTTTTAAATTCGACTATATTACTCATTGCCATCATTATTGACTATTCGAAAAATAAAACGAGTGGGCCAACTAAAATTGGAACAGTTATTAACCGTTGTTTATCATTTTCAGCGGTTTTCGACATTCTTCCCCCTCCACCGATGCCTTCCTGTGATCCGATTTTTTTAAATTCCAAAATATTACTCACTGCCATCATTATTATCTATTCGAAAAATTAAACGAGTGGGCTAAATAAAATTGGACAGTTATTAACCGTTGTTTATCATTTTCAGCGGTTTTCGACATTCTTCCCCCTCCAGCGATGCCTTCCTGTCATCCGATTTTTTTAAAAATCGACAATATTACTCATTGCCATCATTATTAACTATTCGAAAAATAAAACGAGTGGGCTAACTAAAATTGGAACAGTTATTAACCGTTGTTTATCATATTCAGCGGTTTTCGACATTCTTCCCCCTCCAGCGATGCCTTCCTGTCATCCGATATTTTTTTAAAATTCGACAATATTACTCATTGCCATCATTATTAACTATTCGAAAAATAAAACGAGTGGGCTAACTAAAATTGGAACAGTTATTAACCAATGTTTGTCATTTTCAGCGGTTTCGACATTCTTCCCCCTCCAGCGGTGCCTTCCTGTAATCCGATTTTTTTTTAAATTCGACAGTATTACTCACTGCCATCATTATTAACTATTCCAAAAATAAAACGAGTGGGCTAACTAAAACTGGAACAGTTATTAAGGGTTGTTTGTCATTTTCAGCGGTTTTCGACATTTTTCCCCCTCCAGCGATGCCTTCCTGTCATCCGATTTTTGTTAAATTCGACAATATTACTCACTGCCATCATTATTAACTATTCCAAAAATAAAACGAGTGGGCTAACTAAAATTGGAACAGTTATTAACCGTTGTTTATCATTTTCAGCGGTTTTCGACATTCTTCCCCCTCCAGCGATGCCTTCCTGTCATCCGATTTTTTTTACATTCGACAATATTACTCACTGCCATCATTATTAACTATTCGAAAAATAAAACGAGTGGTCTAACTAAAATTGGAACAGTTATTAACCGTTGTTTGTCATTTTCAGCGGTTTTCGACATTCTTCCCCCTCCAGCGATGCCTTCCTGTCATCCGATTTTTTTAAAATCGACAATATTACTCATTGCCATCATTATTAACTATTCGAAAAATAAAACGAGTGGGCTAACTAAAATTGGAACAGTTATTAACCGTTGTTTAACATATTCAGCGGTTTCCGACATTCTTCCCCCTCCAGCGATGCCTTCCTGTCATCCGATTTTTCTACAATTCGACAATATTACTCATTGCCATCATTATTAACTATTCGAAAAATAAAACGAGTGGGCTAACTAAAATTGGAACAGTTATTAACCGTTGTTTATCATATTCAGCGGTTTTCGACATTCTTCCCCCTCCAGCGATGCCTTCCTGTCATCCGATTTTTTTAAAAATCGACAATATTACTCATTGCCATCATTATTAACTATTCGAAAAATAAAACGAGTGGGCTAACTAAAATTGGAACAGTTATTAACCGTTGTTTATCATTTTCAGCGGTTTTCGAAATTCTTCCCCCTCCAGCGATGCCTTCTTGTCATCCGATTTTTTTAAATTCCACAATATTACTCACTGCCATCATTATTAACTATTCGAAAAATAAAACGAGTGGGCTAACTAAAATTGGAACAGTTATTAACCGTTGTTTATCATTTTCAGCGGTTTTCGACATTCTTGCCCCTCCAGCGATGCCTTCCTGTCATCCGATATTTTTTAAATTCGACAATATTACTCATTGCCATCATTATTAACTATTCGAAAAATAAAACGAGTGGGCTAACTAAAATTGGAACAGTTATTAACCGTTGTTTATCATTTTCAGCGGTTTTCGACATTCTTCCCCCTCCAGCGATGCCTTCTTGTCATCCGATTTTTTTTAAATTCCACAATATTACTCACTGCCATCATTATCAACTATTCGAAAAATAAAACGAGTGGGCTAACTAAAATTGGAACAGTTATTAACCGTTGTTTATCATATTCAGCGGTTTTCGACATTCTTCCCCCTCCAGCGATGCCTTCCTTTCATCAGATTTTTTTTAAATTCTACAATATTACTCATTGCCATCATTATTAACTATTCGAAAAATAAAACGAGTGGGCTAACTAAAATTGGAACAGTTATTAACCGTTGTTTATCATGTTCAGCGGTTTTCGACATTCTTCCCCCTCCAGCGATGACTTCCTGTCATCCGATATTTTTTAAATTCGACAATATTATTCATTGCCATCATTATTAACTATTCGAAAAATAAAACGAGAGGGCTAGTTAAATTTGGAACAGTTATTAACCGTTGTTTATCATTTTCAGCGGTTTTCGACATTTTTCCCCCTCCAGCGATGCCTTCCTGTCATCCGATTTTTTCTCATATTCGACAATATTACTCATTGCCATCATTCTTAACTATTCGAAAAATAAAACGAGTGGGCTGACTAAAATTGGAACAGTTATTAACCGTTGTTTATCATATTCAGCGGTTTTCGACATTCTTCCCCTTCCAGCGGTGCCTTCCTGTCATCCGATTTTTTAAAATTCGACAATATTACTCATTGCCATCATTCTTAACTATTCGAAAAATAAAACGAGTGGGCTAACTAAAATTGGAACAGTTATTAACCGTTGTTTATCATTTTCAGCGGTTTTCGACATTCTTCCCCCTCCAGCGATGCCTTCCTGTCATCCGATTTTTCTACAATTCGACAATATTACTCATTGCCATCATTCTTAACTATTCGAAAAATAAAACGAGTGGGCTAACTAAAATTGGAACAGTTATTAACCGTTGTTTTTAACATTTTCAGCGGTTATCGATATTCTTCCCCCTCCAGCGAAGCCTTCCGTTCATCGGATTTTTTTTTAAATTCGACAATATTACTCATTGCCATCATTATTAACTATTCGAAAAATAAAACTAGTGGGCTAACTAAAATTGGAACAGTTATTAACCGTTGTTTGTAATTTTCATCGTTTTTCGACATTCTTCCCCCTCCAGCGATGCCTTCCTGTCATCCGATTTTTTTAAAAATCGACAATATTACTCATTGCCATCATTATTAACTATTCGAAAAATAAAACGAGTGGGCTAACTAAAATTGGAACAGTTATTAACCGTTGTTTATCATTTTCAGCGGTTTTCGACATTCTTCCCCCTCCAGCGATGCCTTCCTGTGATCCGATTTTTTTAAATTCCAAAATATTACTCACTGCCATCATTATTATCTATTCGAAAATTAAAACGAGTGGGCCAACTAAAATTGGAACAGTTATTAACCGTTGTTTGTAATTTTCATCGTTCTTCGACATTCTTCCCCCTCCAGCGATGCCTTCCTGTGATCCGATTTTTTTAAATTCCAAAATATTACTCACTGCCATCATTATTATCTATTCGAAAATTAAAACGAGTGGGCCAACTAAAATTGGAACAGTTATTAACTGTTGTTTGTAATTTTCATCGTTCTTCGACATTCTTCCCCCTCCAGCGATGCCTTCCTGTGATCCGATTTTTTAAATTCGACAATATTACTCATTGCCATCATTATTAACTATTCGAAAAATAAAACGAGTGGGCTAACTAAAATTGGAACAGTTATTAACCGTTGTTTGTAATTTTCATCGTTCTTCGACATTCTTTCCCCTCCAGCGGTGCCTTCCTGTCATCCGATTTTTTTTCAAATTCGACAATATTACTCACTGCCATCATTATTAACTTTTCGAAAAATAAAACGAGTGCGCTAACTAAAATTGGAACAGTTATTAACCGTTGTTTATCATATTCAGCGGTTTTCGACATTCTTCCCCCTCCAGCGATGCCTTCCTGTCATCCGATTTTTTTAAAAATCGACAATATTACTCATTGCCATCATTATTAACTATTCGAAAAATAAAACGAGTGGGCTAACTAAAATTGGAACAGTTATTAACCGTTGTTTGTAATTTTCATCGTTTTTCGACATTCTTCCCCCACCAGCGATGCCTTCCTGACATCCGATTTTTTTTAAATTCCACAATATTACTCACTGCCATCATTATCAACTATTCGAAAAATAAAACGAGTGGGCTAACTAAAATTGGAACAGTTATTAACCGTTGTTTATCATATTCAGCGGTTTTCGACATTCTTCCCCCTCCAGCGATGCCTTCCTGTTATCCGATATTTTTTAAATTCGACAATATTACTCATTGCCATCATTATTAACTATTCGAAAAATAAAATGCGTGGGCTAACTAAAATTCGAACAGTTATTAACCGTTGTTTTTAACATTTTCAGCGGTTATCGACATTCTTCCCCCTCCAGCGAAGCCTTCCTTTCATCGGATTTTTTTTAAATTCCAAAATATTACTCACTGCCATCATTATTATCTATTTGAAAAATAAAACGAGTGGGCCAACTAAAATTGGAACAGTTATTAACTGTTGTTTGTAATTTTCATCGTTTTTCGACATTCTTCTCCCTCCAGCGATGCCTTCCTGTCATCCGATTTTTTAAAATTCGACAATATTACTCATTGCCATCATTATTAACTATTCGAAAAATAAAACGAGTGGGCTAACTAAAATTGGAACAGTTATTAACCGTTGTTTGTCATTTTCAGCGGTTTTCGACATTCTTCCCCCTCCAGCGATGCCTTCCTGTCATCCGATTTTTTTAAATTCGACAATATTACTCCTGCCATCATTATTAACTATTCGAAAAATAAAACGAGTGGGCTAACTAAAATTGGAACAGTTATTAACCGTTGTTTGTGATTTTCAGCGGTTTTCGACATTCTTCCCCGTCCAGCGATGCCTTCCTGTGATCCGATTTTTTTAAATTCCAAAATATTACTCACTGCCATCATTATTAACTATTCGAAAAATAAAACGAGTGGGCTAACTAAAATTGGAACAGTTATTAACCGTTGTTTGTAATTTTCATCGGTTTTCGACATTCTTCCCCCTCCAGCGATGCCTTCCTGTCATCTGTTTTTTTTTTAAATTCGACAGTAATACTTATTGCCATCATTATTAACTATTGGAAAAATAAAACGAGTGGGCTAACTAAAATGGGAACAGTTATTAACCGTTGTTTGTAATTTTCATCTTTTTTTCGACATTCTTCCCCCTCCAGCGATGCCTTCCTGTCATCCGATTTTTTTAAAAATCGACAATATTACTCATTGCCATCATTATTAACTATTCGAAAAATAAAACGAGTGGGCTAAATAAAATTGGAACAGTTATTAACCGTTGTTTATCATTTTCAGCGGTTTTCGACATTCTTCCCCCTCCAGCGATGCCTTCCTGTCATCCGATTTTTTTTAAATTCCACAATATTACTCACTGCCATCATTATTAACTATTCGAAAAATAAAACGAGTGGGCTAACTAAAATTGGAACAGTTATTAACCGTTGTTTATCATTTTCAGCGTTTTTCGACATTCTTCCCCCTCCAGCGATGCCTTCCTGTCATCCGATTTTTTTTAAATTCGACAATATTACTCATTGCCATCATTATTAACTATTCGAAAAATAAAACGAGTGGGCTAACTAAAATTGGAACAGTTATTAACCGTTGTTTGTAATTTTCATCGTTTTTCGACATTCTTCCCCCTCCAGCGATGCCTTCCTGTCATCCGACTTTTTTTAAATTCGACAATATTACTCATTGCCATCATTATTAACTATTCGAAAAATAAAACGAGTGGGCTAACTAAAATTGGAACAGTTATTAACCGTTGTTTGTCATTTTCATCGTTTTTCGACATTTTTCCTCCTCCAGCGATGCCTTCCTATCATCCGATTTTTTTTAAATTCGACAATATTACTCACTGCCATCATTATTAACTATTCGAAAAATAAAACGAGTGGGCCAACTAAAATTGGAACAGTTATTAACCGTTGTTTGTAATTTTCATCGTTTTTCGACATTCTTCCCCCTCCAGCGATGCCTTCCTGTCATCCGATTTTTTTTAAATTCGACTATATTACTCATTGCCATCATTATTGACTATTCGAAAAATAAAACGAGTGGGCCAACTAAAATTGGAACAGTTATTAACCGTTGTTTATCATTTTCATCGTTTTTCGACATTCTTCCCCCTCCAGCGATGCCTTCCTGTCATCCGATTTTTTAAAATTCGACAATATTACTCATTGCCATCATTCTTAACTATTCGAAAAATAAAACGAGTGGGCCAACTAAAATTGGAACAGTTATTAACCGTTGTTTGTAATTTTCATCGTTTTTCGACATTCTTCCCCCTCCAGCGATGCCTTCCTGTCATCCGATTTTTTAAAATTCGACAATATTACTCATTGCCATCATTCTTAACTATTCGAAAAATAAAACGAGTGGGATAACTAAAATTGGAACAGTTATTAACCGTTGTTTGTAATTTTCATCGTTTTTCGACATTCTTCCCCACCAGCGATGCCTTCCTGACATCCGATTTTTTTTAAATTCCACAATATTACTCACTGCCATCATTATTAACTATTCGAAAAATAAAACGAGTGGGCTAACTAAAATTGGAACAGTTATTAACCGTTGTTTGTAATTTTCATCGTTTTTCGACATTCTTCCCCCTCCAGCGATGCCTTCCTGTCATCCGATTTTTTAAAATTCGACAATATTACTCATTGCCATCATTCTTAACTATTCGAAAAATAAAACGAGTGGGCTAACTAAAATTGGAACAGTTATTAACCGTTGTTTGTCATTTTCAGCGGTTTTCGACATTTTTCCCCCTCCAGCGATGCCTTCCTGTCATCCGATTTTTTTCAAATTCGACAATATTACTCACTGCCATCATTATTAACTATTCGAAAAATAAAACGAGTGGGCTAACTAAAATTGGAACAGTTATTAACCGTTGTTTATCATTTTCAGCGGTTTTCGACATTCTTCCCCCTCCAGCGATGCCTTCCTGTCATCCGATTTTTTTTAAATTCGACAATATTACTCATTGCCATCATTATTAACTATTCGAAAAATAAAACGAGTGGGCTAACTAAAATTGGAACAGTTATTAACCGTTGTTTGTCATTTTCAGCGGTTTTCGACATTCTTCCCCCTCCAGCGATGCCTTCCTGTCATCCGATTTTTTTAAAAATCGACAATATTACTCATTGCCATCATTATTAACTATTCGAAAAATAAAACGAGTGGGCTAACTAAAATTGGAACAGTTATTAACCGTTGTTTATCATATTCAGCGGTTTCCGACATTCTTCCCCCTCCAGCGATGCCTTCCTGTCATCCGATTTTTTTAAAAATCGACAATATTACTCATTGCCATCATTATTAACTATTCGAAAAATAAAACGAGTGGGCTAACTAAAATTGGAACAGTTATTAACCGTTGTTTATCATTTTCAGCGGTTTTCGACATTCTTCCCCCTCCAGCGATGCCTTCCTGTCATCCGATTTTTTTTAAATTCGACAATATTACTCATTGCCATCATTATTAACTATTCGAAAAATAAAACGAGTGGGCTAACTAAAATTGGAACAGTTATTAACCGTTGTTTGTAATTTTCATCGTTTTTCGACATTCTTCCCCCTCCAGCGATGCCTTCCTGTCATCCGATTTTTTTAAAAATCGACAGTATTACTCATTGCCATCATTATTAACTATTCGAAAAATAAAACGAGTGGGCTAAATAAAATTCGAACAGTTATTAACCGTTGTTTATCATTTTCAGCGGTTATCGACATTCTTCCCCCTCCAGCGAAGCCATCCTTTCATCGGATTTTTTTTAAATTCCACAATATTACTCACTGCCATCATTATTAACTATTCGAAAAATAAAACGAGTGGGCTAACTAAAATTGGAACAGTTATTAACCGTTGTTTATCATTTTCAGCGGTTTTCGACATTCTTGCCCCTCCAGCGATGCCTTCCTGTCATCCGATATTTTTTAAATTCGACAATATTACTCATTGCCATCATTATTAACTATTCGAAAAATAAAACGAGTGGGCTAACTAAAATTGGAACAGTTATTAACCGTTGTTTATCATTTTCAGCGGTTTTCGACATTCTTCCCCCTCCAGCGATGCCTTCCTGTCATCCGATTTTTTTTAAATTCGACAATATTACTCATTGCCATCATTATTAACTATTCGAAAAATAAAACGAGTGGGCTAACTAAAATTGGAACAGTTATTAACCGTTGTTTATCATTTTCAGCGGTTTTCGACATTCTTCCCCCTCCAGCGATGCCTTCCTGTCATCCGATTTTTTTCAAATTCGATAGTATTACTCATTGCCATCATTATTAACTATTCGAAAAATAAAACGAGTGGGCTAACTAAAATTGGAACAGTTATTAACCGTTGTTTATCATTTTCAGCGGTTTTCGACATTCTTCCCCCTCCAGCGATGCCTTCCTGTGATCCGATTTTTTTAAATTCCAAAATATTACTCACTGCCATCATTATTATCTATTCGAAAAATAAAACGAGTGGGCCAACTAAAATTGGAACAGTTATTAACTGTTGTTTGTAATTTTCATCGTTTTTCGACATTCTTCTCCCTCCAGCGATGCCTTCCTGTCATCCGATTTTTTAAAATTCGACAATATTACTCATTGCCATCATTCTTAACTATTCGAAAAATAAAACGAGTGGGCCAACTAAAATTGGAACAGTTATTAACCGTTGTTTGTAATTTTCATCGTTCTTCGACATTCTTTCCCCTCCAGCGGTGCCTTCCTGTCATCCGATTTTTTTTCAAATTCGACAATATTACTCACTGCCATCATTATTAACTATTCGAAAAATAAAACGAGTGGGCCAACTAAAATTGGAACAGTTATTAACCGTTGTTTGTAATTTTCATCGTTCTTCGACATTCTTCCCCCTCCAGCGATGCCTTCCTGTCATCCGATTTTTTTAAATTCGACAATATTACTCATTGCCATCATTATTAACTATTCGAAAAATAAAACGAGTGGGCTAACTAAAATTGGAACAGTTATTAACCGTTGTTTATCATTTTCAGCGGTTTTCGACATTCTTCCCCCTCCAGCGATGCCTTCTTGTCATCCGATTTTTTTAAATTCCACAATATTACTCACTGCCATCATTATTAACTATTCGAAAAATAAAACGAGTGGGCTAACTAAAATTGGAACAGTTATTAACCGTTGTTTATCATATTCAGCGGTTTCCGACATTCTTCCCCCTCCAGCGATGCCTTCCTGTCATCCGATTTTTCTACAATTCGACAATATTACTCATTGCCATCATTCTTAACTATTCGAAAAATAAAACGAGTGGGCTAACTAAAATTGGAACAGTTATTAACCGTTGTTTATCATTCTCAGCGGTTTTCGACATTCTTCCCCCTCCAGCGATGCCTTCTTCTCATCCGATTTTTTTTAAATTCCACAATATTACTCACTGCCATCATTATCAATTATTCGAAAAATAAAACGGGTGGGCTAACTAAAATTGGAACAGTTATTAACCGTTGTTTATCATATTCAGCGGTTTCCGACATTCTTCCCCCTCCAGCGATGCCTTCCTGTCATCCGATTTTTTTAAAAATCGACAATATTACTCATTGCCATCATTATTAACTATTCGAAAAATAAAACGAGTGGGCTAACTAAAATTGGAACAGTTATTAACCGTTGTTTATCATATTCAGCGGTTTCCGACATTCTTCCCCCTCCAGCGATGCCTTCCTGTCATCCGATATTTTTTAAATTCGACAATATTACTCATTGCCATCATTATTAACTATTCGAAAAATAAAACGAGTGGGCTAACTAAAATTGGAACAGTTATTAACCGTTGTTTATCATATTCAGCGGTTTTCGACATTCTTCCCCCTCCAGCGATGCCTTCCTGTCATCCGATTTTTTTAAAAATCGACAATATTACTCACTGCCATCATTATTATCTATTCGAAAAATAAAACGAGTGGGCCAACTAAAATTGGAACAGTTATTAACTGTTGTTTGTCATTCTCAGCGGTTTTCGACATTCTTCCCCCACCAGCGATACCTTCCTGTCATCCGATTTTTTTTAAATTCCACAATATTACTCATTGCCATCATTCTTAACTATTCGAAAAATAAAATGCGTGGGCTAAATAAAATTCGAACAGTTATTAACCGTTGTTTATCATTTTCAGCGGTTATCGACATTCTTCCCCCCTCCAGCGATGCCTTCCTGTCATCCGATTTTTTTTAATTCGACACTATTACTCATTGCCATCATTATTAACTATTCGAAAAATAAAACGAGTGGGCTAACTAAAATTGGAACAGTTATTAACCGTTGTTTATCATTTTCAGCGGTTTTCGACATTCTTCCCCCTCCAGCGATGCCTTCCTGTTATCCGATATTTTTTAAATTCGACAATATTACTCATTGCCATCATTATTAACTATTCGAAAAATAAAACGAGTGGGCTAACTAAAATTGGAACAGTTATTAACCGTTGTTTTTAACATTTTCAGCGGTTTTCGACATTCTTCCCCCTCCAGCGATGCCTTTCTGTTATCCGATATTTTTTAAATTCGACAATATTACTCATTGCCATCATTATTAACTATTCGAAAAATAAAACGAGTGGGCTAACTAAAATTGGAACAGTTATTAACCGTTGTTTGTCATTTTCAGCGGTTTTCGACATTTTTCCCCCTCCAGCGATGCCTTCCTGTCATCCGATTTTTTTAAAAATCGACAATATTACTCATTGCCATCATTATTAACTATTCGAAAAATAAAACGAGTGGGCTAACTAAAATTGGAACAGTTATTAACCGTTGTTTATCATTTTCAGCGGTTTTCGACATTCTTCCCCCTCCAGCGATGCCTTCTTGTCATCCGACTTTTTTTAAATTCCACAATATTACTCACTGCCATCATTATCAACTATTCGAAAAAGAAAACGAGTGGGCCAACTAAAATTGGAACAGTTATTAACCGTTGTTTATCATATTCAGCGGTTTTCGACATTCTTCCCCCTCCAGCGATGCCTTCCTGTCATCCGATTTTTTTAAAAATCGACAATATTACTCATTGCCATCATTATTAACTATTCGAAAAATAAAACGAGTGGGCTAACTAAAATTGGAACAGTTATTAACCGTTGTTTATCATATTCAGCGGTTTCCGACATTCTTCCCCCTCCAGCGATGCCTTCCTGTCATCCGATTTTTCTACAATTCGACAATATTACTCATTGCCATCATTCTTAACTATTCGAAAAATAAAACGAGTGGGCTAACTAAAATTGGAACAGTTATTAACCGTTGTTTATCATTCTCAGCGGTTTTCGACATTCTTCCCCCTCCAGCGATGCCTTCTTCTCATCCGATTTTTTTTAAATTCCACAATATTACTCAGTGCCATCATTATTATCTATTCGAAAAATAAAACGAGTGGGCCAACTAAAATTGGAACAGTTATTAACTGCTGTTTGTAATTTTCATCGTTTTTCGACATTCTTCTCCCTCCAGCGATGCCTTCCTGTCATCCGATTTTTTAAAATTCGACAATATTACTCATTGCCATCATTCTTAACTATTCGAAAAATAAAACGAGTGGGCCAACTAAAATTGGAACAGTTATTAACCGTTGTTTGTAATTTTCATCGTTCTTCGACATTCTTCCCCCTCCAGCGGTGCCTTCCTGTAATCCGATTTTTTTTCAAATTCGACAATATTACTCACTGCCATCATTATTAACTATTCGAAAAATAAAACGAGTGGGCCAACTAAAATTGGAACAGTTATTAACCGTTGTTTGTAATTTTCATCGTTCTTCGACATTCTTCCCCCTCCAGCGATGCCTTCCTGTGATCCGATTTTTTTAAATTCCAAAATATTACTCACTGCCATCATTATTATCTATTCGAAAATTAAAACGAGTGGGCCAACTAAAATTGGAACAGTTATTAACTGTTGTTTGTAATTTTCATCGTTCTTCGACATTCTTCCCCCTCCAGCGATGCCTTCCTGTGATCCGATTTTTTTAAATTCCAAAATATTACTCACTGCCATCATTATTAACTATTCGAAAAATAAAACGAGTGGGCCAACTAAAATTGGAACAGTTATTAACTGTTGTTTGTAATTTTCATCGTTTTTCGACATTCTTCTCCCTCCAGCGATGCCTTCCTGTCATCCGATTTTTTAAAATTCGACAATATTACTCACTGCCATCATTATTATCTATTCGAAAATTAAAACGAGTGGGCCAACTAAAATTGGAACAGTTATTAACTGTTGTTTGTAATTTTCATCGTTTTTCGACATTCTTCCCCCTCCAGCGATGCCTTCCTGTCATCCGATTTTTTAAAATTCGACAATATTACTCATTGCCATCATTCTTAACTATTCGAAAAATAAAACGAGTGGGATAACTAAAATTGGAACAGTTATTAACCGTTGTTTGTAATTTTCATCGTTCTTCGACATTCTTTCCCCTCCAGCGGTGCCTTCCTGTCATCCGATTTTTTTTCAAATTCGACAATATTACTCACTGCCATCATTATTAACTTTTCGAAAAATAAAACGAGTGCGCTAACTAAAATTGGAACAGTTATTAACCGTTGTTTGTAATTTTCATCGATTTTCGACATTTTTCCCCCTCCAGCGATGCCTTGCTGTCATCCGATTTTTTTCAAAATCGACAGTATTACTGACTGCCATCATTCTTAACTATTCGAAAAATAAAACGAGTGGGCTAACTAATATTGGAACAGTTATTAACCGTTGTTTATCCCCCCCCCACCCCCCCCCCCCCCCACCCCCCCCCCCCCCCACCCCCCCCCCCCCCCACCCCCCCCCCCCCCCACCCCCCCCCCCCCCCACCCCCCCCCCCCCCCACCCCCCCCCCCCCCCACCCCCCCCCCCCCCCACCCCCCCCCCCCCCCACCCCCCCCCCCCCCCACCCCCCCCCCCCCCCACCCCCCCCCCCCCCCACCCCCCCCCCCCCCCACCCCCCCCCCCCCCCACCCCCCCCCCCCCCCACCCCCCCCCCCCCCCACCCCCCCCCCCCCCCACCCCCCCCCCCCCCCACCCCCCCCCCCCCCCACCCCCCCCCCCCCCCACCCCCCCCCCCCCCCACCCCCCCCCCCCCCCACCCCCCCCCCCCCCCACCCCCCCCCCCCCCCACCCCCCCCCCCCCCCACCCCCCCCCCCCCCCACCCCCCCCCCCCCCCACCCCCCCCCCCCCCCACCCCCCCCCCCCCCCACCCCCCCCCCCCCCCACCCCCCCCCCATGACGTAGATATTCAAAGCAAAAACGTCGTCGACTCCTTAACATCCTCGCCTATCCATCGACACCACACGTGCTGTTATGATCGCCGAAATCGTAACAGTTACTTCAAAAACATCATATAGCAAGGTCTTTGTAGTTAATAAAAATAAGACCCGGGAGAGGACATGGTCTAAGCGCTACGCATGAAAATTATTTTCAACGTATTCAAAAGAATGAACTCATTCGAATTCTGATTCGATTCACATGTTATCAAGGAAGTCAAACAGCTTTGTCTGCCTATAGTTGCAATCGTACAGTCTTCCTATAAGAGTCAATGCAACTATTTGCACTAATACGAGTAACGAATTTTATAAGAAATTGTGGTTTCCCATAACGGGATCCTATCTACTTCTCTGTATGGTTCTCACGTGAGAACCCACCGACTTTCCCAGATCGGATCCCGTTTTTTAAATCGGATGTGTTTTTTAGATTAAATTTATAATTTCATTTTTTGTCTGAACGATTCAAGAATAGCAGAGGAATTTTTATTTAATTTTTAAATAGGTTACGCGGAACCTAATATGTTGGAATGAGTTATTCAATGAAAAGTGGGAAAATTAAAAGTAGTTGTCGACATATGAAATCGCCAAAAGGTAGATGGCCAGGGTTCCAGTATGAAGAAAAAATCACACCTGTGGCTTTTTCAGTTTTAATCCAAAATGCACATTCGCACGATTATAACATAAAAGATTCCGCACACTGCGAACTCCCGAAACAAGTTCATATGATTTTCGATGGCGAATCGCGATCTAAAGGATATGGAAGCGTCGATACATTTTTATCGATGGAAGAACTGGTCGCGTGTTGATCGTTCGAACGTCTCGTAAAATCCGCTTTGAATTTCTGCGGAAATAGAACTCGCGATACCAGTAAAGATGGCACGAAAAGGAAATACTACGCAATGTTTATAAACTTTCGTTCGCCCGTAGCAACAGAAAAACGCGCAATGAACTAAATGCGAAAATCAACAGTAATGCAATTAGGGGTTTGTCCTCTTATACAATTTGTATGGTTTTCAATAGAGAGAGCAACGTTTAGAAAACTAGATCAAAAGAAATGAAGGCGGGAACTTTACAACTAACCTGTCATTAAAGATGCCTAGTAAACACCGTCAGGACGTCAAAAACGGAGGTACTTGGTCGGGATGGCTTTTTGAATCCTCAGATCCATCCACGTCCAACTCCTTGGTTGTTACCTCGCTGCTCCAAGTGTACTTTCTTTTCCAATGACGGCTTCTAGGACAGGAAAAACAGAAAGAATTTATTTTTTTTAATGAAAATAATATTGAATCGATTAATTATGAAACTAACTTGATTGATATTACCTGGTGAAATCATCTTCTCCGACAACTCCGGATTGATCCGGATTACGTTCACGCTAGTTCCGAAATACCTGGTTTTCCAATTCGGTCACATGTACTCTACACATGCAAAGGTTTTACATAGGTGTGTAATGGCTCAAGATATGCGATTTGTAGAGAGAGAAGGCATGCACATAAAAAGGTACAGACCGCTGTCACAGTTCTATGCCCTTATGAAGCGGACGATGAATGCACACATTCACATATATCGGGCGTTCTGTACTACATGTACTGTATTCGAAATCAACATATGGCAATCTCGAAAGAGCTCAGGTAACTCGTATCGTACCCAACTAAACGATTCGATATGTCGGATTTATACGATAAGAAGATTTTGGCTTGAGAGATCCTTTGTCGCCACTGGTACCGCTATCTTTAATTTTATATTTTGGGTATCGATATCATATTAAGCGACGATTGAAAACTTCCAGATTAAGAATCTGACCTTAGAAGCAAGATAAAGGAATTGTAGATAACTAAAGTAACAAATTGGTAGCAAATGGTTCGATAAGCGGCTGTTTTGAAACTTCCAATTTGCCCGGTGGAAGGCGTCAGTGGCAAAGGCGCGCCACAGAATTTGTGCTTACATTACTACCAGAGTTACAACTGTCCTACGTTAATAGTTACATCATTTATTCGAAAAACTCCCGACTTTCCAATGAAATATAAAAAATAACATGAAAAATAGTGATATGGGTCAAAACTAAAAATAAGAAATAAATATGTGATGTACTTCTTCAAAATCACTATATTTTTGTGATGCATATTTTAAATTTTTATAGCTTTTTTTCTGATTACAGAAGGTCGACTAGAAATAAGGCAAGTTTCTTGAAAAATTCACAATTTTATTGTATGATGGCAAAGATGAAAAGATTGGATGGGCCGAGAGTTGCACACGGGACCTTTCGATTTCCAGTCGAATACTCTTCCTACTAAACTAGGCTTCCTCTGGCCATTTCACATCATTAATTCCGCGAAATGTTTAAACAATCCAGTTATCAGGTCATCTTTACCACCATAAAGAAATGTTGTCTGTCAACATTTGCCTTATTTGGAGTATTTCTATTGCAGAGAATCTTTGTGCAACCTGCAACAAAAATTCTGCGCCATTATGGTGTCTAGAAAATAAACATATAGATATGTAATAAAATGAAATGATACCACCAAAATCAATCTTGAAATCTGATGTTATCGACGACTTTTATGTGTTTTGGCAATAATATAAAAGTTTTTTTTTAATGTTTTAAAAATATGTTAGGTAGTGCATTTTTTACGACTGGCTGAAACCCGTTTATCCAACTTTGTATATATCGTGCATATCTTGTAAAACCGACGGACACATCGGCATGATGTTACAATGCAGTACATGTATACAGGGTGTCCGCAAACCAAATGATCAAATTAACACAGTCGCTAGAGGAGGAAAAACTGGATCGAAAAGTCCTGAAGTCTTTTTCGATTAAATAAATAATAAGCCCATAAAACTTTGGTCGATTTTTGTAAAAATTGTTTTCTTTTAATAAAAATTAAACTGACGTATAGGATTCTTGCCAAATGATGAAAAATTAAAAATTTTTAATTGATTTTGGATTAAACAGATGTTAATTTACAGACTGTCATGAATCCGAAACGTTAAATTTAATCTCGCATTGTTTTATTTAATAATAATTCCTAACAATAATAATACTTTTAATAATAATAATTTCAATTAAACTGTTGGTAATTTAGATAATAACTTTTAACTTGCACTTTTTCGATCAGTTTTTAAAGTATTAAATTGTTCTTTCATTTTTCTCAGCTGGTAACTAAATTTGGAAAGAAGTTATTTAATGTAACACGCTTCTTTAAAATTCACGATTTGAGAAACATGTGTTATGCATTCTTTGAGCCAGTAAACGAAAATTCAGTTTGGTTTTATTCTCAATTGAGACTCATTACCGAAAATCGAAAAATAATTTTAGACGAAAAGTTTACTACATTTTAAGATTTGTCAATTGCTTCTCCAAACGGTCTTTGGTTTCCTTAATCTCCATTTTCTCTCTCAATTTATTAAATTTCCTATTATTTTTCTCATTTTCCATGTATTCTGATTGCCATTGCTACTAATTTTTAATAACAAACTTCTTGACAAATTAACACTTTCTCAAAAAATAACTACTGATTTTGGTGGTCAAGAGATACACATTTTGAGAGTCGCCCGGTAGTGAGCCGATGCGCTTTTGTTTCCTAGTTTCGAATCTGATATCGATCGCCTCCGGAACATTTGACGCTCTAGGCGCTCTCGCTATTAATGAATACGCGACTTGCACACAGTGGCGGCTCACGTACATGTATTTTTAACGCTCTGTACTGGGTTTATTATTTATTTAATTGAAAAATGCTTCAGGACTTTTCGATTCAGTTTTTGAGGGGTGGCGGTTCGTGTGTCGTAAGCATGACGGACGTGTTCACGCACAAATGAAGCGAACGGCTATCGGATGTTTGGATGGGAACAATATGGAACGGCTCTCGCGCGTTGTGAAAACGACGGACGTTGAAGCGCCGGTGCGGCAGATTGATGACATATGGGGCGACAGCGGAGAAAGGGGACTCGCACCTCATGAGTATGACGGAAATATTCGCATACAAACAGACGCTTTTACGAGCAAATCGTTAATTCTATTCAACGGCTTGACTCGCAATTGACGGACAGGTAATGGAAGGTGGTAGGAAATAATATAGATAATCGAAACGCAAGAGATAATAATTGGAATGGTAAAAATCAAGATGATTCTTTCACCTCTGATTTTTGATCCACGTGACCTTGAATTTACAAAAGGTCACTTATGTTTTCCACTGCGCGGCTTTATCGGGCTTTTCATGTCCATGTACTGGTAAACAGGTACCTCTTTTCTTGACCTGTTACCGAGTCACACTCAAACACTAAATCTCAAGTCTTTACGGTGGATACTTATAACTAAAAGTCAGTGGGAGATAGATCAGTGACTTATTTCGTTACATGAATTGATTGCTATTTTTCCATCGAGCAGAAGCACCAAGGTAAATTTAGTAGTTATTTTTTCACACGTTCGTCCTAAAGTTATTTTTAAAAGTGTATTTAAATGAGCCAACTATGCATAAACTTTTATAGAATTTGATATCGAATGGGAGGAAAGATTTGTTATCTTGAAGAGAGCAGTTCGTGGTGTCAGAAAAGTGTTTATGGTTCCTTTGATTTTGTAACGTTTCGTAAATAAGTGTTTTACTAAACAGTCTCGGAAAAATCGCGTTCCTCGAATATGGAATTAGAAAATGCCGTGAAAGAACGACATTATGAGATAACATATTCTTAAGTATATTTTTTTAGCTGTCCGCGAAATCAATCAGCTACAAATATATATATAAATACATAAAAAATAAAAATTTGGATTTCCTTAGAGTATATTACGTATAAGTTAGACATGATTATCTTATTAAAATGGTAATCAGGTTATAAAATATCATTCATTCAATGGTTATATTTTGCATATATAATGATTTTAAAAATATATGCAGCTTACCTTGACATGTCCAATTTGACGAATAAGTTTGAAACTAAAAAAGTAGGCGAATATTTCAGATACATGATTAATCACTGATGCTATTCCGAAGAGGGTTGGAGAACCTCCATAATCTTGAAGGTGCCAAAATAAGAACGTAAATATAAGACCAATACCGAATCCCATAAACCACGCAACAAACAAAAAAGAAGCGCACTTAACATCCTTGAATTGTTTCAGCACAGTTACCCATTCTGGAATTTCTCTTGTTGTGTGTGCAAATATTTTGGACTGAAAAGGTGTAAGAATCACATTATTTTCTTACGAATTTTTGTTTTTAAATCTTAGTTTCTGAATAACTTTTCAGAGGGAACACTGGAGAAATGTATACTACATTAATGAAACCCGGACGTACAGGTTGTTTGTCACCATGTTAATTAACGCATCACGGATATACTAAATACCACATGTTTATATAGATTTGATTCGTAGAAAATTATTATTTTCTGTGAACAATATGACCAATATGTGGTGCTAAACATGTATTTTTTGCTATAATGTTGGACCTTTTCCAAACACAGAAAGCCAAGTAATTTTCTAATTGGTAATAAGAACATTGTTATTTAAAAATTATCGTGTTGTTTATAGGATAGTCTAAGTAAATTAAAAATAACAGTAGGAAAATAGATTAAGTACCTCTTTACTAAATTTTATTTGTGGACAAGGACAAAGGACAAAGGACAGGTTATTTTCCCTCGCGTTAATGACATTTAATTGTCTATTTGCGGGTCGGCTATCGGGTGGAGAGGTACAGGACAGAGACAGACAGTACAATGACAGAACTAGGCAGATTACAACACAACACCCACCCAGAGCCAGTCCCCCGTACCCCAATATCGGTACCACCAGCAGCTTCGGCGATCTGTGCCTTAGCGAATATGAGGCGGAGCTTATCCCATCTTTGTCCGAGATAAGATCCACGACGCGACGTACCGACCGCGGATAAGACGCTGACGGTACCGATAACTGCGGACGGTGGTCGGCAGCGGTTCCAAATTCGTACCTTCGCCCAGCAAAGTTCCCCGGTTATTCCACACTGGACATAAGCAGAGAAAATTGCAGGACGGGGATTCGATCTCGGGCCCTTCACGACGTTCAGTTCGGGCGGACTAAGACTGACGCCTTAGCCCGCACGACCATCACGCCGTTTGAGAAAAGTACTTAGCGAAGAGCACATGACTATGATAAACGAAATAAAATTGAATGTTTGTCGAAAAGGAGACGTGGTTATCAGCGATTTTTTCGGGTGGTACAGCTCCTCGTAAATTTAATACTTTAGGGGAGGGTACACCCAAAAACTCGGCTATATGAAATAAAACATTAAAACAATTGAAAAAATTATTTCTTTAGTAAAGTTTGACATAGAATTCAGTGGCGCTAGAATAGAAAGTGTAAAAAATTTGTTTGGCCCATAAAAAATTAATTTTTTTCGAAAAAAATGGATTTGAAAATCCATCAATAATTATTTAGAAAACATATTTTTACGTTTATAATAATTTGTTTGAATTTTTAAATTAATTTAAAAAAATGTAGAAGCATTTTTTTCGCGGTAATATGTAGGTGTAGGAAAAATTATTTCTAGAGCATTTTGGTACTTTGTGATACTACAATAAAAAATGTAAACACTGTTTTTGACCATTTAAAAAATTGTTTTTTTCCATAACAATATTATTTTTCGAAAAAAATAAAATTTTTTTAAATCCGTCGGTAATTATTTAGAAAATGTGTTTTTATGTTCACTCTAATTTTTTTGAATTTTTAAATTAATTTAGAAAAATATAGAAACATTTTTTTCAAAAACGCAACTTTTTTTCGCCTTAAAATTTTCGGGACAAGCATAATTTTTCCACTTTTTATTTTTAGACCACTGCATTCCTCGCCAAAAATTACTACAGAAATAATTTTTTATAGTTGTATTTCATAGAGCTGAGTTTTTGGGTGTACCTTTCACTTAAGCTATGTGACTGTTACATTTTTCATAGTATTATATTGTAATACGCTGGTTACAGTGCCCGTTATTGTGACCGCCTAGTCTGTAGTTTTGAGACCGGTAAATTATTTATAATAATTATCCGAAACCCACCGTCGATAAATGTCGATTCGTTGAGTTTAGGAACGGTCTACACGGAAGCGCCGCGACACGCGAACCACGGTTTTCTAATCAGTATTGTCTGGAGCGCGAGTGCGAGCAAACCTTTTTCGGTAAGGTAATTCCACGCGATAGTTAATTTTGAATTCTCTGAGAGATTCTGCTAGATCCAACGGCGCCCTGTACGAGCGGGTGAGAGTGAGAGACAGAGAGAGAGAGAGAGAGAGAGAGAGAGAGAGAGAGAGAGAGAGAGAGAGTGAGTGAGGAAAGACGTCACTCTGCAAGCCACCAATCAAATTTTGTATATGGTTCCTGGGCTGAATCATAGTAAGAAATAACAATTAATTCTACATTTTTTAATCTTAATTCTCTTTATTTTTCCCCAGATCGCATGCGTCCTAATCCCCAGCGCCGTCGATAAGGCTATAGGTATAGTGCGTGTCACCTAAACGCGTCTAATTTCGTAATCTTCACATTTCAGGCGCATTAGGAGGCGAGAAATAGCCCCCCTCTGGGTACGAGTGCGGGTCGTGAAAAGACCCCGAGTCAGTCGGGCTCGGGTATTAAATTGTTCGGACGGGCAAACGACATCGTCGGGCCTCTACACGGTAAAAAGAAACCAGTATAAAATACCGTGAAGCGCCCCCGGCAGAAAGAACTAGGTGCGCTTTCACCGACTTTCGGCTTGCAACTATTCGATTGGTGCATGTTCATCACACGACGAATCTATGCGTTCCTCACCTCCTGAATAGTTCATGGCCACCACAGCTTTTGCACGTGTAGCTATATGCCAAAAAACAGTATACGGTAAGAGAGGAAACCTTCGCGAACCATCTATGCTTAGTGACACTGATGATACGAATTTTTGCTATTGACGATATATGTATACTACACGGAAAAAAATAGTACGTCGCTCCAGCCAGATTGCCCAGCTAAAACAGCTTCCCATTGCCCAGCAGGTCGATGTAAGTCGCGATTGAAGACGTAAAATGACAATTAAAATTCGAAATCCTTGAAATTTTTTTTTTTATGAATAGGTATGCTTTTCTTATGTCTTTAAGAATATTTCTACATAATTTCTAGACGATGTGGTTATTTATATTATTTTTATATGATTTTTTAAAGTCGTTAATAGTGAAAAAAACACTACTTTTTTCATTTTAAGGCTTCCGTATTGATTACCGTGTTAGATACGACAAAAATGCACTCAACCTTTTTTGTAGAGCACAAAATTTCCTACAAAAAAGTCAGTGAGAGCTAATGTTAATATGTACGGCATGAAAAACATCGGAAGTTATTGAAAAAATCATTGAAATTTTAGAACAGAGATAGTTATCTGATTCGTGACGTATCTATTAACATTAGACTATGGCTCTCACTGACTTTTTTGTAGGAAATTTTGTGCTCTACAAAAAAGGTTCAGTACATTTTTGTCGTATCTAACACGGTAATCAATACGGAAGCCTTAAAATGAAAAAAGTAGTGATTTTTTCACTATTAACGACTTTAAAAAAATCATATAAAAATAATATAAATAACTACATCGTCTAGAAATTATGTAGAAATATTCTTAAAGACATAAGAAAAGTATACCTATTTATAGAAAAAAAAATTTTAAGGATTTCGAATTTTAATTGTCATTTTACGTCTTCACTCGCGACTTACATCGCGACCTGCTGGCCAGTGGGAAGCTGTTTTAGCTGGGCAATCTGGCTGGAGCGACGTACTATTTTTTTCCGTGTAATTTTGAAAAAAAAAAACGAAATGAATTCGGAAATACTGAAATATGCGATAGAAAACAGTAGTTTACACCATGCCAGTGTACAGGAAGTTTTAAAAATAATAGCTGGTAAGTATTTTTAGTACATTAACACAGCTGTAAAAAGACGTCAACATTTCTGTGGATCGTCGAAATAATGGGGTTTTTATATAATTTTTCAATTTCAAATTTTGACATATTTTGTTTTAATTACAATTATTACTTAAAGATACGTACCATGCGAGTCTTTCGCTACAAAACAGGTGTTTAATTAACCTCAATCAACCAATAGCGTCTTATGCACAGAATTAATTCGTATAAAAATAAAAAGAATACTACAGATTAATAAATAATACATAGAATCCACAGGATAAAATCGTCCAGCAAACTTTAATCACAGCTGAAATATACTGGTATATATGTATGGTCTTTCCTGATAAGAAATTTTATTTAATTTTCGCATTATGTGAGGGATAATGCGAATTAACTTTTTTATTATTATTAACTATTTATATACTTAAGTAGTATATAAAATTTTTTGTTTCTTGTATTCCGATTAGAGCAAGATAACCAATCAATGTCACCAGCGACACCAGCTGAATTAAATGATGAAACACCAATGAGCATTTTAGAGCAGGCTCTGGAGAATCCAGTTATTATTAAAAATAGTTCTAGATTACCACCCCGTCTTCCGATGAAGTTTCTTTTGAAAATGGTAATGATGACAGTACTACTGATACTGAAACGACTACCGAGGAATTCACACTCAACAATTATCACTCCGCATAAACGCAAAGTAAGCAAATGTTTTATTTATAATGTAATCCCTGCGAAAAATTTTAGGTAGGATTCTCATGAGAATCACATGAGAATTTGAAACAAGTATCTTGTAAATTTCATATAATTGTCGTATAGTACTCGCACGATGTTACGGAAACACTATTCGACATTATTTGCGATTTGTATGAAAATTGACCTAATTGTGATGAGATTTTTATCTACTTTCCATAAAATTTCAACTCAAAACATTCATGATTGTATGCTCATAAAATTACCTATTAAATTATTTTTTTTCATGTAATAAAACTTTACATATTCCGTACGATACTTGTATGACTAATAGATGTATATAATGTATATTTACGACAACTATGAAGCACTTGTTTCAATTTCTCATGAGATTTTCATGAGAATTCTACTTAAAATTTTTCGCAGGGATGTCTTTAAAATTCACGATTTATTAACCCAGAAAAGTATTTTGAGCATATCCAATTTAATCTTCCACTTTTCAATACAAAGAAATACAAGACTTTATAAATTTTTATCTAACGAGGATAATATAGTAGGTAACATGATGCTCTTGCAATATGCAAAAAGAAAGAAATAACAATAATTCAAAAAATACTGAGCAAGCAATTAATGAACGTGGCAATGGCACAAACAAATAAATGGTGTACTTTATTTAGGTATGTTTCAATAATAACAACAATACATGAAAAAAATGACATTTTCGTTTCATGTAGAATATTCAAGATTTTTTCTTTTCGCAGCCTTAGTAGTAAGCAATTAGTGGAAATTGCAGAAGAAATAAAACAGATATTTCCAAAGGAATCAGCTCATATCTATTATAGAGAACCCTATCTTTTAAATTATGTTATTGATAAAAATAAGACACCTGTTGTAAATGCTTCAGGATATTTATATAACGAATACCTCAAATTCAGAGAAACAGCAAGGCAAATAGAGATGATAACACCGAAGGCACAAACTGCAGTACAAGCAGGTATATATTCAACATTACATTTTTAAAACATATTTTAATAAATCAGGTTGATATATAAGTATTACTCTTAATATATATATTTAATATAGACATAGCAGACGAATATAGGTGATTTGAAAAATCGTTTATGAAAATTTCATAAAAATAGTTTTTTATTTGAATAAAGTTGCAAAATCAATAACAAAATTGTCCACATATCGACAGTTTTTTACTGATATCGACTACATTTTCTTTTGCGTATGATTAAATACCAAAAAACTTTTCGATCTACGGTGTCATTACTTCAACTTGTTAGGAAATGCTTTTCGGTGTTTCGAGGAATCGCTGTGGAATATTTCATGAAAATAAATTTTCCTTTGTATTTAAGTATTAAATCTGTCGTGAAAGTTTTATTGCAAAAGTAATTGTGATTTCATGATGAATATCGACTAAGCAAATCTAATAATTCTTTGCACAGTTACATTTGTTTTCATATAAGTAGAGGTCAATCGAATTGTTTAGTCAATGCTCATTATTAGACCACAATTACCTTTACGATAAAATTTTCATGACAGATTTGATACTTACATACAAAGGGAAATTTATTTTGGGTGTTATTTGCGATAACCGTTATTTGATAACCCGGAATTTTTGTTTCTTGATAATTATTCAACTTCCTGACTCTTCAAGCCTCTTATTAGTTATTCTTTATCGGCGTCCACATGGACATTACCTTTTTTCTGATTTTTTCACCAAGTTCTCTCAATATCACACTGTATACAAAAATATCATCATTACTGGTGATCTAAATGCTAACCTACTAGTGGATACTTTTGATTCAAATTATGTCAAGAATTTTATTTCTGATTTATCTCTATATTCCGTTCCCTTTGGCCCCACTCATCACACTCAACACTCGGATACATATCTAAATGTTATGATTATCGATTCTTCAGAGAAAATATGTTATTTTGAGAAATTCCCAACACCTTTTGCGGCAGGTCATGATCGCATCACTTTGGAATATGCTATCTCACAACGTTTTCAGCCATCGTCGTTTACATATCGTGATTTTCGTAATTGCAATCAACTTTCATTGGCTTAAGGTCTTAATAATATACTTCTGTCTGCTGTTACTCCGAATATTGAGTCTTTACGTATTAGGTGTTTTTCGCAATGTCATGCGAGTGAATTAAACAATCTAGTATCCTCATTTTATAATAGCGTTAATAATGTATTAAATAAGCATGCGCCTCTTACAACCTGCTCTCCAGGTAAACCGTTAGCGCCTTGGATTACTTCTGAAATAAAATGTAAAATACGATTGCGAAATTTATTGTATAAGCGAGCGAAACGTCAAAATTGTCAAACTACGTTACTAGAATATAGAGCAGTACGTCGAGAACTAAATTCTCATATTAACAACATGTGTTCCTTATTCACAAATCAAGCAAACATTTGGGCTCTGTTATTTACAATGGGTCTCTCATGTAATACTCCGCACTCTGCTCTTCAGCACTTTTCACCTGCAGAGCTAAATTCTTATTACTCTGCGGTATCATCGTCTCATTTACCCTGCACTAGATCTGAACTTGAGTTTATCTTACGAAAACCGGTGCCGCATGAGTCTGAATCATTTGCCATTCCCTTCATTCAAGAAGCTGAAATATTAGAGAGACTTAATATGCTACAATAAAAGTCTCGTGGACGTAGCCCCAGGGTACTAGCATTGGACCTATAATCTTTATAATAGCTATTAACACCCTTCTTAGGAGATTAAATTATGTTCGAGACACTACCATCATCTTTGCAGATTATGTTCAGTTTTACCTCCACACTCCTATTAATAGTATAGATGAATCGATCGGGAAACTAAACGCAGATATTGATTCACTTGTTATTTGGTCGCGAGAATTCGGACTTACATTAAATTATAACCCGGTTTTTAGGAGGGGTTAATAAATAAATGAGTTACACGTTTATAATAACAGAAATATATATATATTAAAAAAGATAGTAAATTACAATTAGAGACGCAATAAAAAAATGATGTTCGCAAACGAAAGTATATACAGGGTGATCCAAAAGTCCCGGAACAGCAAAATATCTCAGCGGGAGTGCATTTTCGGGGAAAATGTTTTAGACAAAAGTTTAAGGATTTTTCCCTGGCTATTTAATGGCGATATTGAATTTGACCTTGAACATGACCTTGAAGGTTATTTCAAGGTCAAGTTAATTTTTTTAAATGGGAACCCCTATTTTTTTTTCGTGGATTCTGAAAGAGCGGGAAATTCTACGTCCGAGTATGATATGATCGATTTTTCCGGCAAGGTCATTTCAAGGCCAAACTTAAAACTCTCGGAACAGCGAATTAACTCAGCAAGAGGTCATTTTCGGGTAAAATGTTTCAGACAAAAGTTTCAGGATTTTTTCCGGGATATTTAATACTAGCATAAAATTTGACCTTGAAAATTACCTTGAAGATTATTCTCAGGTCAAGATTATTTTTTTTTTTAATTGGAACCCCGTTTCATTTTCTTAACGAAGTTATGAGGATCTTCCGGTATTGAGAGTGGTTAAATTCATTTTGTTCAGTCGATGCTATTACTGGACGATCTGCTCTAGGGAGATCCTTTACAGTGCCGTAAACTTCGAAACAATTTATTGTTCTGCCAAAAGTCGATTTAGGAATCAGTTCCTGTCCCTCGCTTGTCCTCTAATTTTGTAAATAGAATAATAAACTGTTTTAAAAAAGTGTATACATACATCTTACGCAACACTTGTGCAAAGTGAACTTGGGCGCGCGAACAGCGACAGAGAGCACGAGTCACCAGCGAAGTAAATAAACAACATACATTCACATTGAATTTATACACATACGTGTGCAGTCTTATAAGGTTACATTTTGGTCTTAACTTTATCGTTTTGTGAGATACATGGATTTCCTATCTAAACGCCTTTCCTATCTAAACGTATTAAGCATCATTTCAGTAACAAAATACATACGTATATTTCGTACAAAGAGCAATGGCTGCGCTAAGTGAACGAGAAAGAATAACCATTCTCATGATGAGAGGTTGGGGTGATAACCAGCGATCTTTAGAGAATGTGCGAACCTTATTTAACGCATCATTTAGAGAGGGACGAGAACCGATTTCTAAATCTACTGTTAGCAGAACAATAAATCGTTTTGAAGTTCACGGTACTGTGAAGGATCTCCCAAGAGCAGGTCGTCCAGTGACAGCATCAACTGAAGAAAATGAGTTGAATGTCGCGCTGTCAATAACGGAAGATCCTCATACTTCCATCAGGAAAGTTAAACAGCAGCACGACTTATGTTACGGTACAGTACAACGGATCTTAACTAAAAACTTAAAATTTCACCCATACAAAGTTAGACTCGTACAACAATTGAATGAAGACGATCCTGATAGACGCCTACAGTTTGCGGAATTAATGATGAATCGAATAGATGCTGATGCCGGTTTCTTGAATCGCATCGTATTTTCTGATGAAGCTACATTCTTCTTAAATGGGGCAATCAATAGACATAACATGTCTTATTGGAGTGAAACCAATCCTAATTGGATGGTCGATAGTCGTTCTACTCAATATCCTGAAAAAGTAAACGTATGGGCAGGTATTATAAACAATGCGGTAGTTGGGCCCTTCTTCATCGAGGGTACCCTTACTGGTCAAAAATACCACGATATGTTGAGGGACGACATCATCCCTGCTATTCAGGTTATTGTAGGCGAGGATTTCGATCAGACTTGGTTTCAGCAAGATGGTGCAGCACCCCATTATGCAACAGATGTTCGCAATTATTTGAGTGATGTATTCGCAGAACGGTGGATAGGTCGAAGGGGTGTAATAGAATGGCCACCAAGATCTCCGGATCTTACGCCCCTTGACTATTTTCTATGGGGTTATCTCAAAGATAGAGTGTATCGAACGAAACCGGTGAATATTGAGGAAGTAAAACAACGAATACGGGATGAGATCGCGGCTATAGAACCAGATATGATTAAAAAAGTCGTATCGACTTTTTATAATCGCTTGGGATATTGCCAAGAAGTTCATGGCAATCACTTTGAGCATAAGCTTTAGTAAGATACATAATTTCATCAAAATCTTAGTATACCCATCTTGCCTTAACTGTCTGGGGACACCCACACACACACACACACGCACACGCACACGCACACGCACACGCACACGCACACGCGCACGCACACGCACACGCACACGCACAGGTGACGGCGAGGGGAACCACCTGAACGAAGCACCCCGAAGAGGTGTAAACCCGACCGTGCTACCTCCACGCGGTACATCTTGGGTAATGCTAAAGCCGGCGGTAGCATTGGAAACAATGTAAAAATTTTACCCATACATACGGTATTTATAAACGTATCGGATGTAAAAAAAAATGTATATTTTTATCCGGGAACAATGATAATGCATTGCACTCTGGAAACTCTGGAAACATTACGAAAATAAAACGGGGTTCCAATTAAAAAAAAAATAGTCTTGAGCTTAGAATAAGCCTCAAGGTAATTTTCAAGGTTAAATTCAATGGTGCCTCTTGCTGAGTTAATTCGCTGTTCCGGGAGTTTTAAGTTTGGCCTTGAAATGACATTGCCGAAAAAAACGGCCATAGCATATTTGGACGTAAAATTTTGTGCTCTCTCCGAATCCGTGAAAAAAAATAGCAGTTTCCATTAAAAAAAACAAACTTGACCTTGAAATAACCTTCAAGGTCATGTTCAAGGTCAAATTCTGTGCTACCATTAAATATCCGAGGAAAAATCCTTAAACTTTTGTCTGAAACAATTTCCAAAGAAATGCACACCCTCTGAGATATTTCGCCGTTACGGGAGTTTTAAGTTTCACCTTGAAATTACCTTGCCGGAAAAATCGATCATATCATACTCGGACGTAGAATTTCCCGCTCTTTCAGAATCCACGAAAAAAAATAGGGGTTCCCATTTAAAAAAATTAACTTGACCTTGAAATAACCTTCAAGGTCATGTTCAAGGTCAAATTCAATATCGCCATTAAATAGCCAGGGAAAAATCCTGAAACTTTTGTCTGAAACATTTTCCTCGAAAATGCACTCCCGCTGAGATATTTTGCTGTTCCGGGACTTTTGGATCACCCTGTATAAATCAGACACTAATAAAAGAGTTCTTATATTACTAATGAAAGGGATGGGTTCGAAATTCGTCGCGAAGGTGAAACTACTTTATATTATGACCGAAAAGAATAAAAGAAAAAGATCAAATAAGAATAATCAAAATGGGGCAAATCTACAGCGAGAAATGGGAAACATTGGGAGGGTATCCGCAATGAGTTCTTAAGTAGTTACTTACAGTAGTTCGCTATGAAAAATTTTTCCAGATCTGAAATGTTCTACAGCGGAGTGCACTCACAATTATTAACTTTTACTAATCAAAATTGGTTTCACTTCTTTCGCAAAAAGAAGCGATTCGCAAAAGAAAAGATTCGCAACGCAAAAGAACAGAAGAAACGCAAGTCAAAAATACTCGGATAGCTATCCTTGTAAAACGCCAAAATCTAAGTGAAAATTCCGTTGAGACCTCGTACCTTGACCCCCAAAATTTCCCACTCTATTATCGCGAACATAGCCGAAATCTTCTCCTCGAACATCGGCAAATCAAAGGGGAAAAGACGGCATGAAAATACCGCGAGTGTAACGAACATATGATAGGGGTACTCATTGCAGATGGAGATGCAATTGGGTGCTGATATAGCCATAAGGGAGAATGCGGAAGTCGTATGATAGCCCCTGTGTAGCGACGACCGTCGGTGACACGTGGATAGACTCCCCGCCTCGTGCCTACGCGCACACCAATGCACTCCTAATATGCAGCGCCGTACCACGCTGTGAGCTCCCACTCTTGCCAGCGCTGCACTGACTGGGATGCATGTGTGCGTCCGTGACGTCACTAGAGAGTGCGAGGGGCACCGACATATCAGCAATAGAGACCGAGTAATTATAAGCAATTATATCTTCTAATATAAGGATCGAAGTTGAAACGGGACAAGGCTATATGTAAGAAAAGGACAGACGAAAAACTTTAATTGCCGATATTCGGGACGGGACTCTATTTAATATTACTGAAATACAGGAAGTTAAATGCACTATTTTTATGGATTTCAGGCTACGGGCTAGATAGACGATAATTCGTCATAAAACATCAAGAAAACTCAAGTCATCATCTTGGGATCGAATTATAATTGTGCTCTTGTTAAAACGTTAGTTGTTCCACCGATATGTGCTGATGGGAAACCTATTACGCTTGTCGATACCGTTAAGGATTTAGATGTCTATATATCGTCTGACTTGTCTTGGAATCATCATATCTCTTCCATCTCATCTAAAGTTCATTTACCCTTTATCGTCTTCGTTATCGTGGCTCTTCATTGCCCGCAAATGTAAAATTAATGTTAGTAAACTCTCTTATCATTCCAGATATAGATTATGCATGTCTGGTATTTTCTGATTCTTCGGCCTATCTTAATATCAAGTTACAACGCCTACTAAATAGTTCCCTTCGTTTCATATTTAGTTTACGACGTGATTGCAGTTTAACTCCATGCCTAGCAAGAACAAAATGGTTATCAAACCAAGCTCGTCGCAAATATTTTCTTGGAGTCCATTCTGTCTACCATTTTGTCGAACTGATTACTACTCTAATTTCTTTTGCGCATAACAGCGCTTCGCTTCTGGAACAGTTTGCCAGACACACTAAGAAACTTGAGAACTATTTCATCTTTTAAGATAGGGTTGCATAAATTCTTGAATTAACAATCTTCGTATTTATGTATAATATACAAAAATATATATATATATATATATATATATATATTATATATATTTTTTTTTCTTTGTTTCCCTCAACTTATCTATACTGCGTTTATAGCGGGACATAAAGATGTGCCAAACAACAGAATAGTTTCCATACTCTGGAAATTACATTTCCGAGACCGCACTATAGAATGGATACATAAGGATTGGTGAATTTAAAATACAATTTAAAATTTATAATTTATTTAGCAGCATTAAAATAAAAATATAAAAATGTAACCATTATTAATAATTAATTGCAGATCCTCCGACATCTATAACATTTTGAATATCTACGCTCTAAATTTATCAATACCTCATATCTTCGACGCTCATCTAGAACTTCAGCTTCTCCATACTATCTACCATTTTGTCGAATTGATTACTACTCTAATTTCTTTTGCGCATAACAGCGCTTCGCTTCTGGAACAGTTTGCCAGACACACTAAGAAACTCGAGAACTATTTCATCTTTTAAGATAGGGTTGCATAGATTCTTGAATTAACAATCTCCGTATTTATGTATAATATACAAAAAAAAAAATATATATATATATATATTATATATATTTTTTTTTCTTTGTTTTCCTCAACTTATCTATACTGCGTTTATAGCGGGACATAAAGATGTGCCAAACAGCAGAATTGTTTCCATACTCTGGAAATTACATTTCCGAGACCGCACTATAGAATGGATACATAAGGATTGGTGAATTTAAAATACAATTTAAAATTTATAATTTATTTAGCAGTATTAAAATAAAAATATAAAAATGTAACCATTATTAATAATTAATTGCAGATCCTCCGACATCTATAACATTTTGAAGCCTGCGAGGCATTGACCTGACAATAATGTTACAGTACGCTAGTGTAATATTATTCCAGGCTTCTCGGACTCGTTCAATCAATCCATCTTGATTCTGGTCATGCTGCAGCACCCACCCTCGAACCATCTCAGCCCATACATTCTCAATGGGGTTGAGATCGGGAGATTTCGCATGTTTTATGACGCAGGCTTCAAAATGTTATAGATGTCGGAGGATCTGCAATTAATTATTAATAATGGTTACATTTTAATATTTTTATTTTAATGCTGCTAAATAAATTATAAATTTTAAATTGTATTTTAAATTCACCAATCCTTATGTATCCGTTCTATAGTGCGGTCTCGGAAATGTAATTTCCAGAGTATGGAAACAATTCTGCTGTTTGGCACATCTTAGTACTCTTCATGTCCCTGCTTTAGCGACAGAAAACCTGCAAAAAAAAGATAATTTTTTACAAAGGATGAAGTCTTCGAATATTTTAATCGTAACAAAAATATACTTATCTGAATGTCCTCTGAATTTAGACTCAAAATTTTGTCTCAAAATCCTTTTCCTATTTGTTGATTTATCCACTTTATATTTGTATAATTATTGTTTATATGTCACCTTTTCCTATTTCGGAGCAAGTCATCAACACATACAACCTGGACTGACATTTATCCCCTATACATATTCTAGTTACAATCGTTACAATTGAAACCGCCAAGATCAATCACGAACCACAGGCTTTTCATAGATGCGCTTCGCTCCTTTCTTTTCAGTACTCAACTGGGTCAAACCGGAAGGGACAGAATTAAACGAGGCGGATGTACCTTCGCCCAGCAAAGTTCTCCGGTTATTCCACACTGGACATAAGCAGAGAAAATTGCACATACGGGGATTCGAACTCGGGACCTTCGCGACGTTCAGTTCGGGCGGACTAAGACTGACGCCTGAGCCCGCACGACCATCACGCACGACAAAATATAAGAGGAAATTAAAGTAAAATAGAAAATAAAATGAAAAAGTTTTTTATATTCCTTTTTATTTTATTTTACTTTATATTTTACTTTACATAAAAAGTAAAATAATAACTGACCTTGCATGACTGGTTAGTTTCACCATTTATTTTAAAATGTAAGACAAATTTTAAACAAATTTTATCTTGAAATTAAAACATTTTGTTTCTTGAATTTTATCGTTTTTATATGAAGAGAATAAAACATTTTATTCACATTATTTGACTTTGTTTTCAATTTACTTACCTGTAATGCGGATGTAATTAAATATGCAGCAAAAATTCACTTTGAAAAAAACTACGTTATACCGGGGGGGGGGGGGGGAGTCGTCAAAAAGTGCCAAAAATATGTCTACGTAGTTTATGAACGCTCCCTAAGTTATACATGTAAGTTTGTGAATTTTTAATAATCACTAAAGTAATATTACATTAGTTACGACAATTGAAATTCAGGAATTTTTGTAACATGTTTATATTCTGTAGAAAATTATATTTTTAGCTGAAAATGTATCAATTTTGTAAATAGTAAACAATTTTCTGGAACGTTGGGCAGCAATCAATTAACTTTCTTATTATACCTCGCTACATACAAATATTTTATAAATACATAGTTCGATGTGGAAAACAAGTTCGATTATAATTGTAACTTCTCCTTGCGCATTACTTCTGAATGTTTTTTATGTAACATATAATAATAATAAAAATAATAAAAATAATAATACAAATAATAATTGTAAGGGGCCTGAAGGGAATGATTACACAATTATTAATGGAAGAAGAACAACGAGAATTAGACAGAGCAAATAGCCTACTTCTGGATGCTCTTCCAGATGACTGCGACCTGTGGCAAGTCAATTGTACCGTTTATGAGGCTGCAAGTGATCTGGTGACTCCGCGAAATCTGACACAGATATCGGGGAGTCGGCAGATTACAAAACGCAGGTCTCAATTAAACGGTAAAATTCGACTGACACGGAAACTCGCTTCCCGAGTTCAGTGTGTGATCGACTATTTAACATCTGGCCGTTCATTTACGGCTAAAGTCAAGAAGTTCGCACAACAACTGCGGACGTACTATCACACATTGAACAAGCTGAAGTTCCTCAACATCAAACAAAGTTTAGTGGATAAAATTCGGGTTTTGGCCGATGCCAAAAAGAGGCTGCAAAGACGGGAAGAAGGAATTCGACAAAACTCAATATTTTGGACGAATCCTTCCAACCTCTTCAAACATCGTATCGCAGCCTCAAGCGAGTTTCCGTCGATGGCCGCAGTTGAGGAATTCTGGGAGAGCATCTACGAGAAAACATCTAGGCTTAATGCAGACACTCCAGGAATTGAAATCGACGATGTCACACAACAAAGTGAAGATTGCCCACCCGTCAGTGCATTAGAGGTGAAAAATGCCATCACAGGAGCGAGGAATTTCTCCTCGCCGGGCTGCGATGGAATTAACAACTATTGGTGGAAGAAGTTCACTTCTGTCCATCAACACCTAGCCCGGATATTCACCTCTTATATAAATGGAGACCAACCCATTCCGCACTGGCTGGTGGAGGGCCGAACGACACTAATCCCAAAATCGGGAGACTCTTCCGATCCGAGAAACCATAGACCGATCACGTGTCTCAATACGTTATACAAATTGTTCACTAACATCTTGAACGAACGTATTGAGAAATCCGTGAAACCGGTGTGGCAACGAATAGTAGAACAACGAGGCTGCAAAATGGGTGTATCCGGTTGCAAGGACAACTTGCTTATCGACAGGTGTGTTTGTCAGGACGCAGTCCAGTACAAGCGTAACCTGTCGATAGCCTGGCTGGATTACATGAAGGCGTATGACTCAATATCGCACGAGCTTTTAAGCTTGTTGCTCAAACACCTCCATGTCCACCCAAACATAGAGAGAATTCTAGAAGACCTGATGCCTCTTTGGAAAACACGGTTTGTCATGACATCGGGCAAGCGTCGAACCATGTCTAGACTGGTTCAATTCCAAAGAGGTGTCTATCAGGGCGATTCTCTGAATCCTTGCTCTTGTGCATCTCACTATTGCCTCTATCCGTTGCTCTCCGGAAATCTCAAGGGTACATGTGTGGACCGCCTGGAGAACGTGTACATAAGATCACATATCTTTTCTATATGGATGATCTTAAATTATACGCATCAAGCGAGGATCAATTACATCGATCTCTGAACATGGCCCTCACATACTCGAAAGATATCGGCATGGAATTCGGATTGGACAAGTGTGCAGTCGTTCATTTGCACAGAGGAAGGTCAGGCTCCAATAACAACGATACGGAGCTCGTCAACGGAAATGTCATCCGCCACCTTAGCGGCGAAGAAGCCTACACATACCTGGGCGTACCTCAAAGGCATGTCCAGGATGTGCAGGCTGCTAAAACCACCATCATAAAAAAATACCGGCGCATTCTCCGTCAGATCTGGTCATCAGAATTGACCGGGAGAAATAAGGTGGCAGCCACGAATATGTTGGCCGTATCACCAGTGCTCTATTTATTTGGAGCACTGAAGTGGAACGTTGACGAGCTAAGGGATTTGACCGAAGCACACGGAAGATGATTTGTATGCAACGCAGTTTGCATCCAAGATCTTCCGTGGAACGACTGTATTTGCCCCAAAATATGGGAGGTCGTGGCCTTTTAAGCCTGCAGTGTATGCATGACCGATTGGTCCTCGAGACAGCTTGCGACGTGATTAATCGAACGGAGGATCCCCTGATGATGCTAGTTCATCAGCATGAAATTCAGGGGAAGGGGGCGTTTTTGAACAACGTGGCGGAACGAGCGGCGCGAAACCTCGGTCTGGTTTTCAACGTGGGACGTAGTGGTGCACAGGAAGCTGAATCAGTCATCAATCTGTGCCCAGTGCATCTCAGGGCTAACATACGGAAGGAACAACTCTATATGTTGGAGGGAAGGCATATCGACAAGCCATTGCATGGACAATTCTTTCGAAATGTCCAACAACTTGCTTGTCAGCAGAGATGACCTTCTCGTTCATAAGATCAGCCGGCATGAAATCCGAGACCGAGGGTTTTATCTTCGCATGCCAGGATGGGGTCATTAATACCTTAGCGTATCGCCAGAAGATCTTACACCAGGCGGTACAGAGTACGCTTTGTAGATTGTGTAGATGTCATGCTGAGACACTAATGCATCTTTTGGCAGCATGTCCAATATATGCAGTTTCAGCATACATCGAACGTCACAATGCGGCTCTTCGAGTGCTGTATTACCATCTTCGCAACACTTATGGTATTGATGCAACCCCAGTTTTGCCGTACGTCCCCACTGATATTGAATCCGTAGTCGGGAATGAGTCTTGCCGAATATACTGGAATTACTCATTTCCGACGAGCAGGCAAATATCAGCCAATAAGCCTGACATCGTTCTTGTTGACTTCGATCACAAATCCATCTTCGTGATCGAGTTCTCTGCACCAGCAGAGACAAATATAGTCAGCAAAGAGGACGAAAAACGGATGAAATATCAGGAACTCCTGTTCGAGATTCGCAAACTGTATCGAGGATTCAAAATCAAGCTCGTCGTGCTGATAATTGGAGTGCTGGGAGGAACGAGATCAACTTTCCTCCAAAACATCAAAAGCATTCCGGCCTGCCAAAAAGATGCAAATTCCATCGCAAGCCGAATGCAGAAAGCACTGCTGCTGGGATCTCTCTGTCTACTGAAGTCACACGCGATCCTGTAAGCACTTACCCGATGGTAGAGGGAGTGGTTACAGTTACAAAAGAAATGACCCGGTACAGTCTGCAGCGGAGGAGATGGATATCGGAGCCACTTTTCTGCTGCAGACTGCACATATGGATTCTGGAAGGCCAAGGGAGGTTAGGGGTTTAGTCGGTAAACTTTGCCGTTAACACCAAAGTTGAGGGAGTCCGATACACGGGGGGGTTACACAACATCTTCAACCCCCCATGGTGCCTAATGCATTTCGCGCTCCGTAAAAAAAAAAATAATAATAATAATAATAATAATAATAATAATAACAATTATGTTTATTACTAGTTTACGAAAAATATATAAAAAATATATATTTGTAGGGATTTGTTGCAAAAAATATCCCATGAGATGTAGTTGCTGTTTGATACTTTTACACGTTTTAAATTTTCCCGCCAGAGCAGCATCCGCCACAAGCTCATTGGTTACATTCCTCATCCATGAGGACCGTTACAAGCATCACTTCCGCCATATTTACTTATGTTTAAAATGTCGCCTCAACACTTCTATCAATTGTATATGAGAAGTCAAGCAGTGAGCTTCACGCCGAGTTACCGCAGTTAGTTGGCCTGACAGACAGTATTACCTGAACACGTGTTACATTCACCTTATACATAGTGATCTAAAACTGGCTGAAGATAAGTAAGGAAGAGTTCGAGTATTCGGGATCTACATATATCTTCAAGGGAATCCGGGTCCGAAGTTCAACATATTCCGAGAAAGTGAGAAGATATTAGGAATATTGTGAAGTGCATTTTGTGACGTTTAAGTGAGTTTGTAAGTGTGTGTTCCAAAACGAAACTTTCATAAACTATTTACTTAAACTTTTTCATCGAGTTGATATAGAAAGTACAGCTGATATAAAATGGAGTTGGACAAAGATATTTTACAACTGACTTGTGAATTATATGAAAATCTACATTTAAGACGAAGTGACATTCAGTTTATTATAGACATTTTTTAAAACTTTATTGCTATTTCATACAATCCATTTCTATTACAAAAATTACAGGGATGTTTAAATGCATGAATAAGTGAAGAAGCTGATAAACAAATTAATAGGATATTTCAAAAGCGCAAGGACCCTTTTCAAAATTACAGTACTGAAAGTAAACGGCTTCACTTGTACAAAGAGATCGATTTATATGTTGATCCTATAGAGTGTGTGCACTGGACCAAAAATTAATTAGTTCAGTAAGTGGAAATCAATTATCAATGAATTATAAAAAACAAACAGTTATTCACGTGCCTATAAAAGATTCTCTTATAAATTTATTACAAATAAACGGATTATTTGAGTCTATAATGTCTTATGTAGAATCGTTAAACAACTCTGAGGGCGTTATAGTAAATATTATTCAAAGTCCATTATGGAAAGAACAATGTCGCAGGTTTAAAAAAGAAGATGGAATTGTTTTGCCCTTAATAAATTTCGTTGATGATGTCGAAACCGGTAACGCGTTAGGTTCTCATGCAGACAAAAATGAAGTCGGAGCTGTGCATACAACAATACCTTGCATGCCACCGAATTTTGCATTAAAACTGAAAAGCATTATATTATGCTCATTATTTAACAGCAAACAACGTCAGAATTACGGTAATAAAGCGATATTTCAACAATTCCTTAAGGATTTACGTGCGTTGGATGATGAAGGCATAGAAATATCTGTAAGAAATAAGAAGTACAAAATATATTTTCTTACTGCCTTAATTGGAGATAATCTGGGTTTAAACAGCATTTTTTTACACTACATCCAACATCAGTAAAATGTTATGCGAAGAAGATGAATCACTATTGCGAACTGTTGAAAAATATGAAGAAGATATCAAAAATATAACTAAAATTACTACATTTGAAACAGGAATTAAAGAAAAATGTTTCAGTATACTTGTTGGAGATCAGGTTCCAGAAAACAACAAAGCCTGGAGGTTGTATTATAAATTACGATCCATTGTGAATATTACGACTTCTCCCAAAATAACAGAAACGCATCTGTGGCAGTTGAAAATGCTAATATCAAAACATAACAAATTGTATATTGAGCTGTTTGGATATTTGAAACCAAAATTTCGGATCTTAATGCACTATGCAAGGTTAATAGCAAACATTGGACCTTTAATAAAAGTATCGTCGTTACGTTTTAAATCCAAACATCGTGAAATTAAAGACATTGCCCAAGCTTCAGAATCTCATGTAAACATTTTAAAAACAATTGCTATTCGATACCAAATGAGTGTCATGCATTTTAAAAATCATCAGTATCGACATATGTACATCTCGCATGGGAAAAAGAAACTCGATAAAACTATTTCAAATCATTTTTCAACGACAACCACGAAATATATTCTGAATTCAGTGACCATAATTGACGTTGTATATAAGAAAGGTACAATCATTGTAAGTACACTTTTTGACAACATCCCAGAATTTGGTAAAATAGAAAAAATATATCTTCTACAGGATAAAATTTATTTTATTTATACTCCGCTCACAACAATCGGCTTTAACAGAGATTAGTAGGGAGATCGCTCAGTTCCCCGATTTACACGCGACAGATTTGGTGAAAACCGATCGTCGCGCTGGATTAGATTTATCCGGAACTACGTAGCGAAAAGGTGGTACATCGGGTAAAACAGATGCTGCAGGGGTAAAACAGCGCATCATTGGGAAGGCGCCTCGTAGCGACGTTGCGTTGCCGTTTCAGCGATTGTACCGCCTACACCTCTCACTACACATATTCGTTCGGCTGTTTTCGCCGGCGCTGAAGCTTGCTGGTACTCGAGAGGGGAAGGGGAACGTGGAAGTACAAGGATCGCCGTGAGGACGCTAGCGAGGGGAGCGGAGCTCGCGGGGCGCGTAAGAGTTTAAAACAAATGACTGTGAGCAGAAATTCAAATACAATTTCTGGATTTATGTAGAATGAATTTCTCTGTAGCTAATTGGTCTAAATGTCCAGCATGTAATACACGTTTAGTCGCAAACGGTGGGTCGCGTCCCTTTTTTTAAATTTAAAAAAATTTTTTTTTTTATTTTAATAATTTTTTTAAATTATATTGAATAGTAATTTAAAGAATTGCCATGATATAAGTGATAAATAAATAACTTAAACAATGTAATAATTTTAAATGGAACTTTGATTATGACGTTATCATACAATTTTACGAAAGAATTTTCAACTTATTAAAAATTTACCAATGTGCGAAGTACAGCTGTAAGCATACTTTCTAATTGGTATATTACAATGATTAATTTCATTTAAAAATGTAGAGTTTTGTAATATACAAAAAATTAAATAAGGAATACAAAATGTCGTCAAACCGAATATTGGGAAATGTTTGTCGACATGAACAAATCTCTGATAATAAACAAAAAATTACTTTATAACTTTATAACTTTTATTGTTATAGGGATGATTAATGTTTTCAAATGCAATAATCATTCCTTAAATGCCCCATTGGAAATTTAACTAAAAACCAAAGAACGAAACGAACGAAAGACGTCCGCAACGGATCCTTGGTGGGTCAGGTCAGGTTCTGACACCAGCCCAGTCAGATGTGGGTCGAGGATATTTGGAAAAGGTGATATAGTGATGTACGATCACCAGTTTAGGTGATAAAGGGCTGTTTATTAACCCCACCTGAAATATCCCTTTGCCGTGCGGACCAACACCCGTACAGAGGCAACGGCGCGCTATATCGAACGCACGGGGCGCGCACTTAGATTTCCCGTCGTTCCTGACTCGCGACGGATTTCGAGCCCGTACTCCTTGATCTCGGTAGATCGTGCGTTAAGTTTGTATATCCAGCTAAGACTCTCCTTCTTTGAGATCCACCTCGACGAAGTCGACGGATCGTTCCGACGTTCCCGTATACGTCTGCAGTTTTCGCCCCTGGGAACCTGCTGAGCATTTAGTTTTGCTTCCGAGCATAGGCCTTTGCTGCCATGTAATTTGTCGAAGCCTGTAGGTTCCCAGCCGAAAAGTGCTTACACTTTCCTGGAACATTCGCGTCGAATTTATGCAAATTCAACTCGGATTTCGCACCTGGTCTCACAGCTGAAACACGAGACTGGATGCGCGGTGTTTCGTTGCACCGTAACGCTAGACAGTCTATATTATTTCCTACATCTTAAGTTGTTATAATAATTATCGCCTAGCTAGTCTGTAATATATGTTTCAATATATACTAGTTATAGTTTCAATATATACTAGTTAGTATATATGTGTTTTGCGATTGTCGTTTAATCTTGATCGATCACGCGATCGGTTACGACCAGCCGGTCGTAACACCAACAAATGAAAACGTATTGAAACGGATTTAGAAGGGTCAAAATCCGGATTTATTTATAACGAACCAATACTTTGACAACTTTTAAGACGTTTCATCATCAAATCATATATACAAATGAAATTCATGTGAATATAGAAATAATTATTATTTATTGCCCAAATTACGTTAAAATGATAATTGAAAAGTAAATTATTGATGATTATTATTTGTTAACAAGCAGATGTATTTTAGTACATTATTTCTAGATTCATATTAATTAAAAAGCATTGAAATAACATTATTCGACGATAAAAAAAATCTTGAAAGGTGTTAAAGTATTGAAACGAATTTGGTTTATTGTATGTAAATCTGGATTTTGAACCTTGTAAATCCTTTTTCGTTCGTTGGGAATATACTAGCTATTATACGTTCCTGCGGTGTTTGTGGAGCAAACCCAAAAAGTTTTTGGTTTTAAAGTTCGTAAATGCACAAAACTGAAAAATCATTATTAGGATTGCATTTAATTTTTTATTTGACAGTTGAGTTTTTGGTCCTGTTTTTGTGCAGTTTTTTATGTTTGTATATTTTTTTAAGTTACATTGCTAATGGATTAACATTGTATTGAACATTGAAAAGAAATATCCAACATTGCAAACTTAGAAATTGACAGTTCTCTGTATTTATGAATAGCGTATATTATTGTTTTCATTATTACTATTTTTAATTTAATACCTATATGTATACATTCGGAATATGTAGTAGTAATTGAAGGAAAATAACATAAAATATAAATATAATTTAAATGTTACATGTATTTATTATCCTTAGTACAATTATAATACAGCGTAGTAAGAGTTGAGGCATAATATTACACGTTACAAAGTATATCGCGTAAATACAAACAGAGTGCCATCGCATTCATGTAACAAACAAGGTGCTCTTGAAAACATCAGTTCATAGTAAATTTTTTTTTCATTCCCCACATCACAAGCAACGCTGTAGGCAAAGTAGTGTTTATTAAAGCCAGAGATTAGCAGGGAGATCGCTCAGTTCCCTGATTTACACGCGACAGATTTGGTGAAAACCGATCGTCGCGCTGGATTAGATTTATCCGGAACTACGTAGCGAAAAGGTGGTACATCGGGTAAAACAGATGCTGCAGGGGTAAAACAGCGCATCATTGGGAAGGCGCCTCGTAGCGACGTTGCGTTGCCGTTTCAGCGATTGTACCGCCTGCACCTCTCACTACACATATTCGTTCGGCTGTTTTCGCCGGCGCTGAAGCTTGCTGGTACTCGAGAGGGGAAGGGGAACGTGGAAGTACAAGGATCGCCGTGAGGACGCTAGCGAGGGGAGCGGAGCTCGCGGGGCGCGTAAGAGTTTAAAACAAATGACGGCGAGCAGAAATTCAAATACAATTTCTGGATTTATGTAGAATGAATTTCTCTGTAGCTAATTGGTCTAAATGTCCAGCATGTAATACACGTTTAGTCGCAAACGGTGGGTCGCGTCCCTTTTTTTAAATTTAAAAAAATTTTTTTTTTTATTTTAATAATTTTTTTAAATTATATTGAATAGTAATTTAAAGAATTGCCATGATATAAGTGATAAATAAATAACTTAAACAATGTAATAATTTTAAATGGAACTTTGATTATGACGTTATCATACAATTTTACGAAAGAATTTTCAACTTATTAAAAATTTACCAATTTGCGAAGTACAGCTGTAAGCATACTTTCCAATTGGTATATTACAATGATTAATTTCATTTAAAAATGTAGAGTTTTGTAATATACAAAAAATTAAATAAGGAATACAAAATGTCGTCAAACCGAATATTGGGAAATGTTTGTCGACATGAACAAATCTCTGATAATAAACAAAAAATTACTTTATAACTTTATAACTTTTATTGTTATAGGGATGATTAATGTTTTCAAATGCAATAATCATTCCTTAAATGCCCCATTGGAAATTTAACTAAAAACCAAAGATAAAATGAATGCCTTATAGTTATGCCATTTTAGTTGATCTGCGCAGATGTATGTACGTGAACACTCTCCAACATTCTTTTTAATGATGAAATGTACGTTAATTCAGGCGAAGCGGTTCAATAATTCATGTTTTATTGGTCATTGTCGTTGACCAGCGAAAAATTAATAGATCCCTGTGTCCGAATTAACGTAGATTTAATAATTTAATATTAACTGCAACATTATGCATTTTTTCAACTTTTTTTTAATGTCGATTGGCCATATTAAATTTCAAAATTCTGGTATGAAATTTGAATTCAGCTACTGTGGAAACTACCTAGTAATTTCCATTTTCAAAAGCGATTATGAAATGGAGAATCGCCGTATACATGAAATAATTATAAATTAATTATTAAATATTAGTTATTCCACCAGTCTATTTGGCTTGTGGACAGTACAAAAAACGATTGCTAAATAATCGAATGCACATAAAGAAGTTGAAATTCTAAAAAGTGCAATTGCATACCTTTTTCAGAATAATTAATAAAATAAATAAATTTTGTCAAATAAACCGTTAATTTTAACCTTAGAAACACTATAAATAAAGTTTCAACGCGAGATTCTCAGTCAGAACTCAAAACCAACAGAGACATTGAGCCATGTTACGTCAATTGCAGATATGCAATGATAACGTTTCATTTAAAGCATTAAGTTATGCGTTATTCCTGCCTGTATTGATATTAAACATTAATAATTAATGAGAAATGATATAAATACCGCACAGACATATCTTCAAGTCGATATTTGGTACCCAATTCAATTATTTTTAAAACTTATTCACAAATATTATAGTTGATTTTCAATTTGTGGGTATGCGATAATAATATATGTAAGTGAGTAAAATAAATTTACATATACGTATATGTGCTAGTGTTTAAGGTAAGGGTGTTTAAGGAATTTGTATAAGGATTTTTTTGTAATAAATGATAGTAATGTGTTATAAACGTATACGTTAATAAATCATGAGGTAGGTGTTTGATTTATTTTTGTTATTGCTATTTATATTATTATTACTATTACTTTACTATTCGCATTATTACAAACCATATGCTTATTCTCTTTCAACTAAAATGGCATAACTATAAGGCATTCATTTTATCTTTGGTTTTTAGTTAAATTTCCAATGGGGCATTTAAGGAATGATTATTGCATTTGAAAACATTAATCATCCCTATAACGATAAAAGTTATAAAGATATAAAGTAATTTTTTGTTTATTATCAGAGATTTGTTCATGTCGACAAACATTTCCCAATATTCGGTTTAACGACATTTTGTATTCCTTATTTAATTTTTTGTATATTACAAAACTCTACATTTTTAAATGAAATTAATCATTGTAATATACCAATTGGAAAGTATGCTTACAGCTGTACTTCGCAAATTGGTAAATTTTTAATAAGTTGAAAATTCTTTCGTAAAATTGTATGATAACGTCATAATCAAAGTTCCATTTAAAATTATTACATTGTTTAAGTTATTTATTTATCACTTATATCATGGCAATTCTTTAAATTACTATTCAATATAATTTAAAAAAATTATTAAAATAAAAAAAAAAATTTTTTTAAATTTAAAAAAAGGGACGCGACCCACCGTTTGCGACTAAACGTGTATTACATGCTGGACATTTAGACCAATTAGCTACAGAGAAATTCATTCTACATAAATCCAGAAATTGTATTTGAATTTCTGCTCGCCGTCATTTGTTTTAAACTCTTACGCGCCCCGCGAGCTCCGCTCCCCTCGCTAGCGTCCTCACGGCGATCCTTGTACTTCCACGTTCCCCTTCCCCTCTCGAGTACCAGCAAGCTTCAGCGCCGGCGAAAACAGCCGAACGAATATGTGTAGTGAGAGGTGCAGGCGGTACAATCGCTGAAACGGCAACGCAACGTCGCTACGAGGCGCCTTCCCAATGATGCGCTGTTTTACCCCTGCAGCATCTGTTTTACCCGATGTACCACCTTTTCGCTACGTAGTTCCGGATAAATCTAATCCAGCGCGACGATCGGTTTTCACCAAATCTGTCGCGTGTAAATCAGGGAACTGAGCGATCTCCCTGCTATCTCTGGCTTTAATAAACACTACTTTGCCTACAGCGTTGCTTGTGATGTGGGGAATGAAAAAAAAATTTACTATGAACTGATGTTTTCAAGAGCACCTTGTTTGTTACATGAATGCGATGGCACTCTGTTTGTATTTACGCGATATACTTTGTAACGTGTAATATTATGCCTCAACTCTTACTACGCTGTATTATAATTGTACTAAGGATAATAAATACATGTAACATTCAAATTATATTTATATTTTATGTTATTTTCCTTCAATTACTACTACATATTCCGAATGTATACATATAGGTATTAAATTAAAAATAGTAATAATGAAAACCATAATATACGCTATTCATAAATACAGAGAACTGTCAATTTCTAAGTTTGCAATGTTGGATATTTCTTTTCAATGTTCAATACGATGTTAATCCATTAGCAATGTAACTTAAAAAAATATACAAACATAAAAAACTGTACAAAAACAGGACCAAAAACTCAACTGTCAAATAAAAAATTAAATGCAATCCTAATAATGATTTTTCAGTTTTGTGCATTTACGAACTTTAAAACCAAAAACTTTTTGGGTTTGCTCCACAAACACCGCAGGAACGTATAATAGCTAGTATATTCCCAACGAACGAAAAAGGATTTACAAGGTTCAAAATCCAGATTTACATACAATAAACCAAATTCGTTCTAATACTTTAACACCTTTCAAGATTTTTTTAATCGTCGAATAATGTTATTTCAATGCTTTTTAATTAATATGAATCTAGAAATAATGTACTAAAATACATCTGCTTATTAACAAATAATAATCATCAATAATTTACTTTTCAATTATCATTTTAACGTAATTTGGGCAATAAATAATAATTATTTCTATATTCACATGAATTTCATTTGTATATATGATTTGATGATGAAACGTCTTAAAAGTTGTCAAAGTATTGGTTCGTTATAAATAAATCCGGATTTTGACCCTTCTAAATCCGTTTCAATACGTTTTCATTTGTTGGTGTTACGACCGGCTGGTCGTAACCGATCGCGTGATCGATCAAGATTAAACGACAATCGCAAAACACATATATACTAACTAGTATATATTGAAACTATAACTAGTATATATTGAAACTATAACTAGTATATATTGAAACATATATTACAGACTAGCTAGGCGATAATTATTATAACAACTTAAGATGTAGGAAATAATATAGACTGTCTAGCGTTACGGTGCAACGAAACACCGTGCATCCAGTCTCGTGTTTCAGCTGTGAGACCAGGTGCGAAATCCGAGTTGAATTTGCATAAATTCGACGCGAATGTTCCAGGAAAGTGTAAGCACTTTTCGGCTGGGAACCTACAGGCTTCGACAAATTACATGGCAGCAAAGGCCTATGCTCGGAAGCAAAACTAAATGCTCAGCAGGTTCCCAGGGGCGAAAACTGCAGACGTATACGGGAACGTCGGAACGATCCGTCGACTTCGTCGAGGTGGATCTCAAAGAAGGAGAGTCTTAGCTAGATATACAAACTTAACGCACGATCTACCGAGATCGAGGAGTACGGGCTCGAAATCCGTCGCGAGTCAGGAACGACGGGAAATCTAAGTGCGCGCCCCGTGCGTTCGATATAGCGCGCCGTTGCCTCTGTACGGGTGTTGGTCCTCACGGCAAAGGGATATTTCAGGTGGGGTTAATAAACAGCCCTTCATCACCTAAACTGGTGATCGTACATCACTATATCACCTTTCCCAAATATCCTCGACCCACATCTGACTGGGCTGGTGTCAGAACCTGACCTGACCCACCAAGGATCCGTTGCGGACGTCTTTCGTTCGTAACAGTTAGGTTTATTAATAACTGCGATACACTGTAAAAAAAACCATCGTACATTTGCATAAAATCTGGAACAGAAAACAAATAAAACCTACAACCACATCATCTATTAATTGTACAATAAATCTGCTACATACATCTAGAAACAAATCTGAGCACGTTCCATAAATGTGAACTTTAAAACTATACTCGAAATAAAAACATTCCAATACACTTTATTAAAAATACAAGCAATTCACATAATGAGGCCATTTTTTTAGAATTGCAGATAACCTGGAAATTATTGCAACTGAAAAGAAAATTTTAAAAATGCTTTTCTTTTGCATTGTTTAATCTGTTTGGATATCGTGTAGTAGCGGATTTGAGTAATTATAAAACATAGTACGCATACTTGGGCATTTTTCACATCATTTTAGAATATTAATTTCGTAGAATGTTCTCGATATTTTGATAATTTCGAAAACAGATTATATTTTGCATCGCGGATAATATTATATCGTTTATTGTTTTGAAATTCTCGTTAATAATTGAACATAAAGAGCCCGATTAGAAAGGTTCTCGCCGCTTTGTTATGATGGTTACGGAATAAACAAAGGCATCCGCTGTTTTGATAGAGGTATCGAGACAATGGATGTTTACCGCTACCGCTTCTGGAAGTCTCTAGAAGGTTCCAGAAGGCGTGAGGGGAATCGGTGGAAAAGGGGAAGGGACGCCGCGGTGAAAGCCGTGGTTGTCACTCGGTACCGCGGGAGCGAATCAGCGCGCTCCGTCTCTGGTACCGGCGGGCGGCGAGGACCGCGCGCTGGCAAGGCGGCGACGAGCCTCGGCCATTCTCGTTCTGGCAGCAGCAGCGGAAGGACTACCTGGGCTGTGGAAGGTGAGCGTCGCTTGGTGAAAAGGTAACACGAGTTCCGGAAGGCGAATCGATCCTTTTTTTTTTATCTTAATTCTTGTCGTTTTTGCAATCGCCTTCCGGGATTCGTTCGTGAGTTCCTCGCTCGCGTTCTTGAGTGAAGTGCCGCGGGTCACTCGTGCGTTCGTTTCGTTTCTTTTTTTTTAAAACTTTCGGTTCCGGTCGTTTCGGTTAAAATTAAAGTGCCGCGGGTCACTCGTGCGTTCGTTTCGTTTCTTTTTTTTTAAACTTTCGGTTCCGGTCGTTTCGGTTAAAATTAAAGTGCCGCGAGTCACTCGTGCGTTCTTTTCGTTTCTTGTTTTTTTTTTTCTTTAAAACTTTCGGTTCCGGTCGTTTCGGTTAAAATTAAAGTGCCGCGGACCACTCGTGCTTTCGTTTCGTCTTTTTTTTGCTTAAAAATCTTTCGGTTCCGGTCGTTTCGGTTAAAATTAAAATGTCGGGTCTCGTTATCCTGGAAGCATCGCGGCGAAAATGTAATTTTGGACGTAGTGCGGGTTTCGTCCTTTGTTCGGCTAACGCGTTTCAACACCCAAGTTCGTGCGCGGTAGGCTGGCACCACGCGGTAAAATCAAAATAATAATTTCTTTGTTCCGTGTCGCCCGGGTTGAAAAAGTTCCAAGGAAAGTGAAAATTCCGTAACACTTAATAACTCTTAAAATGGATATCGCCTTTGAATTGTATTCAAAGGGTTTAATTAACTTTAAATAAAACCTAATTGCGGTTATCGTCCTTGACATTGGTCATGGAGGCTAAACTTTTCTTAATATTTAAATAATTCTTAAAATGGATATCGCCTTTGAAACTTATTCAAAGGGTTTAATTAACTTTAAATAAAACCTAATTGCGGCTATCGTCCTTGACATTGGTCATGGAGACAATAAACTTTTCTTAATGTTTAAATCATTATTAAACTGGATATCGCCTTTGAATCTTATTCAAAGGGTTTCATTAACCTTAAAGAAAACCTTTTACGGCTATCGTCCTTGACAGGGATCAAGGAGATAATTAAAATGTTGTAGAGCTTAAATAACTCATCCCGCGGATACCGCCTTCGAAGAGATTTCGAAGGGTTTAACCTAAAATTCAAAAGAGATTTCTTCACGGCTATCGTCCTTGAAAATATTCAAGGAGAGCACTCTTAATCTTGCAGTCTTTCACGCGTTTATTAAAATACGATACGTCTTACCTTGGAATTTATTCAAACGATAAATGACATCGTGGTGCAAGTCCTGGCCTCGTGGCGTATTTCGTTTTGCGGAAATAGCCGTACCCGCGTTCGGAAGTGTTCGGATCAAGCGGCGCTGGCCTACGTAGTCGAAGCTAGTGTCGATCGCGGATAATGTGGAAATCTTGGTTACCGGCACTGTGTGCAACCGCGAGATTAATTAATTTCTTTGGCACCGATATTTTCATAACAATGATGGCTACGGACACCCGCTGTGGAGGTGTGGCGCGATTTTTTGTATTGAATTTTGTCCGAATGGCTCCCGGCCCCTACGGGGCAACCCAAAATTTTTGGTCGGGAAAATTCGGTTTCGCTTCGTTCTGACGTCAGGTAAATAATATTGAATTCGCGTTTCGGTATCGCGACGATCGTGTGGGGTTCGGTCTTGAGGTCAACCCGTCCTCGCTGTTCGTGACCGCTAGTTTCTATCGTCGAGTTTCGGTTTCGAGTTTTGACTGCGCCTGCGAATACCGCCCTCTCCCGTGCCGAGGGGATCTCGGGGCTGAGCCTAGCGGGCACACCATCACCTTGCGGCGCGCCTATAAATTCGGTATGCTTCGGCATGCCTGGCGCCCTTATTAACATCCTGCGCGTCGTACGGTTTTGTGACCCCAGGGATTAGGTTGGTTTTGTTTTTCGGTTGCGGGCGGTTGCGAGCGGTGACGACGGTGGAGAAATTTTAGGGTTATGTTTTTGGGGGGTTACAATGTACATTGAAAAATGCAAACAAGCTTGTAAAACAAAATCAACCTTCCCTTCTATGTAACTCATTACACTGTATCACTGTGACATATCGGGTGCAACAATACATTTATTTTTAAGGATGTTTATTATAAAAGAAAATATACATAAAAAAAGCACTGAGCTAACCCAAACAAAATGTACATATGTACCCCCATACTATACCACGTATCGACAGCACCATTATGTGTGGATGGTTCGCGAAGGTTTCCTCTGTTGTCGCATACTGCTTTTTGGCATAGCTACACGTGAAAAAGCTGTCGTGGCTATGAACTATTCAGGCGATGAGGATCGCGTAGATTCGTCGAGTGACGACCATGCACCAATCGAATAGTTGCAAGCCGAAAGTCGGTGAGCGCGCACCCAGTTCTTTCGGCCGGGAGCGCTTCACGGTATTTTATACTAGGTTTCTTTTCTCCGTGTACCCGGCGCTGCGTCATCGAAGACGCGAAAGTCTCCCGACCTGAGTCGGTAGTCGGCCCCGAGACAATGGCGGAATGCCGGAATAGTAATCCCGTAATAAACGGCATTACAAAGTGGCATCCGGAACGTGGTTATTAATTAATAAAGTTATTAATAAAGATCCAGAATCGAGGGTTCCGATCTTTAGTTTTTTAAGCGAAATTATGAGCTGGGCTTTGTTGACTTTTCGGAATTTAGAATTTTTTGTAGTTTTTGGAATTTAGTTTTTCAAAAGTTTGTTCTTCTTCCGAATTTGAATTTTTTTGGAAATTGCAATTTTGGTGCCTCCAAAACGTTGAGTGTAGCAAAAATTCTTTTTTGTTTTTCGAACATTAAAAAAATGTCTTTTTTCGAAATGTTGATTTTTTCAGAATTTCGAGTTTTCTGAAATTATGAATTTTTTGGAATTGAGAATACAATATTTTTGGAGATATCGAGTTTTCGAAAGTTCCTGCTCTAGCTTGAGATAAAGGGAGCACAAGACGAGACACGCCTCTTTTCCAAAGATGGTCACCTGTCTAATATAAGATTGATAGGCTAAGTGATCAATAGTAATAAGAAAATTTATATTACACTAAGTAAATAAGGGCGACGGAATGGCCGTGCGTTCTAAGGCCTAAGCCTATAGTCCGTCCGAAGTGACCAAAGCCGAAAGACGCGAGTTCGATTCCCGGCCAAGATCGTTAGCTAAGAAATGCCCCTCGTTGCCAAAAGTAACGTAAGGGGATGACGGGTTGCGGTTTGTCAAGGTTGCTGGCAGTGTAGGTGTTTCGGAATCCCCCTTAAAAACTGTAGTTCCGCATGCGCATCTGTGTAAGTGGGTCATGCTTCAATACGGAAATCGGATGTGGGTGCTGAGGAAGGTCCCATACCGGCTTCCAATGTACCAAGAAGTTGCGGTCTTCTTCTTGTGGGTGCGGTTTAGGGAGGAGCCATCCAACGAAGGCTTACCGATTTCCGTTATCGAACAGGAATTGAACTTATAAAGTGCATGATAGGGGGTGCGCAAAGGAACTACCCAATCGCCCAGGGGCTCTGCCTTTGCGAAGAACTTAATTAAATAATAATATTTAGGTAAATATAGGCTGTAATAAATATTTTATGTTAAGTATTTTAAATTAAGAAAAGCCCAGATGAACAAATTGTTTATCTCTCAGACTCAACCAGATGCGCGATTGAAGACGGATCGCGAAAGATTCAAGAGTGGGGCTATCAAGCAGTAAATCCAGAACGCGCTCTGTCGGTGAGTCCTCACGATCGTTCTTTTTTTTTTTGAGTTAGTTCGCGGACCAATCGTCGAGGTACATTCCATTAGGGATAGGGCTGCTGAATATGAATGGTGAATGAGCAAAGCGCGGAGGAAGTGGACCAAATTGTCGAGGACATTCTCGCGTTATCGCTGCACGAAGCCCAAGAGCAGCTTCGAAACGAAGGATTGAGTCTGATAGGCTCTAATGAGATCATCTGTGACCGTCTGATTCATTTCCGAGCGAAGGAATGATTTCCGAAGGGTCCTTTCGACTGGGACCAAGATTTAGACGAGGTCAATGTGACCTGCCTAGGCGAACGGTCCGATATTGTGAACGTCCGAGTTTCGGAGGGACGAACATTCACCGAAGACGACGAGGGATGCAAGAGAGCAGAAGAGAGTCACAATGTGAATACGAGAGGCAACTGTACGAGTTTCGTGACGGAAACAGCCGTTTCGACGGAAGCGACATCATACATGGGACCCACACCGGTTCGGACCACCTCAGGGTCGGAAATCGTCCCAGGCAGAAGCGCCATTCCTTTTCCCATTTGGTATTGGTAATGGTGAGAATTTGATCAGGTTCGGGATTGTTTTGAAACACCGCGGTTTTGGTAGCAGGTCTGCTGATCCGACAAAACCCAAAAATTGCACATCGAGTCACAGCCAAGTCTGCCAGTGATTGGGGTACAAAAGTTCCAAAAAATTTCTTGCAAATCAATTACTTCCAAAATATTCTTTTTTCCAATAGACAATAGTTCCAATGTATTCATTCTTCCAAAGTACCCTTTTCTTCCAATTGTCTAAATATTAAATAATTCTTTTTCAGTACTATAGCCGTAACATACGATTTTTTTAAATAAAATTTTACGGATCACGTGAAACATGAATCTGCGCTGTCAAAAACATAACCCATATACGGACTAAATGCAGTCCGCGAAATCGAATATTTATAGCTTGCAGTACCGAAAAATAATGTTCGACGCACGACTGTAGGATTTTACGGTCTTGTATCGAAAATAACTATTTTTTTCTTTTCTTTTTTCGTCAATTGTTTTTCGTCAATTCGAACCTCATGATTATGTCAGCATAAAGTAAATTTAAGTGTTCTGTGAGGCAACATTTTCTTTTGAAATAATAGCTGAAAATGGTTGCCTCATATAAACATATACCTGGCAAGTTTCGTGATACCTTGGGTGGAGTAAAATTTGAAGATACTGACAACATAATGCAGTATTTAGACAATGTTTTATATAATTTAAATTTTTAGACGATACTGGCATTTTTAAATAAAATTGGAACAAATTTGATTGAATGTTTTTGATTTTGGAAGTTTTGACTTGGAAGAAATATTTTGGAAGTTTTAACTCCCTCCCCCGCCAGTAAAGGGAACAATTTTGGGGGCGCATTTCTGTAGGTTTGAGAGTTCTGTTAGAGGATTACGGGTCTACTGACTCTATCTACCCTAAAGAACTCTTATACATAGGATTCAATCGTTTCTTCGAACACGTTTTTTTTCTACCCAATTTTAATGTATGTCCTTCCGCGCCGGAACGATATTTTGATTACGGAATTCCAATCTGGTTCCGCGATCGACGATTGGGCACGGCATCGAAGTATCAGACACGCGCTTCCGGTATAAGATTTTTTATTTCAACCGTCACAATACCGAGTTCCGCTACATTTCAACAAAATTGCATTTTTTATGTTGCTAAAGATTATTAAGACAACTTTTGCAATATATAAATGGTAATATTCATAACTTCGACGAATAACATTTTTATGTCAATATCAAAGTAATGGTAAAATTCACTATCAGCAATTCAAAATGAACGTGTATACTCGTGGTTATTATTTGTTGCCATAATTATTTAGGAATTTTAATTTGTGCTTTGTTAGTTATTTTATGAATGTTCAGCATAACCGCAAATAGTCGCAACTTGTCAACTTTACTTGTCGTCTGTCATCTGTGATATCAAGTGCGTGTTTGGCGAGGGCTATAAAGAGAGTTGTCATCGATGTTTTATCGACGGTCTCGCCAGGCTACGCATCCCCGTGCAATCTCTTTGCAGGAACCGTCACTTACTCTACACTCCGAAAATTCTACAATGGAAGAATCTCTAATTAAGCTGCAGGAATCGATTATCTCTACCCTCTCGGAAAAAAATTACTCTAAATTTCAATCTCTAATCCAGAAAGGAAACAAGACACCGAAAACATTTTAAATGCATTTACGTAATTTAAAGCGGAGGTTTTTTTTAAGATATAACCAATTTAAAAAACAAATTGTCGGAAAAAGATGCCAAAATAAAAGCTGTCAATACTGAATTAGAAAAAAAAAATAAAGAATCGAGGAAGAAAAATATTAGAATTAAAAGCCTGCAAATTACAACTGATATTTCGGACATTGTTGCCAGATTCTTAGAAAAGTCCTTTAATTTAAAAGGAGTGGTTATGTAGCCTATAGCATTAAAAAAGATCCACTTATTATTCTTGTGGAGTTGACTTCGCAGCGTGCAAAATCTCAGATAATCTCACAGAAAACAACCGTCCTCGCCAATAAAAGTATATTTATTGACAACGATTTGACTGAGCGGGAAAGGAATATTGATTTTCAAACAAGGCAACTTATGAGGAATGCAAAAAAAGAAGGAGAGCTTTTAGCAGGGTCCGGCAGAGGGTTCAAATTGATGGGATCTGGTGGACATGGTCTGACGAGGCCGACAAATTTGTTCGCCCTGGCTTATCATCTCCTTTATCAGTAATTTGCGCCCATCGGAGCTCTCAACTCACACGAAAGTAGGGCAAGAGTCTAATTTGTTAATGGCTGCTTCAAAAAACGATTAGAGTCACCCCCACAGTTAATCTCTCGGGGCAACTACGTCGCGCATCTTACAAAGCACCAGCGGATAAGTATCCGTTCTAAGAAACTCGTGCTAGCGCTATGTACACAGCAAGGTGACTTCTCGAATCAGCGCGATTATTCGATTGTTTTTACTTTCTGGAGCATTCAAGGACCTACTAACTTAGCCACGAATTTAAACTTTTCAAAGATGCCGTTAAATTTTGGTCTGAAATTCGTGCTTGCATCGTCTACTTTTCAATCATCCATACCTCTGGATACCTGGAATAAGTACGCTTTGGCAGCGCTTTATCCACATAAACAAATCCAGCTGCCTGAAACTTTTGACAACCTACTTGACTGTCCAATCTTCCAAGAGTTTCGATGTAGTATGAGTAGACTCAAACTAGGGAAAGGATTGGGTCCCGATGGTATTTTCGTGGAAATATTAAAATCCTTGGCAGGGGATTGGTTCGAACACATACTGGCTCTATTTAACTTTGTATTACATAATCAAGATCCTTTGAATGATTGGATAAGTGCAAGCCTCTTTATGTTGCATAAAAAGCGAACTCGTTCTGTCCCCCTAAAATATAGGGCTACCGCTGTAAGCAACGCGTTAACCAAACTATTTCCACAAATATTTACCCTGCTTTGGAAAAATGGCTCTCGAGTAGCACTATTTTGCCTGAGGAACCAGTAGGTCGGGCACGGACGCTCAACCGAAGACACTATTTTTACTTTCAATGCAGCGATGCAAATAATGCTCAGAAAAACAGGTGTTAAATGTTACGTCCTTTTCGTCGACTTTCGCAGAGCGTTCGACTCGGTGCCTCATGAGGAGTTATGGCTGAAGCTCTGTTTTATGGGATTAAGTACAAAAAGCGTGCGGATGTTAAAGGCCTTGTACGATCAAGCGACGATTTTTATAAAAAGTAACTCCGTCAACTGAGAGACGTTTAGAGTAACAGGGAGTGTTTTGCAAGGTGAAATTTTGAGTCCCTGCTTTTTATCCTCTTTTTAGCGGATATAATTTAGTTTTTTTTAGTATTCGCGGTGCAAGGAGCGTAGATTTCACTCTATCTTCTATTTCTTTTCGCTGATAACCTAGTAATTTTTGCATGTTCTCCGGCTGACCTTAAAACTAAGCTGCAGACACTTTCCCAATACTGCAAATTAAATGGGTTTACAGTAAACACAGTCCGTAGAAGTGGTAAATATGTATCCTTATTTAGGGGTAACTGTCTCGTCATCGGCGCAATGGTTTAAAGCAACTGTAAATGCGATAGACAGAACGCGTCAGGCAAAGGCTTCGGTCCTTAACATCTGCCAATTCGGAGTCGTGAACATTGTGCTCAAATTATATCAGGCTATTATTACAGCTTTGCTTCTTTACGCAACTCCTTGCTGGTCTCCAGGATATTTAAACATGTTTGAACCTATGCAAATTCATTTTTTCAAAAAAATATTTTGTCTTCCCAAATCGACATATACCTCCTGCGTCTGGAATTGGGGATGTACCCAATCTCGGTGGAAATAGTCCGTCGCACTCTGAAATGGGTAATTTTTACGACAGCCTTTGTCAAATATACCTCGTATAGGCCTGTGCAGACTTATCGAGCTTAGTATCAGGAACGTGGATTTTCCGTTGCTGAATTGGTTTCAGCGAGCGAAACTTGTATACGTTCAATGACTGTGACGATTTCTGGGAGAACGTATCTGCTGATTATTGGGAGTTGCGTTTAGACTCAGTTTATCAATAATTTGCATTTAACCAACGTCAACGGGATGTTTATAGATTCTTTCATTCAGCCTCAGCCTCTTTGCAAATCCCAATTTTTAGGCAATTTTCCGATAATTATTATACCTTTTCTCAGAAGCGCTGCCCTATCGCCTATTCGCGAGTCAAATTACAAATCAGAACGTCTACAATCTATTCTCGTTCTCTGCATGTTGACAATAATTGTGCCTATAAATATAATCCAGTGGCAGTTTGCTCTCTAGACAATCGTACTCGATTATCCCTTGTTGCAACCTTGTCGGAAAATTGCTCTGATAAGCTATAGATTGAGGCAGTCTTCCAATGTTAACTTTTTGTCAGTTCTTTTGTGCGCCGAAGATATTGTGGAAACCAAGCTTCTTTTTTATTTTATTAAATAATGTTTCAAACGTAGAGAGTTTTCGCTTGGCCACTAAGACATTACTCCGTACTCTAGACAAGTTATAGTTTCTAATTATAAAATATTTGTTTTGCGTAGATATTAATTAACGCCACATCGAATGTGTAAGCAATCTTGCTTTAAATTTTTCTGGTAAAATAACGTTGCATTTTATATTTCTGATTTTACAAATTAGTGTACTCTTCCCAATTGATTTTTGTATATTCATATTTAAGGGAATAAATAATTGATGTTGAAGATGATGATGATGATAAGTGGCAATATTCATTACCTTCTTCGAATAAAATGTTGACATGAATATCAAAGTAATAAAATGCATTACCAGGAACATTAAATTTTTTATTTTGCTAAAGATTATTGTCAATTTTTGGAACGTGCAAATGGTAACATTCATTACATTCTAACAATAACATTTATATATTAATTTCAAAGAAATTGTAAAATTTATTACCAGCAACAAAATTAAATTTTTGAAGATTTTTGTTAGCAGTTTTTTATATTGAAGTAGTGATAAAATTCATTATCATCATCTACCTTGTATTTCTTACAATGGCAATCATTTTTCAAACCCGGCGGGCCGTGGGAACGCTTGAAAGGTTTCTCTGAACCAACAGAAATATCAAGGCAGGCAGCTTGTTATTGATAATGTGGGAGCCGACTTGTTGTCGTTTATGAAAACGACACAACCGGCGATGTGGTGCATCACTCCAATATGGCCCCGACCTCGTGGGAGGAGGCGCGGCGCCCGAATGGCGGTAAGATCTGAGCGCCAAATAAATTTTCATACAATGTACTTGTTAGGGGATTCTAGGTACCCTAGGGGATACCCACCAACCCTTCTCGACTGCGGACGTCATTACTTCTCTTGCCCGGCTAAGTATCCATTTTTGTTCTATTGGTTTGGAGGAGGACCCCCATGCTTGGTTTCTTCATTTTAGGCTGGGAGGGTGAACCCCCTTTGTTTTTCTTTTTTTTGGGACAGGCCTTTTCGTCTCCCTGCTCGTCCGTGTCCAGTGAGTCTCGCTCGAGTCGCCGAATCGATCAGATCGAGTCCTTTGTTTGGGTGGGACCACTCCGTGCCAGTGCTGAATACGGGCAGAAATAATGCATTACGATAATTGGATTTTCCTATTGGTGATACCTCGGTTCGTGGAAATAGCTGGACTTGAGCATCGGGGTCATCGTTCGGCGTCATCGCGTGCATTCCCTCCTCGGGGCAGCTGCTTACCGATGATGTGCAGGAGCCAGTGGTAAGTAAATGATGGTTTCTGTGAGCTCACTATGCTCTCCTTCCTTCGTACACTTACCCAAGTCTGTCTCTCATTTTGATTCCTAATTCCCTCTCTCCACATCTTCTCTTTCGGAGTCCCACCTCATCTCCCCTTTGCGAGAGAGGTTGGGAATTCTGGTCGATGGCCCGTATCCAAGAAAAGGTCTTCCCCTTCCACCCTTCTGGGTGAGGTCCGGAAGTGCGGCCAGTGGGGCCCATTTGCTAAGGTCTTCCATCTTGCACCTCTCGGAGTTCAGATTCGGAAGTGCGGCCGTCGAGTCGCAATTTGAACCCCTGTCAGCCAGCGAGGTCCAGAGGTGCGGCACATGCATGTTGATGTTCCTAATTATAGTTATTTTCAGGCTTCGCCACACGTCTTTCCGTCGGTAACAGCCCCGTGCTCAAGATCCTGCTGTTGCTCCAATGAGTGACCAACACTTTGTTAATTCAAGGGAAAATAAATAAATAAAAGATATTCGGCAAACGTGTGTTTTCGCAGCCTCCTATCCGCCTCCCGAGGGACACGCTTGTCCTCCCGTGCCTTGCAAGTATGGGGCCGAAAAGACGTATTGTTCAATACGGTGGAGCAAAAAACACGAAAGTCGACAACCCGAAAAGCGCTAGTGCGGAAAAGTTGTAAGGGACCTTCAATAAAAAGTGTGTAAAATTTGAACCCGATCGGATAATATCTTCTGCCTCCGACAAGTGTCTAAAGTTTTTTAATTTTATAGGTATAAAATTATTGTAATCCATATTTGTCAGATTGCTGTAAGAATTATTTTGACGCGTTGTATCTGCATATTTTGATGATATATGGAAATAAGGTGCAATACTGATATATCCGAGAGTCACCGTAGGTGCGCTCGAAGCTCTATAACGGGTATTTGTCGTTCTCGTTACAGAAATGAGTTTCGATTAGTACATATAAAATTAGGACCGCAGGGTTCATCATAACATATCACTAGATATGTGTGTGATGTACCTTGCGCTCTACGCTCAACTGTCTACTGATTCCGGCTGTTCGAATATTGAAATAAAATTTGAGAATAACTGTATTATCGCACAAAATTAAAAACTGAAATTGTTTATTCCATTACTTATGTCCTTAATTTGCATACTTTCGTAAGTTTTCCCGTGTTGTAGATTTTTCACAATATGTCAAAACCTTGCAAATTCAAAGCAAGGTCGACATTTGTCTGTCCACTTTTTGGGGGCCCGAAGGATTTTAACCTTTCTCAGCTTCCTACTTATGAGGATATACTTCGATGCTGTTCCTTGCAAAGAATGAATCTTGCTCCTTCCGAGGGAAATAAGGAACCTCTGTTTTCAGATATCGCGGAAATTGTTGCATGGAAAATAATTGAACTATACGATAAAGCTTGGATTCCGCACATTACACATGAACGAGTCATTAAAATGCTGAAAGCTTATCATCAAAAGCATAAAGGTATCATAAAATCGTTTTCAAAATACGATAAAAGCCAAATTATAGCTTCTAATATCTCAAGTTTAAGACCCATGCCGTGAGTACGCTATTTGATATCTCATCTTGCAAATGTTCAACCTTTTCCTCTTGTAAATGTAAGAAATCCAAAAAAGTCCCTAAAATTGAACGCAATTCTTGAGTGATCGAAGAACCGAAAGAAAGATGCATATAGGCGCTGTCTACAAGCAAACCACGAAATCATTCAAAAGCGATTTCTGCGCAAGTCTCTCGAAGCTTGTCATTTAGACGTATCTGGAAAATAGCTTTCTTTGTCTGGTCAACACTCTGAGGAATGTTTCGGTATCCATGCTGGTTTCTCGCCCATGATATACTCTAGTGACAATAGAGTAGGATGTAAATAATGATGACGATGAATATATTTTCGGCCGCAACCAGCCGTCAACTTCGAGTCAAAACCGTATATCTCTGTCAAAAACTGCTCTTCTGGCTGACAGATTTGGTTTATCAGATAGATCCGTTGCAGCTATAGCATCTGCATTTCTCCAAGATGTAGGTGTTGTTACCGAGGAAGACTCCACCCTAATAACAGACAGAAGTAAAATAAGGACAGAGAGGTTGCTCGTTCACAAAGCAATGAGAGAGAAGGTAGATTTAGATAGTCAAGTAGTACTTGGTCTTTACTTTGATGGTCGGAAGGATAAAATACTTGTACTATCCAATGAAAACGGCAAGCAGTACCGGAGAACGGCCAGAGAAGAGCATATTAGCATTGTGAGGGAACCAAGTTCGCAATACTGGGGTCATGTTACATCTGCTTGTGGGAAAGAAGAGTCAGTATGTCGCAGTTTAAAGGAATTCCTCGATTCTAAGGGCAATATCGTTGAAGATATAGTAGCTCTGGGTGCTGAATGTACAGCAGTTAACACAGGACACAAAGCAGGCGTGATTCGGATGCTTGAAATAAAGCTTAATCGTTCACTGCAGTGGCTTATTTGCCTTCTGCATTGTAATGAATTACCACTGAGATATTTGTTTATTTTTCTAGATGGGAAAACAAAAGGCCCCAATACATTCGGTGGACCAATTGGGCAACAGCTATAGAACGGCAGTTCGTTGCCTGTCATAAATTTTAAGCGTGTGACCTCAAATTTACCCGAATTGAACTTGACAGATATTACAGATATTATTATTCACAGATCAATAATATCTACTTGATATTGTCTATACCGTACAGACTGGTGAGTGCTCTATCGATCTTTCCAATCGTGACCCTGGACCCATCGCTCATTCTCAACTACTGCTAACAGGATCCTTAGACTTTATATAAGCACTGAACATCCATCGTCCCAGCTTATGTCCTTGGTACAATATATAATGAAAGTATATGCTCCATACTGGTTTCAAATAAAGTCCAAATGGTCATGCACTGAAGGTGTCAAACATGTCTGGTCTACCATACAATGGTCTAGATACTTACCGCAGAATCTAAGGGAGATTGTCAACTCTATCATTCAAACAAATGCTTACTTTTGTCATCCGGAGAATATTCTCCTGAGTATGATCGTCGATAAACAAAAATCAATCAGAGAAGTAGCGTTTCGGCGTATTATCGAATGTAGGGAGTCTAATTCTACTACAATCCGCAATTTTCGTGTACCTCGGGTTAATTTCGGTGCAGCTTACTACACTGACCTCATTTCGTGGCCTGATATTCACGTCACGGAGCCTCCCTTACTAGCAAATCTATCTAAAGATAATTTGCGAGACATAGTAGAAACGGGAGAAACGGCTCAATATGATTTTATCAAGTTGCCCTACCACACTCAAGCAGTGGAAAGATGTGTGAAATTGGTGACTGAAGCGTCACTTATGCTTTGTGGGGAGGACAATAGGCACGGACTAATTCTATCCAAACTAGAGTCTCGACGCGAAATGCCTTTGGCAGAAACGAAATCAGACTATAAGTGTTAAGTCATTTATGCCTTAAATTATTTTTTCTTTACTTTCTTACCCTCTCTTCGTTGTCGTTGGTTGGTTGGGAAGGGTGTGGGTGGAACTCTATGTACAGCGACCTCCACGTGGTGAGTTCTGGGTAATTTCAAATGTAAGTGAGCGAAGAGCTGCATACATATCATACAGTGAGACAAAAATGTGTATCATTGAAAATTTTCTCATTCGCATGACTACCTTCTAATCCCTTAATATCATACAACGTATTCACTTGTCGGCACGTCATCAAAATATGTACACACAACTCTAAAATAATTCCAGAAAGTTCCAAACAAATGTGAAATTAATTAAAAAAGCAATCGAATAAAATGTAAATAATAATTCTTTCAAATATAACTTAATTTTATTTAAGATTGAAAAACTTTAGAAACTTGTTGGAGGCAGAAGATATTATCCGATCGGGTTCAAATTTACACACTTCTTATTGAAGGCCCCTTACAACTTTTCCGCACTAGCGCTTTTCAATTTGTCGACTTTCGAGTTTTTCATGTACCCCGCTATCCCGACTGAACTGAGAGAGGACGATTTAGTCAGGGAGCGGTTCTATACCTTGTCAGTATTTTCGCAAGTTGTAGGTTTCGTCATTATCCCTAAGTAAGGAATACGTTACCTTCCGTCGGCAGCTAAACGTTGAAACCTTTTTCTGATCAATAAAACAAAACTGGTGACACCCCACCAGGAAGGAAATATATTCATAATCATTTCGCTGGTTTTAGATACATCGGCACAACAGTTCGAATTCTTCAATTCGCCTTTCTAATTAATAGAATACTTTCACGGAAGACTGTGCCCCATTTATAATTAATTTTGCCGTCCTTCTAATATAATTTATTTACACTTTCCGACACCATAGTTCATAGCTTCTTAGCTCTTGAATTCTAGTTATGCCATCGATAAGAAGGAATTAAAATTTTGAAATAACATAATCTTATCAACAAAATAGTGTATTATGTGCCGTGGAGCTGGAACTGTAGTTCTGGTCCGGGCAGGGTGTTCTCGGTACGAGGCGCCCGTGCGAGGAACGGAATTGTTTTGGTTTCACGTTGCATACGATATTTTGTGTGGCGGGAGTGTAGTTTCTGAGGTTATGTGCGTAACGTGTTTTGAGTTCTTTATGGTATACAGACGATGGAGTGAGGTTACATGCCTATGCGCATGCGCATAGATACGTAATGTGTACATTATCGTCCTCGAGCTATAAAGTAGCCGCCCATCCATAATAACTGATTTCAGGTTCTTAAAGCATGCATAAGATGCCGAAGAGGCCGTACTCCTGTTGCATGGAATGCATATAACAAGATTACAAGGAAGTGGATACGGTTGCCTCCATTTGAAATCATATTGCCTTTCGTGGGGGAGCGGCCCACTATATTGAAAATTAAGTTGCATAACATTGGCATCTACGCATGGAATTATACTTTCTTTTTGAGGGATGAGAACCTAATAGTCGCGAAGATTGTTGATAATAATTTTAAATGATATTTAAATAACGTAGACTCGATTTTCAGTTCCCAACCAACTGCGACAGTGCTTGTATCACGGATAACGGGACGATACCGAAGCATCTTTGATCAATATAGGGTGCTATTCAAGTAAACATCAAATTCAAATCATATAGTCTAAATTTAAATAAGATATAATGGTTCAGCCGAAGCAACTCGGCATGGTACGTGGAAATGTGCAAGTTGTAAGCTCCGCGAAACTTAGCATATAACGATAGGTTGGAAAATGGGATAAAATAATGCATTGACATGACTGCCGTTCTCGCACAAGGAACATAGTCGGATTTTTAAGAACACCAATAGAACTTACGTTCGGACAGGATATTCATCCCGATAATTAGCAGTATTTTCAGTGATTTGCCGCGGTTTGAAAGAAGTGGAAATTTAAACTTAATTTAAATTTGTGGAGGAGCATGTTCGGGATATAATCACACCAAGGGTTACTTGAGGTCGGTTAGGAGGGGCCGCCCTCCCGTTACAGGAAGAACACCCACTGATATCAGAAGGGAGTATATAGACTAAAAGATATATAGACTTTGAGTCGCCGTTTCTAATTGTGTGTTTGGTTGAATTTCCCGAGGTCTTGGCCCAATGGAAGATTACCTTGAACATATAAATAAGCCCGTTGAAGGCATTTCAAATCAGTTCATCGGGAAGACCCTAAGCGATCAGATCTCGAGCGTGTGACAGTGTCTGGGCCAAGACTGCGGGAGGTGCGGACGGCTGATTGTGAACCCCGGGACGCCGCTCGGACTTGTCTGTGAGTGAGTAATAATTTCTGTAAAATTATTTCGGGAGCAATTAGTCTGTTAATTATTGTTAATTAATATTTCTATTTAATTAAATGTCGTTTATATATTTACAGACATTTGCATGCGATGTCTGGAGCAGGGTTCGCTTCACGTAGCCCCACTGACGAGTCCGTGAGTGGCCCGGGACGAAACATCAGCAAACTTGCAATAACTAATGCATGTTCATATTGTGCATGGCATTTCTTGCCCGAGTTAATGGATCAGTTAACGTTTGTCTTAGAAATAAGATAACGACGGCTTTCTCAACTTTTATACGCTCTTCCCCGGGGGCCAGGGGTGCTCTCTATTTATTAATTGCACATGCGCCATATACAGTCCATCATAAAGCCCCTATTTTTCAAACAATGTTTGATATGCGAAATGCATGATTACATTGTGACGATGTCACTGATCTACCCCGTAAACTACGTACTGTGTTTATCAATAATTTATCCGCACTCCCGGCGTAAGTAGACGAGCACCTACTTGCTATCTCTTTCTCACACATGAGATATCCAAAACTCTGTCTAAATAGCTTTGTCTCTTCGTTTTACTGACGAAGCCCAAGACAACAACGTCCGACAAGGCTCTACTTTTTCCATTTGCCCGATTTTCATATTCCGCATGATTGATATGCGTTATCTAATCCCCCCCCCCCCTTTATCCAAATCCCCTACTGCTTCTGTTCTTAGGCACGAGGTGGCGTAGCGGCGTTCTTCATCGAGGAGACGAAGCCGAGAAACCATTTAGTGAGAGTCGGAAGTCCCAATTAGCTTATAGTGTGAAGACTAATTTTTGATCCGGAACGCGACTACAAGTACGAAAGTTCGCGGCTTCGAGTTTTCAATTGACTTCAAACTTACATTTAAAAGTGTTCCAAGTATTCGGAGCTTAGCTTAGGATGAATACTTGGCTGCCAAGACCCTTCATTATCTTTATTTAGCATTTCCCCTATCGAGTTAGTCAGATCAGCGTTTCGTAAGTACTAACTATTCCTCACATAAATTTCACGTGCCCCTATGAATTATTTTCGTTTTAAAATCCATGTCCGTAACGATTGCGTTTCCGGTCACTATTAAGAAGCTCTACTGTCGAGTGAGTAGAGCCCGCGTTTGGATGCGAGCTACCCTTTTTTGACGCAATTCTCTCGTCTATGTTTGTCACGTTCCAGAACGATGTAAATCTTACAGCTTTTATCTGAATATAATTTTCTTTTTAAAGGATTCCCTTTTCCTTCCGAATCCATACACATGTATGTTGCAGTCAAACAGCTGGGTGTCGGGCCGCCATGTTACTTGTATTTTCCGCTGGTTGTCACCCCAGCTTCTCATCATAAGAATGGATATTCTTTCTCGTTCACTTAGCGCAGCCATTACACATTATAAGAAATATACGTATGTATTTTGTTAATGAAATAATGCTAAATATGGCGTTTAAATAGGAAATCCGTGTATCTCACAAAACGATAAAGTAAAGACCAAAATGTAACCTTATAAGGCTGTACACGTATAAATGCAATATGAACGTATGTTGTTTATTTACCTTGCTGGTGACTCGTGCTCGCTGTCGCTGTTCGTGCGGTCAAGTTCACTTTGCGCAAGTATTGCGTAATATGCATGTATTCTATTTTTAAACAGTTTATTATTCTATTTCTAAGATTAGAGGACAAAAGAGGGCCAAGAACTGATTCCTAAATCGACTGTTAGCAGAACAATAAATTGGTCTCGAAGTTTACGGTAATGTGAAGGATCTCCGTAGAGCAGGTCGTCCAGTAACAGCATCGACTGAACAGATTATTTAATCACTCCCAATACCGGAAGATCCTCATAACTTCATTAAGAAAATGACACGGGGTTCCAATTAGAAAAAAATAATCTTGACCTTAGAATAATATTCAAGACAATTTTCAAGGTCAAATTCAATGGAACCATTAAATAGCCAGGGAAAAATCCTTAAACTTTTATCTGAAACATTTTCCGCGAAAATGTCCTCTCGCTGAGATATTTTGGAACTTTTGGATCACCCGGTGTATATTTATATGGGCCATTCCATGTCAACCGGATCACTTGCACGACCAGAATTCGATAGCACCAAAAAAATCGGGGTTGGGCTTAAAATTTAGCTTAACATGTATACTTTTGTTTGCCGAGTGGCGATTTTGAAAATTCAAAATGGCGGACTATGGGAAACACTGAAAATGAAGAAAGTCGGCAAATAAAATTGTGGAATCTAGCACTACCAGAATTCTATAGCACCAAAAAAATCGGGGTTGGTCTTAAAATTTAGCTTAACATGTCTACTTTTATTTGCCGAGTGGCGATTTTGAAAATTCAAAATGGCGGACTATGGAAAACACTGAAAATGAAGAAAGTCGGCAAATAAAATGGTGGAATCTAGCACTACCAGAATTCTATAGCACCAAAAAAATCGGGGTTGGTTTTAAAATTTAGCTTAATATGTCTACTTTTATTTGCCGAGTGGCGATTTTGAAAATTCAAAATGGCGGACTATGGAAAACACTGAAAATGAAGAAAGTCGGCAAATAAAATGGTGGAATCTAGCACTACCAGAATTCTATAGCACCAAAAAAATCGGGGTTGGTCTTAAAATTTAGCTTAACATGTCTACTTTTATTTGCCGAGTGGCGATTTTGAAAATTCAAAATGGCGGACTATGGAAAACACTGAAAATGAAGAAAGTCGGCAAATAAAATTGTGGAATCGAGCACTACCAGAATTCTATAGCACCAAAAAAATCAGGGTTGGTCTTAAAATGTAGCTTAACATGTCTACTTTTGTTTGCCGAGTGGCGATTTTGAAAATTCAAAATGGCGGACTATGGGAAACACTGAAAATGAAGAAAGTCGGCAAATAAAATTGTGGAATCGAGCACTACTAGAATTCTATAGCACCAAAAAAATCGGGGTTGGTCTTAAAATGTAGCTTAACATGTCTACTTTTGTTTGCCGAGTGGCGATTTTGAAAATTCAAAATGGCGGACTATGGGAAACACTGAAAATGAAGAAAGTCGGCAAATAAAATTCTGCTGAGTCTTTGTGTAATAAAAAAACTACAGACGCATTTGCTATAATGCGATAATACAGATTTGCACGTACAGTTCAAAGAGCAAAATACAGACATTGCAATTGCTTTAAGTAATTTTGCTATCGTCCGTAGCGGCCGTTTACGGCGGCCATTCTTTTCTTAAAATTCTTTTCTTAACCCTTTGCGGCGCACATTTTTCTTTATACGGAAAACAGCTGAAAATTGTTACTAGGGGGTTTTCGGGGTCGCTGATTACGAATCTGAATTTGAAAATTCAAAGTGGATTTTGGAAATTCAAAATGGCGGCTCCAAGATGGCCGACATAAATGTAAAAAATTTACTTGATTTTGATGAAAGTTGGTACTCGGGTGTTTTTTGGGTCGCTGATTGCGAATTTGAAGTCAGATTTTGTAAATTCAAAATGGTGGATCCAAGATGGCCGACATAAATATAAAAATTTACTTGATTTTGATGAAATTTGGTACTCGTGGGTTTTTGAGGTCGCTGATTGCGAATCTGAAGTCAGATTTTAAAAATCAAAACGGCGGATCCAAGATGGCCGACGGAAATGTGAAAATTTACGTGATAAAAACTTCATAAAACTGGGTACTCTATGTACTCTGAATTTTAAATATATAAGTCAGAGATCAGATTCGCAATCAGCGACCCCAAAAACCCCCGAGTACACAGTTTCATCAATGTCGGGTACATTTTCATATTTCGGTCGGCCATCTTGGATCCTCCATTTTGAATATTCAAAATCCGAGGCCAGATTCGTAATCAGCGACCCCAAAAATCCCCGAGTAACGAGTTTCAAGTAAATCAGATGAATTTTTAAAAATTCATCCGCCATATTGTTTCCGCCATTTTGAATTTTTCAAAACCGACTTCAAATTCGTAATCAGCGACCCCAAAAATCCCCGAGTAACGAGTTTCAAGTAAATCAATTCAATATTTAAATATACATCCGCCATCTTGTTTCCGCCATTTTGAATTTTTCAAATCCGACTTCAAATTCGTAATCAGCGACCCCAAAAACCCCCGAATAACGAGTTTCAAGTAAATGAGATGAATTTTTAAAAATTCATCCGCCATATTGTTTCCGCCATTTTGTATTTTTCAAAACCGACTTCAAATTCATAATCAACGACCCCAAAAACCCCCGAGTAACGAGTTTCAAGTAAATCAGATGAATTTTTAAAAATTCATCCGCCATATTGTTTCCGCCATTTTGAATTTTTCAAAACCGACTTCAAATTCGTAATCAGCGACCCCAAAAACCCCCGAGTAACGAGTTTCAAGTAAATCAGATGAATTTTTAAAAATTCATCCGCCATATTGTTTCCGCCATTTTGAATTTTTCAAAACCGACTTCAAATTCGTAATCAGCGACCCCAAAAACCCCCGAGTAACGAGTTTCAAGTAAATCAGATGAATTTTTAAAAATTCATCCGCCATATTGTTTCCGCCATTTTGAATTTTTCAAAACCGACTTCAAATTCGTAATCAGCGACCCCAGAAACCCCCGAGTACCAAATTTGGTTCTAATTTACCTTTTAGTTCGTTCAAAAATGATTTCTTTCTCAAAAATCGACGATTGTTTAAATTTATTTATTTATACTTGTTAATAATTTTGCGTAATAATTCATTATCCTTTTCGTTACGTACTAAAAAGCCCCGTCTACCACTGTAAAACGATTTTTTGAATATTGCTTCGAAAGCATTGAAACTAGACAGAAAAGTTGTGAATAAAAAAGGTGGTAATCTGGGTTACCACTGCGCCGCAAAGGGTTAAGAGTCTTTAATAAAAAATTGTATACGGTTGAGATCACTTTTTTTAATGCATTCTAAATAAGAGCCCCAGATCATCGCGATATCGATCGCGGCGGCTGGAGATGGTTCAATTTAGTTCGTTCAAAGCGAGAAATTTTTCTTAACATTATCTTTTCAACAAAATATATTTTTGAGGCGGTGAGTTTGAGAAAGGTCCACGAGTAAGGGGTTTTCTACATTATTGTTCATTAGTTAAAAACAAAAATTTTCGTGCGTTTTTTGAGTTTATCATAATTATCGGGAATATCTAATGTAATGACGTTGCATTGTACTTAAAAATTAAGCATAATAAATTCATTTCACTAATCGCTCTTTCTGTAACTATAAATAAAAATGTCAAAAACAGTTCATTCCGATAGATGTGTCAATCCTTTTGGCGGAATGGGTCATAAAGGAAAGGACTTGAGAAACATATCCCGAAACATGCAAACAGAGTTTCCAAATTTACCTTTCAATGCGAAAATATGTCAAGCTTGTAGGAAACAATATAATAATAAAAATGAATCTTTCGACTTCGACAGATCCTTTGAAAATCAAGCAGGCTCTGATGTGCGGGATACAGAAAGTGACTTGGAACATTCGCAAAATAAAAAATTGCGTTTGTCTAGAGAAGAAATTCTCGAGGAAATGATGAGTGGGCTTAAAGAAAAGTTTTCGAGCCTACCTGAAAATGATCCACTTCGCATATCGATTTTGACCATTCCTCCCGAATCATTAAGTATTCGTGAGGTAGCTGAAGAATTCGGCGCCTCTTACAGATGTGTTAGACAAGCAAAAGAATTGCGAAGAACAGCAGGAGTTTTAGCAACACCCAGACCTAAAGCAGGGAAAAACTTATGCGAGAGTATCGTTAAAAAAGTGTCTGATTTCTATGAAAGCGATGTCAACAGTAGAGTAATGCCTAATAAAAAAGACACAGTGTCAGTACGTAGTTGCGGTCTGAAGACCAAAATGCAGAAGCGATTGCTATTATGCGACATTAAATATTTGCACGTACAGTTTAAAGAGCAAAATCCAGATATTGCAATTGGTTTAAGTAAATTTGCTGAACTTCGACCAAAATGGTGTGTTGTAGCTGGTTCCAGTGGCACTCACAGCGTATGTGTTTGCGTAATTCACCAAAATTTCAAAGCTATGATCGACGCTGCTAAACTTCCGCAAATAACGCAAAGTTGTGAGATACCGATCAGTAACCAAAGTGATTGCATTCAGATAGTTTTGTGTAAAAATCCATTGCCGGGATGCTACTTAGGTGACTGTCATGAATGCCCAAATATGGAAAAATTTTCGGATTACATTTTTCAATTGTTAGACGAAATAGGAACGTCGGAAGTTATATTTTCCACTTGGCAGAACACTGATCGATGCATCCTTAAAAAAGAATGTCTTCCTCTTGACGACTTTATTAATATTTTTACCAAATCTCTAGAAATTCTACTTCCTCATCATTTTATATCTAAAGCACAGTCGAAATATATATTGGAACTACGTAATACATTACATGAAGGAGACGTGTTGGTTCACACCGACTTTTCAGAAAATTTTGCCTACGTCGCACAAAACGCGGCTCAAGGTTTTCACTACAACAATGCTCAATGTACCGTACACCCAGTGCTCGTATATTATAAGAACAATGAGGAAGTAACCCACAAGAGCTTCATATTCTTATCTGAATGCACAACACATGATACGGCAGCAGTGTACACGATGCAAGAGTTACTTGTACCTGAAATAAAGAAGCTGTGTCCAAACCTGCAAAAAATCATTTATATTAGCGACGGTGCTAAACAGCATTATAAAAATAAATTTCAAGCCAGTAATCTTGTTCATCATGAAAATGATTTTGGAATAAAAGCCGAGTGGCACTATTCTGCTACAGCCCACGGCAAAGGAGCTTGCGATGGTGTAGGAGCTATTTTTAAAAGAGAAGCCACACGCGCCAGCCTTCAACTTAATCATGATAATGCGCTATTGTCTCCTGCAGCTCTTTTGGAATGGGCTAAAGGTAAATTCGAAAATATAAAGTTTTTTTATTACACAAAGGCTCAGCATGAGAAAACTAAAAGATTCCTTACAAGAAGATTTTCTGCAGCTCCTCCTGTTGAAAAAATCAGCAAAGCACATGCAATTTACGTACTTCCTGAGAAGGAGTTACATGCCATGCAATACTCTGCAGCGTCGACGCCGTTAACTGTTATGAAATATTAAAGGGAAAGTCATAAAATAAAAAATATAAAATAAAAAAAGAAGCTATAAAAAAAATACAAAAATACAAAAAAAAAATAAAAAATACAAAAATAAAAAAAAAATATAAAAATACTAAAAAAAAATACAAAAAAAAATGGAGACTATCAATAGGTCCTCGTTCGTGTCTCTGGGTTTAGCTGATAGCGGTTGCGTAAGAAATATCTTGCAAATAAAGTAATAACATTTGATGTTTCAATCAAATTAACTAATTTTTGCAATTTCGGTTGGTCGTCTGTACGTATTTTGAATCACAGGATCTCATTTGCCATTTTGAATCTCAGAATTTATAATAGAGATGGAGATTCAGAGAGATTATAATTCAGCAAACCTCAAATATCTCCTAGTACTGAGTTTCAACCAACTTTGGTAGTGCAAGTGATCCAGAATTTTATTTGCCGACTTTTTTCATTTTCAATGTTGTCCACAGTCCGCCATTTTGAATTTTCAAAATCGCCACTCGGCAAACAAAAGTAGACATGTTAAGCTAAATTTTAAGCCAAACCCCGATTTTTTTGGTGCTATAGAATTCTGGTAGTGCTAGATTTCACAATTTTATTTGCCGACTTTCTTCATTTTCAGTGTTTTCCATAGTCCGCCATTTTGAATTTTCAAAATCGCCACTCGGCAAACAAAAGTAGACATGTTAAGCTAAATTTTAAAACCAACCCCGATTTTTTTGGTGCTATAGAATTCTGGTAGTGCTAGATTCCACAATTTTATTTGCCGACTTTCTTCATTTTCAGTGTTTTCCATAGTCCGCCATTTTGAATTTTCAAAATCGCCACTCGGCAAACAAAAGTAGACATATTAAGCTAAATTTTAAAACCAACCCCGATTTTTTTGGTGCTATAGAATTCTGGTAGTGCTAGATTCCACAATTTTATTTGCCGACTTTCTTCATTTTCAGTGTTTTCCATAGTCCGCCATTTTGAATTTTCAAAATCGCCACTCGGCAAATAAAAGTAGACATGTTAAGCTAAATTTTAAGACCAACCCCGATTTTTTTGGTGCTATAGAATTCTGGTAGTGCTAGATTCCACCATTTTATTTGCCGACTTTCTTCATTTTCAGTGTTTTCCATAGTCCGCCATTTTGAATTTTCAAAATCGCCACTCGGCAAATAAAAGTAGACATGTTAAGCTAAATTTTAAGACCAACCCCGATTTTTTTGGTGCTATAGAATTCTGGTAGTGCTCGATTCCACAATTTTATTTGCCGACTTTCTTCATTTTCAGTGTTTCCCATAGTCCGCCATTTTGAATTTTCAAAATCGCCACTCGGCAAACAAAAGTATACATGTTAAGCTAAATTTTAAGCCCAACCCCGATTTTTTTGGTGCTATCGAATTCTGGTCGTGCAAGTGATCCGGTTGACATGGAATGGCCCTTATATATAATTGTGCGAAGAGCATAGTTCAGGGACAGTCCTTGTATTATATACGCTTTTTATGACATGTATACTTTTTGGAAAAGTGTATTATTTTTTAATGTGACTAGCTCGGCTATGTGTACTGGGGGGGGGGGGGGCTACGCCCCCCCAGACCCCTTCAAACAACTATCCTAACCTATCCCCTCAGAATCTCGCCTACGATCGGTTATGCCTTAATTTTGGCTATAGGTCCTGGAAGTATACGTTTCACATAAATATATGTATGTAACGAAGCTACTTTGATGACGAAATTTGTGATTCGGGGGCTATTGCGGTGACAAGTTGTGACGGGTCAATTTTTCAATATTCCGATATATATATATAATCTTTTATATTGTAACGGGTTATTTCGATGTTCCCCGTTACAAATTACCGAATATTATGTAACATCTAAAAGAACAGAGAGTCTTATATCGAGAATGATTCTAATTCGTAATACATTCAATTGTTCCAAAAATAATAAACCTTTTGGTGACCTGGTGAACCTATACTCATTTTTCTTTCATGATCAATGATACTTATATCTTATATTTTTTTATTTTCGTATGGTATACTCGGAGAACTATTAAGAGTTGGAGCGACGAGGATGTTGGTTGACTAGAGGGAGAGAGGCAGATTGGACTTGGCGAAATAAGATTAATAATAGGGCAGATTCAATATTGTAATTCACTAATATGCTACATCGGATCAAGTGAGTTCTGCTCTGGCTGGTATCGCCGTCTTGGTGAACCTTGGATTCGTCCACCTTTCGGATTTCTCTAAATGGATATTCCACCTGTGTTTTCTTCTATCAAAGAAAATTAAATTATTTTAGCAGGGATCTATTTTACCGTCCGACTGTTGCCACAAGCTGAACTCTTTACCGCGTAGTGTCGTTCTAGACTACGGATTTAAGTCTCTACCCCCACTATCACCGAATCGTTTCGCACGGATCTGAATCTGTCAATCTTTTCCGATCAACGTCATTCTCTGTTCTCGCGGCAACCCTTAAGGTTGGTTAAAATTAATAAATTTGGTAACATTATTTTGTACATATTCTTTCTCTACCGAGAGAATAAATACCGAGTCGCGAAATATATTACGTTTTTAATACCGCCGATCGTTAGTGACCAATCTTGTGATACCAGGGAGGAAAAATCCAGATTTCGGTTCCGCCAACGGTCCTACCGATACGTAATATACCATTTTATTATTATTGGTTCTTTGAATTTTTCTAATTTGCTAGTTTTATAATAAGTTCATGAATATTTTGTATTTATTTCAAATTTAAAATTACCGTATCATTTAGAATCTTTCTCGAAGTTACCGACTACCTATTATAATATTATATGTAAGTAATTTTGTTATTAGGTGAATGAATACCGAATTCTTTTAATTTTTTATATTTATTGTAAAATTCGGGTTTTCTGCAATAAGAATAGAAAATTCTAAATATCTTATTTCAAGTCTCTATATTTTTCATTATTGATTGTATATTCGTTGTTTTGTCTTGTTTCGTCTATATTATATTTTTATACTTTAACCAACATTGAGTGGCAAAAAGAATCATTTTATACCGGTTGAACATACTAATCCCGAGGTTGAACGGTTACCGAAATTGAGATTTGTTTTATTAATAATAAAAACTATTAAATCAAATAAATCCAATAAATAGCCCGTTACAAATTGGCGATCCTGCCAGGATACCACTCAATGTTCGTGTTTGTAACTTAAAAATTAAAGCCTAGATACAGTATTAGATTTTCTTGATGTGACATTTTGAATTAGAAAGAAAATAAGTAGTAAATCATTAATATGAAAATTTTTCCATACTTCATTACAGAAATCCAATTAATAAAAGAATAATAAAGGTGAATCAGAAATAAAAAAAGGTAAAATTGTTGAAGAATATAAGAATACCGGTAGCAGAATTTTGAATATTACTAATATTGATACCTTTTAATGTTTCATGTTTTAATTTATTATTAGCGTTAAGTTTTATATTTATGACGGATATTGGAATAGTGCGTGATACATAGTAGCATATAGTGATTTAGTTAGTACAATTTGAGTAAGTAAAAGAAAATAACCGGTAAAAATTCATAACAGTTAAATTTAGTAAACAAAAGAAATTAATTAAAAGAAACTCTGAAAGAGACGAGAATTTTTGGAGAAAGAATTTAAACAAATAATTGAAAATATAAATTGTTCTGTATTATTTTGATGTTAACTTATTAAAATTGTAAATGTGCTAAGTTATTTTGTATCAGTCCTGGAAATCATAAAAGTTAAAAAAATTTACCGGTACAAATGACAACAACTAAAAGTCAGTGAAATTGTTCAAATTCGAACACCGGTAAACAAAGATAAAAGTTCTATGAAAAGTTCAAACCTTGTTTACCGCGGCCGGAGGGAAAAGGGAGGTCGCGGCGACAATACACAGAAGCCGAAAGTAAACAACGGCCTTGAAAATTGAACTGATTTAAAAATAAAGATAATAGAATAATGATATTTAAAAGCTTTTAAATTAATTTGAAGTTGTCTTATATTAAAACTAAAAGTAAATATTACCGTAAATTAGTGATTTAAACTCAACATTATTTGCATTAATTTCTTTCAATGTTTATTGGATATTCCTTTTAATTAGAATTCAATAGTTTATTCAAATTTTTAAAATATAGAATGGTTAAATGTTGCGCCAATGATATACCGATATTTTATAAAGAAATAAGTTTTTGAACTTTCGTTTTGAAATCGGAGATGCAAATGTAAACATTCAATGTTGACATTGGCCGGCGTAAATGATCCTCGATTGATAGCAATATCTCGCCCACGAAATGTAAATGAAAATTAACTCTTTAATTTAAATATTAATAATAAAGAAATACTCGACTTTAATTTGAAATAATTACCGCAACCCATAATAATAATTAAAATTGAAATTTATACAACGAAAGTTATTCATTTCAAATTACGGATTATTGAATTAATTTTTTTTCTCTTCAAATCTTTTTATTAATTGTATGATATTTTTATAATTATTTTTTTTTTGGTTTTCTGTTATATTTAAATTCTAAATTTCATAATTTGAAAGTTTACAACCGTCTGAATTTCTTTTAGAAATTAATAAATAGGAAAATAAAATATAATTAAAATAAACAATTTATAAATATACTAAATAATTTAGTTTTCTCTTTAACACTAACTAAATAAAAATTAATGAAGTTAATCAATAATAATGGATTAATTTGGTAAAAAAAAAAAATAAGGTACTAATTATAAATAAATTATATTTTGATAAAAAAAATTGTGAATATAAATTAACGAAAATTAAGTGTAAATACCAAGTGTACTTGTATAACCAATACGTTGAATATTAATTTATTGATTGTGGTTGTCTTAATGAACGTTTTTAATAATATACCAATTTAATATTTAGTTAAATAGTATATTACCGGGGTAAAGAATTAAATAAAATATCGTTTTGCGTTTGATCGATAATAGGAAATTAGTAAGATCAATGTTAAAAAAAAAATAAAGGAAATGCAAAATTATGATGAAATTGATCTAATACTAGTACGGTATTGGAAGTTAATTATTTATGTGCTTTTTAAATTTTTATTGAATATAATATTACTGGCGGATAAAATATACCGTGTTACTTTGGCAAATAAGCATAATGTTAAATGAAAAATAAATAAATTAAATTATATTAGGAATAAGTTTATATTCGACTTGGGTCGTAGTAGTATGTATATTAGTAATCGGGCGAAAAATATATAAGCGTTATAGAAATTTAAGAGGTGAGGATATGATAATTTAAAAAGTTACAATAATTAATAAAAAGAAAATAGTGGTGTTAGAGATAAGTTCATTCCGAATTGAAAATGTCGTTACCGTGGAAAATCTTTTCAATTTCCGGAAAAGATAATTATAAGTCCCGAGAGAGTAACCAAGTTACTAACGATATGGAAAATGATGATGATATCGATTTAAATGGAGCAAGTGGGGAAGCAATAGATAATTTAAGAAAAAAATTGGATAAAGAATTGGAAAATATAGATTGCTCTGATGAGGAAATACCTAGAGATAGATGTATTACGCGTCGGAGAGGTAAGGATTTAGAAAATCGAGAAGGTCGTCGAAGTACCGGTGGCCAAGATTCCCGATATCCAGACAATGGAAACGCCTTGAGGGGGAATCATTTCTCGACCCGCGGGGATCCTGAGCGCGAAGACAGTCGATTGAGCTGCAATGATTTTCGATACTCGACATGGGGAAGGGTTACCGAACGACGGCGTTCACCGCCACGCGAAGAACTCCTTTTCCCTACGCCTACGAATGGAGCGCGAAGGAAAGATTTGCCACCACGCGAAGAAAATCGACGCCATTCGATCCAGCGAAATACAAATACTTTCCGAAAAGACGACGACTTTAAGAGCACCGAAAATGAAGACAGGCCCAAAAATCGCCATCACGTCGATCGAACTCCATCACCGCTAATACCGCGACGCCTACCGAATACCAGTACTTATATGGTACCCCAAATACATTATCACACGAAGCCGGTATGGGAAATAGTGTCGCGTTGGAATATCGATTTTTCCGGTAAACCGGGTGAATCGGCGGAAGAATTCTTATTGCGAATCGAGGAATGTCAAGACGCAATGAATGTGACAGGTCGTGAAATCCTAACCTGTTTACCCTACTTATTAAAGGGAGAAGCCTTGCCGTGGTTTCGGTTACATAAACGGACCTGGGGGTCATGGCGCGATTTTTTATACGACTTTCGACAACGGTATGGTCGCTACGATTACCAAGAAGCTTTACGAGAAGAAGCTCGACAAAGGGTACAGGGACCAAAAGAATCGGCCCTAAATTATCTTACAGCGTTACGAGCCATGTTCGATCGTATGAATCCCCCATTCGATCCGAATTATCAAGATAAATTAGCCTTATCCGGATTACATGAGAAATATCGAAAGTATATTCGATTTCAGGATTTCGCTAATTTAGACGAATTAAACAACTAACGCGAGAATATGATAGATTCGTGGAATGTAAACGAGAGACAATGACGTCTGATACCGTCACGAATAAAGTCGCAACAGATCTCGCATATACCGATAGATTTGAAAAAGATCAAAATAAAATAGAATCACGAAAGAAAAGCTCATTCAGTCCAGCATTCGCAATTAGAAATAGTACTCCCCAGAAAGAAAAAAATCTAACCGCCCCGATTGATTCCGATACCGAAACGGAAATGACCCAATTACGAAATACAGTAAAAAGAACTGAAACAACACCGAAAAAGAAAGTTCGCATTATTGAGCCAGTAACCAGCATTGCTACTTCACCGGGAACAGCCAGTAACTGGACAAATAATAAATTAGACGATCCAGACTACCGAAATCGTTCGTCAGTACAAAATCGGGATTGGATTCCACGCAATAATACTCGTGAGTCCGAAGAATTATGGAGACCAGGAAATGATAAGCGACCCAATACACCGAGAAATTGGACTGGATTCCAACATAATATACAACGATGGAATAATAGTTTAGAAAATCATCCAAATAGATTAATGTATAATTTTAATTATCAGAGACCGAGTCAGTACATGGCAACTGGTAATTTTAATGGTTATCCCGCCAATCAAACCTGGTCGAATCAATTTGGAGGCGATTACCGCGGTAATGGTCCATCTAAATTTCCCATGAATAATTATCAATACTCATGGTACCGACCAATAACACAGGAATATCGGAATCCATACGTCAGTAGTAAAGGGAAGATGTATTCACCCAGAAATATACGGATGCCAGAACCAAATGCAATTCAAGGAGTACCAGTAACTACCAATAGTGCAGTTGGGCTGAGAACTGAACCAGCACCCACTAACAATCAAGGAAATACTGGTGTTCCAATTCAGGTCCGCGAGACAAATCCATCAACTGGCGAAGGATTGGTTACTAAGCCACCGGAAAATTGTTGTTGGAATTGCTACTCTGACAATCATCGATGGAGGCAGTGCCAGTACCGGTTGACAAGATTCTGTCGAACCTGTGGTACTCCCGGACAATGGACAGATGCCTGTCGTATCTGCCAGGGAAACTAATAAGGGGACAGTCACCACCGGTCCTAGTGAACTGGTCCCAAAGGAGAAAGCAATCGCCAGTACCGTATTGCGGTCCAATCGGGAATGACAATACCGACTGCCGATTACATCTAGTAATTTATGTCAAGGACCAACCGATTTTGGCACTAGTAGATACCGGATCCACAAAAACGTATTTAGGACAAAGTGGAGGGGACCTAATTACCGAATTAGGGTTTCCCATAGCCAAACCAGAGAATAAGGCGATTTTACTAGCTAATGGAGCGGTCGATATTATTGCTGGCAAAATTACCGTGCCAGTATTATTAAAAAACCGACTTAATTATGTAACGTTTAATATAGTACCACGTTTAGCGTCAATATGTATCTTAGGTTTAGATTTTTTAAAGACTTTTAATATAGGAATAGAATTTTTATTAGAAAAATGGTTTTTTATTAATGCGCCTCAAGATAAATATAATTTTAATAAGACTACTAATGTCGGAGTAGAAATTTGTATTGAAGAAACTGGAAGCGAAAAATCTGAACATTCGGAAATAAATGAAGAAATAATACCTACAGAACTTAATAATAAACGGAAAAATTCGGCAAATACCAAATTTAATAAACGAAAGAATCAGTCACGAAAATGTACAAACGGGATAAACAGTAATAATGTTAATACGAATAAAAATAAAAATAATAGGCGCGGAAATCAAAGCCCGGCCAATACTGTAAAAATATCTGGAAATGGAAACCCAGTACACGCGATGAAAAATACCGGAAGTCGAAACCCGGAAGTATATGAAGTGTCCACCGGAAATCGAAAACCGAGTGACACAAGGAGATCAGGAAGACAGGACTTGTTGGCCACGATTCTACCTACCGATCAATCAGTAATGAATAATAATAATAAAATTTTTGAACGTAATAAATCCCGAAAGATCGTGCCGAATTCTACCTGCGTCGGAATCGCGACATTATCTAAAGAAGAGAATGAAATATTAAAAAATTTAAAACGCCATTACATCGAGAAGCCTACCGGAAAACCCGGCATGACAGGTTTAGCCCAACACAAAATCGATGTGCAAGGGCACGATCCCATTAAACAACGGCACTATCCTGTATCGCCCAAAGTATTGGAAGCGATGCATAAGGAAGTACAGGATATGTTGCTAGCGGGTGTGATCGAACCATCGTCGAGTGCATGGTCAAGTCCGATCGTAATGGTGAAAAAGCCAAATGGGAAATACCGTTTCTGCCTAGACTTCCGAAAAATCAATGAGGTTAAGGTTAAGGACGCTTATCCATTGCCATTTATGATGACAATGCTCGATAACATCAGAGTAGCGCGATATATCACAACTATCGACCTTAGCCAGGCCTACTGGCAAATTAAATTGGAGGAAAGTAGCAAGGAGATAACCGCATTCTTAGTACCGGGGATGGGTTTATTTCAATTCCGCAGAATGCCTTTTGGGTTATCAAATGCGCCAGCTACTTTTCAAAGATTAATGGACAGTTTGTTTGGTCCCGAATGCGAACCGTATGTTATGAAATATCTCGACGATATTATCATAGCTACCGAGACATTCGACCAACACATTCATTGGCTAGAACTCGTGTTAAAGCGATTGAACGAAGCAGGATTCGAAATTAATGAGGAGAAAAGTAAATTTTGCCGTACCGAAGTCGAATTTTTAGGATATATCGTCAATGAACGAGGATTAGAAGTAAACCCAGAAAAGGTAAAAAACCTATTCTCGAGTATCCAGCACCGCAAATACTTAAACAGTTACGCCGACTCATTGGAATGGCTTCATGGTACCGTCGGTTCATTGATAATTTTGCCGCAGTTACCGCGCCCTTAACCCAATTATTACGTAAAAATGTTAAGTGGAAATGGGGTACTGAACAAGAGAACGCGTTAACACTAATTAAATCTATTTTATCGTCACCACCTGTTTTAACCAGACCAGATTTCTCATTACCGTTTAATCTACAAACCGATGCAAGTGATTTTGGGTTAGGAGTTGTTCTCACCCAGATACAACAGGGACAAGAATATGTCATCGCTTATGCCAGCCGCACTTTATCGGAAGCTGAAAGAAAGTATTCGACTACCGAAAAAGAATGCTTAGCGGTCGTATGGGGCATTAAAAAATTTCGATGTTACCTTGAAGGGTACCATTTTACCGTGATAATTGATCATAGTTGTCTACGAAGGCTCCAAAATCTTAAAAATCCAACGGGACGTTTAGCTAGATGGGCCCTCGAGTTGACTGAATATGACTACGAGATTCAACATAGAAAGGGCGCACTTCATCACGTACCGGATGCCTTGTCCAGAATGTATGAGGCTGAAGTCAATGCAATCACGGATTTAGATGAAGAAGCTAATCGTTGGTATTTTTATAGAAAAGGACAAGTAGAAAGAAATCCTGAGAGATTCCCGAAGTGGAAAATAGAAAACAACTGCCTATATTACCATCGCCCTAATAAAATTACCGCAGACGTTATGGAAGACTACGACGCCTGGAAACTAGTGATACCGGAAGTCACTAGAAAACGGATCATCGAAGAAGTTCACTCGACCCCTCAAGCCGGTCATCTGGGTATTGAGAAAACTTTTAACAAATTAATTCGGTTATACTACTGGCCTACCGCACATCGAGATGTTGTGAAGTTTGTAAGCAGCTGCGAAAGATGTCAGCGCAGTAAGCCAGAACAAGCAGCTCAAGCAGGCTTCATGGGTCAGAGGGTTATCGAAAAACCCTGGGCCGTAGTTGCAACTGATATAATGGGTCCATTACCGGCGAGCCGTAAGCGAAACATCTATATAGTAGTTTTCCAAGATCGTTTTACAAAGTGGATAGAGTGCCAAGCGCTAAAGAAAGCGAATGCCCAAAATATTGAGTTAGCGTTTCATGAATTAATTTTAAATCGATGGGGTGTACCGGAAGTACTTCATAACGATAACGGTACTGAGTACGATAATAAAATTATAAAGGTAATGGCAAACAAGTATGGAATTTACCCTTCGACGATACCGCCGTATCATGCCCAAGCAAACCCCGTGGAACGGGTCAATCGCGTCCTAAAAACCATGATATCTGCCTTTCTTAATCAAGACCAAAGAGAATGGGACGAACATCTATCAGAATTTTGTTTTGCGATGAACACCGCGCTACATACATCGACGGGTTTTACTCCAGCGTTCCTGAATTTTGGATGCGAATTAGATTCAGTAAACCGAGCACGACGCGAAATCGAAGGAGGGGTGGAGATCGTACCGAATACACCTAATAAATGGGCCGAACGGTTAGATAGATTAGAAATACTGAAAGATCTAGTAAAACATAATTTAGATAATGCTTACCTGAAACAATCACGATACTATAATTTAAGAAAAAGAACTCGATCATTTACCGTCGGTGATAAAGTATGGAAACGAAGTCATGTGTTGTCATCAGGTCCTAATTATGTGGCTGCCAAACTGGCACCAAAATTTTCGGGTCCTTTTGTGATATCGAAAGTTCTGTCATCTGTAGTTTTTGAACTTACCGATAACAATGGAAAATTAATTAAGAAATGTCCCATTAAAGACTTAAAGCCATATGTAGAATCCGAGACCTAGTCGGTAACCGTAAAGGAACCAATAATAATAAAAAAAAAAAGTCATAAGTCATAAAATAGGAGAGAAAATAATTCATAACTTAGGCGCATATTATTAGATCTAGATTCGTAGCATTTCATAGATCATAACATTTCGCATCTTTGTTTTATTCCATGTCTTTCATGTCCTATCCAATCATCGTTCCTACCAGGGCGTAAAAGAACAAAAAAAAAAAAAAAAAAATATATATTTAACAATGCCCCGATCCATCGAGGAACGTGACGCGGAATGGCGTAAAATGCTGCCAATTTGGAAAGAACAACACTCCCTTAACCCACGTCACGACTCCAAATATTCCACGGTGATGCGTAAATGGGCCATGGAAGCCCAGTATAAGCAACGGATGGAGGAAGAGGAGAGAAAAGAACGAGAAGAAATGAAGAAGAAGAAGGAAGAAGAATGGAGCCGAAAGGAAGCAGCTCTATACGCTGGAATACCGAATCGCAAGTGCTTCAATTGCGGTCGATCCGGACATTTTTACAGCCAATGCCCAGTCACTAGGGGCCAATTTTGTTTTGGGTATGGCAAGAGAGGGGAGACCCTAGCTAGTTGCCCAGATTGTCGCCAGGGGTATGAAAAAGGAAGGCCAACGTCAAAAAATTACCGCTGGCTACACCGCTACGACTAAACTATCAACATATAGTCTTAGAGAGTTTCAGAAATAAATTAAAAATATCAAACATTTCACTCTAGTTTATTTACATATTTTTCACCATCTTCTGTAACCTTTTTTTTCTCTCCTTTCATTTCAGCCATTATTATCTATTTCATTATTATTTCATTTGCCGTCGACAAGAACGAAGTTGTTTATCTTGTAGTATTATAGTTCTATTCTATTTTTCTAATTATTAATTTTAGCTAAAACGAACACTTACAGTTCCTCCCAGGTCACTAAGGGGTCATTTACCTTCGACCTTTGGTCTCTCCTTAGGAGGGGGGTAGTTGTAACGGGTTATTTCGATGTTCCCCGTTACAAATTACCGAATATTATGTAACATCTAAGAGAACAGAGAATCTTATATCGAGAATGATTCTAATTCGTAATACATTCAATTGTTCCAAAAATAATAAACCTTTTGGTGACCTGGTGAATCTATACTCATTTTTCTTTCATGATCAATGATACTTATATCGTATATTTTTTTATTTTCGTATGGTATACTCGGAGAACTATTAAGAGTTGGAGCGACGAGGATGTTGGTTGACTAGAGGGAGAGAGGCAGATTGGACTTGGCGAAATAAGATTGATAGGGCAGATTCAATATTATAATTCACTAATATGCTACCTCGGATCAAGTGAGTTCTGCTCTGGCTGGTATCGCCGTCTTGGTGAACCTTGGATTCATCCACTTTTCGGATTTCTCTAAATGGATAATCCACCTGTGTTTTCTTCTATCAAAGAAAATTAAATTATTTTAGCAGGGATCTATTTTACCGTCCGACTGTTGCCACAAGCTGAACTCTTTACCGCGTAGTGTCGTTCTAGACTACGGATTTAAGTCTCTACCCCCACTATCACCGAATCGTTTCGCACGGATCTGAATATATCAATCTTTTCCGATCAACGTCATTCTCTGTTCTCGCGGCAACCCTTAAGGTTGGTTAAAATTAATAAATTTGGTAACATTATTTTGTACATATTCTTTCTCTACCGAGAGAATAAATACCGAGTCGCGAAATATATTACGTTTTTAATACCGCCGATCGTTAGTGACCAATCTTGTGATACCAGGGAGGAAAAATCCAGATTTCGGTTCCGCCAACGGTCCTACCGATACGTAATATACCCATTTATTATTATTGGTTCTTTGAATTTTTCTAATTTGCTAGTTTTATAATAAGTTCATGAATATTTTGTATTTATTTCAAATTTAAAATTACCGTATCATTTAGAATCTTTCTCAAAGTTACCGACTACCTATTATAATATTATATGTAAGTAATTTTGTTATTAGGTGAATGAATACCGAATTCTTTTAATTTTTATATTTATTGTGAAATTCGGTTTTTCTGCAATAAGAATAGAAAATTCTAAATATCTTATTTCAAGTCTCTATATTTTTCATTATTGATTGTATATTCGTTGTTTTGTCTTGTTTCGTCTATATTATATTTTTATACTTTAACCAACATTGAGTGGCAAAAAGAATCATTTTATACCGGTTGAACATACTAATCCCGAGGTTGAACGGTTACCGAAATTGAGATTTGTTTTATTAATAATAAAAACTATTAAATCAAAAGAATCCAATAAATAGCCCGTTGCAATATTTATATTTAAATATTTAAAATATTTTTATTTATTTTATATTCAAATTTATATATATATATATATATATATATATATATATATATATATATATATATATATATATATATATATATACAGGGAGGCCGATTTATCTGAAGACATCGAAATATCTCGAGAACTATGGACAGAATCAAAAAAGTTGTCGGATGAAAGTTGTTCGACACGAAGGGGGGCATCCAGTGATAATGAAATTTACCCCCTCCCCCGTCCCCTGGGGGTGGAGTGGGGGCAAAAACAATAAAACATATATAGGAACCCCCAGTTTTTATTGCAGATTTGGATTCTCCGGAAAAAAGTACACCAATTTGACCTAGGAGCTATTGCATTTTGGTTCACAGGTGGCGCTGTAATCGATCAAAATCCAAATTTATCTGAAGACATTGAAATACCTCGAGAACTATGCACAGAATCAAAAAAGTTGTCGGATGAAAGTTGTTCGACACGAAGGGGGGCATCCAGTAATAATGAAATTTACCCCCTCCCCCATCCCCTGGGAGTGGAGTGGGGGCAAAAACAATAAAACTTAAATAGGATCCCCCAGTTTTTATTGCAGATTTGGATTCTCCAATATTGACAATTTTCGCCCGCGTAGCGGATATGGAATACGGTCATTCTAACAAAGCCGGGAAAAAATACATTTAGCGTTACCCAGGAACAACGACGTGGACGTAGTATTTTTCTGTTCCCTTTGGGGTGCTTGTTTTACGTGAGTCCCCTTGCCTCTCACTGTCTCACTGTTCACTTACTTGAGTAAGTGTTCGAAATGTTGACCTTCCACTTCAATGCATTTATTTATTCTTTCTTCAAATGACTTTATACATGATAGAATCATATCTGCAGAAATTTCTGCGCAAGCAGTTCTTATGCGTTCCACCATGTTTTCACGAGTCGTTGGTACTTGTTCATAAACCTTACCTTTTAGGAAACCCCATAGGAAGACAAATGATAAAAAGGAAGCGAAGATTAACAGTTGCAGGAGAAGCTAACGAAGTAACTGCAATCGTCATAAGTTTCACCCATATCACATTTCACTGCACCAGGAACTAGATGGCGATGATTTTCATAACCGCGTGGTGTTTTGTGAATGGGCATTTCAAAAAATGCAAACGAACCACAATTTCTTTGCTAATGTATTATTTTCAGATGAATCTACATTCACGAACCATGGTGGCGTCAATAGGCATAATATGCATTATTTGAGCGTAGAAAATCCCCATTGGTTACGACAAGTTAATCATCAACGTCCTTGGTCGGTGAACGTTTGGTGTGGAATCATAGGAAATAAACTCATTGGTCCTTATTTCATTGAAGGTAATTTGAATGGAACAAAATATCGAGATTTCCTAGAACAAGAAGTACCATTACTACTTGAGGATGTTGCTATGGACGTCCTACGGACAATGTGGTTTCAGCATGATGGTTGCCCAGCACATTTTTCAAGAGTAGCAAGGGAAATACTAGACCGTGATTACAATGGTAGGTGGATTGGTAGAGGTGGCCCCATTAATTGGCCTGCGAGGTCACCTGATCTAACATCTCTGGATTTCTTCCTATGGGGTTACCTAAAAGGTAAGGTTTATGAACAAGTACCAACGACTCGTGAAAACATGGTGGAACGCATAAGAACTGCTTGCGCAGAAATTTCTGAAGATATGATTCTATCATGTATAAAGTCATTTGAAGAAAGAATAAATAAATGCATTGAAGTGGAAGTCAACATTTCGAACACTTACTCAAGTAAGTGAACAGTGAGACAGTGAGAGGCAAGGGGACTCACGTAAAACAAGCACCCCAAAGGGAACAGAAAAATACTACGTCCACGTCGTTGTTCCTGGGTAACGCTAAATGTATTTTTTCCCGGCTTTGTTAGAATGACCGTATTCCATATCCGCTACGCGGGCGAAAATTGTCAATATTGGAGAATCCAAATCTGCAATAAAAACTGGGGGTTCCTATTTAAGTTTTATTGTTTTTGCCCCCACTCCACTCCCAGGGGATGGGGGAGGGGGTAAATTTCATTATTACTGGATGCCCCCCTTCGTGTCGAATAACTTTCATCCGACAACTTTTTTGATTCTGCGCATAGTTCTCGAGGTATTTCAATGTCTTCAGATAAATTTGAATTTTTATCGATTACAGCGCCACCTGTGAACCAAAATGCAATAGCTCCTAGGTCAAATTCGTGTACTTTTTTCCGGAGAATCCAAATCTGCAATAAAAAATGGGGGTTCCTGTTTAAGTTTTATTGTTTTTGCCCCCACTCCACCTCCAGGGGATGGGGGAGGGGGTAAATTTAATTATCACTGGATGCCCCCCTTCGTGTCGAACAACTTTCATTCGACAACTTTTTTGATTCTGTGCATAGTTCTCGAGATATTTCGATGACTTCAGATAAATCGGCCACCCTGTATATAAGAAATCGAGAAATTGGAGATACCGGAATATTAAAAAATTGACACGTCTATAAAACAAGGAGGAAACTATTTCCTACTACCTACACCTCTACAATAACAGAACATCAGACAATTCCTGAAGGCGAGAAAAATTATCTCATCATCTAAATAGAAGGTACATGAAGTCGCTGGAGAGGGCAAGAAGGGTATACTACAAGAGATAATACAACTTCCTGATAAGAGAGCGAGTAAATATGTTCCGAGTAATAAGTCAGGTCGGACAATATGTGGGCAGTCACTGCCAAGGCTATTCGTGGTCATCGAAATCCCTGTTGATCAGACGAAATATTCGTTTTCTCCCTCGCACTGCACTCATGGCGAAAAAAGCAGAAGTTACAAAAATATTCCATTCCAAAAATAGACTGACGAGATGAAGTAAAATTCCGAATGGAAACGGGAAGACTACGAGCGGCCTTTCCTCTTGTGCGAGGCCAGCAAGGAGAGAGAAAGCGACGACGGGACCAAGAGAAAGCACTCTCCTTGCAACGAATGGCAGCTCAATAACGGACCATGCTGAGGAATAGTGTTGACATACTATTCGGTGCAGAGTAATTCGAACCTTTGACATATTAAGGCTGATATGGAAATGCATATGGTGCTGACAATATTACAAAAATATTCTTTCAGTGGTATAACGTCAATATTTGCCAACATTAGTGCGATATTTCCGATGGAATTTCGAATTACTACATTAAAGCAGAAAATGCAGGTAGGATTTCTCATATGCGGCTTGAAAGCCTACATTGCACTACAGAATTAGGAGGATATGTAGATGGAAAGTGTGGGCAGTTGGCCGGGATATGGTCTCGTTCGAGAAGGGCCATACACGGGCTTAGAATGAGGTAGGTCCAGACGCTGATCTTACTCTTTTACCGAAAACAACTAAAGTGCGCTAAAGGGCAACGGTCATTAAAGTAAACAAACGATTCGGAAAAAATCCCCAAGGTACGAGGGATCTCATAACATTACAAAAGATCCCTAATGAATGAACGCAACTATGAACCTACCCAGGTATGCGTGTTGGTAGAATTTAGAAAAAACCATGTGTTTCATGAGCAGGGACACATTATATTTATATTTGAATTTATCATTCGTGTATCAGGATGTTTATCATGTAGTCGAATTTATCGATCTGAACGAGTCATGTAAATAAATTAATGATTCTTAAAAACTCATTCCATTTTGTAGTTGCGATGTTTCGACGACCTTGTCATCCTCGTCAGGCTTTATTCAACTAAGAAAACATGATTTCTTTAAAATAACAGATAATAAAAACACAAAAATACAAAACAAATGAAAATTCACTCCGTTTTTTATCACACTATAAACACTACATATAATTATAATAGACCAAGGATCATTTGAGGTTTTCTCACTAACATTTGAATTAAACTTTAAAAAAAAGTTTTATAATTGCATTCTAACTAAATATGGAAACATCACGTTAACAATCCTTAAGAAGTGGATTAATATTAATAAAAAAATACAAACAACACTATCTCAAAGACGATTCCTACTTCGTTGCAGAACATACGACACCATTCCAAAAAATATTTCTAATCTAAAAAAATCAATGGATCAATATCAATTTCACAGTAGAACTGGAAACAAAATATTTACAAATATGAATAGAAATTTTCAAATTAAATTATTGAACATTCAAATTGAAGACAGTTGCTTGTATTTATGCTTCCTGGAAAAGAAAATAACTACGTTATATGAAGAACTAGTGAAACTGTTACCAACTTATATTCTTTCGTCTATTGTTAAATATTAATTATCTTTTAATACCACATTCAGCAACAATTTAAATACTAAATACGATATTAAGTTTAAAAAAACAATAGAACCAACCGAAAATAATAGCAATCAGTGTAATATTCAAAAATGGTTCAAGAATTTAACTGATGTTGTGAATCCTGATAATGTTGTTGTCATTGCGGCATTAGGTCCGAAGTTTAATGTTTCACATGATATAAACGAACATAACATTATTGGCATTATTAAATACCGTGAATTTTCGTTACAAAATATTAATGATGATGATAACCACAAAAATAATATTCGCAGAAACATAATTAATAACACTAAAAAATCCAAACAATGTAAAAAACATATTTCCATTACGGACATAATGATATCAAAAAATTGTTTGATACGTCAAGTTTCTTAAAAGTCAATAAGAATATTATGTTTACATTAGCGGACAAAGGGAACACGACTGTAGCATTATATAGGCATGTATATAATAATAAAATGTCTCAAATTCTTAATGATAGTTTAACATATGAAGTTATAACAATAAATCCACTCAAAGACACAAAAATCTGTTCAAACTTCATTAAATAAATGGAACAATAATGATTACTTTTTTCCTAGAATATATCATAGAACGAATTTACGCAAACAAATACATTTCTGTCAAAATGCTACGGATTACCAAAGATCCACAAAAAAGATGTTCCCTTCAGACCAATAATATCTACTTTGGGTTCTCCTACATATTTTCTTTCCAAATATATATGTAATGTTCTTAATAAAATCAAGAAACCTAAATCAGATATAATGAATAGCATTGAATTACATAAAAAACTTAAAACCGGCTTCGTGGCTCAGGCGGTTAACGCACTGGACTACGAGGTCGTAGGTCGTGAGTTCGATCCCCGTCCGGTAAACAATTTTTCGAGCCACGCTGTTTGTTTACGTTTCGAAAATATTGTTTATCTGGCGGAAACCGACTCATGACCGCTGCTGTACTTGGTGTAGGTTTCTGCAGTCCTACATTTCATACACAAATGTGAAGTATGGCGCCATCTTCATAAGTCGATCTGCAGCTCTCGCAAAATCTCACGAATAATAAACATATGGCAAAAACTAAGTAAAAGGGCGATACCGCCCGTTAATTAATAAATAAAAAAAAAAACAAGAACGTATAAATGATAACTTTCCTATATGTATTTATAGGGGGAATTTTTTCACAAACGATTTCTTTTTAAAAAAACGGTAATTTTTTGGTATGTTATTGTTTACAATTAATTAATGTTATTGAAAAATGATTTATATTGATTTTCATACGTTAGTAAAACACCTTAGCCTCATAGCAATTAAAGAATGAAGTACGCAGAATGATGAATTAATTTTTAAAATGAAAAAATGATCATTCAAAAGGTGTTCCCTATGGGGAACACTATAACGCAAAGTGTTAAACCAACGACCATAGTCGCATATACGCCCAACGAATTTAATTCGCACGGGGAAACCCGCAGTCGTCCTTGTTTTTACCTATATATCTTAATGTGAGAAACACAGAAATCCGAGGTAATTCCCCGTGCGAATTAAATTCGCTGGATGTAGAAGCCCTGAGCGGATAAGGCAGATGTGCCGAAAATTATACGTCCGGGAGATAGCACCGCTGTAGACTTTCGGCAATTCCCTTCACCCCCTCGCTCGTATGGCGCCGCGATATTCCCTATCACGATTTAGTTTCCACGTACACCCAGCTCGTTTAATTCTGTCCCTTCCGGTCACTCGTTTTCTTTGTCTTACCTATACCTTACTTTATGTGATAAACGATGACAACAGATACCGGAAGGGACAGAATTAAACGAGTTGGGTGTATGATTCACCCATTCGCTTTCAATGTACACGCTACACTCGTGCCCGATTAGCTCGAAGAAATAGATATAGCCGGCAAACCCTCAGATGCGCCGAAAATGACAACTGACTGATATGAAGCAAGAGTTTATGAAGCTTAATTTTGGGGCATTTCACGCAAAAACAATTTTCTATTCCCACTGAACAACGAAATTTAAACATTGTCAAGTTTTATTATTAAATTACCGGTACTTATTATATTTATTATCAAGAAATTATTATACTAAATGCTGTTTACTTCAATGAAACAAATAAATATGAAATTATTTAATAAATATGTTTTACATTTTTTAGGAATTTGTAAAAATCTCAAAATTCGCTCGTTTTGAACATTAAGGTAGTTAGACCCCGGGATAATGTATGTTGACGAAAAATATTTAATAACGTTTTCAAGAATGTAATTTTCATTATTAAAGTATTGTTGATAAGCGGAAGCATTATTCTTCTTGAAAAAAATTGAAATGTACAAAAATGATTTGTTAAGGCACTTTTGTTATTAATTCAAATTTTTTTTCTTCTAAGAATTTTCTAAAAATGATCGGATTTTAATGAATAATGGCTTATGTTTTCGAGAAAAAAAATTCTCTACAACTTTACCCTGCGGTATTTTCAAATTTCCGAAGCCAACGATAATTTAGTTTAAAAAAGAACTATTAATTTTTACGAATTCTAATTAATTTTGGTGATCAGACAATGAATCATAAAAAAATGATGTGGTAAAGGGAAAGAGAATCTTTTTCTCGAAAAAATAAGCCGTTGAAATCCGTTGATTTTAAAAAAAAATTCTTAACTGCGGAGTTGGAAAAATTTTGGATAAACAACGAAAGTTGCTTAACAAATTATTTTTGCAGGTTTCAATTTTTTTCAAGAAGAATAATGCTTTTTCTCTTCATCAATATCATATCATTAATAGTGAAAATGATATTCTTGGAAACGATATTAAATATTTTTCCCTAACTCATGGTATTCTAAGGTCTAACCACCTAAATCAGAATTCGTTAAAACTTGGGTTGTTAACAATTGTTTATGACATTGATGATATATGATGAGAGTAAAATGTAATATTGTATATAAAAAATAAATTTAGAATTATCAGCAAAAAGTGAAGTCTCCTGAATATTACATAGATCGTATAATTCCGAGGCCGTTTATTTACGTTTTTATACTGTCATGTAATAAACTTAAAACTGCATTTATCTTTATGTTTTATTCGTTTGTTATAAGCGAGATCTAGGTTTAGCTATATTATATTAGTTCTATAATAATAAAATATAATCACCAAAATTTAAAAGAAACTATTGATATAAACAAATAATGTTTCCAATTAATATAAGTAAACAAAATTTCGCAATCTAGCTATAAAAATACCCGTTGGCTCTATGCTTTTAATATTACGCGGTATTAATTAATATACATTTATTATGGGTCAGTCTATAAAGCAGCTTTTTAAGCTGGGATTAACCCTTTGATATTGTAAACTGTATATTTACATGTATTGTCAGGTTTATTTCCAATAAAGACGTTAATAATAATAATAATATTACACTTTAGATTAAATAACAATTTTATTAAATACAAGCATTGCTAAATTTATTCTAAAAATAGCACACTTTTTTGAAAAACACCCATACATATACTTCCGGCAATCACATTTATCATAACCAAGCCGAAATTTATTAAACTTCAAAGTTTAATATCTTTGCGAAAAATTCTTGTCTTAAAAAGTCGAACGGCATTTCAAAGGTTATTGCAACAGCTTTCATTTCAGCGAATGAAAAATTGAAAAGACGCATAATTCAGTTTTTTATGGATAAAAAACAAACAAGAAAAAATACGATATACTTTGTCCTTAGTTAACTGTTTGCCAATTGGAAACGAATAACAGTAGGGTAATGAAACTGATGGGGTTTTAAATATATGCCTTTTACCTTTAAAATAATCGCTCGCACATTTTTGAGCGACTTTTGTGGCCGGAGTTATGACTATTTAAAAAAAAAACATGATGTTTTTTATGTTCTTATTAGCTAAAAAACTAAGAGCGATAGAAAAAAATGTTAACTACAAAAAATACTCGTTTTTAGGTAGAAAATACATATATAGATTTTTTTTTTGCAATGAACCGAAAATATTAAATTAATTAAAATTCGTATATACACCGTGTTTCTTAACCTATTGAACCTCGTTTACCAGCAGATAGAATTTGTAAAAAAAAAAGATAGAAAGCGTAAAATTCTGAAATGAAAGTTCCTGTGCCGAAAATGTTTTCAAGCTACCGTTTTTAAGTTATTCAGCATTGAAATGAACTAATAGGAAAAGAGCTTTGCGATTATCGCAATGGTAGTATTGTCGGTGCATGTTGAGAATAAATACGAAGAAAATGCACATCGTCCATAAACCGCGCAATTGTTTTCTAGCGAAGCAGCGGAACGTTCGAAAGAGACTGTCAAAAATATCGATTGGATTCGAATGTCTAACCTGCCACTGTTTCGAAAGGAAAATTAATACTTTTGATTCGAATTTGTAATGAATCAAAAAATTATTATTTTCATATATGAAAATAACGTTTCATATGTTTCGAAACCATGGAAAATATTTTCTAAATTGTGTAATGAGGTTAAAGATTTAAAATTAAGGGATCGACAGTTTTTTAAAAAGTACTTGGATTTAAAATCAGAAAGCATGGATTTGTACAAAGTCGTAAGATGCATCTTTTTTTCCTTTTGAAGCCCCTAGGTGGAATTACGCATACAAAGACCACCCTGGAAAAGTCCCTTGTTTTTTTTGTATGAATTGCAAACGGCACAGAACCACTTTTTGAGCTCCAATTTTTTCTTTTTGCAAAATTACATCATCGACTTTAATAATCAACATCAATCAGAGTTGCAAGCGATTAGCACGTAACTGTTATTAACAAATTATTCATAAAAATCATTTCTCAACGGCACAGAACCACTTTTTGAGCTCCAATTTTTTCCTATCGAAAAAATGAATTATCAACTTTATAGTCAACTTCATGTAGAGTTGCACGCGATTAGCACGTCATTGTTATTAACAAATTGTTCTGAAAAACCATTTCTAAACGACACAGAATCACTGTTTTTGCTTAAAATTTTATTTTTTTGCAAAATTACATTATCGACTTTAATAATCAACATCAATCAGAGTTGCTCGAGATTAGCCCGTAATTATTATTAACAAATTATTCATAAAAATCGTGTCTGAACGGCACAGAACCATTTTTTTAGCTCCAATTTTTTCCAATTGCACGATTAAATCGTCGACTTTAATAATAACTACATTTAGAGTTGCACGCGATTAGCGCGTAATTGTTATTAACAAATTATTAATAAAAATCATTACTAAACGACACAGAACCACTGTGAGCACCAATCTTTTCCTTTTGAAAAATTAAATTATCGACTTTAATAATCAACTTCATTCATTGTTGCAGGCGATGAGCACGTAATTATTATTAACAGATTATTAATAAAAATCATTTCTAAATGGCACATAACAACTGTTTGAGCTCCAATTTTTTCTTTTTACAAAATTACATTATCGTTGTTAATAATCAACTTCAGTCAGAGTTGCACGAGATTAGCACGTAATTGTTATTAACGTATTGTTTATAAAAATCATTTCTAAGCGGCACAGGACCATTTTTTTTTCAATTGCAAGATTAAATCACCGAACTTTAATAATTAACTTCATTAGATTTATACACGATGAGCACGTAATTGTTATTAACAAATTATTCATAAAATCCATTTCTAAGCGGCACAGAACCACTTTTAGATCTCAATTTTTTTCCAATTGCAAGATTAAATCATCGAAAGGCCCCGGGATCGTACCCCGGTTCCTCTGAAAAAACATGTTCTTCTGAGTTTTCCGTTTTTTTTCGGTTTTCTACACATATTCAGCTTTTTCATGTTTTTCTATAATTTATTTAACATCAAATTATATTTTTAAATTAATTTAAAAATAAATATTAAATATAGCCTGGTTATACGGAAATCGTAATTGATTTCGATAGGTAGGCTGAAAATACTTCTGGATTCAATCCAGAAGGTATCTGCATTACCATCTTTACGATCTGTAATAGTCATTATATATATATATATATATATATATATATATATACGAATTTGAATTAATAGACATTAATATTTTTGTTTAATATTCGTTAGATAGATCGCATTTGTAATAATTTTAAATTTTGAACGAACTCTGCGATACACAGGACTTTTGTGAATTGCATGTATTGGTGTGAAAGGCATTCTACGCTACGCGTCTTCGATTAAGTCAGTCCGGAAAACGCAACCGAATCACACACATGGCTTGACGAACTGTTTATTATATTTCATAATACAGCAATTTATATCTATAAAAATTATTTTCCGCAACTACATTCTGTTTATTTTATTAAACCATAAAGTCAATCGAGTGAAATAAACTCGCAAAATATTCCATGGTCCTTCGAACCGGATCCTTCAAGAATCTTTTCACAACGTCTTCAAGGATCATTCAAGTTAAAGATCAAGTTTCTTAATTAATCGACGTTTTTCGGCCTTGGTAACAAGGAAAACGAAAAGAAAACGGATCCAAATTCAATTCCGGACATTTTTCGGGCCTTGAAGAGCAAGGTATTTCGACACGTGGCCGACATTTTCAATGTTCAATTTTCAAGAAAGAAGACTATCAACTTCGAATTTCGGCCCACGCTGTGACATTCTTAAAAATTGATTTATCAGCCATTTTTGGATATCGACAATTATTGTTCCTGCAGACGGACAACTCGGTGGAGACTCTCGATTTCGCCGATCAGATAAGCGTATTTTCCCTATTTGTTTTCTATTATTTCCATTACATTGCAATTACCTACATTTTTCCATATTTTGAAGCTTTATTTGTGCCACTATTATATTTGAAATTTTATACAAACTTTTTAAATGCTATTTAGTAGGATTTCTTAATGCTTTAAAGTAATTATTGAAATTGTATTATTAAGTAATTTATTTTGTGAAGTGTTATAAGGGTGCATTTGCAATTCTTTTTTAATACACAAATAAGTTTAAAAAAAAAAATGTCTAATATTGAAGACTTGAAATCAAAACATAAATAAATAAGAGCCACACTGACGCGATTTAAAACGTTTTTGTCTCGATACGAATCGGTTAAAGGTGATATTGAAGAAGTCCAAGTTCGTTTAACTGCAGTATCTGATCTTTTAGATAAATTTATTGAAGTTCAGTTAAAAATCGGCGTAATCGAAAATGGCGAGGCAGATGCCGACGAAATTGAGGATTTTGAAAACTCCTTTTTTGCGGCAACGGGATTAGCTAATAAAATCATTAATAAATATAAATTTGAAAAGCAATCAAATCAAACGGTTGATCATTCAAATCAACAAAGTAGCTCATCCATACAAATAAATCCATTGTCTACTATAAACAATGCCTCGGACGTAAACAGCATGATTACGAGTCGCGTTAATTTGCCTACTATAAACATTCCGACTTTTACAGGCGCTTTTGAAGATTGGCTTTATTTTCGTGATACTTATCAATCGTTAATTCACAATAACAATTCAATTTCTAAAATTCAAAAGTTCCATTACCTTCGCTCCTCGTTAAGTGGTGAAGCATCCGAAAGAATTCAAGCTTTAGAAACCAGAGACGCGCAATATGATATTGCATGGGAAATTTTAAATGAACGTTATGAAAATCGTAATCTGATCGTTAATAGTCATATTGACGCCATTTTTGATATACTTGTTTTAGAATACGAATCGTACTTGGGTGTTCGACAAATTCACGCTAATATTGAGAAGCATATTCGCTCTTTAAAAGCCCTTGATTTGCCAGTTGATGGATGGGACATGATACTTATAAATATAATTATGTCGAAATTGGACCCTATTACCTTACGCGATTGGAAAGGTGTAAAGATTGCATCAAAATTGCCGACGTTGAAGGAGATGCTCTCTTTCCTTTCCGACCGCTGCCATATGTTACAAGGAATGAAATCTCATAAAAATAATAGAATGAGCAACTCAAAATTGCCGTCATCGTCAAATCGCTCTCGAAATACATCCAAATCTTTTATTGCCACTGATTCGGGTACATGCAATTATTGTAAAGGTGCTCATTCTATTTTTGCCTGCCCCTCTCTCGCAAAACTACCTATAAATTCTAGAATTCAGGAAGCGCGTAAACAACATTTATGCTTGAATTGTCTAAGAAAAGGTCATAATACTCGCGAATGCAAAAATAGTACATCTTGCCAGAAATGCGGCAAAAGGCATCATACACTTCTTCATCTCGACAATAATGACGTTAATAGTAGAAATCCCACTACTTCGGCTCAATTAACAGCACCTTCGACGTCCACTCTCGCGGCATGTAGTTCGATAATATCAAATAAACGAATTTTATTGGCAACGGCATTAGTTATTGTTAGAGATGCAAACGGAAATGCGCATGAGTGTCGGGCTTTATTGGACTCAGCATCCCAATCAAATTTTATTACCGAAGAGCTATGCAAAAAACTTCAACTAGTGACGAAGCCCATATGTATCAATGTTTTAGGAATCGGGCAGGGGAACACGCGGGTGAATAAACGTGTTAATATTACGATTAGTTCGAGAATTAATTCGTTTAAATCTCTTTTAGCGTGCCTCGTCCTTCCTAACATAACGCAAAATGTTCCAGACACGTCATTTGATTTTGCAGCCTTGAATATCCCTGATGATTTGCGATTAGCCGACCCTGAATTTCATGAATCGGGCAAAATTGATATGCTGATAGGCGCATCGCATTTTTGGGACCTTTTATCTCAAGGTCAAATTAGTTTAGGTAAAAACTTGCCTACGTTGCAAAAAACACAATTCGGATGGATCGTGTCTGGACCATTGGAGTTTCCTAAAACTTTTGATCATACTCTGTGCTGCGTGTCCTCGGTAGATCTGCTAGACGGCCAGTTACGAAAATTCTGGGAAATAGAGGAACGATTTTTGCCCGAAAGATCGTTGCTTCAGTCAGATCCCTGTGAAAAACATTTTCTTGGAACAACGCAGCGCACGTCAGATGGACGTTTTGTCGTTTCATTGCCTTTTCGCACAGACTCTGAAGTAACGTTAGGAGATTCAAGAGAGATGGCGATAAACCGTTTCTATTCACTTGAAAGGAAACTTTCGAAGGATAGTTTTTTAAAGGCCCAATACGATCAGTTCATTAATGAGTACATATCCTTAGGGCACTTGGGCCGCCTGGAGCCCTTGACGTGCACGCGTCAAAAAGACAGGCCCCTACCCTGGGAAAGGTACCGCGGGAGCCCGGGGCCCCGAGGCTACGCTGTCCTTGTCTTTGTCTCTTTTGGCAGAGCCAAGGTCGGCGGCCTTGCCCGGGCAGTTGGGTAGGCTTCGCGGGGGCAGTGTTCGCTGGGAAGTAGATCACAACTTACCCCATCCGCCTACATGGGCGTGCAACCATGGGGGTGGATGGGCAGCCCGCCGGTGAGCCACCTTATCGACGGGCTGACAGGTGGGATAGCCACCCATCACGCCTCCTGAAAAGTAGGAGGGGTGGTGCCCAGACCATCGGGGGTGCCCGCATGGCGCGAGCTTTGGGCACCTTAAAACAATTTGCTAAATATCCTTAGGGCACATGACCAAAATTGATGACACTCACTTTGATAAATGTTCGTATTACATTCCGCATCACCCTGTAATTAAACCCTCATCCACTACCACGAAGCTGCGCGTTGTTTTTGACGCATCTGCAAAATCATCTAACGGTAAATCGTTGAATGAACTATTGTTAGCTGGTCCAACGATTCAGAGTGATTTATTCACCATTCTATTACGTTTTCGTAGTCATCGATTCGTAATCACTGCTGATGTGACAAAAATGTACCGTCAGGTGTTGCTTGCTGAAAATCAACGATCTTTTCAACGCATAATATGGCGTTCTTCACCTAACGCTCCACTCGAAACTTATCAATTAAACACGGTAACTTATGGCCTTACATCTTCAGCATTTTTAGCAATACGATGTTTATTCCAACTTGCGCAGTCGTGCCGTGTAACTTCGTCGTTAATTAGTAAAATAATAAAAGAAGATTTTTATGTTGATGACCTGTTGACAGGCACAGATACTCTAGACGAAATAAAATTTATTCAACGCGAAGTTACAAATGTTCTTAAAAAAGGAGGTTTCGACTTGCGTAAGTGGGCATCAAATAATCGTGCCTTTTGTAGTGAGATAGAAAATGCCAATAGGACCGACGAAAACTTTGTAATTGGTACAAATGAGGACAATAAGACCCTTGGTCTTTTATGGAACTCTAAGTATGATGTCTTATTTTTTATAGTTAATTTTCCTAAAAAGGAATTTTCTATTACTAAATGACAGATTCTTTCCTGTATTGCACAGGTTTTTGATCCTCTCGATCTTATTGCGCCATTTACTACGATAGTAAAGGTCATATTGCAAAAGCTGTGGCAACTTAAACTATCTTGGGATGAGTCGATTCCTCTAGACTTGCACACCCGATGGGTATTTGTACGCCAGAATTTACACGTGCTTAATGAAATAAGGATACCACGGTATGTTATATCCGAAAATGCAACTAACATTCAGATTCACGCATTTTGTGACTCATCGGAATTGGCTTATGGTGCATGCGTGTACATCAGATCCGTCGATATTCATGGTAATTGTAATGTGCGATTATTAACTTCAAAGTCACGAGTAGCACCTCTAAAACAGCTTTCGATTCCTCGTTTGGAATTGTGCGGAGCTCTCGTCTTGAGTGAACTGGTTCTTAAGATTCGAGAATCATTTAAAGTCTCATTCCATGCATTTTATTTTTGGACGGATAGCACAATTGCTCTAGCATGGATAAAGGCGTCCCCAACCAAATGGAAAACGTTCGTTGGCAATAGGGTAAGTGAAATCCAAGGTAATGTCGGACAATCTGATTGGTATCACATCAGCGGTAGAGAAAATCCCGCAGATTTGTTATCCCGCGGTTTGGACCCAGTTGGACTAAAAGACAGCACCTTATGGTGGAATGGACCAACGTGGTTAAGTGATCCAAAAGATCAGTGGCCGTGTTATAATGATAACAAAAGGATTGATATCGGCGATATTCCAGAAATGAAATCTGTAGTCTTAATAAACGTCGATAAATCAACTTCCAACTGGCTGAATAAATTTTCTGATTTCAAATTTATGCGACGCGTGATTGGTTTCTGTCTCAGGTTTATTAAGAATTCTAGAGTACCAAAGACTGAAAGAGTGATTGGGGAGCTATCTACTAGTGAGCTCTATGCAGCAACTCTTGTTGTATGTAAAATTTCGCAGAAAGAGAGTTTTGGAGCCGAAATATCTGTTTTGAGCAAAAAAACATAATTTATCACCAAAAAGCCCTTTGTTGTCGCTTAGCCCTTTTTTGCATGACGGTATTTTGAGAGTCGGGGGTAGGCTAAAGAATTCGAACTATGACTTTTATAAAAAGCACCCGATTTTGCTACCTAAGGGCCACATTTCGTCATTAATTATTAAATATGAGCATGAAAGGTCATGTCATGCTGGTCCTCAAGCGGTATTAACCTCGTTGCGTGAAACGTTTTGGCCTATCGCCGGTCGAAACCAAGTGCGAAAGGTAATTAAAGGATGCGTCATATGCTTTCGCGCCGAACCTCGTTCTGTTACGATGTTCATGGGCGATCTTCCGAAAACGCGGCTTATTCCCACAAGACCATTCTTGCGATCGGGAGTAGATTATGCCGGACCATTTTTTATAAAAGATCGGAAAACACGAGGAGCAAAGGTTATGAAAGCTTACATTTGCTTCTTTATATGCTTTTCAACAAAGGCAATTCATATTGAGTTGGTGAGCGATTTAACCACTCAAGCGTTCTTGGCAGCATTAAGGCGTTTTGTTTCTAGACGAGGCAAGCCCTCCCACATTCATTCAGACAATGGAGCAAATTTTGTTGGCGCAAACAGGACTCTTGTCTCTCCTTGTCTCCCCCTGCCACTCTTGGAGTTATCAACCTTTTTGAAGGCAAATGAAAATACGCTGATTCATGCAATAAACGATCTTGGTATACAGTGGCATTTTATTCCTCCTAGATCTCCACATTTTGGTGGATTGTGGGAAAGTGGGGTCAAGTCTGTAAAAAATCATTTGAAAAAGATTTTGGCAAATGCATCCCTTACTTACGAAGATTTTAATACGGTATTGGTACAAATTGAAGCTTGTTTAAACTCCCGTCCTTTAACTCCATTATCAAATGACCCGAACGACCTTTTGGCTTTAACTCCTGCGCATTTTTTGATCGGTGAGTCGTAGAGTCTCATACCCGACCCGAATCTCACTCACATTGCTGAGAATCGATTATCGAAGTTCCAGAGGATGCAAACGCTCATTCAACATTTCTGGCAGCGATGGACGAAGGAGTACATTGCGGAACTTCAGATTCGCGCTAAATGGAAAAACGACAAAGCCTCTCCTTTTAAACATGGATCTTTGGTCATCATAAGGGAGGACAACGTTGCTCCAGTATGTTGGAAACTGGGTCGAATCATAGAGTTACATGCAGGAAATGATAATGTCAGTAGAGTCGCCACCGTTCGAACAGCAGTTGGAGTTTTTAAGCGAGCTGTAGCAAAATTGTGCCCACTACCACTTAGTGACGAAGACGTTTCCGTTTAGTGAATCCGATTATAATGAATTGTATTTATATTTTTTTTTGATATAGCGAAATGTATTATCTGTTTATGCATTCGATTGTTATGTACATATAATGTTTCATATTTTTTATTTTCGATAGCTAGATCTATCAAGGCGGCCGGTATGTTTAATATTCGTTAGATAGATCGCATTTGTAATAATTTTAAATTTTGAACGAACTCTGCGATACACAGGACTTTTGTGAATTGTATGTATTGGTGTGAAAGGCATTCTGCGCTACGCGTCTTCGATTAAGTCAGTCCGGAAAACGCAACCGAATCACACACACGGCTTGACGAACTGTTTATTATATTTCATAATACAGCAATTTATATCTATAAAAATTATTTTCCGCAACTACATTCTGTTTATTTTATTAAACCATAAAGTCAATCGAGTGAAATAAACTCGCAAAATATTACAATTTTAATGACAATGAAATTTTTTTCTGCAGTATTAGATCCTACGAATTGTCAAGTAAACTTATTATATATTTCATTTATGTGTTGCATAACATTTTTAAAAGTAACGCTACAATTTGTTCGTATTTATAACTTTGAATAAACAATTATATTACATAAAATGAGAAATTACAAAAAAATCTGTATCTACCAAAAAAATGATGACAACAAATTTTTTGATTATCTTATTTTTTACCTTATTTCTGTATTATCTACTTAAAAATTTCTATTTTTTGTATTTAAAATTGTTTTCTATCGCTTTTATTTTGCGAAATAATAAGAAAATTTTAAAAATCGTGTTTTTTTTATTAAAATAGTCATAACTCCGATCAGAAAGTTTGCACAAAAATGGACGCGTGATCATTTTAAAGGTAAAAGGCATAGCTTTAAAACCCCGCCAGTTTCATTACCCTACTATTATTTGTTTCAAATTGGCAAATAATGAACTAAAGATAAAAAATATCCTATGTTTTAAGGGCCCTCGAACGTTAATGAGGCGGGCAATGAGCGAACAAATTTTGCGCCGATCTTTAAGAATTTCAACCAATATTTCGGGTAATCATTTGTTAACTTACTGGACACCGAGTAAATGATTATGGATATATTCTGTTGCTAGCAAATATTTAAAAGTAAATGAAAAATTTTCGAATTAAATGACAGGATAGATGATATATAAACCTGTCATATCAGTAACTTTTCGTTCAATTCGTAATTTCCGAATTTATTTTTAAATACTAGATTATTATAATTGCTAGATTATAAAAAAATTCAAAAGAATGTGTAAAAAATTGTAATGTAGGACAAATAACAGAGGTCAGGTAATGTTCCCCCGCGTTAATAACAATTATTAGTCTATTTGCGGGTCGGCTCTCGGGTGGAGAGGTACAGGACAAAGACAGAATGGTACATGACAGAACTAGGCAGATACACAACACAACACCCACCCAGAGCCAGTCCCCCTACCCCAATATCGGTACCACCAGAAGATTCGGCGGTCAGTGCCATAGCGAGTACGACGCGGGGCTTATCCCATCTTTATCCGAGATAAGACCCACGACGTACCGACCACGGATAAGACGCTGACGGTACCGATAATTGCCGACGGGGGTCGGCAGCGGTCCCAAATTCGTACCTTTGCCCAGCAAGGTTCCCCGGTTATTCCACACTACACTGAAAATAATTTGGGAACGTACCGCTTAGAACTGTACATAAACGAAGTGTTAAGAGTGGCGTCGCCTGCGATGCGATTGGACACTAAACGTCTAGTATGTTGAAAGTCTAAGTGACGCGTCGTGATTCATGGTCTAAGCCCTGCGTCTCGACGTTCATTCCCTGAGACTGTGATCATCGAGACGAAGCCCTTCGACATATAGTATAACGCGTTGCCCGTAGTTCCAAAGGTTAGCGTTCCAAGCTTCTCAGTCATGCACCTTCGGCAGTGATGGGATATCGAGGATTTTTCGTGCACCGAAGTACGCAGGTTGGGCGCGATTGGCGGCTGGAGGCACAGTCGAGCGCCGGTGGAAAATGTACAGTCCATGCTTCGAATAAATGACTGTGGCTAGCAGTTTCTCAGCCGCTTTGCGGCTTATCTCGTAAAGGATTGTAGTAGCCGAGTGGATAAAGCGCTCGACTGATGAATATAACTTTTGTAGTTCGCGTACTCGCAGATGCTTTTTTTATTTTTTTTATTGTATATTTTTTAAGGGAATTTTTAATTCTTTAAATTTACTTTTAACCTAACTTAAGGTATTTTCTGTAAATTATTTTGACGAATATGACGTTAAAAAAACTGAAACATTTTTTCTCTACTTTTATTTATATAGTTGTATATTACAGTTGTATTAAATAAATAAATTTCTTCAGTTAGGAAGATATTGCCAAATTGTTTTTAATTCTTCTTTATCCGCCAAAAATTAAATTAATGTGCAATAAAATTTTTTTCCGACTCAAAATAGTTATGCAAAATGATCTGTAACTATAATGAAATTATACCTGGGTCATTCAACGTCAGAAATATCACGATTTGCAAGGGGTCTTCGGATTTTTTCGAAACTCCGTATAATTATACCTCCATATGAAAGATAAATTATGCCCAAAGGATTTTTGAAATTTTTCAAAATGACGCGCACAACGGGGTGATGAATTTGAAATCGAATTATTTTTCAAACCATTATAACTCTGGAACGGCTAATTCGATTTTTATGAACGAAACATGATATTAAAGTTAAAAACATATAATTTCAAAATAAAACGAATAAATAAAAAAATTTTTCAATTTGGCCCAGAAAAAATGCAAAACAAATTTTTGAACCAATTTTTTTCAAACTTATACCCTTTTTATTTTTTTTTTAATATGTATGTGGTGATTCCTAGTGATTTCACCTTTAATTTAAAAAAAAAATATTCATGGAAACTTTCGTAGAACTCGTGATAACGGGTTTTGAATGAGCGGACGGGACGCGGCCGCGCCGTGCGCTTTATCACGTCCTCGCGTATAACGCGTTACCCGCATGCGGCTACTCCCGATATGTGTTGCGCGCTGCACTACATCCTTTTTATTATTTTTTAATTTCACCTATCATTTAAAAAAAATAGATCTTGAGCTGATAAAATTTGTTTATCACTAGCTTCTTGTAAATTAGCTCGTTTAGCTTCTCATTTGACGGTTCCTCCTATCCCTTCATATGGACATTTACCGTGAAAAGTTGCGAAGAACTCCCAAGAGACTTTTTTACCGAAATATCGTTTGTGATAAACGAGATTAATAAAATTACTTTCTTCTGACGTGTGCTGTTTTTAATAAAGAGTTAATCTTCGAAAAACGAGATATAATCAAATTTAGAAAACAGTACATAAAATGAATATGTATTGTTATATACGTGCAGAACCTAGGTACGTGAATTCGTATGAATGGGGTTTATAGCAATTAAAAAACTAAAGGAGGTTATGGTAATACACAAAATGCAAATAATATTCAATATTGATGATATTTTATTAAAATGATATTTTGCTCTCAAAAAGAACATGACAAAAAAGCGCGAAGTTTTAAAAAGCGTTTCAAAAAAGCTCAGGCAATTCCGGGTACAAGAAGCTTCCATTCCTTCATCATAACTGGTGATAAAAATATTCAGTGTAGGCAATACTTCATAGCTACAGAATTTTTAGAATTTGCAGTAGAAAAAAAATCACAAAATTCGAAAAGAAAATAAAATAACAAATTGGAACAATTAAAGAAAAAAATAAATAAAATGTGCAAAAAATTAAAAAAAAAAAGAAAAAACGATAAAATCAAATAAAAAAATGACTCTCATTTCGTTTACCTCCACGTGGGGAGGGTTGGGAAACGTTACCTTGTTGAGGGCAAACGAACGTATAATTCAATTTATATAAAATTTAAATTATTATTATTATAATAATTATAAAGATTTGAAATTTTAACTTGGCGAGTTTTTTTCTTCTAAAAAATGGTGAACCTCATCGCATCCGCTCATTAACCCTTTGAGGGGCACATTTTTCATTACACGGAAAACAGCTGAAATTTGTTACTAAGGGGTTTTTGGGGTCGCTAATTACGAAACGGTTATCAGATTTTAAAAATTCAAAATGGCGAATCAAATATGTCAAAAAAATTCATTCTCCAAAATTTTCAAAATGTTTGTTTAAAAAAACTAACGTATCAAAAATTTTGAAAAAATATATCTTATAAAACTATGTATGAAGAATGTGTGGAAAAAATTACAGAGTCCCAGCTGTCTATGTTTCGGAGAAAACGATTTTTTTCTAAATAATACACGTTTTTTCACATTAATTGTTTATAACGTATATGTAAATAAATAAATTATTGCAATTTTTCACTAAATTCTAATAATTTATACTCCCAATAGTCAAAAAAGTACAGATACATGCACATAAAATTAAAAAATATATATGAAATATTAAAAAACTTGAATAGAAAAGGTGGTACATATTTGTGCCACCGCCCCTCAAAGGGTTAAAAACATGATACCTCAGGGCCTCTAAAAGCGATACGCGACGACGTGATAAGGCGCACGGTGCGGCCGCGTCCCGTCCGCTCATTCAAAGTCCGTTATCTCGAGTTCTACGAAAGCCTCCATCAATATTTTTTCGTTAAATTAAAGGTGAAATCATAAGGAATCACTACATACATATTAAAAAAAAATAAAAAGGGTATAAGTTTGAAAAAAATTGGTTCAAAAATTTGTATTGCATTTTTTTGGACCAAATTGAAAATTTTTTTTTATTTATTCATTGTATTTCGATATTATATGTTTTTAGCTTTAATATCATGGTTCGTTCATAAAAATCGAATTACCCCTTCCAGAGTTACGATGGTTTGAAAAATAATTCGGTTTCAAAGTCATCACCTCGTCGTGCGCGTAATTTTGAAAAATTTCAAAAATCCTTTGGGATAATTTATCTTTCATATGGAGGTATAATTATACCGAGTTTCGAAAAAATCCGAAGACCCCTTGCAAATCGTGATATTTCTGACGTGGAATAACCCACCTATTCAATGTTCATTATTTGGAATGTTATTGTTACTAAGTCTTTTATATTTAGCTTTGAAAAAATGCTTAAAAATAATAAAAATTGAAAAACGCATTTGGTAAAAATAATATTATAATTTATTCAATGCTATTTAAATTATTTATTATATACCTTTTAAAATATTGTAATTGTTTAAAGAAATTGTAAGTCTTTAAATATATTTTTTCTCGTAATTATGATATATTTTTTGTAACTTATTACAGACAAAGGGCAAAGGACAGGAAATTTTCCCCCGCGTTAATGACGAATATGTCTGTTTGCGGGTCGGCTCTCGGGTGGAGAGGTACAGGACAGAGACAGACAGTACAAGACAGAACTATAGGCACACACAACACCCACCCAGAGCCAGTCCCCCCTATCCCAATATCGGTACCACCAGCAGATTCGACGGTCTGTGCCTTAGCGAGTACGACGCGGGGCTTATCCCATCTTTATCCGATAATAAGACCCACGACGTACCGACCGCGGATAAGACGCTGACGGTACCGATAACTGCCGACGGGGGTCTGCAGCGGTCCCAAATTCGTACCTTCGCCCAGCAAGGTTCCCCGGTTATTCCACACTGAACATAAGCAGAGAAAATTGCAGGACGGGGATTCGAACTCGGGCCCTTCGCGACGTTCAGTTTGGGCGGACTAAGACTGACGCCTTAGCCCGCACGACCATCACGCCGACTTTTTGTATCTTATTACGGTGATATTTCTATTTGTGAGAATCATTATTATCAGTGACAGGCATTATTATATAATACATTTTCTAAATTAGTGGTAATAAATAAATAATTTTCCACAGTTAGGACAATATGGCCAAAATATTTCTATTTCTTCTTTATCCGCCAAAAATCAAATTAATATGTAATAATTTTTTGTACATATATAAAATAGTGGTTTATGGTATCCAAAATTATGTGTAAGTAATGCAATTATACCTATTCAATGTCCATTACTTGGAACTTTGTTTTTACAAATCTTTTTTATGAAGCTTTAAAAATATTCTGAAAAATAATAAAAATAAAAAAAACGTTTTTGTAAAAATAACAATAAAAAGATAATACATTGTTTAAACTAGCAGTAATAAACAAAATCATTTTCTAAAGTTAGGAAAATATTACGACAAGGTTTTTACTTCTTATTTATCCGCCACAATCAAATTAATTAATATATAATACGAGTGCAGCAGTAATTCATCAACGGCTTTGGGACACGAAGTTTAAATAAGTTGGTTTAGTCGACTGGTTAGAGTGCTTGCCTTGTTGGTATGACGTTGAAAGGTCGCGTACTGGCGAGTGCACGTTTTATTTTTATTTTTTTTTTTGTTGTTATTAATTTTATTATTATGTTAATATTATAATTTATTAAATGCTATTTAAATTATTTATTATATACTTTTTAAAATATTGTAAGTGTTTAAAGAAATTGTAAGACTTTAAATATATTTTTTCACGTAATTATGATATATTTTTTGTAACTCATTTCGGTTATATTTCTATTTGTGAGAATCATTATTATCAGTGACCGGCAATATTATCTAATACATTTTCTAAATTAGCAGTAATAAATAAATGATTTTCTAAAGTTAAGACAATATCGCCAAAATGTTTCTATTTCTTCTTTATCAGCCAAAAATCAATTTAATATATAATAATATTTTATGTTTAGTATCATAAAACATACACATATCTACACTCAGACCTCTTAACAATATCATGGCAATTCATACGTTGCGATTTACGAATGAAAAAAGATATTCAAAAATTCTATGTTCAAATACATTTAGAGAACTGGCTAATTAAGAGGTAATGAACCTAGTAACTTATTTTATGTAAAATTATCTGTAACTAATGCAATTACACATATCCAATGCCCAATACTTGAATAATTGTTGTTTAGGAAGTTAACACATTTCAAAAAATATATAAAAACAATCAACATTAAAAAATATCACGACAAGAACATTACAGAACTAATAATAAAACGGGAATTTAATAGCATATATGAATACAAGCAGCTGGACATAAGCAATATAAATTCTCTAACAATTTGTAATGAAAGTTAAAAAAAAGTAATGATTAGCACCTAATCGATTGACATATTTTAGACCCGTTTAAATTGAAATGATCACGTTTAAGAGAATATACAATAGAAGTAATATACTAAAATAGATTCAAATTTAAAAAATATCGATGAAATATAAAAAGTATAGAAAGCATGGTATTTAACAATTTCTGTTATTAATAATAATTCGCACAAATAGAAGTAGAATCAAAGTAAGTTACGAAAAGTATAAAATTAAGTGAAAAATATATTTCAAGACTTAAAATTTCTTTAAAAAATTACAATATTTTAAAACAATATTATAAATAATTTAAATAACATTTAATAAATTATAATATTAACGTAATAATAAAATTAATAAAAAAAAAAATATATCATAATTACAGCGGTCTCCGTCCTAACGCATATGTTTCGTTCCATCAAAAATGGCCGCCCCCGTCCAAACGCATATCCTCCCTCAACCCCCACTACGGCAAAAGTCTCTTTGCATTTATCATACTGAGCATGCACGTAGATGTCTCACCAGCAACGCTAGTAACTAAGAATCGTGTTGTGGGGAGAGGAACAAAGGGGAATCTATGCATTTAGACGGAAAAGAAATATGCGTTTGGAAGGGAATATGCGTTAGGACGGGGACCGCTGTCCGAGAAAAAATATATTTAAAGACTTACAATTTCTTTAAACCATTACGATATTTTAAAAAGTATACAATAAATAATTTAAATAGCATTTAATAAATTATAATATTATTTTTACCAAATGCGTTTTTTTAATTTTTATTATATTTAAGCATTTTTTCAAAGCTAAATAAAAAAGACTTAGTAACAAAACTTTTCAAATAATGGACATTGAAGAGGTATAATTTCATTATAGTTACACATCATTTTGCATAATATTAGTAACTATTTTGAATCGGAAAAAAATATTATTGCACATTAATTTCATTTTTGGCGGATAAAGAATAATTAAAAATATTTTGGCAATATCTTCCTAACTGAAGAAATTTATTTATTTAATACAACTGTAATATACAACTATATAAATAAAAGTAGAGAAAACCTGTTTTAGTTTTAAAATAATGATAAGGGTTCGGCTTTGTCCTACAAAGTTGGTTGCTGTTGATTTTCCTCGACGTTTCGAACGACTTGCGTTCATTTTCAAGAGGTTACTGTGTTTTTTTAGTAATCAGTATCCGAAAATAATAATTCCATTTGTTGTATATAAGTGTTTCTATCTAACGCTACAGTTACATTGCCTTTATCTGCTGGTGTAAACATTATATCTTTGTTTGTTCGTAACAAGTTTTTCGTTTCTATTGTATAGGATTTTATAATTTTATCAATTCTTGATTCGTGTGCATTATAATTTGAAAACCTTAACATTGTATCCATAATTTTGTTCCGTATATCAGTTTTTGGTATCTCAGTATTCCTGGTTATAATAGTAACCTCTTGAAAATGAACGCAAGTCGTTCGAAACGTCGAGGAAAATCAACAGCAACCAACTTTGTAGGACTAAGCCGAACCCTTATCATTATTTTATTATATATACTTCTACATAAAAACACCGTGTAACTGTTTTAGTTTTATTTAACGTCATATTCGTCAAAATAATTTACAGAAAATACCTTAAGTTAGGTAAAAAGTATATTCAAATAATTAAAAATTCCCTTAAAAAATATACAATAAATAACTTGAATACCATTTAAGAAATTACAATAAATTCATAATTATAAAAATAAAAAAAAATAAAAATAAAAAAAGCGTCTGCGAGTACGCGAACTACCAAAGTTATATTCATCAGTCGAGCGCTTTAACCACTCGGCAACTACAACCCAATACGAGATAAGCCGCAAAGCGGCTGATAAACTGCTAGGCACAATATACATCTATATATGATTTATTGAAAACGATGAGTTTATGTATACAAAATTAATGAGTACAATACCTCCCTAAAAAGTTCATAGGAACAAAAGGAAATATCGATCACCAGATTTTAGTCGTTGACGTTACTCCATTCTGTTCTAATGTACATAACCCATACTATTATGTGCACTCCAAATTTTATTTAGCACTGACAGCCTGTGTACAATATGGCAACAAATCAATTATTAAATTATTAAATAATTAGTATAATATTGTTATTAGTATTATTATCATTATTATTACATTCTTAATACCCTTTCAGTATACAGGGTGGCCGATTTATCTGAAGACATCGAAATATCTCGAGAACTATGCACAGAATCAAAAAAGTTGTCGGATGAAAGTTGTTCGACACGAAGGGGGGCATCCAGTGATAATGAAATTTACCCCCTCCCCCATCCCCTGGGGGTGGAGTGGGGGCAAAAACAATAAAACTTAAATAGGAACCCCCAGTTTTTATTGCAGATTTGGATTCTCCGGAAAAAAGTACACCAATTTGACCTAGGAGCTATTGCATTTTGGTTCACAGGTGGCGCTGTAATCGATAATAATCCAAATTTATCTGAAGACATTGAAATACCTCGAGAACTATGCACAGAATCAAAAAAGTTGTCGGATGAAAGTTGTTCGACACGAAGGGGGGCATCCAGGGGGCAAATAGGGACAATTTGATCCCTTTGTGAAAATTTAATATTAAAAATTCTAATATTAGAATTTTTAATATTAGAATTTAGTAATATCAATTGCGAAAATTGTTATTCTGAATATGAAATTTTAATAATGTCCATTCGAAAAATTAAGATTATGAATAATTGATATTCTTCATATTAAAAATCAAAACTGATTACATAAAAATTGTGCATAAAATATGGAAGCAATTTTATAAATAAGTTTTCTACCTTCAATAAAATTACATTTTAGGTTTTAAATTTATTATTTAATAAACAAAAAGCGGACATCACGCAATCCATTAAAAAACGCGTCATGTCCCTTCACTCAGCTCATTCATTCTCTCTCTGTATGTTTTTTCCGAAATGAGAATAAATAAGCTGAGCATTGACGGTCAAACCAGCTTCTATTAAACAAAACGAAACTCTTACTTCATTTGGGGATATCGTCGCCATCTACCGGACCCCGAGAGAACTCACGTGGTTTCATACATGTACATCGCTTGCATTTCGGCCATCACCGGCGCCGGTTCTGTTACATAACGCTAGAGGGCGACATAACTCGAAAATAAAGTAGCATATCATTTTATACATAAGTTGATTCACACGTAACCAGTTCACCTACATTTTTCTCTACTTTCCTGAAGGGAAGTAAATGGATATCGCGACTTTCTAATCCCCATATTAAAATTTAGTATTCACGGTCTCTCAGTGTAAGACTGTTTTTGAAGTCCATTGTATTGGTAGTAATTCGGTCGGAGGTCACTTTGCTTTTAGAATAACAACTTTCCGTTTACGTGACTATTTTTTGTCTACCCTTCATTGCTTAAATCGAATTGCAAGTTAAAAATGAATCCTGCTACAGTTCCCGAAAAAATCGAAATTATTCTTATTTATGGTGAATGTAAGAGGAATATTGACGATGCTGTTGCGTTGTATGCTGAGCGTTTTCCAGATAATGCTCGCTCGCGTTCTTTTTTTTTACAAAGTTGTGAATGCCTTTCACTGAGATGGCAGCGTACAAATGAAAAAAAGGAAGCGAAGATTAACAGTTACAGGAGAAGCTAACGAAGTAGCTGTACTAGCAGCTATTCACCAAAATCCTCATGTAAGCACACGACAATTACATCGCGATTCCGGCATTTCCAGAGACAGTATTCAAAGAATATTGCATCGTCATAAGTTTCACCACATTTCACTGCACCAGGAACTAGATCGCGATGATTTTCATAACCGCGTGGTGTTTTGTGAATGGGCATTTCAAAAAATGCAAACGAACCACAATTTCTTTGCTAATGTATTATTTTCAGATGAATCTACATTCACGAACCATGGTGGCGTCAATAGGCATAATATGCATTATTGGAGCGTAGAAAATCCCCATTGGTTACGACAAGTTAATCATCAACGTCCTTGGTCGGTGAACGTTTGGTGTGGAATCATAGGAAATAAACTCATTGGTCCTTATTTCATTGAAGGTAATTTGAATGGAACAAAATATCGAGATTTCCTAGAACAAGAAGTACCATTACTACTTGAGGATGTTGCTATGGACGTCCGACGGACAATGTGGTTTCAGCATGATGGTTGCCCAGCACATTTTTCAAGAGTAGCAAGGGAAATACTAGACCGTGATTACAATGGTAGGTGGATTGGTAGAGGTGGCCCCATTAATTGGCCTGCGAGATCACCTGATCTAACATCTCTGGATTTCTTCCTATGGGGTTACCTAAAAGGTAAGGTTTATGAACAAGTACCAACGACTCGTGAAAACATGGTGGAACGCATAAGAACTGCTTGCGCAGAAATTTCTGCAGATATGATTCTATCATGTATAAAGTCATTTGAAGAAAGAATAAATAAATGCATTGAAGTGGAAGGTCAACATTTCGAACACTTACTCAAGTAAGTAAACAGTGAGACAGTGAGAGGCAAGGGGACTCACGTAAAACAAGCACCCCAAAGGGAACAGAAAAACACTACGTCCACGTCGTTGTTCCTGGGTAACGCTAAATGTATTTTTTCCCGGCTTTGTTAGAATGACCGTATTCCATATCCGCTACGCGGGCGAAAATTGTCAATATTGTAGAATCCAAATCTGCAATAAAAACTGGGGGTTCCTATTTAAGTTTTATTGTTTTTGCCCCCACTCTACCCCCAGGGGATGGGGGAGGGGGTAAATTTCATTATTACTGGATGCCCCCCTTCGTGTCGAACAACTTTCATCCGACAACTTTTTTGATTCTGTGCATAGTTCTCGAGGTATTTCAATGTCTACAGATAAATTTGGATTTTTATCGATTACAGCGCCACCTGTGAACCAAAATGCAATAGCTCCTAGGTCAAATTGGTGTACTTTTTTCCGGAGAATCCAAATCTGCAATAAAAAATGGGGGTTCCTATTTGAGTTTTATTGTTTTTGCCCCCACTCCACCTCCAGGGGATGGGGGAGGGGGTAAATTTAATTATCACTGGATGCCCCCCTTCGTGTCGAACAACTTTCATCCGACAACTTTTTTGATTCTGTGCATAGTTCTCGAGATATTTCGATGTCTTCAGATAAATCGGCCACCCTGTATATTATAATACATTTAAGGGAGATTGTATATTTATTACTTTATTATCATTATCTATTAAATTATTATAATACAATAATAATTATTGTATTAGGATTGGAAAGTATGGAACACAGGGAAGCATTATTCATAGGTTTCGAATTTAATTTGAGAGGTTATCGTCAAAAGTTTGAGTTAACCTGCAAAAGTATAATTAAAATACACACATCCACCCACGTTTATCACATATGTCATGTTTCTTTATTTTTTAGTTCATTTTTATTTAAAACTTGTATTCACGTCACACTGAAAACTTTTCGAGTATTGTTATCACGTTTTATACCCCGGTAATAGACACAACGTCATGGATGCGAAAGCCTGCGCCTTGAAAAATGAGGTAGGGTATGTGACAAGGATGCAAAACTCGGCGTCTCGATTTTCATAGTTTCACGCTATGAACGTCGAGACGCAAGCCTTCGAACGCCAATCACATCCGAGGGTTGTCATTACTGAAGGAGTTCGGTTCGAACCTACTCGAGGCGTCTGGCCCCGAGGATCGTTCGAAGCGTTGCGTCCCTAAATTATTTTCAGTGTAGACATAAGCAGAGAAAATTGCACGGACGGGGATTCGAACTCGGGACCTTCGCGACGTTCAGTTCGGGCGGACTAGGACTGACGCCTTAGCCCGCACGATCATCACGCTGAAAAAAATTGTAATGTATTCTTTGATGAATTCTAAGCTCTTTTCATTGATTGCAATTTTTTCTGAGAGTTGGTAGTTTTTGAGGGAAACAATCTTAATCCGTTAACTGCCAAAAGGACATTTTTTAAAAATATTTCAGTCAATCAATTTTGAGTTAAAAGTTGAACCAAATTGTAACAGATATGAAGAAATGGATTATTTATATTATTATAAATAACAAATGATAATACGTTTGAGTATGAAAAACTAGTGCACTTCGTTGATAATCGATAAAATATAAAAAGTGCATTTTTCAAATTATTTTCAAAAACCGCAAGAAAAAAAGAGTTAAAAATTCATTAATAAAGCTTTCTAATTGATTGACATAAAAATTAATGTAAATGCACAGAAAATATATATTTAAAAAAATAGCGAACAATGTAAATGCAATGCCCAAGTTTTTAAGTTTGAAATAGAGCCGTAAGACAATAACGCGGGCGCCGAGCGATTTCATTTTAAACAGCATAAAATCAAAGAATTATAGAATCCAGAAAACTTTTTCAATCCCAGATTAATAACTTTGTCACTGGGCTGATGATCGGAAGCGTCTCTTTTTTAAAGTCCGCCGCGGGCGTATTCGCCGAGGTCACAATTTTCGACCTAGGTCAAAAATTGAAAAAGATTCTGAAATTAGATATAGAAAACTAGTCCTCAACGTAAGATTTTTCAGAAATATTGGTGTTTAAAAAAATGGCGCCATTTATACGGAAAAAATGCATTTTTTAGCAAAAAATGGGCCTATTTTCGATCATAACATCGTCAAATTTCAATTTTTTGAAAAAATCTTAAGTTGAGGTTGAGGACCAGAAAATGTACTCGAGAAGCTACAATTAAAATTTCAAGTAAATTGTTTACAAAATGACGGAGTTTTGAATATGCCCGTTTTAAAAAACATAGTTTCGAGAAAAACGCGTTTAAACTTTCGAGTACTATAAAATCAAGGAAATTTAATATCTACCTTCAGACGGCGATGCCTGGCCTATATAAATGGCCTTCCAGATTTTCATTTTTTTCGTCTTCTTCTTTTCGTGAAGATGTGGCAGCTCTTCGGGCAGTTTTTGCTTCTTCAGTAAGGGAACGCTCCGATAATGCAATTCGATTATTGTCCGCATCGTTGCAAAAATATAGCACTGCCAATGGTGAATCCTAACTGATTCGTGGCAAACATTATACTTTTGTAGCCATCGTTAAAGTACAGAACAGCAAAATTCACGGCAATTTCAAGTACTTTCCTGCCGCTAGAAATCGTTTTTGGAACCACTGACCACACCATCGCATTGAATCTCTCGTTCGAGTTCTGAGTGTAGCCGCCCAACCAACGTGTCAGCAAGTCATCACTGCTCAACTCCTCGTATGTTTTCTTAATGGCTTCAAAAATGGTTGTTGAAATTTCTGGATTCTGCTTCATCCCCTTCCACTTCCACTTCATCACCACCATTTCGGGCCCTCCGGACTTAAGTGATGTTGAGGATTACCATTTGTAGACATTTTATGATACAACATGGCCCAAATAGCTTTCCTCATTTCTTCCACCGAATTTATTTTCCTTCTCTATCTCGCGGAGCCACGTGCTGTGTCTTTTTTTTTACATGATCGGTGCATTCTTTTTTAGTTACCTGTGGATTTTCTTCGACAATACTTTTAAACGTCTTGTAATCGCCATCGCCCATGTAATTCTTGTAGGACACTCCATTTTTTTCGTTGCATCGAGAAAACATTTTTGTTACTGCATCGACTTCCATCTTCCCAGCCGATCCCTCGTGATTTGCATCGCTCTTTGCTTCATAGTTTTTTACCCATTCTTCGTACTCTACAGTGACTTTTTTATTTTTTCACAATTAGCAGGCCTGGCAAAATTTACTTTTCACTACTGCATCAACAACTTTCCTAGTTGTAATGTAGATTTCACCAGCCAATGAGCGACATAATTGCAAAAAGCGAAGTACAACCACTTTTACTCCACGATCCATCGCCAGACACTGTAATTCGTTCTTTTTTGCCTTTATCGACGGGTATTTTCTGTTCTTCTTCAGCAGCACACTTCATTGAAAAAGAACAAACACTTTTACAAACTTCGCGTATAATTGAAATGATTACATAATAACTGATTTGTGCCACTGGGAATAGTACATCCATCAGACAGCAGAATCTGTTTGTGCCATTTATTCCGATACCTAGCAAACGCAAGACAAAAATTAATCGCCGATTCACTTCACAAGCCTTGTTGTTGATTTTTTCACAGCTGTCTATTCGTATTGGTCCACAATCTTCACACGTCACAACCAGTTTAAAACCTAACTCTTGTCTGTTTGCCTCGGTGAATTTCACTTTTTATGGCACATACGGTACACTAATATATCGGATAAGGCAGGAAAAAACTATTACAAAAGACAATATACGATAGCCAAAAGTCGCATCACAGTCTACGTCGTAAGAATCTTTTGATAGTTTCTGGTAGAGTAACTGATTTTTAACTTCACGTTTCTTTTTAATAGACGATATTCTTTGTCCACCGCGCAATCCTTTGCTCTTTCATTACATTTGCTACTCATTTTAATGAATAAAAACTTTCAGAAAATCAGTGCACTACTAGAAACACGTGTCACTCACGTCGTTCGTGACGTTGATTTCTAACAGTCTTTCCGGCATCCATAGGGTATTCTGGCTCGAAAATTTACTTACTAGCGCCATCTAGTGATTCAGATTAGACAGCTTCTGCAAGTGGACAGTCGGTAACATGTATTTACCGACAATAACTTTACAATTTAAAATGCAAGCCTATACAACATTTTATAAAAAAACTGAAATTTAGCTCTAAAAAGTTTTTTCGGAAAATCGAATTTTTTTGCCACTTACAAACTGTTCCCGTTCATACAACCCTTTGGATATCATTTTTGGATTGTTAAGGGATATTTTAAGCTAATAAAAAAATGCAAAAAAAAACACAATGGTATATTACCTCTTAATAAACAATTTATATTTCTAATCATGGAAATTGTAGGCTTCAAATATGTTTAATGAGTATACCATACAAATTTCAAGTGATTTGGTGCGTTTTTCATCGAACTACGGCGAGTTATGTTAAAAACTTTATCGATTTCAATACTAAAAATCGTTGTGCTTTTCATTTTTTATCTTAAAAACTACAAATCGTAGAAGAAAATGTTATATACAAAAAATATGTGATTCAATGAATTCTACAAGGTCGTCATATTTTTTATTCTTCATTTTGACACATTTACTTTATACCAAGTATGTCTGACCAATATTCGTCACTAATACCGTTGATCGCGCGCTCGACGTGTTTTAGAATCCGTCGACTCAATTATATAAAATGTCGATAAAAATATGTTCTCCGACTGAATGCACAAACATTCTACATATTTCTCAAAGTTAGGCTCGAATTTTAAGTTGGAAAATCGATTTTTGTACTATGCTTGAAAAGACAGCATCAACAACACTTTCCCTCTGCAGATGTCAACATGCAAAAAAAAAATAAACTACAATATCTGTCGGCATTAGTTTGATTGATTCCTAGTTGAAGCCGTGTAACTAAACGAATGTTTATCAAAATGAAACCTCTGTTAGATTGCAAAGGAGATGTTAAATTAAATGGAAACTAAACCATTTGGTTTAACCTAATAAAGAGTTTTTACTCGTTATTTTTAATCTACTAACGTAATTAATTAAACTAATTGTACTACTCTCAAATTAATAACTCATGTTTTATAATAGCTTATAATATTATAGAGAATTAGTTATGTCGAAAAGATAGTTTTAAATAATGACTGGAATTTTCTCGACGATAGTGTATACATAAGTATAATTAGTAAATTTCTCGACTGTATGTTTTAACATTTTCAGTAATTAGTAGCGGTTTAGTTCAGTCATCATAATAAATAAGAATTTTTATTCACGTTTCATTCTTTATGCCAAAGTTAGAAATCATCAGTAAGGGAAAACGATGGCATATACCCCTATACGTGAATAAGAAAAGATGTTAAAATTTATTAAAATTTATTAATTCAAGCCTTGGATTTAGGCTGTAATAAAATATAGAATAGATAGATAGATAGATAATTAATTAACCCTTATACGAAAATACATAAAAAATTCTTAAGGGATAGAGTGCACACAATTCATAAACACAATTAATTCGAAAGATGTAACCGCAAATATCGACCCTAGTGAAAATAACACGCTGGTTTACATTAGAGAAAAGATTGACAAAAACCGACGCAACCAGAAAAAGAAATCCGACGCAAGTAGGTGGTTCGCAGACTCCACAGAATTAAATACTAAAATTTTAAAAGCTATTCTAGTAAGATAAAAATTAACAACCTAATACAAATTGTCTTCTGGTAAAAGATGACTTGACAAAATAAAATAATATTCTAAGCGAGGCAAGGTCATTTGAGTCGAGCAAATATGCTAAACAATTAACCGACAAACGATTTTTTAACAAATTATTCTGTCGCAGACGCATTCTAGCGGGATGAGATATAGGGCAGTCGCATAATATGTGCATCAGCGTTCCATTAACATTCATGTTACAAATAGTGCACGTTTCTATGGGGTTGTACAGAAAACGAGTATGAGCTGTCCTAAGCTGAATTTTTAAACTTAAAAGATGGCTCTGACATCGCGCAGGGTATAAACTGGCAAGACCATCCGTAAACTGTCTGTAGATAGGCAATTGTCCTGAGTCAGATGAAAAGTAATGTTGAAGGTCTCTGTTGCGTAGGTGAGTGGCATAAGCTTCGCGGGTCAGCACCTGAAGAGCCTCCCAGTTCCTGCTTGAAAAGTCCTCCCAGAGGGACTCATAGGAAGCGGCAGGAAGAACAAGTTTTAGTTGAGCGACCCAGTTTAAAGCAGGATCGCTCTACCCACCTGCACTGAGCCTTAACAACCTAAGAAGGCCCATGCGTGCTAAATTGGAAGGAGCCTGGTATAATAACCTGATGACAAATGCCATCGTACGACGCACATTTTTTCTACCGCTATATGGTAAAGAACCAATTCAAGACGAGCGAGGTAGGCCGGAGCCGACCTGGGAAGCCCAAGCCACTTTTTAAAGAAATCAACTTGTACTGACTCCAGTCTGTCAAGGTCACGGAGGGCCCAGCAGGGAGCAGCATATAACAATGTGGATAGAATAGATGCTGATATAATCTCAGGGCCGCGGCACACGAATCCCCTTTCACAGAAGCCATCATAGCCAGTACTGACCCAGTCGCTTGCCTATAGCGTTTTCTGTTGCCTTCAGCCCACTTGCCGACGAAGAGACGATGGTACCTAAATATGTATAAGAGGGCACAACCTCCACCAGCTGATTTTCAAAATGGAAAACCCTAGAGGAGGCATCTAAAGGCCCCCCGCCCCCATAGAAAGGCCATTTGAGGAGCAGTAAGATGCAAGAACCTCCAATTTAACTCTTAAATCAACCGGAGATTAAGCGAAGATCGCCAAATCGTCGGCATAAAGCAGCATCAGCAGATCGTAGGTCAACGTGTAATCAATACCCCTCAATCCCCTCTCTCGAAAAAAAGCAACTATATCTGAAATGTAAATAAGGAAAAGAAGAGGACTTAAAATCTCGCCTTCCTGAACACCTTCGGTAACCCTAACTGGCTGAGTGGAACCGGAAGAACAAATTACGGGTGATCTTGCCGAGTCATAAAAAGCCTTCAAAAGTCTAATAATTTTTGCACTAAGTCCAAGACTAAGCAACTTTAACCACAATTTGTCATGCGGTATTGAGTCGAACGCCCTGCGGAAGTCGACAAAAAGGACGAAGCATTTTGAAGAATTCCTACGCAACTGGATTTGAGTAGCCGCGAGAAGAGTGAAAATATTGTCTTCCGCAGAAGGCCCTCTTCTAAATCCCGCCTGTTCCTCCGGAATGATATGTCTGGAGATAGTCCATGTCTCTATTCTCAATGCTAAGATCTGCATAAAGATTTTTGTTAGCGCATTTGTAATCGCAATTGCCCTGTAGTTCGAAGGGTCGGATCGCTCTCCTTTTTTGAAGAGCATGAAGAGATTGGCATGCAACTAACCCTCAGGAGACGATTCCGTGTAAAAAATTAAATTAAAAAGATCTAAAATAAAAGTGAACCTCTCACCAGAAAGCGATTTCCAAATTTCCGCGGGGATTCCGTCAGGACCCAGTGCTTTACCAGTCTTCAATCTCTTCATACTCTCCAAAAGTTCGCCGGTCGAAAAGGGCGCATCAAGAGCATTATCAAACGTACCAAAAAAAGTCATGTTCGTGAGCGGCCTCTGCGGGTAGAGGAGTTCGAGGTGCCGCTCCCACGCGTCCAGTGGAACAGCAGGGCTACGCAAAGGAGCTCTCCTGTGCCTCCGTACCGTGGACCAAAAGCTCCCTGCATCCCTTACATTCGCAAAGGATTCCGCTACATTCACCAGATATAACCTTTTTGCGGCTAACGTTATTTTTAAAAATTGTCTTTCGCCTGCAAATAAGCAACCTGAAAGGAGCGATCGTAATTATTGAGTCGCAACAGGTGTAACGCCCGATTCATACAATTTTTTTTTTGTTATTAATTAATTAACGGGCGGAACCGCCCTTTTTACTGAATTTTTGCCGTATTTTTTAAATCGTAATATTTTTGCGACAGCTGCAGATCGACTTAGAAAGATGGCGCCATACTTCACATTTGTGTATGAAATGTAGGACTGCAGAAACCTACACCAAGTACAGCGGCGGTCATGAGTCGATTTCCGCCAGATAAACAATACTTTCAAAACGTAAACACAAACAACGTGGCTCGTCTTACCAACAGCGAGCTGCTGCTTGAAAACGAAATCGAAAAATTGTTCACCAGACGGGGATCGAACTCACGACCTACGACTTCGTAGTCCAGTGCGTTAACCGCCAGAGCCACGAAGCCGATCTTTTCTACATCTTTACTACAACAATTACGAGTCTTTCTACAGGACGCATTGTACCACAAAGACATTTTATGATGTGGACCACCCCATTTTGGTGGCCGGCTCGACACTTTAATTAAACCAACCTGTTCGGCAAGATTTGTTAATCCATGACAAAATTCGGAAACTAAATGTTTATTGGAGATATGGTCAAAATACAAGTCATAAGGATTTAATTCATGTGAACTGCGAGTAAAATTTAACGCGCCTTCCGTCGACCATGACACCTTTCTTTTTGTGAAATTATTTACAGGCACGAATAACGAACATTATCCAAAAATAAATTAACAATTATATTAACCGGAAAGTGGTCTGATCCTCCGCTATCCGAGCCAATGTAAAAATCATTTAGATGATGTAGGTGATTTGCAGAGACCCAGACCAAATCAACTATACAGCGACCTTTGGTGTCTAAATAAGTGAATTGTGCAGGAGTATCACCAGGCACGCGTCCGTTGAGCAGTATAAAATTATTTTCGAACATGAATTTATACAAAATTTTACCTCGCATATTACGACGCAAATCACTGTATCTTCTATCAACATTCAGGCATGTACCACTAAATAAATGATTGCAATCACCTTCGAGATTTAGGTCTCCCATCCATGAGTTGAAGTCACTTAAACTAGCTGAAAAGACATAAGTTGATCTGATAAATTTGAACTTGGTGAAAAGTATACAGAGTCTTGAAGAATATTAATAGGAACAGATTTAACTAAAACAAAAATCCAGTTAGGAGAAACTTCAATCATTTCAGGGAAGCCTGCTGAAGGAAACAAGCAGAGCAAACGACCACTGAATCTTCCTGTAGACCCTTCTCTAGTAGCCGGGACAGAGAACGAAGAGATGCCCTCAGAGGAAGCTGGTGGAATGTAGGTTGGTAGCCAAGTCTCGGAGAAGTTTATGATGGATATTTTTGAAGTTTTATTAGCTACGGAGAAACTGTGAGGCCCTCGAATGTTCCAGAAGGTGATTTTTAAAGAAGGCTCATTGTGGCAAATATCCGATATAAACGATGTAGAGGTCATGTGACAATTCAATTCAGGAGATATACAACGATGATTAGTCGTACGATGAGATGGGACGCAGCCCCTGAAGCTGGAAAAGTGGGCTGCCCTTAAATGTTTTTAGTCCCCTCTGTATGCGTGTAAGAACAGTTGCAGGCAGAAGACGAGGATGATGTTGATGGTATAACCTCTCGATCGAACATCTCATCTTTGTCGGACCATGCATATCATTCATCCTCAATTTATATACTCTGATATCTCCTCACCACCGTTTTCTTCTCCGCTAATGCCTTCCTAATTAGGGTTCTAGCATGGAAATTTACCTTCCTCTCTTTCTCCGTAAGGTCAAAATCTTCATATATATTTTGACCAGCTAGATTTTTCCTTTTATTGGCCATGATGTGGCTTTTAGCACGAGCGGATATACAGTTTTACAAGAATAGTCAGTGGTTCTTTACGGATGAGAAATGCAGTGTCCACGACATTTTTTAATTTGAAGTTCTTCTCAATGAAGTCTTCACGGCACTTCACAATATCGCTAGTAGTGTTTAATCCACGGATGGTAATATTCTTATTACGGAGGCTTTTATTGCATTTCTCCAACTCTTCCTTAAGGTTGCCGATTTGGCAGTCTTTTTCAGCCAGCTGAGATTTCAATTGGTCTATTACTTGCGAAGTTTCACTCCGCAAAGCATCAATTGCTTTCATGTATTCTTCATGAACAGAGTCTTTTCTACGTCTTTTGACACTTCCGAAGAACTAAGAGAAGCAGACAGGAGGCAAGTACATTGCTTTTTCAATGAAACAGAATCAGAACTTTTAAGATGTGGAGCCTCGGGCGAGAGTCGTCGCTTATTAGATTCAATATAATCCGTAATCGCCTATGCAGACGGGTCTCTGTAAGCGAGAGATTTCGATTCAGTCGACGGACGACCCAAAGGTGTAGAACGAGGCCGGAAAAAAGAATGTAACTCCTCCTCTTGACTATTCACGCGCCCAGGTGAGGACGTAGGGGAAGGAGTAGAAGGCCCTTGCTCCTCCTTCGGCATGGACACTACCACGATCCCAGCAGATGCTGTCGCGCGCCTTAAATACGGAACTAAAAGTGTCACGAGCATACAAGGCCCTTCGCTTTCGCTGCAACAGGTATAAACGAATGTAACGAGGACAAACCTGCGCCGTATATCTGCGCGAGACACTTATAATATCGCACGTGCTCTCACAAAAATAAAATTGAAAATAACAGACAAATCGCGCCTGACACTCAACAAGCACTGGACACAAAAATAAAATTCTTTCTTTTTTTTAGTCCGAAGTATCCACGTTGCACAATTATAATATCCACAAAATAAATTAAACAGCGAAAGTATAATTACAGGTTAGGCTGTCCAGTCAAAAACTTAAAATGAGACAGCGCACAAAAAGACGAACAACTTCGTATACTTAATTTAACACAGGAGCAGCTCGAAAAAACGAACATAAAACTTGTGCAAAAAAACAAAGAAACTAAAACTATTAAAAAGAATTTTAAATAAATCGCGGATATCGTTGACAGAACGATTTAAAATCGTCAAAATAACATTGATCTAACGTCCATTATGTATAAGAAAAATAAACGATTTTACTAGCGTAAAGTAAGCAAAAGTAAACAATGTTAACTTTACGATACACTGATTGTATACTTAAAAGATGTAAAATATGTGAGTTCATATGTTTTGATTTTAGACATCGATTTATGCCATCAACAATCATAACTTTTTAAGAACTCTTTAGATGTAAATAACATAATCGGTTTAATGAGTTGAATCTTTGTGTTAATTAGTAAATTTCTCGACTGTATGTTTAAAAATTTTCCGTAATTAGTAGCCGTTTAGTTCAGTCACCATAATAAATAACAATTTTTATTCACGTTTCATTCATTACGCTAAAGTTAGAAATCATCAGTATGGGAAAAGCCTTATACTTGATTAAGAAAAGATGTTAAAAGTGATTAAAATTTATTAATTCAAGCCTTTTTAAAATTTTAAAACATACATTCGAGAAATTTACTATTTATACTTATTTTAAAGGTCTCCAAAGGTAAATGATACAAAGATTCATCTCATTGAACCGATTATGTTATTTACTTCTAAAGAGTTCTTAAAAAGTTATGATTGTTGATGGCATAAATCGGTGTCTAAAATCAAAACATACGCACTCACATTTTTTACATCTTTTAATTATACTGTAACTTGGATTTTGCGAGGATGAACAGTGTAATTTAGATTTGATCTACACACCAGTTTAACTACTATAGATTTATTGAACAAGACGCAAATCCGCGGGATACAAAACTTAAACTACGTGACGCGATGACCGGGTGCAATCTTCCGCGGGTTCTAAGCCGGGCGACGGCGACTTCTTTTTATAAAATGACCTGAAACAAACCGCAAAAAAATAACACTCGCGGGAGGGGGGGTCTGCGAGGCACTTATAAGAAAAATGGGGCCTACTTACCGGCGATGATCCGGATCCGTCGGCTTGTCCTTTCCTCCTTGGCTCCGATGCACGGCTCTTCCTGGGACTCCGGGGATCTGCACGGCGATGACGATTCTTTCCTCGGCGGTCGAACATTTCGTTATTATCACGGGGCGCGAACAAACGTACTCTCCTCGAGAGAGACTATACGAGACTGCCCTCTTCTCGTGAGCGGCGGTGCGCCGGCGAGCCGGCGCGTGCGCGCTCGTGCGACCCGCGCGAGAGAGAGGTGCGTCATCGGGCTCCTGCGTGGGGACGTACTCGTCGGGGTGATGACGAGCACCGACCTCGGGGTCTTCGTGGTGGGAGGGGGCAACACGGAGCGCTGAAAAGTGCTTCGTGCGTCCCCGACTCGTCTCGGGCTCGATGTCGCCGATGAGAGAGAGAGCGAGAGAGAGAGAGGTCAGCGGCAGTGGCCGATGCCCGTTCCTCGGAAACTCTGGAGGCGCACTGCGGCACGAACAGTGGGAAGGTAGAGAGAAGGATGGAGTGAAGTGGAATCAGAGTGACGAAAGAGAAGGGAATTATCACGGTTACGCGATACAAATATTGAACTTGATGTGAGTTGATATGGTATGTAGGCCAACTGAACGCAACGGGACGACGGCCAGGTACCACTACATGAGTGTACTATTTAGCGTAACTCCATTTTTCCGAATTGGTGACGTATTGCGACGTACGAACAAAAATTAATTAACTCCTCGTTTTAGCGCCACACAAAAATAACTCTCTAAATGCGCGACTTCGAGCAGTATCACAATAATCTCGTGGTCTACGTGATTTATCGCTAGACTAAACGAGACGGGCGATTGCGCGATTTAGCGCGACTCGAATATAATTAACTAACTTGCGCGGATTAACGCGACTCCGACTTAATTTACGCATGTGCAAGTTGGTGTAGACCAAGATTGAATTTCTATTTAAGAGGTATGCCTCAACGCACTTAATTCTAGCTGCACAAATTGGTCGGTTAACGCGACTTGAGATTCTTAAATAGTTTGCGCGAGTTGTTTTGAACCAATATGTAAATAACTGTTAAGAGCTAGCGTAACTGACATTAAATGTGCGGTCTGGTGCCGACGGAACTGACTTTCCAGAACTCTATCCGTGTTAACGCAATCTGAACTTGAGTTTGAGAAGGTAGTTGAGGAGGTATGTACACCATCGGGTGAGTCATACGCTGTCTCTTTGCACGATCGGGACAGCAGCGTAACGCAAAGGGCCAATCAAAAAAAAATATATAGATTGCCTTATACAGGCAATGGTCTCATCGAAGCCATTAAATCGCCAAGCCAGAGACTATAGTTCCGGTAGGTAAACGCAATATAAAACCGATTCAGTACAAATGATTCGACGTAAACTTAGTCGCGAAATGTCTCGACATGTGCTTAGCCGAGGGTAACAAAACTTCGCAATGGCGAACATCATCGCAAGGGACAGCGGTTCACGCACACGACACCGTCACGTCAATATTACCGGGGGGGAGGAGTTGGCTCCATTACCCGCTACCGGGCCGGGTACATCCGGTCTATGGAGTTAATGTCCCCCTTCGTCGCGAGACCTCCTTCCCCCCAGTGGAACGGTGGCCTCGCTGGCCACAATTCCAGCAACGGCGCTCGGCGGGGGTGACCCGTAATGGTCCCGGGCCGGCCTGGGCCAGGGTGCGCCACCCGAGAGCCGCTGCTGGAATTAGCGGTGTCATTAGGTAGGGTCATCAGGGGGGGGGGGCGGTAGCGTCACTGCGGCGGCCCTCTCGGGGTTGGGGGGGGGGGGGGGTACTGATACCAGGCGTATCACCAACGGTGAGGCCTGGCCCCGTGGTGACGAGGGGGGCGCGGTGCGCTACCCCGTGGAGTGGCCGGGCGCGGTGCGCTACCCCGTGGAGTGGCCGGGTGCGGTTCCCCCTGCGGGTTCGTCGGCGTCGACGACGGCGACGAGAGGCGCCGGCCCGGTGGGGTCCCTCGCACACCGGACTCGCCGTGGTTGTCGGCCGGTCCTGTGGTGGTAGAAGGAGGGGGGAGGGGGGCTCGGCCCTCACGAATTGGAGGGGGTAGTGGTGGCGTGGCTGAGCCGGGCGGGCCCAAAGAAATTCCAGCTCCGGGGGGGGGGGGGGCACGGTTGCGGGTTCGGCACCTTGGGGGGTCCCATCAGGAATTGCCCCCGCCGACTCCTCCGCTCCTCTTCCCAAACCAAGGCGCAGAAGTCCTCGACCGGGACCGGCGAGTGGGAGAGGAGGGAAGGGCGGGCGAACGAGGAGAACCCCCCCCCTCCCCCACCCCGTTGCCTGTTCTCTTGCTGGCCGTTGATGGGTCGGGGCGCGGCACCGTCTCCTCCGGATTCTTTCCTACCCGTCAGAAGTGGCGGATCCGCCTCCGGGCACGGTGGCCGCCTTAGGACCTCGCCAGGGCGGCGTAATCGTGGTTGCCCCGTCGGATCTTCAGGCTCGTCCTGCGCAGTACTCAGCTGCAGGGGTCGCAGGCTGGTGTGGCACGGTGGGACCGGGTTGTCCGCGGTTGGTTGGAAGAACTGGATCCGCCCGGCTTCGACCTGCGGGGGCAGAGCGCTGACCGCTGGGAGAGGCGGGGAATCCACCTGAGTGAGGGGCGGCAACGACGTGGGCGTCGCTGCTAGTGCTGGCGTCGGCGGCGGGTGAGCGGGGGCTCCCCCGAGACTGGTGAGGGTGACCTGGCAGGGCACTCTTGCCCACCGGGTCTTTGTCCTCGTCTTCTTCGCCGTCTTGACCACAGTGTCGTGATGCTATCTGTAACAGAGCGAAACAACCCTACATTGGTTTTTATTTAAAATAAATCGACCTCTTCAAGGGAGGCAAATCAACAATAGAAGTACCAGTGCAGCAGCTAGGCTTTACGGGGCCGTAGGCCGGGACGCCTTCCGGATGAGTGCGCCAGCGAAAGGGGAACATGCGGCGTTGACGCCTTGCGTGGGCTGGGAACCCGAGGGGTTTTCGGGTGTCGGAGGTGAAGCAGTTAGCTCGCTTCTTGAACTATCCCCGGCGTCGGGAGCGCGATAGGGCTTCAAGTCCTTAATCTGCGCTCTTGGGTTCCGACGACTATCGTGGTCGTTAAGTTCGAAAACGACGGGGGATATTACTCGGACTATACGATGCGGGCCACTAAATTTAGGCGCAAGTTTGGCCGCAAAATTTTAAACTCCCGACGACAGGACTCGTATGCGCCGTAGCACTAAATCACCCACCTTATACTCTACCTCGCGATGGGAGCGGTTATAATACTCGGCTTGGCGCGTCGCGGAGCGCTCAAGATTACGATGTACCCAGTCGTGAATGAGAGGTAGCCTCCTCATCCGATCACGCAAGAACTCAGGGTCCTTCGGTAGTGTGAGCGGAGGAGGGGGAAGGTCGGTACGCCAATTTCTAATGGCTTCTGGGTTGCGGCCATAGTTCAGGAACGCAGGGGTCATTTTGGTGGACGACTGGACAGCCGTATTCAGGGCAAACGAGAGTTCCTCTAGGTGCGCGCCCCAGTCGCGATGATCATGTGAAACGAAGGTGCACACATTTTGAGGGTTCTGTTCACCCTCTCGACTGGGTTCGCTTGGGCGTGGTAGGGGGAGTACAAGCAGGGGTTACACCTAACTGCTTCAGATGGACTGTACTTATGAGTTATCATATTGCTTCGCATTACCCGACAAAAAATACCTCGGACAACCCCATCGATTGATAATTAGACTATCGAAGGCGGCCATAATGGCAGCGCCTGTGGCAGCCCGAAGGGGTTTCACTTCTACGTATTTGGTAAACATCTCTTGAAAAACCACTATGAACTGGTATTGAAGCTTGCTGGGAGGGGGGGGGCGGTCCCATGACATCAGAACTGACCGTCATCCAGGGACCTTTCGTGGTTCTTTCCCGCATGAGTCCGGCAGGGGTGCTGTCTCTGGATGCTGCCTCTGGGTTTTTGCCTCTGACATGCGGGACGGCGTGCGACGAAGGCAGTGACATCCTGGAAAACTGCGGGCCAATAGAAGTCTTGGATAAGACGGTGATACGTCTTATACGCTCCTAAGTGGCCGGCTTGCGGGCTATCGTGTGCATCGCTGAGGGCACGGGCACGCGCTTCCGCGGGGAGGACGAGTTTCCGGGCATCGAGGTCGGTGAGGGCAGACTCTATTACCGGGTGGGTTCAATCAGGATATTTCGAAGGAAATTTCCGAATATTTTCCATCTTCTGGGTGTACCACGGGTCCGCGGTATTCTCTAGGGCGCAAAGCACGCGGCTAGAAAAACTAATCGGGTGCTCATTACCGGCCATCTCTTGGGTGATTACCGCCCCGATCGCAAATTCGCTTGCATCCGTCTAAATCGTAAAGGGGACGTCAAAATTTGGGCGTGCCAAGACGGGGGTGTTGGTGAGAGAGTCGCGGAGGGACTCGAAAGCAGACTGCTGCTCCGGACCCCACACCCAGGGAGTGTTCTTTGTTAACAGCTTGGTCAAATGAACGCGATCACGCGAAAAGTCTGGGAGAAAGCGCGAGTACCACCCTACCATCCCTAAAAAGCGCCTCAGCTGTTTGAAGTTGGTGGCGGGCGGGAATTCGAGAACGGGAGCGACCTTGACCGGATCCGTCTTCAAACCGTCACTGTTTAGTTCAAAACCGAGGTATTTTACCTCGTCCCAGAAGAATGCACTCTTTTCCAGGTTTAATTCCAATCTGGCGTTGCGCAGACTACTCAGGACAAGTCTCAGGTAACGAAAGTGGTCCTCCTCATTGTCCGTGGCGATGGTGATGTCATCAAGGTACGCGAAGACGTGGGGTTCCCACGCTGGGTCGATGAGGCGATCCACTAATGGCTGAAATGTCGCCGGCGCGTTAGTGAGCCCGATAGGCATCCCTTTAAATTGACATAAACCGCGACCGGGGACAGCGAAAGCGGTAACGGGCCGACTGTTAGGTGCCTGGCTGAGATCAAGTGTGGTGATGCATTGGGCCCGACTCAACGGGGTTACTCATCCAGGGGCTCGCGGAACGTTCGATGATGCCACCGTTCAGCATTTCATCGACCGCGTCCTGTGCTACCTTCAGCATGTAGGAAGAAAGTAAGCGAGCCTTTTGACGAATCGAGGGGTGACCCTGTACGTCAATAGTAGGCTGCGTCAGACGCGTTATACCGATCGTAGGGGTCCTATTTGCGGGGTAAAATTGATCGAGCAGCCTCCTTAATCGTGGGGCGGCTTCCTGGGAGGGAGCGACCAATCCAGCGCAGTCATGTACGGCGAAGGCGGTGACCGGAATATTGGTATCGTTTAGCGAGTGCGGGGTGCCGTTGCGGCTAATCCACGCATTATTCTTCGTATCTATCTTAAGACCGAATAGGCGCATGAAGTCCATCCCCAACACGCATGCATAGTGGAGGGGAGCAACTCTTATCTCCAAATTCTTAGTATGGCTACCGACTGTCATCGCGAGGGTAAATACGCCATCTAATTGGACTAGCGCGCCGTTGGCAACTCTGACTTGCTCTTCACTTGACCTCATGAAGGGCGGAACTACCTCGTGACACGCGAGGCCTTAGTACAAACGAGATGCTCCGATATCAACGAGAGCCCTAATAACCTTTCCATTCAAAGCTACGCGGAAGTGGGGACGAGGGTCCGAATCTAATGTCCACTGAATAGCTTCACAGGAATGTATTGACTCGAACTGGATATTGAGCCTAAAGGACTTGGGTGCTATAGAGGGGATCTTTCTGTACCCAATCATCGTTATCGTACGACTTGACGAAGGGGTGGTCGCGGATGGGGGTGTTAGGAGAGGGTCTAGGGGTTTCCTTCCCCCCCTCTAACAGTGTCCCGACCTTTTATGAGCGCAAACGGGACAAGTGCATCTCGGCCTAGGTAGCCACAGACCCGACAAAAGTGACTTAAGGGGTGGGGGCACTCTCGGTATATGTGACCCGTCTGTTTACAGTTGTAGCACCGGACGGGGTTCCGATTCTGCGGCCACCTGTTCTCAGGAGGTCGGCGCCACATCCAGGACGCGAGGTACTCCTGACAGCCGCGGGTTGGTAGGTGTCGCCGCTTGTGGTTGGCGCTGCGGGTATGACGGTACCGAGTGGGTGGGGTTACGATCTCTGTTCCTCTCTGCGAGGGCTACCGGCGCAGCCTCCTCTTCTTCGAGGGGGACTGGCGGCAGGGAGGGTGGGGGTGCGACGCTGACTTTGACCGGCTTCACAACGGGCGTCGCGAGGGGTTTTCCTTGCCTCGCCTCGTCTTCGGCGTATAGGTGAAGGCGGGGAAGGCGGACTGATTAGTCGCTGGAGGGGGGCGGTGGACCCTCTCTTGATTTGGGCCCCCTCCACTTGTCGACCGATCCGCAGTAAATCAGCGAAATCGAGAACGGCGTCTCGCTCGATATTGTCGATCTCCCCTGACCACTGTGGGTGGGATGTTTCCCGTACTTCGAGAGTGACGGCGTCACGTCGGAATAATTCGGGGGCCAAAAGGATAGGGTCACATGACCCGTTCGGCGGGTGATTACCCCCCCATCAGCGCGCTGGACGGATTGTGGCAGATATTTGCCGGTACCTCCCATCGAGGCACATTTTCGCGTGGTGCGCCGCGAGGGGGGACTATGGACCCATCATTGGACCGATCGACCTAGTACGTGGTCGCATCTGCCACCGAGAACCGGAAACTCTCCTCCCAAAACGAGATCGGGTCCCGATAATGAGCGCGCGAATGGTCAGACGGGAGACCGTAGGTAGGCAACCCTGAGGTTCCTAACCGAGTTGCCCGCTGGGGTTCGACGGAATCAAGATGGGTGACCTGCAGAGATCCACTTAACATGTTCTGATAGAGGGGGCAACTTACAGCTTCGGACAACGTATATGGGGGGGGGGGGGGTGGTCGCCTCGCCCTTCTGCTTGTCTATCCCACTCCACCGGGGTGTACGGGAACCGCTGTAAGATCGTATATCGATTTCTGCCCGAATTGCCGAAATTTGCTCCGGAGTGGCTATGCGTCGTGCAGCCGCACGAAAGGGCGTGACGTGTAGGGGTTACCGTATACGACACGGGCGCGGTCGTGATGAAGAAATGTCCTGTTGCGGTGGTTGGGCGTCACCACCGTTAACGTGAGTATTCTTGTTACGGGGGATGTAACGGGGGTATATTCAAAAGAATCCATTTTTTTTTATTACATCTCTTAACGTATTTAAGAGAACCGTGTAAGCGTGACGGTAAGTAGTGGGGGTAGATATCGAAATCTAATCATTAATCACTACCGGCCTTACTGAAACCAACAAAAAAATTCTAACAGATCGGTCGCTTCTCAAGGTCGCGATGAAACTCGAGGATCTAAGTCGAGTTAACCGATTCAATGATCGCGACACCTGTAGTCCGATGCAGGCAAAACGCAAAAACAAAGTGTATAAGCGAGTGACCCTTGCGATGAAAACCGTTCCGGAAGGGAATACCTTCTTTATTTAAGCTCGGGTTGGGCGAACCCGGAAACTACGGCGTTCTCGACCCAATATATTCTATTTGGAAAATCAACTCAAAATTCAAAAACAAGGGAAATTCAAACTCCAAAACTTTAAACTGGAAATCGCGAAAACACTTAACTACTTTTCAATACAAAGAAAATTGCTTATTAAAATTGCTTTCAATTAAATTTAAAAAAAAATTTATTTTTTCATTTAATTATTTGCACTTTGTTACTCCGTCATCAAGGAAAACCAAATTAAAAAATAATTAAATTTCTATTCTCAAAGAAAAATTTACACGTGTGAAACAAATTCAAAATTTTCAGTTCTTATTAAAATTCGAAAATCTATTATCGGAATTTAACTGTTCAAATTAAACTCAATTAATACTTCGATATGAAAACACTCAATAAAAACAACAATAAAAACTGCAAATTTAAATAAAGACTACTTTTCTATATTTTCTCCACAATTCTTATTTATTTTCCTAAAATTATCAAATTATTCCATTAACGTATATCTAATTACAGGGATTTATCCGGGATGTGAATTTTTGTACCTCACTAGAATTAAAATTAATTACGCACAGTTAACTAATTAAATATAAATATCAATATAATGTATTGTAACGTTCCTGAAAACATTACAGGCCTCCTTCGGGCAATAATATGTATATCTTTTATTTACAGCGCACGAGAGCGAAGCGACGCATCGATATATGGAGAGAGAGACCGCGTGAATATCCCTTGATAGGTCCGCGAGATCACATGACCCGCGAATAGATTCCTTGACGGCTAATTGCCGAATTCGCAGACAGACGAGCTACGTCATTGAGAAGCACTAGTTGCATTTTTTTTTGTTCGCGCCGCGATCATAGCCCAGGTTGGCGATTTACAAGTAAAACAGAGTGCCTCTATTTTTGTTTGTGTTTTTTTTTTGTCAGCTTCGGTAGCGGGTGGCGTGCGTGAGTGTGTGCGAGCCACATAGGATTAAGCCGAGCGAGCGAGAAAGAAAAAATGTAAGTACCGACTCTACCTTGCTCTCTTTCTCTCTTCCGCGAAAATCGCCTCGTACCTTTTGTGACCGGCGCGTGCCGGAATATTGGATAATCGTGTGTATTCGCCTTATTAATTATTTGATATCTGTATTTTCTTTTTTTTTTTGAATACATCTCGATTATCTCGATTAATGGTGTCTTTTTTTTGTGTGCTGCCTGGTGGCTTTTGTCGTGATCCCGATCCCTCTCCTCGGTCGTGAATACTTTTGTTTGCGTACTGACGCCGGTCGGAGCTGATTTTTTTTTTGCATTCATCGAATTGCCGTTCTGGCTGGAGTTTATTTCAACTTCAGTTTCTTTAACGTCGAATAGCAGAGACGTTACAATGGCGCCCTAAACGTGTTTAACGGAAAAAAAAAATTTTTAAATTGATTTCGATCAATTTTCGAAAGAAGTAACGGCGAAAGCCAGACAGTTCACCAAAATCCTCGCGTGTTTATGTTTACACCGGTCAACCAGATACGAGGCAGAATAAAATAAATGCATTGTAGAATTTCATGAAAATTGAAAAGTGAGTAAATATTTTTTAAGATGATTGGGAAGAATAAAATAAAAATTATTGTAGCTCGTCTCCATTGCTCAATTTAAATATTAATGTACATCTATTAAGTTAATTGTGTTTTATATAATATGGTAGTGTATTTGTGTAAATTATTTATATATTGGTCTATTCTTGAGTGATTTTTATCCGTTCGCTTTTACTCGTTATTTATTTATTATTTATTTATATTTTAACGATTTTAATGAAATTTGACGGACAAGATTTTAATATTTTATGTGTGTCAATATTTTTTTTATTAGTTTTTTTTTAAATTAATTGACATATATTTATTTATTTTATTTTTTTATTTATTTTATTTATTTTATTTATTTTATTTATTTTATTTATTTTATTTATTGTAACTGTCTTTTAGATTTTGTATTAGTTTTAATAAGACGTCTATACGTCCAACTCCAAAAGAAGTCGGTCTCGCGCCGACAGTTACGAAGTGCTGACCTGGAAGGGAGCACAATTTGGACAAACGCGAAAAGGAAGACGGAGGGAACGTAAAATTGAATAAAAATATCGGAAACAATCGCGTTGATTTAAATTTTATTATAACCTGAGAAAAAGGGACCAGAGTAAACTGGTACTTACAAAAAAAGGTGACGAATCGCTCCAATACACCAATACAGTCCTTGGGGCCTGACTAATTGTTGGGTCCGTGTACAATTTACCGAAATAGGCTGTCCACCTAATATGATTTGGACACCTCGAGATTATGGACGTCCGTCCGTCACTCACACACACACACACACCGAATTCTGTAAAACCGGATATAACAAATAAAAAAGAATTCTCCACGTTTAGATCAACCGGTTATCGCCGCAAGTTATCGAGGTCTGATCTTTCTCGCCGGTTTTTCCATGTCACACCTGTAGGGTCGCGACGTTGCCAGCTCTCCGAGCCTCTCCAGCCCGCTAGTCCTGAAAACTCCCTAGATATATAACTATATGTTATTCTAATCAGGACTACCGTTGCCGGAGCTTAGGGCATAACGGAATGCTGTTATTTTAGGCTTTAAGGAGTAAAACTCAGCTTTTCCGTTACACCCCCCGCCCAGACGCTGACTATCCGATCCGGGTACCAGCTCTGTCACTAGGCCTCTAAGCTCAGGTATAAAAGAAAAATTATATTTAAAATTAGTTCTCTTTTCCTTGCATCATCTAGGCAATTTTGAAAAGGAAAGGGAACAGTTCAATCCACTGGGAAGGTTATCGGGATTTATTTCATGCAATTAATAAGAGGTGAAATGAACCACACCAATGTATTTATTATGATTTTCTAGGTGAGCCTTTTATTTTGTCATTGGACTTTACAAATGCGGTCCCCGCATGCCGTCCACTTATTATTAGAATTTGAGGACGACTGTCCATATCATAGGACGACTATTAAAACGATAGGCGTCCGCCTGATTGTTGGGTCGTCTAACCCTTCTTTATCGCCGCTGGTGCCCACACAGGGCGCATTCTTCCCGGATGCGCTGGAGTGGAGCCTGGGCGCGGGCGATTTGTACGCGCAACTCTATTTCCGCATACCCAAAACGAGACTTAGCCCACTCCACCTTTCCTCTTGCGGATTTTAAGGCCCTCTCCGTCACGTTCGCCTGTGTCTGGAGGTCCGCCAAGTCTCGCTCGGCGTCGGCGACTGCCATCTCCAGGTCTATGACCTTCGGTTGCTCCCTGGCTCGCAACTCCTCCACTCGTCTAATGGCCTCGGTTCGTTTGAAATGGCGTTGGGTCCTAAATTGGTCGCGTACCATCAATTCCTGGCGGTAGTCCGCGATGGACTTTTGGAGGCGCTCCATAGTCGTCGGCGGTGGAGCTTTCCGGAAGAGGCCATCCATCCGGCGAAATAATTTTTCCTCCTCTTTCTCTAGAGCGATCCGTTGGAGGCGGACCGCCCGCATTTCCTCCTCTAGCGTTCTCCAGTCTTCTGCGGGGATCATTGGTACCGCCTTGGCTGCAGTAACCTCTTGGACAGCCCCCTCCAACTCTTCTTTGGTGGCTCCCCAAACAGGGAACTCCTCGAAGATTTGGAGCTGCTTCATGAGCTCCTCCATCTTTGTGGCGCGGCTCTGCTCTATGAGTGCCCGCTTCATTCCCCTAAGCTCCTCTTCCAGGAGCCGTAGATTGTCTGCCATGACCTATATTAATGAAATGAGCGTGCCAATGAAAGATGATTCCTTTTACATGCAAAATATGAGTATTTGAATTATAATTATTTAGGACCGATTCGAACTTCACGAGGAGCATGCATTCAGGCTAACGTCGGCTACGAGTGCCATATTTATGGAAGAGAACGCGAATAGGAACTATTGGTCGTTCATTCTTTCTCGGACGCCCACGAGGGCGCTTTTCCGCGGGATTAGGCGTATTGACTCGACTGGACGGACTAATAGAGACCTCCTCGTTTGCTCCGCTAACCGTACCTGAGTGCGCCGGCCGTCTTCCTAACCTACCGACACTGTCGCCATTCGTGTCGCCTATCTTCGCTTTTCTAGGCCGACCGCGTGGTCGACACTCGACCTCGTCTTTCCTATGCACGTCCGTGTACAATCAGTTGGGACTTATCTACCACTTCTGGTTCAGGTTCAAGCAATGTTGATTGTTGATCGATGTCTTCTTCTTCTGCTAGATTCATCGAATCTTTTTCAATAAGCGTTGAATCTTCTAATGATGGATCTTCTTCTTCATGGTACGGCTTCAGTTGATTTACATGGTATTTACCGATACTTTTCCCGGATCCATCTCTTAATTCATAAACATTGGATCCTAATCGTTTGGAAATTGTATACGGTCCTACAAATTTAGGAGCCAATTTTGCAGCAAATCCTTGGGCTGCCGATGATAAAACATAGTTTCTTTTAAGGACAGCGTCCCCTGGATTAAATTGGACGTCTCGTCTTCTCGCATCATAATAGTGCGCTTGACGTTCTTGAGCAGCTTCCACATTACGAGTTACCTCTTGATGTAGGGACCTCAAGGCTTTCAATCGTGCCATCCAATCTTGAACAGCCTGCTCTTCTTGGACTCGCTCGGCCGCTTGGTCCAAATGACGTTTTGAATGGTCCGGCGGAACCAATTGACGTCCATAATTCATCACCGCCGGACTCTCTTGCATAGAGTCGTGAATCGCTGAGTTGTAGGCAAAGGCAAATTCCAAAATATATTTGTCCCATTGACGATGATTCTCCTCGACAAAGGATATAATCATCCCTTTTAAAGTCTTATTAGTCCTTTCGACTGGATTGGCCTGAGGGTGATAGGGAGGACTCGTCGAGGGCTTAATTCCTCGCTCTCTTAAGTACCTATCGAGTAAGTTATTCTGGAAGGCTTTTCCATTATCCGTGTGGATGACCTCTGGCGTTCCGAAGTGAAAAATGATTCTTTCATTAAACGCCTTAATGACAGAAACCGCGTTCACTTTTCTAACAGGTACGCATTCTATCCAGTGTGTAAAGACATCTTGGAAGACTAATAAAAATTCTCGACCTTGAGAGCTTTTAGGGAACGGACCCATGGCATCCGCGGTAACAATTTTCCATGGTCCCGGAATTGGTCGACGACCCATTAACCCTGCTGGAGCGACCGGAGGAATTTTCATTCGCTGACACACAGAACATCTCCGTACGTATTTTACAACATCTTTCCTCATAGTCGGCCAGAGATAATACCGAGCAACCCGGTCATAAGTTTTACGGTTGCCGAGGTGACCAGCAGTAGGTACGTCGTGACTCTCCTGTAAAATCGCCTGCCTATTTTCTTCTGGGACGACTAACTTCCACGCATTCTCGTCGTCCATCAACGTATCTAATATGGGATCTGGACGGTAGACATATAGTTGACCACCAACGAGTTTCCAGTAGGGAAATTTGTATGAATCCTCTTCGAGTTGTCGACGTTTCTCCAGATACCATTCGTCCAAGACCTTGGGAGTCTCTTGCATTGAACTAATTTGGACTCCATCTTCCGTCTCGTACATGCGCGACAGCGCGTCGGGTACGTGATGCAGGGAACCCTTCCGGTGTTTCACGCTATATTGATAACCCTGCAATTCTAGAGACCATCGAGCTAGTCTACCGTTGGGGGTTCGTAAATCACCGAGCCATTCGAGACTCTTATGGTCTGTGATTATCATAAAATGATAACCCTCAACGTACTCTCGGAATTTACGGATGGCCCATAGAGCAGCCAAACATTCTCGTTCTGAAACGGAATAGTTTCGCTCGGCCGGGGTTATTGTTCGACTTGCAAACGCGAGAACCCGTCTGTCTTCGTCGAACTGTTGACTCAACACAACTCCGAGACCCGTATCACTAGCGTTGGTCTCCAAAATATATTCTTTTGAGAAGTCCGGCCGGTGAAGAATAGGTGCTGTACTCAACAAATATTTGAGTCGTTCAAAAGCTTCTTGTTGCGCCTCTCCCCAGATGTAGGGCTGGTCCTTCCGTGTTAATTGAGTGAGTGGCTCTGCAATAGTGGCAAAGTCACCCATAAACTTCCGGTACCATGACGTCATACCGATGAATCTCCTTAATTGCTTTAAATTCTTCGGCGCTGGATACTCTACAATCGGTCTAATCTTCTCAGGATCGGGTCGGAAACCATTTTTATTGACTAAGACGCCTAAATATCTAACTTCTTCCTTACCAAAGAAGCTCTTTTCCAAATTTATAGTTAGTCCTGCGTCTTTAATTTTGTTTAGGACATACTCTACCCACTTAAAGTGCTCCTGAAACGACTCAGTGACAATTATAATGTCGTCTAAATATGAGAAGGCGTAGGGCTCCAACTCGGGCCCAATCAGAGAATCAATCATCCGCTGAAAAGTAGCGGGGGCTCCATTCAATCCAAAGGGCATCCTACGGAACTGGAATAATCCTTTTCCGGGCACTGTGAATGCCGTGATTGGTTTGGATCGTCTATCCATCGGAATTTGATGATAGGCGCTCCCTAAATCCAGGGTTGTAATATACTTAGCGCCCTGTAATTTCCGCAAAATGGAATCCATGTAGGGTAGAGGGTAGGCGTCTGGCCTCGAGACGGCATTTACCTTACGATAGTCAACGCAGAATCGCCAACTACCGTCCGACTTCTTCACCATGACGACAGGACTCGGCCATGGACTTGAAGATGGTTCAATAATACCCTCATCTAACATATGTTGAACCTGTTGGTGCATGTCTTCCTCAATTTTCTTCGAGACCGGACAATATCGTTGTTTAATTGGTCGGGCACAACCTACATCTATCACGTGCTCGACTAAGTGAGTACATCCTATGTGAGGCGTATCCTTAGGAATAACCGATTGAACTACTCTCTGGAGACGTCTTTGTTGCTCGTCCGTCAACTTCCGTAGATCCGATGTCTCGTGGCTCTCTTCAAGAGGAAGGAAACCATAGCGACCTCTACTGGAATTCTTTGTACATCTCCATTCAGTGTAATGTAATTCTGCCGAGGATGAAGGATTGCGTTGAATTCCCTGATGAAGTCGGCGCCTAGCAAACATTCAGCCTCCAAATCTGATATTAGTAAGGCAGTCAGCCATTTCTCCTGGTTGCCAATCCTAAATGGTAGTCGAATTTGGCCGGTGATCGACACAGTTCTTCCATCAGCGACTTTAGCGTCACTACCTCGATATGGTTCTATGTGGAGACCAACATTATGGGCGAGTCGATGTGCGATACGCCCGATTACCGTACGAGCCGCTCCTGGATCAAACAGAGCTTTCAGTCTGTGACCATGGACAGTCCCAGTTACCCACCATCGAGTACTGCTTTCTTCCGTCGCCATGTGCACTTCTGACGGGTATTGAGCGGCTGCTCGGTCTAATGGTGAGGAGGTCTGTATTCGAGAACCAGGGATAGGTGCGACCTCTCCTACGCATCCCTGATCTCGTTTTCCCGGCATCGAGGGAAATTATAGCTCTTGTATCCCAAGAGACCACACCGAAAACATTTTAATCCGGAAACTCCGGCGTTTGGATTATCCATCTTCTTGGCTCCGGGCGGAGTTTTATTTGCTGAGCCTTGGAATTTTCCTGTATCAGCAGTTGGGGCACCCCAAGATGCCTGCCCTGGTTTCTTCCTCCATTTAGGAGCTTTTTGGCTCGGCGGGGATGTCCATTGGCCGGCATTCCCATAATATGGACGTCTGTCCTCGGCCACCCTGGTTGCCGACCTCTCTCGTTGAAGTGACGTTACTACCTCCTTTATGTCCCTCACCGTAGTCGCCAATCTATTTTCCATTGACCCGATGAGTTTGGTACAGGTGTCCTTCACCATTTCCTGTACGTCCGACTCGGATAAGGCTGCGCCTCGACTGACGGCTCCGGGACTAGCCTATGCAATAATGATTGCAGGCATATTAAGTATTCCCGGACTGATTCATCGGGACCTTGAGTCCTAGTGTGAACCTCCATCTCAAGCTGGCACTGCAAATTCCGATCACCTCCATACGTGGCGCGGGCTTCCTCACAGAACTGTGTCCAGGTATGCCAGTGGTGATAGGAAAACCTATACCATTGCAGGGCGACTCCTGTTAGCAGGTATGGTAAAGCATATAGCAGCTCTTCTTCCGAGATTTCTGCCATCCTGCTACATTCCCGGACTCGGGTCAAGAAGTCATTAATACTCTGGTCTTCGCGTCCTGCAAACGTCACGTTCCATCTTATGACCACTTCGCACAGATCTCTGCTCCGGAGGGTTCAATTTAGCCGACTATCATTTTCCCGTTGGCTATTGAGTCGGCTAACAATTTCGTTCACCAAACTTGAACGATCTCCTCCCTCCTTAGGGGCACCCTGACGGTGTAAACCTAAAGTCTGACTCTCTGGATATAGCGGCTCCCCCGACCGATCTCCATGACGTGGTCGACTTTGCTGTGGCACATGTTGACCTTCTTCCATTGCTTGTATGTCATCCGGGGGTGAAGGATAGTTAATGTCAAACGTATCCTGAAACGTAACTTTTTCTGTCCTGGCCGCCTGGCCCAATGTGGTACTATGCGCCCTATCTGACTATCCATTTTTCAATTGTTGGACGACTACTTGGCTGACTCGTTGTACTAATTCATTCAGATCGGCTTCATTCTGACTTAGATTAGTCTCTTGTACGGAGCTCTGATCTGATTGGTTTCCATCTTGTCCTCTTGTTGGGTTATTTATATTTTCTCCAATATTATTAATCGACGACAAATCCTGTTCTCGATGTACTTGAGCCTGAACTCTAATTCTATCCCTATTTTGGGGCTCTTCAATAAACCCTACAAAAGATTCTAATAAGGCATCGCGACGCGACCTAGACTCTACTTCACTTTCCTCTACATTAGTTTGTATAAAGTCTGCCGTAGTATAATTACCCTCAAGTCGATCTAAAAGACGACTGACCCGAATAAATGGTCGACCAGATCTATTTAACTCGAGACGCTCTAATGCCTCATCCAATTCTTGGGTCGACAAATGGAAAACCCATTCATCTAACTCACGATAATCGTCTTGGCTCATTTTTCTTTTCTGAATTGTATTGTCACTTAATTCAGTAAATAAATAAATTACGGTTATACCAACACACACGCCTATCGTGAATATGATGAATTCTTCCATTTATTTATTTCACGTCAGTGAATAAAATTAAAATTAAAACTTTAATTTACAAAAAATAAAAAAATTAAGTTATTAGACGTCCAATTAACTTCTAAAAAAATTTCAATTTAATTAATATTGACTTGATGTCAGGTGTAATAAAAATACACAATTACACTTTACATTTAAATAAATTATTAAGACATATTCACAAATACACATTTTAGGCTAATTAACGCCTTTATTAACTTAAAATAAAATAAATATCTTCAAAAATATTTACGTCTTAATCCATAAAATAATTTAAAAGTCACAATTTTGATTAATTAATTTGACGTCTTATCCTTCAAATTTGCTAATACGCTCTCAAGCATCTTTTAAACTCCGTCTAGTAAATGGATGACTTAAACCTTACTTCTTGTTTTTAAAGACTGTTCGTTAAAATCACTTTATTAATTTGAAATTTCAACTTTTAATAATTTAATTTATTCGGTCTTACATGGATCTACTCCAACAATGGCATTATATCCTAAGACCAACACACCTGTCAACCATTTACTAAACTATAGACGACCTAACTTACAATTAACTTTCAATTTGATCGACTTAATTTTTCGCTTTTATTTTGTCGCCTATAATCCTAGTCGCTTTTGTTTCGCTTTAATAAATATTAATCAGCCCCATCGAGACAATACCGTAAATCCATACCTGTATACATCCATCCGCTTTAAATAAAATGGTTGTCTACAATGACTAAGTAACCCCGTAGTACCCCTTTAATTTAATATTAATTACTTACTTAACCTATACAATGACCGACCAATAATTCTTAAATGTACCGGGCTTGACAGAAATGTGACAATACAAACAAAATTATAAATAATACACCGCATTCACCTTAAATAATCCATCATTTCATTAACTTAAAATTCAGTCGATAAATAATATTTAACAATAATTAATAATACTTAACATAATTTTATATCAACTAAATTTTAAATATCATTGTCTGTCTAGAATTAATAATTAATAGACGACTTATCATATCGCCTGTTCATTTAATAGTTCCCATCTACACTCTCATAACCTAATTAGACGTTAACTGTCAATTTTACGTTAGACGTCTATTATACTTTAATTTTACTAAGTCTTCTTTTATCTATACATATAGAAGAGTATTATACTTTATCAAGACGTTAATTTATTTTATTAATATAATAGTAATCGACTAATCCAATCATATTGTTGGTCAGATGCTAATAACACATATTATTTTAATCTTTATTTCTTTTATTATTACCTATTCACATATTATTTTCAAATTTAAATTTGTTCTTGTTCACTTACTAACTATATAACGTATATCAATATTAAATTTTTCACTATCTATTATTATATTTTCAAAGTAAAGCCTGTCATTGTTTACTTTCTATTAGCAAGCTCTACCTTTCAAAAAAAAATTTAACCGTTACTTTCACTGATCAAACTTTTTCCGTTATTACAAATATTCCTAATTTTATTTTGAATATCTTTATATATTATTTTACTAATCTAGAACTAATAACGTTAATAATTATATAAATTTTCTTTAAACGTCAAGCCACAATAACCATATAATGTCACTTTTTCACTTTTAAACGTTCATTCAACACTAATTGACGACTCTATTTAATTTTCTCCAATTTGTAATCGACTTTACAGGTTATCTGTCGACTTTATTAATTAAATAAAAATAGTCGAACAATTTATTAATATATAGTCGCCTCGACTTAATTAATACTTTCATGACAACCATGCATTTTCCTCAGTCACTTTAGACAGACAATGTATTTCTTTTATTTTTCTTTTTCTACTTAGTTTCACCCATTGACCCACGAGTCAACTTTACTTTAACACACATAGAAAGGTGAAACTATTCAATGTTAACATTGACTAGATGAGTCAATGTTTCTCAGGTGTCAACCTTTGCACCGAACCCATTTAACGATACACAATTTTACTCCAAAATTAAAATTAGTTTAGTAGGGTAATTTCAATTCGGGCGCCAATTTGTAACTGTCTTTTAGATTTTGTATTAGTTTTAATGAGACGTCTATACGTCCAACTCCAAAAGAAGTCGGTCTCGTGCCGACAGTTACAAAGTGCTGACCTGGAAGGGAGCACAATTTGGACAAACGCGAGAAGGAAGACGGAGGGAACGTAAAATTGAATAAAAATATCGGAAACAATCGCGTTGATTTAAATTTTATTATAACCTGAGAAAAAGGGACCAGAGTAAACTGGTACTTACAAAAAAAGGTGACGAATCGCTCCAATACACCAATACAGTCCTTGGGGCCTGACTAATTGTTGGGTCCGTGTACAATTTACCGAAATAGGCTGTCCACCTAATATGATTTGGACACCTCGAGATTATGGACGTCCGTCCGTCACTCACACACACACACACACCGAATTCTGTAAAACCGGATATAACAAATAAAAAAGAATTCTCCACGTTTAGATCAACCGGTTATCGCCGCAAGTTGTCGAGGTCTGATCTTTCTCGCCGGTTTTTCCATGTCACACCTGTAGGGTCGCGACGTTGCCAGCTCTCCGAGCCTCTCCAGCCCGCTAGTCCTGAAAACTCCCTAGATATATAATTATATGTTATTCTAATCAGGACTACCGTTGCCGGAGCTTAGGGCATAACGGAATGCTGTTATTTTAGGCTTTAAGGAGTAAAACTCAGCTTTTCCGTTACATTATTTTATTTACTTTTATTTATTGATTTTATTTATTGACATTAATTGTTTTAATTTTTTTTTACTTTCTGTATTGAATGATATTTTAATTTAAATGTTACTTAAAGTTTTTTTAGACAGAAACTTTAAGTTATTTTAATTTTAGATTATTGTGATTTTAATTTTTATATGGTATTTGTTTTTTTTTTTTTTTGTTGAAGTTTTCTTTATATAGTTATTAATTTACATATATTTTATTTATTTAATTATTTACGGACGGGCTTATTTAGTTATGAACTTATAAATTTATTTATTTATTTGATTGTTGTTATTTAATTTTTTTTTATCTATTAAATTAGAAGAATTTTTTTTTATATATATATATATTGACACAAGGTGACTATAAATTTGTTTTAGGTATTGACTTATTTAATTATTTGTCGGTGTTGTTACGTGTAATTTACATTGGGCAATGACACGTAGTTAGTTAATATTATTTAAAGTAATTGTTTATTATGTACATATAGCGTGATATTTTATATATTTTACGTGTATTTTTGTATTTGTACATCCACATTGTAAAATGGTTCATTCGGCAAACGCGAACCGTGACGTATCGTTGCGCCCTCTAGAGGACTGGGTCTTCGGATTCACGGAGCGTGAGTTGGAGTCAGCATTAAATATACTCCAACTTAATGCATCTGGTACGCCATTTGTTCGAATGGAACGTCTGTACCAACGCCTATGTGGCAATTGCTCGGAAGCCGATTTCGTGCCAACTGCAATGGCGGAAAATCCGGACACCTACGCGACCATCCGGATTCTACGCGACACCTTACGGGATAATTTCCACCAACCGTTCGGACGGAATTATAGTAAATGCGGACGCTGATACACGATCGGAAAATAGTTTCTCCCAGTCGTCGCCGGGTAAGTCGGAAGAAGTACCGCAAGAATTGCAAGTTCGGGCAAATATCGAATCGCGTTTTTCGCCAATTACAACGCTACCAAATGCGACAACCGCGGCGCCAACGACAACTTTCGCGACATCTACAATAACCACGGCGCATACGCAGCAAAATGCAGGAATTGCGAATAATTTTGATCGCATTTCCGAATACAATTCGTCAGAAAACGTTGAGGAGGGCCGAAACGAAATGCTGGCAAGCATATTAGAAGCTCTGGAAAAATTGGAGTCGCGAGCTGCGAATTTAGAAAAAGCGCTCGAGGAAAGTCGTTGGGAAGTCGCGGAATTAAAGAATAATATGCGGTCAGAAGCGAAACAACGCGAAATTCGGCAATTAGAGGGTAACGCCTGCCGTCGATCGAAATCTTCTAGTAGCAAAGTCAATTTTCGCGACACGTTCAACGTTAATTATTTTCACAAGAACGTAGATCGCGAAGCAAACGATGGCGTTTCGATTCCTAATCGAACAATTCTCGGTTCTAGTCGATATGTCGACCCTATGGGGAGGGGGGATGCCAGCCGTTCTCTTCCCGCCTACGAAGCGTTACTACCTCGAAATCGTGACGTCGGTGAAATTGTGCGTCGCTGGGGAATTAAGTTTTCTGGTGCCAAAGGCCAAAGCATCGAAGAATTCCTCATCCGTATTGAAGAATGCCGTGCGTTAGCTAATCTTAGTGATAAAGAAATGCTGTTAGCAATGCCGCATTTAATGTGCGACGTGGCGCTTCAGTGGTGTCGCCTATCTCAGCCAGAATGGCAGACGTGGCAAGACTTTTGCGAATCCGTACGCGATTGCTATGGAGCCGAACCCGATCTGCAACAGCGATTGCTGGAAGAAGCGAAAGCGCGGACACAAGGACCAGGTGAATCAGTTCGCGATTATGTCATTTGCTTACTGACAATTTTGAGTCGATGTGTACCACAACCTACAGGTGAAGATCAGATGAAATTGTTATATCGCAATTTAAGACCGGACATCCAGAGCGCTATGAGAAGAATCGTGGTACGCACTTGCGACCAGTTGCTACGACGTGCCATGGAAGTTGAGCGAGATGCTGAGTTGAGGCAAAAATATCGACCTCTACCTACAGTGGAGGCAAGTGTGATGCCGGATTCAGCGTTCAACCCGGCAAGGTTGCAACAGGGAGGTCCATCCAGCAAGTCTACCGGGAAGCCGCATGTGGCAGCAATAGCAACCTCGCCTATTAGCGACCAAACATCTAAGGTAGCGAATCGAATCGCACCTAAGGTAGCTAAGTCAACGACCATCGCTAGTGTAGATGTTGTTGTTGTGAAAGAGGTTGCGGAATTGATCGACAAGAAACTGGACGAGTGTTGAAATTGGGTGACCCCAATTAGTTGATGCTCAAGCGACGCATCGAGCACCTGATTGGGCGAGGAACCGAATTTCGTCCGAGTTCTTAAATCGCGAACGTGCATCCGCGTCGGGTTAACCGCGTTCAGGAAGTTCGCCCAAATCCAACCGATCGCCGCGACGGATAGAGTGTTGGAAGTGCCATTTACCAGGCTACAGGACATATAATTGTCCCAATTGCGCGAAAAACGGCTACGGGAGCGAAGAAGAGAGGTCATCATCGCCCCCCGAAATTACCAGACCTCGATCGGTGCAAAGCGATGTAAACAATCGCAACAATGGTGGCCAATCGCAGGTCTGGAAGAAAACAGCCAATTGGCGCAAGAGCCGGAAGAATTAATAGGTAGAAGGTACCCTCGTTGGTGGTTGAGAGTGGATGTGGCTGGATTTCGCTTAAAAGCGCTGTTCGATCCAGGAGCAGCCAGAACGGTAATGGGCCCGGTCCGTGTCCAAATTGCCACAGCTTGCGGCGAAATTCTGCATCCTTTTCGTGAAAAAGTTCGTGTCGCTGACGGACGATCATCTCACGTGACTGGTGTCGCTAAACTTCCCATATCGATTAGTGGAGTACAAAAAAGGCTCCCAGTACTGATTATGCCTAGCCTAGAAGCTGATTGTTTATTAGGCGCAGATTTCGCGCGAGAATTTAATGCCATTTTACATCCACGCAAGAACCACGTAATGATTGATGGGCTGAATGAACCAGTAGTGGCTGAAGTTGCAGCTCTTTCGACGGAGAATTCTGAAGAGCCGCAAGTTGGCTTAGCTAAACTGTCTACGGCGGAAACGCGTCAGCTGAGTAAACTGTTGGACAAAGTTTTGCCAACTGGCTCGAACGAAATTGGCTGTACTACGCTCATTGAGCATGATATTGATGTTGGATCTGCGAAACCTATAAAGCAGAAATATTATCCAGTGTCACCCAAGATGGAAGAAATCATGCATGAGCACGTTCAAGAAATGTTGTCAGATGGTATAATAGAACGGTCAACGAGTAGCTGGTCCAGCCCTGTCGTACTTGTTAAGAAAAAGGATGGCTCGGTAAGATTCTGCATTGATTTTCGTAAAGTCAACGCGGTTTCGCAGACAGATGCTTATCCACTTCCGTATATGAATGACATCTTGCGTAAGCTACAGAGAGCTAAGTATATTTCTACCCAGGACCTCAAGAGCGCATATCATCAGATAAAGATGCGCAAAGCTGCGAGACCGATCACGGCTTTCACAGTGCCAGGGATGGGACTGTTTCAGTTCGTCCGGATGCCTTTTGGCTTATCAGGCGCTCCAGCCACGTTTCAGCGGTTGCTTGATAGCCTTATTGGCCCCGAACTAGAGCCACATGCATTCTGCTATTTGGACGACATCATTATCGTCTCAGAATCGTTCGAGGATCATTTACATTGGCTCGAACATGTCCTACAGAAGATTCAAGCGGCGGGACTTACCATCAGCCGCGAGAAGAGCTCATTCTGTCAGAGCGAGGCCAAATATTTGGGAGTGCTGGTAAACGAAACTGGTGTCCGTCCGGATTCAGATAAGATCGAACCAGTATTGAATTATCTGCAGCCAGCGAATCTTAAGCAAGTACGCCGATTCCTAGGTATGGCTTCCTGGTACAGGAAATTTCTGGAAGGCTTCGCTACATTAGCGGAACCGCTAACGAAGCTGACGAGGAAAGACGTACGATTTCATTGGTCGGATGAACAACAGCAAGCTTTTGAGCGGTTAACGAGCATAATTGCTTCAGCTCCTGTACTCCAGAGGCCAGATTTCAGCCAAGAATTTGTCATTGAGACAGACGCCAGCGATACTGGTATAGGCGCTGTCCTTGTTCAAGAAATTAACGGATCGGAACGAGTGTTAGGATTTGCAAGTCGTGTTTTGAGTTCTGCCGAACGGATCTATTCCGTCACCGAGCGCGAGTGTTTAGCCGTTATCTGGGCGATTGAAAAATACAGGCCATATGTTGAGGGTTATAGATTTAAAGTGGTCACCGATCACAGTAGCCTTCAATGGTTGAAAAACCTGCACAACCCAACGGGGCGTCTTGCTCGTTGGGTATTACGGTTGCAAGGCTACAATTATTATTTTGAGCATCGCAAAGGGTCCTTGCACACGGTTCCCGACGCTTTATCGCGTCTGTATGAAGACAGTGAAGGTGCACCGCTAGCAGCCATAGAAGTGGCTGAAGACACCCAGGATGCGTGGTATTTAGCCCAAAGGCAGAAAGTGTTGCAACGACCATATGAATGCCAGGAATGGAAAATCACGGGTGGTCGTCTTTATGTTTATCGGCCTGACATGAGAATCGAAGAAGTGTTGTCTGATGAAGATGGCTGGAAGCTGGTGTTGCCTAAGGAGCAACGTCAGGCCGTGTTGGCAGAGTGTCATGAAGAGCCAACAGCCGGTCACATGGGGCAATTGAAAACACGAGAAGGTGTACAACTTTATTATTATTGGCCTACCATACGGCGTGATGTTCGACGTTTCGTCAAAAATTGCAAGATTTGCCAACAGTGCAAAGTATTGCAATCAGCACCGGCCGGGTTATTAGGAACACGAGAGCTTAGCCAGCCAGGACAAATCATTTCTGGTGATATTACGGGACTTCTGCCGAGAACTGCAAGAGGCTACGAATATCTTTTAATTTTTCAAGATTTGTTCACTCGTTGGATTGAGTGCGTAGCCGTTCGCCGTGCAGATGGTCCGACGATTAAGAAAGCATTTAAGGAGCGAATACTGTTGCGATTTGGCGTGCCAAAGACATTCCTGTCCGATCGTGGGTCCGAATTTAAGAACAAAGTGATGGACAAATATCTACAAGATGCGGGAACTGTACAGGAAAATACGCCACTGTATCATCCACAGGCTAATCCTGTTGAACGCGTCAATCGCACAGTAAAAACGATGATTATGTCATTTACTGAGGAAAACCAACGCAAATGGGATGTTCTATTGAATGAGTTCACTTTTGCCTTTAATATGGCTGTTAATGAGTCAACTGGTTTTAGTCCATCCATGTTGACATATGGTCGTCAGTTGCCGCCACCTCGGCTAAAACGACGACAAGAAGAGTTATCAGCCAAGGCAAGTGAGCCTCAAGCAGCCAGAGTGCGATGGAATGATCGTATGGGACAGTTACCTGAACTATATGAGCAAGTTGCTGAGAATAGCCGAGAGGCGCATCAACGTCAAGCCAAATACTACAATGCAAAGCATCGAGATGTGCAGTACAAGATTGATGCACGAGTATGGAAAAGAAACCGGATCTTGTCCTCAGCCGCTCAAGGTATTACTGCCAAGCTGGCTCCTAAATATATTGGGCCATATACAATTGTTGGGCGACCTGGCGCAAATATTTATGAATTGGTAGACGTTAAAGGTCAGCCAAGTGGACCCATGCACGTGATGGATCTCATGCCTTATGAGGAGATGGCAGAAGACCTGGATGAAATTCGGCCGGTGCCCGAAGAGGCTCTCAGAGCTGAAAAGGCTTCAAGAGCCGAAGTGGCCACAAGAGCCGAAGATTCATCGTCTTCAAGCAACGAGTCGTCGTCAGAAAAAGATGATTCGCCGACCGTTGGCCCAGTCAAAGGAAACGAAACAGAAATTCAAAGTTTTCGTTACAGGGCTGTAACCATTCATTTAAATGGGAATACGCGACGGAATATATATTCGTTAATTTTTCTGAACTTTATTTTTTTCTAACGGCTCGCGACGGCAGGGGGGTGTTTACCAACACCTCGATTTTACCGGGCCAACTTATTTCCTTGCAACTTGTTTTCAACCAACTCATTCAAACAAAAAACGAGAAATTTATACTAATTATACTGATTTTAAAGGTCTCCACAGGTAAATAACACAAAGATTAATCTCATTGAACCGATTATGTTATTTACTTCTACAGAGTTCTTAAAAAGTTATGATTGTTGATGGCATAAATCAGTATCTAGAATCAAAAAATAAGAACTCACATTTTTTACATCTTTTAATTATACGATCAGTGTATCGTAAAGTTAACATTGTTTACTTTTGTTTACTTTACGCAAGTAAAATCGTTTATTTTTCTTGTACATAATGGAAGATAGATCAATGTTATTTTGACGATTTTAAATCGTTAAAGATAATATTGACAATACGATATATGTATCCATATATTCTGTATTTTTTTAACAGCCTAAATCCAAGGCTTGAATTAATAAATTTTAATAAATTTTAACATCTTTTCTTAATCATGTATATGGGTATATGCCATCGAGTAGAGGGATTCTCACTCACCCCACCCTACCTTCCATCGATGATAGTGTGATGGAAGAATGGTGCAAGTGGGCCATAAGAAGATCAGGAGTGAAAGGAGGTTATTATAAACAATTTCATGTATCGTTATTATAAACTTTGAAAGCTGTGAAGGTCGAAAAACACAGGTAATTTATTGCGTTATATTGTCTAATGAAAAGAGAAGGTAAAGGTCAACGAATATTTATTATTTCATTAGACATTGTTATTACAAAATGTTTTGTTTTTTCCCCATTAAAGGTCAGATATTGCTATATTATAGCCGCTTCTCCGTGATTATGTGAAAATACATTAAGCTAGGAACCGTATTGAAAGTGAAAGTAAAATGACCTTTTCCTCGTGCGTCCTACTACCATCTCTCTCGCTCTTGCATACTCTTTGTTAGTTCCATTAACATTAGCAGTATACCGTTTTCACGGTCGTTGATTATCTATCGATCAGTTATTCACCGTACATGCCTATCAGGACGGGCAACCACAAAATAACCGAAAAAAATAACCGGTCGAAAACGGCCAAAAAATAGCCGTTGTACAACCCTAATTACCACGAAAAAAACGGACTACGAGAAAAAGGCGTATGGTCAGAATTTATATCCTATCACCTAGAATAACCGATAAGAAACTGCTCTTCAAGAGCGTCGACTGGTGGTTTACAGCAAAATTACCGCAAAATAACCGATGAAAAAACACCGTTCCAAAGCGTCGACCGGTCGTTTCTCGCAAAATTAACACAGAATAACTACTAAAAAACCGCTCTTCAAGATGGTCGATCGGTTGTTTCCAGCAAAATTATCGCTAAATAACCGAAGAAAAAACACCGTTCCAAAGCGTCGAGCGGTCGTTTCTAGCAAAATTACCATACAATAACCGATGAAAAACCGCTCTGCAAGTATGTTGATCGGTTGTTTTGAGCAAAATTACCGCAGAATAACCGATGAAAAACCGCACTTCCAAAGCGTCGATCGGTCGATAATCGCGAAATTACCGCAGAATAACCTATGAAAAACTGTTCTTCAGGGCGCCGACTGGTTGTTTCTAGTAAAATTATCGCTAAATAACCGATGAAAAACCGTTCTTCTAGAGTGTCAAGCGGTTGTGTCTCGCAAAATCACAGCAGAGTAGCCGATAAAAAACCGTTGTTCCAGAGGGATGTTCGGACGTTTCTCTCAAAATTATTTTAGAATAACCATTAAAAAACCGTAGTACAATAGAGTCTACCGGTCGTTTCTCTCAAAATTACCGTAGAATAGCCTATAAAAATCCTGTACCAGAGCGTCGAGCGGCCGTTTCTCTCTAAATTACCGAAGAATAACCAATGTAATACCGTTGTTCCAGAGGGATAACCGGTCGTTTCTTTAAAAATTACCGCAAAATCACCGATAAAACCCGTTATACAAGAGCGTCAACCAATCAATTTTGTCGAAAAAATACCGCAGAATAATCGATTAAAAAAAAACGCAGATCAAGTGCGGCATCCGGTCGTTTCGGACCAAAATTACAGCAAAATAACCGATGACAAACCGCTGTTCAAGAGAATCTAATAGTTAATAATTATTTTCAATAACAGATATATATTAGGTTTTTATTTATTTAATTTCCCTATTAGGACGGGCGACCGCACTTTAACGGTAATTTAACCGAAAAAAATAACCGGTCGAAAACGGCAAAAAATGACCGTTGTACAACCATAATTACCGCGAAAAAACCGGACTACCAGGAAAAGGCATATGGTTAGTGTTCTTAAAATAACTACAGAATAACCGATAAAAAACCTCTCTTCAAGAGCGTCGACCGGTCGTTTCCAGCCAAATTACCGCAAAATAACCGATGAAAAACCTCTCTTCAAGAACATCGACCGGTTGTTTCTAGCTAAATTATCGCTAAATAACCGATGAAAAACCACCATTCCAAAGCGGCGACCAGTTGTTTCTTGCACAATTACCTGAGAATAACCGATAAAAAACTATTGTTCCAAAGCGTTGTCCGGATGTTTCTAGCGAAATTTATCGTAAATAACCGATTAAAAACCTCTCTTCTAGGGCGTCAACCGATCGTTTTTCCCAAAATGACAGCTGAATAACCGATGAAAAACCGTTCTTCCAGAGCGTTGATCAGTTGTTTCTCGTAAAATTACCGCAGAATAACTGATAAAAAACCGTAGTACCATAGGGTGGATCGGTCGTTTTTCTTAAATTTACCGTAGAATAACCGATAAAAAACCGCTGTACCATAGCGTCAACTAGCCGTTTCTCTAAAAATTACCGAAGAATAACCGATGAAATTCCATTGTTCCAGTGGGATGACCGGTCGTTTTTTACAATATTACCGCAGAATCACCGATAAAACCTGTCGTAGAAGAGCGTCGACCGTTTAATTCTGTCTTAAAAATACCGCACAATAATCGACAAAAAACCGCTGTTCAAGAGCGGCGGTCGGTCGTTTCGAACCAAAATTACCGCAGAATAACCGATGAAAAACCGATCTTCCAGAGCGTTGATCAGTTGTTTCTCATAAAATTACCGCAGAATAACCGATAAAAAAACCGTAGTACCATAGGGTGGATCGGTCGTTTCTCTCAAAATTACCGAGGAATAACCGATGAAATAACGTTGTTCAAGAGGGACGACAGGTCGTTTCTTTAAAAATTACCGAAGAATAACTGATTAAAAAACTGCGGTTCAAGAACGGCGGCCGGTCGTTTCGGACCAAAATTACCGAAGAATAACCGATGAAAAACCGCGGGTCAAGAACGGCGGCCGGTCGTTTCGGACCAAAATAACCGCTGAAAAACCGCTCTTCAAGAGAATATAATAGTTAATAATTATTTGCAATAACATGTACACTGAGGGACTGTTCGGCGCGTAGCGGTACGAAATTGGTCGACAGCAATCCGAACGTTAGGCTGTGTACGCTTCGAATTGTCGGACCGCTGCCAGACGAAAATTGTCCGAACGCCATCCGAAATTGGTTCGGGGCTATCCGATAGTCGGCGCGCTTCTAACCTACGCGTAGTCCAAACGAGTTGCGACATTTCGGTCCGACCCAGTATATCTTATACATTCATGTTAGCAGCCGCACTGGGTTGCGTATTAAAGAATTTTGTCGGATGGAGCACATATCTTATGTCTGCTTGTTACAGATATGAATGTTACACATATACCTATTTTTTAATTCTTAACACAGTACAAATAAAATATGAAAAGATTTAAATATACAGTGAATGATCTGAAAAAAAATTAAGACTGTGAAATGCATTAATGAATTTTGTCGACGAAGACAAAATTCAGTTACCTCTCTTATACAGGGTGGCCGATTTATCTGAAGACATCGAAATATCTCGAGAACTATGCACAGAATCAAAAAAGTTGTCGGATGAAAGTTGTTCGACACGAAGGGGGGCATCCAGTGATAATGAAATTTACCCCCTCTCCCATCCCCTGGGGGTGGAGTGGGGGCAAAAACAATAAAACTTAAATAGGAACCCCCAGTTTTATTGCAGATTTGGATTCTCCGGAAAAAAGTACACCAATTTGACCTACGAGCTATTGCATTTTGGTTCACAGGTGGTGCTGTAATCGATAAAAATCCAAATTTATCTGAAGACATTGAAATACCTCGAGAACTATGCACAGAATCAAAAAAGTTGTCGGATGAAAGTTGTTCGACACGAAGGGGGGCATCCAGGGGGCAAATAGGGACAATTTGATCCCTTTATGAAAATTTAATATTAAAAATTCTAATATTAGAATAATAATGTCCATTTGAAAAATTAAGATTATGAATAATTGATATTATTCATATTAAAAATCAAAACTGATTACATAAAAATTGTGCATACAATATGGAAGCAATTTTATAAATAAGTTTTCTACCTTCAATAAAATTACAAAAAGAGGACATCACGCAATCTATTAAAAAACGCGTCATGTCCCTTCACTCAGCTCATTCATTCTCTCTCTGTATGTTTTTTCCGAAATGAGAATAAATAAGCTGAGCATTGACGGTCAAACCAGCTTCTATTAAACAAAACGAAACTCTTACTTCATTTGGGGATTTCGTCGCCATCTACCGGACCCCGAGAGAACTCACGTGGTTTTATACATGTACATCGCTTGCATTTCGGCCATCACTGGCGCCGGTTCTGTTACATAACGCTAGAGGGCGACATAACTCGAAAATAAACTAGCATATCATTTTATACATAAGTTGAGTCACACGTAACCAGTTCACCTACATTTTTCTCTACTTTCCTGAAGGGAAGTAAATGGATATCGCGACTTTCTAATCCCCATATTAAAATTTAGTATACACGGTCTCTCAGTGTAATACTGTTTTTGAAGTCCATTGTATTGGTAGTAATTCGGTCGGAGGTCACTTTGCTTTTAGAATAACAACTTTCCGTTTACGTGACTATTTTTTGTCTACCCTTCATTGCTTAAATCGAATTGCAAGTTAAAAATGAATCCTGCTACAGTTCCCGAAAAAATCGAAATTATTCTTATTTATGGTGAATGTAAGAGGAATATTGACGATGCTGTTGCGTTGTATGCTGAGCGTTTTCCAGATAATGCTCGCTCGCGTTCTTTTTTTTTACAAAGTTGTGAATGCCTTTCACTGAGATGGCAGCGTACAAATGAAAAAAAGGAAGCGAAGATTAACAGTTACAGGAGAAGCTAACGAAGTAGCTGTACTAGCAGCTATTCACCAAAATCCTCATGTAAGCACACGACAATTACATCGCGATTCCGGCATTTCCAGAGACAGTATTCAAAGAATATTGCATCGTCATAAGTTTCACGCATATCACATTTCACTGCACCAGGAACTAGATGGCGATGATTTTCATAACCGCGTGGTGTTTTGTGAATGGGCATTTCAAAAAATGCAAACGAACCACAATTTCTTTGCTAATGTATTATTTTCAGATGAATCTACATTCACGAACCATGGTGGCGTCAATAGGCATAATATGCATTATTGGTGCGTAGAAAATCCCCATTGGTTACGATAAGTTAATCATCAACGTCCTTGGTCGGTGAACGTTTGGTGTGGAATCATAGGAAATAAACTCATTGGTCCTTATTTCATTGAAGGTAATTTGAATGGAACAAAATATCGAGATTTCCTAGAACAAGAAGTACCATTACTACTTGAGGATGTTGCTATGGACGTCCGACGGACAATGTGGTTTCAGCATGATGGTTGCCCAGCGCATTTTTCAAGAGTAGCAAGGGAAATACTAGACCGTTATTACAATGGTAGGTGGATTGGTAGATGTGGCCCCATTAATTGGCCTGCGAGGTCACCTGATCTAACATCTCTGGATTTCTTCCTATGGGGTTACCTAAAAGGTAAGGTTTATGAACAAGTACCAACGACTCGTGAAAACATGGTGGAACGCATAAGAACTGCTTGCGCAGAAATTTCTGCAGATATGATTCTATCATGTATAAAGTCATTTGAAGAAAGAATAAATAAATGCATTGAAGTGGAAGGTCAACATTTCAAACACTTACTCAAGTAAGTGAACAGTGAGACAGTGAGAGGCAAGGGGACTCACGTAAAACAAGCACCCAAAAGGGAACAGAAAAATACTACGTCCACGTCGTTGTTCCTGGGTAACGCTAAATGTATTTTTTCCCGGCTTTGTTAGAATGACCGTATTCCATATCCGCTACGCGGGCGAAAATTGTCAATATTGGAGAATCCAAATCTGCAATAAAAACTGGGGGTTCCTATTTAAGTTTTATTGTTTTTGCCCCCACTCCACCTCCAGGGGTTGGGGGAGGGGGTAAATTTAATTATCACTGGATGCCCCCCTTCGTGTCGAACAACTTTCATCCGACAACTTTTTTGATTCTGTGCATAGTTCTCGAGATATTTCGATGTCTTCAGATAAATCGGCCACCCTATATAATAGGATGATATTTGGCATTAACATTTCATTACAACAAACTCTATACGTGATCATTTTTCTCTCCAAAATTTACATTTAATCAAAAAGCATTTTAAATCCAAGATCGTCTTCTGATTGATTTGATTCTGACGTTTTACGATTAAATTGATTGTTTTTTATTTGTTTTTGTCATGAAATTTGATACTGGTTTCCCTATCCGCACTTTTAACAGAATCCCCCGATATATATATATATATATAGAGTCCTTAATAGTAACATAATTACATGTTTTCTGCGGTTGAATAGAGATAGAGACTGAAGTTGTAGGAAATCGAAGGGAAAATCGAACGGTGACCTTGAATATGACCTTGCATACGATTTGAAAGGTTATTTGAAGGTCAACATTAATTTTTTCAGTAGAAACCCCATTTTTTTATTGCAGGAATAAAAAGAGCAGGAAATTTTACGTTCCGCATGACATGTTCTATTGGGGCATCGAAAGTCATTTGAAGGTGAAGCAGTCAGTTTATCAATATCCACGTACGTAATGCCTGTGACAAGGCCAGAATAAAAAAAATGGTAGGGACGAGAGTTGTAGGACGTGGATGGAAAATCGAACCGTGACCTTGGATATGACCTTGAATTCGATTTTCAAGGTCATTTGAAGGTTAATTTTGTTTTTTTTTCAGTAGAAACTCTATTTTTCTCTTACAGGAATGAAACGAGTGGGAAATTTTTATGTAGGATGATATGTTGAGTAGGAACTTCGAAGTCATTTCAAGGTAAAAAAAATGTGTCAAAGAGTACGTAGAGTTACAAAGACTCCAGATTCTAAAAACGCATAACATTTTGCGTCTAAAACAAAGTAGTTAATTTAAACCCAAAAATGATTTCGTTCGATTCAGTAGACGTAAAATACCATTATTGCTAAGTCATCGGTTTCCAGTACAAACCACTAAATGGGGAGGGGGGGGGGGGTTATAATACAATAGGTAAACATAGTCAGTTGATAAAGATTCAGTTTATAAAGACAGACGACCGGCGAGATCGTCAGCCTTAGTTTGCACGAACTGAACGTCGTGAAGGTTCCGAGTGCGAATCCCCGTCCGTGCAATTTTCTCTGCTTACACCCAGTGTGGAATATCCAGGGAAGCTTTCTTGGCGAAGGTACGAATTTGGGACTGCTGCCGACCTCGGTCGGCAGTTATCGGTTTCTTAAGTTATCCTTTTCGCTGTCGGTACGTCGTGGGTCTAATCTCGGATAAAGATGGCATAATCCTCGCGTCGTATTTGCTACGGCACAGACCGCCGAATCTACTGGTGGTACCGATACTGGGGTAGGGGGACTGGCTCTGGGTGGGTGATGTGTTGTATATCTGCTTAGTTCTGTCTTGTACCGTCCTGTCTTTGCCCTGCAATTCACCCGAGAGTCGACCCGCAAATAGACAAATTGTCATTAACGCACGGGAAAATTACCTGTCTTTTGTCCTATTTTTGTCCAGTTTATAAAGACAGGCCAACTACTGCGGACGATAGGAATATGAGGAATGCCTGTGCTAACATACCTCGTTCTGTTATGATACGAACTGTAGCTCATTTTCAAATCCGTGGAGCTACCTTAGAGTATGTATAACCTTGAACTCTTAAAAATGATTCGCCCATAAACAGCCCTTTTCAGGATTACATGACAATATGCCCTTTTCAGGTTTACGTGATAATCAGCCATTTTCATATGATGTAGTACAAAATCCTATTGAGCAACCTTCTGGTGGAGTACGTCGGATCACGCTAATGCCGAAGCGTTAGCCAGCGTTAACAAAGCCAAAAAAACAAATTGAAAAAATATTCATCCTAAAATCGAATTCAAGGTCATATCCAAGGTCATGGTTCGATTGTCCCTGCATGTCCTACAACTTTCGTCTCAACCATGTTTGTTATTCTGGCCTTGTCAGAGTAATTACGTACGTGAATATTGATGAACTGACTGCTTGACCTTGAAATGACTTTCGATGCCTCAACTGAACATATTATTCCGAATGTAAAATTTCTCGCTCTTTTTATTCCTGCAATAAAAAAATGGGGTTTCTATTGACAAAATCAATGTTGACCTTCAAATAACCTTTAAAATCGCATTTAAGGTCATATTCAAGGTCACCGTTCGTTTTCCCTCTCGATTTCCTACAACTTCAGTCTCTACCGATTTTTCGATTGGAGGCTTCCCTGGCGAGTTATATACGTATATCGATTAAAATGGGACACCCCGTATATCCTCTTGATTATAGGCCTAAGAGTGTTTAAGGGCATGTCATACTGTTTTGGCTTATCGACAGTTACCGATGGTCAACTATTGAGTTTATTAGAATGATTACAATTTATGAGTTTACTGCTATCCTAACGTAGAATATACATTATAATCAATCATCGATACAAGTGGGTAAAAGTTTTTTTTTCTGCGAATATGCAGTTTGCCACCAGAAGTGAAGGCGAGTTGCAAATTCGAGATATAAACTCCATTTTTATATTAACTACGACTACAAGTCTTGTTCGTGACAAGGGCAGAAGAATACAAAACCACTCATCAAATCCTTAAAAGATAAAGCGAATAACTTCCCAAATAAAACTCTACTCTCAATGCAATAATTGTAAAGTGTGTTGCAACAGAATGCAGAACATTTTATTTATCATACATACATATATATTTTTTTAATTCATATTTCTTAGGTTGTCTTCGTATTCTTCATTGCCCGTTCGTAATTTTCTTTTATCATCTCTTCCCCAAAATACAGAAATCTTTTCTCGTTTCTGACGAGCTTTGCAAATTTCATTCCTCCAATTATTTCTACTTTTTTGGAAAAATATACTTTTATTTTATCGTCACACTCAATTGCTTTTATTGCTGAAAAAATGGCACATATACGTACTGATAATATAAATTACTTTATTCTCAACATTTTTAAAATATCCATTCTTTATGGCGCAAAGTCCGCTCTTTTGCATGGCGCAAAAAAAATGGAAAATTTTGAAATAAAAAAGTTACACACGATTTTTATTCAATTTTTCATTTGTTTTTTAACTATTTTTAATGATAAAGTCAAAGGCAAGACCTCCAAATACTGCGAATATCGCGACAAAAATGTCTAAACGACAAGATAGGGCTAATAAAAAAAATTACAATTTTAAAATGGCGGCGGAGTCGAAATCTTTGTTTTAAATTTCCAGTCTCCAGTATAGAGCTTTTGAAATTCAGCTGTTTCTATTGGAACTTGGTACCTACGGATTTTTGGGTCCGCTGATTACTAATTTGAATTCAGACTTTCAAAATTCAAAATGGCAGCTCCAATATGGCAGACGCAAAATCGTAATGTTTGTCAGTTTGAGTGTTATTCGTTTGTTATTCGGGGGTTTTTGGTCGCTGATCTCCAATCTGAAGCCAGATTTTCAAAATACAGAATAACCGCTCTAATATGTGGGACTAGACATTTTTTTTTTATTATTTGCCTTAATCTTATTACTGGGGAATTTTGGAGATCGCTGATCTCGAGTCTAAAGTCAGATTTTCAGAATTCAAAATGGCGGCTCCAATAGTGTAAACAAAAAATTTTAATTTTTGTTATTTTGATTGAATCTTATTATTAGGAAATTCTTGGGGTGGTTCATTTCGAGTGGAATTACAGTGGAGAAGAGTTAGGTTAGGTTAAGTTCGAAGTTTCGAGGACAGAACAAATGATTTCAGTCTTAATGACCATCTACAAGTCGGTCCAAAGCTACAAAACGATATGCCCGTTATATTGCAGCGTTGGCTGACGTTGAAAAAATGTTTATGCAAATCCTCGTCAATAACAGGGATTAGCAGTTTCAGTGTCTTCTTTGACGACACTCTGTTGATGCTCCAATTAGTGTCTATAAGTTAAAAACCGTAACTTAAGGCACCGCTTCCGCACCCTTTTTGGCTCAGCGGGTTCTTAAATAGCTAACGCTGGATGAGGGATCGAAATTCCCTTAAGCTTCCGGTATCGTATCTCAAAATACGTATGTGGACGATGTACTTTTTGAAGCGGATGACTACGTCCTTGCCGATCAGTTGAAGGAGCAAGTCATCAGCCAGTTCAAACTCGGTGATTTTGTCCTACAAAAATTCCAATTGCCCCGCGTTACTCCACGACATACCTTCGAATGCCCATCGTATTTCGATTCCGGATTGCGCACCAGAGTCGGCGGGCACCAAAATATTAGGCCTAATTTGGAATTCGCGCTCTGATCGGTTTCAATTTTCAGTTACGTTGCCCCAGAATCTGGAAGTTACAAAAGGCATCTTCGCAAAGGGTGTTTTTGACCGAATATCGACCTATGTAGAGAGCTGAAGTGTATATTTTTTTAGGCGTTTCGCCACCAGATGCCCTTGTAAGGCTCACAGCATCACGCCACATGCCAGCGGCACACATGGTAGAAATGGGTTCTCATTTGGTCATGAAGCATCCAGCCGCCGAGCACAATGCTCGTCACCTATAGACATGTATCGACATATGCTATGCATGTTGTTGATTTAGTTTACAATAAAATAAATAAACTAAATAAATAAAATAAATTTAAATAAATACTATAAATATAAATAAATACCGGATTTTCGGTCAAACATGGGCCGATACTCGGTCAAAAGCGTGTCGATTTTCGGTCAAATACGGGTCAATTTTGGGTTATATAAGAGCTGCGTCAATTTCGGTCAATAATCAATTAGTCGACTTCATGTCAAATGTTGGTCGCATGAGGGTTGATTTCTACAAAATTGATCGGCATGGTCACTTGTGTGTCAATTTTCAGTCAACTCGGCGCACAAACCGACCGATCCTGTGCCAATTTTCGGTAAATAGTCAGTAGGGATATATGACTGCAGATAACATTTACGGCGAGGAGAAAAAAAAATAAAGGAACACACAGAAAAACAAATAAAAAACAAACAATTTAATCGTAAAACGTCAGAATCAAATCAATCAGAAGACGATCTTGGATTTAAAATGCTTTTTGATTAAATGTAAATTTTGAAGAGAAAAATGGTCACGTATAGAGTTTGTTGTAATAAAATGTTAATGCCAAATATCATCCTATTATACAGGGTGGCCGATTTATCTGAAGACATCGAAATATCTCGAGAACTATGCACAGAATCAAAAAAGTTGTCGGATGAAAGTTGTTCGACACGAAGGGGGGCATCCAGTGATAATTAAATTTACCCCCTCCCCCATTCCCTGGAGGTGGAGTGGGGGCAAAAACAATAAAACTTAAATAGGAACCCCCATTTTTTATTGCAGATTTGGATTCTCCGGAAAAAAGTACACGAATTTGACCTAGGAGCTATTGCATTTTGGTTCACAGGTGGCGCTGTAATCGATAAAAATCCAAATTTATCCGAAGACATTGAAATACCTCGAGAACTATGCACAGAATCAAAAAAGTTGTCGGATGAAAGTTGTTCGACACGAAGGGGGGCATCCAGTAATAATGAAATTTACCCCCTCCCCCATCCCCTGGGGGCGGAGTGGGGGCAAAAACAATAAAACTTAAATAGGAACCCCCAGTTTTTATTGCAGATTTGGATTCTCCAATAGATTTGAGATTTAGATCACGGTCTAGTATTTCCCTTGCTACTCTTGAAAAATGTGCTGGGCAACCATCATGCTGAAACCACATTGTCCGTCGGACGTCCATAGCAACATCCTCAAGTAGTAATGGTACTTCTTGTTCTAGGAAATCTCGATATTTTGTTCCATTCAAATTACCTTCAATGAAATAAGGACCAATGAGTTTATTTCCTATGATTCCACACCAAACGTTCACCGACCAAGGACGTTGATGATTAACTTGTCGTAACCAATGGGGATTTTCTACGCTCCAATAATGCATATTATGCCTATTGACGCCACCATGGTTCGTGAATGTAGATTCATCTGAAAATAATACATTAGCAAAGAAATTGTGGTTCGTTTGCATTTTTTGAAATGCCCATTCACAAAACACCACGCGGTTATGAAAATCATCGCCATCTAGTTCATGGTGCAGTGAAATGTCATATGGGTGAAACTTATGACGATGCAATATTCTTTGAATACTGTCTCTGGAAATGCCGGAATCGCGATGTAATTGTCGTGTGCTTACATGTGGATTTTGGTGAATAGCTGCTAGTACAGCTACTTCGTTAGCTTCTCCTGTAACTGTTAATCTTCGCTTCCTTTTTTTCATTTGTACGCTGCCATCAGAGTGAAAGGCATTCACAACTTTGTAAAAAAAAGAACGCGAGCGAGCATTATCTGGGAAACGCTCAGCATACAACGCAACAGCATCGTCAATATTCCTCTTACATTCACCATAAATAAGAATCATTTCGATTTTTTCGGGAACTGTAGCAGGATTCATTTTTAACTTGCAATTCGATTTAAGCAATGAAGGGTAGACAAAAAATAGTCACGTAAACGGAAAGTTGTTATTCTAAAAGCAAAGTGACCTCCGACCGAATTACTACCAATACAATGGACTTCAAAAACAGTCTTACACTGAGAGACCGTGAATACTAAATTTTAATCAACTGATGATCTTGATGAATTTATAGTCGTGGAAAAGCCGGGATCGAAAAAGCCTGGCTTTTTTCGCAGGAAGTTTGCGTTCCGAAAGTACCCAGAAAGTTGTAAAATGTTCTCTACCTAATGAATCCCTATATGTACAGTGTGACCTAAGTGTATTATGTCATGGCCTTTATGCTTATATTACAGTCGAGCCTCCGTATTATGGACTTCCCTCTTATGGACTATCTGTTTTATGGACTTTTTTCTCCCCCAATTATGGACTTTTCCCTCTGTCGCTGTTTATCGCCTTCCCCCACTTTTGTGCTTACACACTTATACATACATACAATACATATGTACATGTGCCGCCTTTCACTCGTACTTGTAGCGAAAGGCGACGAAGTAGGGGAAGCGCTCTCTCCCCTTCATTGACCATATTCGGGATCGGAGCATTCCCGACGAGTCCATGATACGGAGGCTCGACTGTATGGGATTTATGCGAAAGAGGAAAGGACCGTTGAAGAGAATAATTGAACAAGTAAATGAGGTAAAGAAGTAAATGAAATAAAAAAGTGAAATAAAGAAGATTGAAGAATTGAAAATTTAGAAGTGAATAGTGAAATTGAAGGCTGAAATTGATAATCAGGTATGCTAGTTGCCGTAATAAGCAAGATTCTGTTTTTAATTATCTACAAGTAAACAACGATCCATTCTTCTTTTGCTTCTACTTCTTCGTTTCTTTTCGTCCTTCCAAACTTTTTTCAGCACAACTTTAATAATGTAAACATCATAAGGTAGAGCAATGTGAGAATCAGCGTGGAAGGGGTTAACCGCACTGTATGCACATATATAGGGATTCATTCGGTAGAGAACACTTTACAACTCTCTGGGTACTTTCGGAACGCATACTTTCTGCGAAGAAGCCAATGATCATTTTCATGAATTTCAGGCACCTGTATATATATAAGCAAAGAGCTACTTGTATATAAAAGTAAAATTATATAATGACAGTAGTCCCTGTCCTATTGCATAGCCTCCAAAGTACTTACAGGGTTACCCGGACCCGAGCGAGACATGCATTAGGACAGGGAAAAATATGCGTTAGCCCAGGAATATGCAGTAGGACCGGATGCATTAGGACAGGGCGTACTGTATAGATAACTGAAAAAAATTTCTAGGAGAAAGACTATCACGATTAATATTCGACAGCGTTTTAAGGGTCTGTTAAAGCATCTCAGTCGATAACGTCAATCCCTAAGCCAAAATATTCAAATTAAACACAAAGTAAACATATTTTAAGTTCCAAATGTATTTTAAAGCTACTTTACACGTTTTTTTATGAATGTACAATAGAACCCCTCTTATTTTAATTGCCCCTCTTAGTTAAATTTTTCAACCTCTCTTATTTTAATCGTTCCCCCTCACGTCTTCTCCCACCACCGCTCGTAGAGAATGTACATATGTAGATGAGCGCATACATGTGCACGCTCGGAGGCTCGCAGGCGATATGAGTTACGGTAAGGGGAAAATTGAAATAAGAGGGGTCGGCGCCATATTGAAAAACTTTACCAGTTAAAACCAGAGGGGTCCTACTGTACGTCAAATGTCAGCGAAATTGGTTCAGAAATGGGCGAGAATTCAAGAGAATACATTTTTGTAATGGTCAAAGAGTGCGCGGTATTACCTCAAAAATTTATTATCGTGGATCCTCGCTCCTTTCTGAACTAAATTCGCTGAAATTTGACCAGCATTCATAAAAAAACTTGTAGACTAGCTTTAAAATAGCAATTCATTATGAATTCTCCCCGAAACATACATTTTTTAGGGTACGATACGTTTTGCCAAAGCACAGTGTTGCCATTTACGACTTTTGTACATGGGGAACTCCGTGAGTACATAGAGATGTTTGTTACACTGTTAAAAACATTATAAAAATGCTAATATTGCAGAAATTGAAGACATTTCTCTAGATTCGGTCCGGAAGTCACCAAATTCCGTTCACATGTAACGGTAGGTGTTTAAATCGAAGGACCAGAACGACGGAAAAGTACATTCGAACCAAATCTGGTTACAATATTTTCCGTTCCAACGGATTCTGTTTCGTCGATTCAGCCTAATGGGACGGCACCCTGAGGGTACCGCCCGACCTCTCCGAAATAACGGCACCGGACTATGAAAAAGCACAGATAGTATGTTTTCAAATTTCCGGACGAGTCCTGCACTTCTATCGTCCATTACAAATCATACAAATAACTAAATAGGTTAATAGTTATGTACAAGTATTGGAAGTGGTATAACAAACGTGAATCTATAAAAAAAAATTTTTTTTTACGCTTACGAATTTTACTTACATTCATCAGAGTTACTCCGGTAAAAATTACCAGAGTTTTTCCTCCAGTTCTTACGGGACTTTTCTCTCCGTGTAGAGTCTCTCTTGTAAGAGTTAATACAAGAGGTCATTGGACGCCATGTTTCGAGACTGGTTTGTATGGGGTTAGATGCGCAACTACCAAAGACAGAAAAGTGGCTCCGATATCCATCTCCTCCGCTGCAGACTGCACCGGGCCATTTCATTCGTAACTGCAACCACTCCCTCTACCATCAAGTAAGTGGTTACATGATCTCATGTGACCTCAGTAGATGAAGAGATCATAGCAGCATTGACATGTTCTCGGCAGGCCGGAATGTTTCTGATGTTTTGGAGGAAAGTTGGTCTCATTCTTCCCAGCACTCCAATTATCAGCACGACGAGCTTGATTTTGAATCCTCGATACAGCCTGCGAATCTAGAACAGGAGTTCCTGATATTTCATCCGTTTTTCGTCCTCATTGCTGACTATATTTGTATCTATTGATGCAGAGTACTCGATGACGAAGATGGATTTGTCATCGAAGACAACAAGGACGATGTCAGGCTTATTGGCTGATATTTGCCGGCTCCTCGGGAATGAGTAATTCCAATATATTCGGATGACTAATTCTCGACTACGGATTCAATATCAGTGGGGACGTACGGCAAAACTGGGGTCGCATCGATACCATAAGTGCTGCGAAGATGATAATACAGCACTCGGAGTGCCGCATTATGACGTTCGGTATATGCTGAAACTGCATATATTGGACATGCTGCCAAAAGATGCATTAGTGTCTCAGCATGACATCTACACAATCTACAAAGCGTACTTTGTACCGCATGGTGTAAGATGGTCTGGCGGTACGCTAAGGTATTGATGACCCCATCCTGGCATGCGAAGATAAATCCCTCGGTCTCGGATTTCAAGCCCGCTGATCTTAAGAACGAGAAGGTCATCTCCACCGACAAGCCAAGTTGCTGGACATTTCGATAGGATTGCCCGTGCAATGGCTTGCTGATATGCCTTCCCTCCAACATACGGAGTTGTTCCTTCCGTATGTTAGCCCTGAGACGCACTAGGCACAGGTTGATGATGCCCACGTTGAAAACCAGACCGAGGTTTCGCACCGCTCGTTTTACTAACTAGTATCTTCAGGGGATCCTCCGTTCGATTAATCACGTTGTTACGGCCCAGAGGGGGTCTGTGCACTTAGTGACTATTTGGTTTGAAAGATTGAGTCGCGGAGTAGATAAGTAAAGGAACAACCGGATATATAAAAATTAGTAATGAAAATATTAATTATTATTCAAGAATACTTTAATGTAGGAGAATTGTTCGTAATTGAATCAAGTAGTAACGTCGGGAAATATCGTTACTTAATTAAAGTTAAACTAAAAATGATAGAATTAATATTCAGGATCTCTCTCGAAATAATTAGCCGTGAAAATATTAATTATTATTCAAGAATTCTTTAATGTCAGAGAACGATTCGTGATTGAATCAGGTAACAACGTTATGAAATATCGTTATTTAATGAAAGTTAAACTAGAAATGATAGAATTAATATTCAGGATCTCTTTTGAAATAATTAGCTATGAAAATATTAATCATTATTAAAAAACACTTTAATGTCAGAGAACGATTCGTAATTGAATCAAGTAACAACGTCACGAAATATCGTTATTTAATTAAAGTTAAACTAGAAATGATAGAATTAATATTCAGGATCTCTCTCGAAATAATTAGCTATGAAAATATTAATTATTATTCAAGAATACTTTAATGTCAGAGAACGATTCGTAATTAAATCAAGTAATAGCGTCATGAAATATCGTTATTTAATTAAAGTTAAACTAGAAATGATAGAATTAATATTCAGGATCTCTCTGGATATAATTAGCTATAAAAATATTAATTATTTGTTTGAAATCATTGAATCTAATTGATTGCACTTGCCTTTGTTGATATGGTAGTAGCTGCTGGCTCTGCGTGACTTCACCTCAGCGGCGTTGTGGGTAGAGACCGCGGGGGATGCCGTGATGATACACAATTAATATTTAAACGAACGAAAGGAAGGATTTAAAAATGAATAGTCCCGGGGTTTAAGAGTAATAATTATTCAATACTAATTACACTGATCGCGCTACTACTCGCCAGCCTAACGGAGGCTGTGAAAAGTTAAAGACGGAATTATTTCTAAGTCGCAAGAAAATTAAATGAACCGTAATAAATTACAAGTGGGAAATTAATTAAATCGCGCTTGACATTCGCGGAGTCAGGGTTCTTCCTCGGAAGCCGGAGTCCCTTAGTACAGTTAAATCGTAACAGTGAAGAGATCGTAAAAGACTGATAACTGAGTGCCTGGCTTGTACTACCTCGCCTCGTGGTGACGCGTAGTGGGGCGTTACCTCGATAGTAGGGAGGCGGTGCGTGCGCTGCTTAATATAGTACCTAATCCTACGTGCACGTGATCGCAGCGTGCTGCATAATATAGTATCTAATGCTATGTGCATGTGATCGCAACGTGCTGGCGCATGGAGGGAGATGCGCGCGCAGCCAAGTATAACGCAACCTCAGTGGTTGCGCGGTCTCGTCGTCCGAGTAACTTGAGAATTTTCCAACTGTTTAGTTTTATGAATTGTATGCCTTATCGGTGACAAGAAAAATAATCATACTTTACGACCTAATAGCGATTCTATGGCCCTTTGATTCGTTGACAGTTTGGAAAATAATCAATTTTTATTACCGGATGAAGGTGTCCTGTTTCTTTGCCTAGAAGGTTCTGGAATGCACACGTAAGTACTGATGCAATTGTTCCAGAATCTTCTCAGCGTTTTACTTCTATATGAACGAAAAATTATTAATTAAATTAATTGTTCGTTCATTTTTTATTGCTTATGGTTTCGCAAGTGCAGAATATTCGCCTGTCTATAATATTCGAATACGCGATGTAGTTAGATAAAAGGTTTGCATTTATTAATTTTATTTAATTGCGTCTTCGGATATTATTGCTTAGGCTTAAATTATTTACATTTATAATTTTTAGTTGATTGCTTAGGGACGGATACATTCGTGACGTCAATGATATAGTCGGCATGACTTCTTATTTCTCTATTGTCTACTTATAAACGAATAATTAATTTTATCATTAGTTGTTCGTTTATTATTTATTAACTAAAGTTCGCATTCGTTATTAACAACAATGTTATTTACTGTTATTTATTAAATTATTATGATTGAAAGGAAAAAAATTAGGGGCCCCTAATGGCGAGGATGTAACAACGTCGCAAGCTCTCTTGATGATGAATCGGTCATGCATACACTTCAGGCTCAGAAGGCCAGGACCTCCCATATTTCGGGCAAATACAGTTTTGGCCCCGTTTCGGCCCCTCCACCTCGGGACTGTGCATTCGAAGCAGCCCGATGGTCAGGAGCCCTGCGCATTCTATTTGTAGTAACCGCATATACAGGGAGTAGGGTGGTTAGCCCTACTCCCCGTTGTTATGCCTCTCTCGTTTGTCTCTTACGTCGCCATCCAATGGGGTTGGTTACCCAATCTCTGGTAAGGTTGCTAAGAGTCCAGGGCCCACCGGCTTTAATAAGCACACGTGGAGGTGAGAGTAGGCCATTTGGGAAGATAGGCTAGGATGCAGCTTATATGCATAGCCGCATTGTGTTACGCATCATTCCCTTTGGGCCCCCGGGAAACTATATTATTATTATTATTATTATTGATATAAAATCAGGTACCTGAAGATGACCAGGAATCAAGCCTCCTCACCATCGACAAGGTCTAGCAGCCCATAGAGGAGAAAATTATTATTGTTATTATTGGTTTTTTTTTTTTTTTTACGGAGGGGGGAAATGCATTAGGCACCGTAGGGGGTTGAAGATGTTGTGTAACCCTCGTGTGTCGGACTCCCTCACCTTTGATGTTAACGGCAAGGTATACCGACTAAAACCTTAACCTCCCTTGGTCCTCCAGAATCCACGTGTGCAGTCTGCAGCAGAAAAGTGGCACCAATATCCATCTGCGATGGAATTTGCATGTTTTTGACAGGCCGGAATGCTTTTGATGTTTTGGAGAAAAGTTGGTCTCATTCCTCCCAGCATTCCAATTATCAGCACGACGAGCTTGATTTTTAACCCTCGATACAGCTTGCGAATCTCGAACAGGAAGTTCCTGATATTTCATCCGTTTTTCGTTCTCTTTCCTGACTATATTTGTTTCTGCTGGTGCAGAAAACTCGATGATGAAGATGGATTTGTCATCGAAGTCAACAAGGACGATGTCAGGCTTATTGGCTGATATTTGCCTGCTCGTCGGGAATGAGTAATTCCAGTATATTCTCCGACAACGGATTCAATATCAGTGGGGACGTACGGCAAAACTGGGGTTGCATCAATACCATAAGTGCTGCGAAGATGGTAATACAGCACTCGAAGAGCCGCATTGTGACGTTCGATGTATGCTGAAACTGCATATATTGGGCATGCTGCCAAAAGATGAATTAGTGTCTCAGCATGACATCTACACAATCTACAAAGCGTACTCTGTACCGCCTGGTGTAAGACGTTCTGGCGACACGCTAAGGTATTGATGACCCCATCCTGGCATGCGAAGATAAAATCCTCGGTCTCGGACTTCAAGCCGGCTGATCTTAAGAACGAGAAGGTCATCTCTGCCGACAAGGCAAGTTGTTGGACATTTCGAAAGAATTGTCCATGCAATGGCTTGTCGATATGCCTTCCCTCCAACATACGGAGTTGTTCCTTCCGTATGTTAGCCCTGAGATGCACTGGACACAGATTGATGACTGATTCAGCCTCCCGTGCACCACTACGTCCCACGTTGAAAACCAGACCGAGGTTTCGCGCCGCTCGTTCCGCCGCGTTGTACAAAAACGCCCCCTTCCCCTGAATTTTGTGCTAATGAACTAGCATCGTCAGGGGATCCTCCGTTCGATTAATTACGTCGCAAGCTGTCTCGAGGACCAATCGGTCATGCATACACTCCAGGCTTAAAAGGCCACGACCTCCCATATTTCGGGGCAAATACAGTCGTTCCACGGAAGATCTTGGATGCAAACCGCGTTGCATACAAATCATCTTCCGTGTGCTTCGGTCAAGATCCCTTAGCTCGTCAACGTTCCACTTCAGTGCTCCAAATGAATAGAGCACTGGTGATACGGCCAACATATTCGTGGCTGCCACCTTATTTCTCCCGGTCAATTCTGATGACCAGATCTGACGGAGAATGCGCCGGTATTTCTTAGTGATGGTGATTTTAGCAGCCTGCACATCCTGGACATGCCTTTGAGGTACGCCCAGGTATGTGTAGGCTTCTTCGGCGCTAAGGTGGCGGATGACATTTCCGTTGACGAGCTCCATATCGTTGTTATGGGAGCCTGACCTTCCTCTGTGCAAATGAACGACTGCACACTTGTCCAGTCCGAATTCCATGCCGATATCTCTCGAGTATGTGAGGGCGATGTTCAGAGATCGATGTAATTGATCCTCGCCTGATGCGTATAATTTAAGATCGTCCATATAGAAAATATGGGTGATCTTATGTACACGTTCACCAGGCGGTTCACACATGTACCCTTGAGATTTCCGGAGAGCAACGGATAGAGGCCATAGTGAGATGCAGAAGAGCAGAGGACTCAGAGAATCTCCTTGATAGACACCTCTTTGGAATTGAACTAGTCTAGACATGGTTCGACGCTTGCCCGATGTCATGACAAAGCGTGTTTTTCAAAGAGTGTATGTGTTCTATTCTCGGCTTCGCCTCGGGTCAAAATTACACGCACTCTGAGGCATTCTTTATTTTACCTCGCTAGATGAGTAACGTAATTTTGCGCCTTTGATACGAAAATAAATATTTCTTTATACTTGCATGAAGAGAAATCGTATACTTCCCTCGGGAAGTAAAAATGAATGCCTCCCTCGATGAGTGATGTACTATTTACGCCCTTGATACAAAAATAACTATTTTAACACTGCGTGCGTAAAACTCGATTACGCACAAGGGCGAAATTTTCAGATGTGTAAAATCGAGTTCCACGCACTTTATTATTTTTCGTAGTCAAGTGAAAAATGAGTTGAGGGTTTTTTTATTCTGTGCTCATCAATTAATTCTTTATATTATTTACAAAATAAAGCATTTCACATAATTTTCCAATATATTCTAATTTTTATTTTTTCATGAATATGTAATATTGTAGCAAAATTGTCCACACATGCTTTGTCACTTAATTGCCGAAAAAGTCATTACCAAACAAATAAGATAGTTATTAAATTAAACATTAATTAAATTAAAAATAATTGCAATTACTTGAGTGTTTTTATATATTCAGGATAAAACAATTACTAATGTCCAAAATTGTTTCTTGATAACAACAACAACAACACCAAAAATAATAATAATAATAACAATAATATAAACAATAACAATAAAAATTGAATAGGGGCCCAAAGGGAATGATGCGTAACACAATGCAGCTATGCAAAAAGCTGCATCTTAGCCTATCTTCCCAAATGGCCTACTCTCACCTCTACGTGTGCTTATTAAAGCCGGTGGGCTCTGGACTCTTAGCAACCTTGCCAGAGATTGGGTAACCAATCCCAGTGGATGGCGAGGTAAGAGACAAACGAGAGAGGCATAACAACGGGGAGAAGGGCTAACCACCCTACTCCCTGTATTTGCGGTTACAACGAATGCAACGCGCAGGGCTCCTGACCATCGGGCTGCTTCGGATGCAGCCCAGTCCCAAGGTGGAGGAGCCGAAACAGGTGTCCCGGGACAACAACGTACGAATACCCATGGACGATTTCAGTGGACGGAGGTTGTCAGGCAAGATCTAATGCGCTGCTACGAGGAGAGCTGTCCGCAACAGAGAGGCTACATGGCGCGAAAGCACAGTCGGTTTACAGTAATGCATCCCGAACTGGCAGATCGCTTTTCTCAACAACAACTGAGAGATTATGTGGCCTATCTGAGGCGGATAGGTTTCGTTGTTCTCAGCTGTCAACCGGTACCGGATGTGCGGGCCATATCAACTGAGCCCGTACGCGGTGCTGAGAGAGATGCTCCACATTATGAAAGCACGACACTCGTGTTTAGGCAAAATTTGCCTAAACAACGAGAATTAGACAGAGCAAATAGCCTACTTTTGGATGCTCTTCCAGATGACTGCGACCTGTGGCAAGTCAATTGTACCGTTTATGAGGCTGCAAGTGATCTGGTGACTCCGCGAAATCTGACACAGATATCGGGGAGTCGGCAGATTACAAAACGCAGGTCTCAATTAAACGGTAAAATTCGACTGACACGGAAACTCGCTTCCCGAGTTCAGTGTGTGATCGACTATTTAACATCTGGCCGTTCATTTACGGCTAAAGTCAAGAAGTTCGCACAACAACTGCGGACGTACTATCACACATTGAACAAGCTGAAGTTGCTCAACATCAAACAAAGTTTAGTGGATAAAATTCGGGTTTTGGCCGATGCCAAAAAGAGGCTGCAAAGACGGGAAGAAAGAATTCGACAAAACTCAATATTTTGGACGAATCCTTCCAACCTCTTCAAACATCGTATCGCAGCCTCAAGCGAGTTTCCGTCGATGGCCGCAGTTGAGGAATTCTGGGAGAGCATCTACGAGAAAACATCTAGGCTTAATGCAGACACTCCAGGAATTGAAATCGACGATGTCACACAACAAAGTGAAGATTGCCCACCCGTCAGTGCATTAGAGGTGAAAAATGCCATCACAGGAGCGAGGAATTTCTCCGCGCCGGGCTGAGATGGAATTAACAACTATTGGTGGAAGAAGTTCACTTCTGTCCATCAACACCTAGCCCGAATATTCACCTCTTACATAAATGGAGACCAACCCATTCCGCACTGGCTGGTGGAGGGCCGAACGACACTGATCCCAAAATCGGGAGACTTGTCCGATCCGAAGAACCATAGACCGATCACGTGTCTCAATACGCTATACAAATTGTTCACTAACATCTTGAAAGAACGTATTGAGAAATCCGTGAAACCGGTGTGGCAGCAGATAGTAGAACAACGAGGCTGCAAAATGGGTGTATCCGGCTGCAAGGACAACTTGCTTATCGACAGGTGTGTTTGTCAGGACGCAGTCCAGTACAAGCGTAACCGGTCTATAGCCTGGCTGGATTACATGAAGGCGTATGACTCAACATCGCACGAGCTTTTAAGCTTGTTGCTCAAATGCCTCCATGTCCACCCAAACATAGTGAGAATTGTAGAAGACCTGATGCCTCTTTGGAAAACACGCTTTGCCATGACATCGGGCAAGCGTCGAACCATGTCTAGACTGGTTCAATTCCAAAGAGGTGTTTATCAGGGAGATTCTCTGAGTCCTCTGCTCTTCTGCATCTCACTATTGTCTCTATCCGTTGCTCTCCGGAAATCTCAAGGGTACATGTGTGGACCGCCTGGTGAACGTGTACATAAGATCACCCATCTTTTCTGTATGGATGATCTTAAATTATACGCATCAGGAGAAGATCAATTACATCGATCTCTGAACATCGCCCTCACATATTCGAGAGATATCGGCATGGAATTCGGACTGAACAAGTGTGCAGTCGTTCATTTGCACAGAGGAAGGTCAGGCTCCCATAACAACGATATGGAGCTCGTCAACGGAAATGTCATCCGCCACCTTAGTGCCGAAGAAGCCTACACATACCTGGGCGTAACTCAAAGGCATGTCCAGGATGTACAGGCTGCTAAAACCACCATCACTAAGAAATACCATTCTCCGTCAGATCTGGTCATCAGAGTTGACCGGGAGAAATAAGGTGGCAGCCACGAATATGTTGGCGGTATCACCAGTGCTCTATTCTTTTGGAGCACTGAAGTGGAACGTTGACGAGCTAAGGGATCTTGACCGAAGCACACGGAAGATGATTTGTATGCAACGCAGTTTGCATCCAAGATCTTCCGTGGAACGACTGTATTTGCCCCGAAATATGGGAGGTCGTGGCCTTTTAAGCCTGGAGTGTATGCATGACCGATTGGTCCTCGAAACAGCTTGCGACGTGATTAATCGAAAGGAGGATCCCCTGATGATGCTAGCACATCAGCATGAAATTCAGGGGAAGGGGGCGTTTTTGTACAACGCGGCGGAACGAGCGGCGTGAAACCTCGGTCTGGTTTTCAACGTGGGACGTAGTGGTACACAGGAGGCTGAATCAGTCATCAATCTGTACCCAGTGCGTCTCAGGGCTAACATACGGAAGGAACAACTCCGTATGTTGGAGGGAAGGCATATCGACAAGCCGTTGCATGGACAATTCTTTCGAAATGTTCAACAACTTGGCTTGTCGGCAGAGATGACCTTCTCTTTCTTAAGATCAGCCGGCTTGAAATCCGAGACCGAGGGTTTTATCTTCGCATGCCAGGATGGGGTCATCAATACCTTAGCGTATCGCCAGAACATCTTACACCAGGCGGTACAGAGTACGCTTTGTAGATTGTGTAGATGTCATGCTGAGACACTAATGCATCTTTTGGCAGCATGCCCAATATATGCAGTTTCAGCATACATCGAACATCACAATGCGGCTCTTGGAGTGCTGTATTACCATCTTCGCAGCACTTATGGTATTGATGCAACCCCAGTTTTGCCGTACGTCCCCACTGATATTGAATCGGTTGTCGTGAATGAGTCGTGCCGAATATACTGGAATTACTCATTCCCGACGAGCAGGCAAATATCAGCCAATAAGCCTGACATCGTCCTTGTTGACTTCGATGACAAATCCATCTTCGTCATCGAGTTTTCTGCACCAGCAGAAACAAATATAGTCAGGAAAGAGAACGAAATACGGATGAAATATCAGGAACTCCTGTTCGAGATTCGCAAGCTGTATCGAGGGTTCAAATATCAAGCTCGTCGTGCTGATAATTGGAGTGCTGGGAGGAATGAAACCAACTTTCCTCCAAAACGTCAAACTCATTCCGGCCTGCTAAGAACATGCAAATTCCATCGCAGGCCGAATGCAGAAAGCAGTGCTGCTGGGATCTCTCCGTCTACTGAGGTCACACGAGATCCTGTAACCACTAACCCAATGGTAGAGGGAGTGGTTACAGTTGCAAACGAAATGGCCCGGTGCAGTCTGCTGCGGAGGAGATGGATATTGGAGCCACTTTTCTGCTGCAGACTGCACACGTGGATTCTGGAGGGCCAAGGGAGGTTAGTCGGAAATAGGTTTTAGTCGGTAAACCTTGCCGTTAACATCAAAGCTGAGGGAGTTATCACTATAACTTCACTAATTAATTCAGACAATGCAACATACTCAGCTGCAGTGGAGAATTTCGTCACACTGCTCTGTTTTCTGGATTTCCAATAGATTACATTTCCAAATAACCTAATTACATAGCCAGTTCTCGATTTTCGATCAATTTTATCACCTGCCCATTCAGCATCAACAAAGCAATCTAATATTTCTGCGTTTATATTTCTTTTGTAAGTCAGTTTAAAGTGTTTGGTATAATATAAGTATTTTAAAATTCTTAATGCATATTTGTAATGCGTCTCATCATACATATTTTGAAATTGACTTAGGTAGTTTACGCTATAGCTTATATCCAACCTTGTGCTCGCACTTATGAACAATAGAGCTCCAATTAAGTTTCTATATTTTATATACTCTGATACTGACTGTACAGGTTCGACGCTCAAATTTTGCTCCATTGGAGTCTTATACAATTTGGAGTTTTCTAAATTATATTTAATAATTAACGACTCTATATTTTAGTTACACTGATCCAGTGTCATGTTTCCTATTTTATCATCGTAGTTTATTCTTATACCTAAATACATTTCAACTTTTCCTAAATTTTTCATGGAAAATCTTTTTGATAAGTCTATTTTTATCCCATCGATTTTCTTTTTATCACGGCCGCATATTAATAGGTCATCAACAAATAATATAATAAAGATATTTTCATTTTTCCTTATACCAATATATAGACAGTAATCGCTATCGCTTCTTTTGAATCCTAATTTTTGGATATACTCGTCAAAACATTCGTACCAAGAGCGTGGACTCTCTCTCTCAACCCATACAACGCCTTTTTCAATTTGCAGACCAGATTTGATCCATCTACGAAACCAGGTGGTTGTTTTACATAGACTTTAGATTTTACATTTCCGTTTAAGAAGGCGGTCTCTACATTCATTTGCTCGATACTCAAACCAAATTGACAACAATATGCAAGTAACAATTTTAACGTCTGAACTTTAGCTACCGGAGAATAAAAATTTTCAAGAGTTTCGTCCTGCTGAAAACCGCGTACTACAAGTCTCACTTTTTTGCTACCGTCGAACTTATTCGTAAACACCCATTTCAAATCGAGTATTTTCTCATCTTTCGGCTTTTCGACTAACTGCCAGGTTTGATTTTTAATTACATTAATCAATTCGCGATTCATTGCTTCTATTCATAATTTACATTCTTCACTTTTCAGTGCTTCTGCATATGTTAGGGGATTTTCGCGTTTACCACGTTTACATACACAACCTTACTTTCTACGGGATTGCCATACCTATCTGGTTTTTTTCTGTCTCTACCTGATCTACGCACAACAGATTCATTCTCATTACTCTGATTTGAACGCACGCTTGACTTTCTGATTCGTTCATTTACATTCAAAATATTTCCTTCTTCGATGAATTCGTTTTGATCATTTGCCTTCTCATTTTCGTCTACATCGCTATATACCGAGTTTTCATTTAAATTGTCTCCCGACTCATTTTCACCCTCATCTGATTCATCAAAGTCTATCAAATTTTTCTGATTTTCTATGATTTTACCATTTTTCCATCAACAAGGATTTTATACCCGTTGCGCTCATACCCAATTAATATACCTATATCAGCTTTTCGATCCCATTTAGATTCCCTCTTAACTTCAGGCACTCTAACGAATACTTTACTACCGTATAATTTTAATTTTTTAATATTCGGTTTTTCCTTAAATAAAATTTCAAACGGTGTCTTTTTCTCAGCTGTATTAGCAATTGTTCGATTTTTAAGGTATGCAGCCGTTTTTATAACTTCGAGCCAATATTTACGTGGTAAATTTGAGTCGGATAGTAAACATCTCGCGGAATTCATAATCGATCGATTGTAACGCTCAGCTGTTCCGTTCAGCTCATGTGTGTAAGGAGGACAAGGCTCGAGTATAATACCTCTATCCTCTGCAATGTGTGACATTTCATTATTAACAAACTCGCGCCCGTTGTCACACCTTAATTTTTTTACTTTTTGACCGGTCCAGTTTTCGACTACATTTAAATAATTTTCAAAACATTTTGAAACCTCCGATTTGTTTTTAATAGTATACACTACCGCACACTTACTAGTTGTGGTATGTGATCCATTCACATCCGTGTGAACTATTTCTAGTATTTCTCGCGCTTTGTATCTATTGTTTTCGAATTTTAGATTATGCATTTTATACATTAAACAAGTTCCACATTTTAGAAAAATCGGTTCTAAATCATCGGGCATCCCATCAACAAGCTTATCTTTGCACATTTTGTTTAGGTACTGAAAATTTACGTGACCCAATAGTCTATGAAATTTCTCTTTTTTGTGTCATTGTATTAACATTACCTACGTATGAAGCAGTTCGTGTACAAAAACTATCTATTCTTTACAATCCATTATATTTTATTGCTATTCCGATCAATACTCCTTTCTCATTATAAATTTTCGACTTATTTCCAATTGAAACAACTTTATTCCTATCCGTTATTTTTGCAAAGCTAATCAAATTCTTATCCATCTCTTTTACATAATATACATTTAATAAATCAATTCTCATACGTTTACCATCTACTTCAAAATAGGTCACTACATTACCGATTTTTGTGCCTTTAAGCATTCTCCCGTCGCCTACTTTAACGTTTATCGGATTTTTCAAAATCATACACTTTTCAAAATACGCGTCATTATTAATAATGTGGTCTAACACCCGTTGTCCAATATCCACTCTATGTTGCAATTTACGCTGGCGTAAACCGATGCCTCGCTTTTACACTCTACTTGCGTTAAGAACGTACCGGCTGATGGATCTTCCAGCTGTTCGGAGTAGTGGCCCACCGCTCCCACTCGTGTCTGCCATCTCCCTCTCCGGACGTTTCCCCGTCCGCTCCCTCTCCAGGAGCCCCGGTCTCGCTGCGGCTGGCGCGCGCCTCCTGGCGCCTGTGTATATACAGTGTTGCCACCTCTGCCGAAAATTCCGCTTCTGGAGCTGCTTCCAACGTTGCCAGTAGACCAGCAATCCTTCACAAAATGGCCGAATTTTCCGCATCCATGGCACAATCCATTTTTCTTCGCAGTTTTGAATGCGCTATGCTTTTTCTTTTCAGTACTTCGGCTTTTCATCTCCCACATTGAGATTTTATTTTTCAAAAATTCACAGGTTCTTTCATTTTCCTGGACCGAGTCTATTAAGTCACCAATGTAGCACATAGAATCGGGTAACATTTTTATCATGTAATCGAGTTTATCTCGCTCACTTATAGTCGCACCTGCACTTTTAAGGTCATTAATAGTCTTCTCAAACTCGCAAAAAAAGGTACTTGCGTCTTCAAAGTCGTGTAGCTTTATCTTGTCCAGTCTATTTCGCACACAAAGGACCCCGCACACTTTAGCTTGATTTGCGGGCCCGGTTAAATTTCCTGAAACTTCGCTAAGTTGTAGTCCAGAATAGCCCGAACAAAAGTTCTATATGGTAAAAGCCCCAAAAATCAATAGTTTTCGAGATAAAGTACTATACGATATAGTACGGGCGTACGATATAGGCCCCCGGATCCGAGACTTTCGCATTTATTTTTTATATGCAACAACAATATGCATAGGTTTTTTTGGTCGCTGATTACGAATGTGATAACAGATTTTAAAAATTCAAAATGGCGGATCCAATATGGCGGACGAGTTTTGAAAAATTAAACGAAATCGCTTGAAACTCATTATTCTGGGGTTTTTGGGGTCGCTGATCACGAATCTGATATCAGATTTTGAAAATTCAAAATGGCGTATCCAATATGGCGGACGAGTTTTGAAAAATTGAACGAAATTGCAAGAAACTCGTTACTCGGGGGTTTTGTGGGTCGCTGGTTACGAATCTGATATCAGGCTTTGAAAATCTAAAATGGCGGATTCAATATGGCGTACGTGTTTTAAAAAATTGAACGAAATCGCTCGAAACTCGTTCTTCTAGGGTTTTTGGGGTCCCCGATGATGAATTTGATATCAGATTTGAAATAATAAAATTAGAATAATATTTCCAATAATTAAGAAATAATAAATACACGTATAGCATATAAATGCAATATTTATTATTTACAAATAATAACATATTTATACATTTTTTTTTGTAGACGTACTGCGTTTTTACCGCGTTTTTACTTTACTGTGTGTGTCGGCGCGTCGTGAGTGAAACCTTAACATTCATTGCCTGTGGCCTGCATCGGTAATATTTTCAAGCATGGCTAGTGAAGGATATTTCACTTGTGGTTGATGACGAGCATACCCCAAAAACCATAAGATAGAACCAACGTGTGCGCATGAACCGACTGTTCTAGCTCCTGTCTTACACGTACAGTAATAACCCGAAATAGGGGTATCGATATCTTCATCATTTATGTTATGCTCTTCATATCTGTTGTCAGTGACGAACGCTATAAATATTTGGTACTTAGTTGCATTTCTAAATCTTGAATATATTCGAACTCTAATAAGCCCCGGTTCATTCAACAATGTGTCAATGTTAAATTCTTCAGTTTGTTCACGTTGGAGTTTATCCTGAATGTAAGCAGGCGCAAGATTCACTTGATAAACGCCAAATGTTAAATCATGTAAATAATCTAGGGACAGTCTTGGGAAGTGAGGCACATGGTGTTCATTCAACCGAACCCACTGTGCGTTTCGTTTCTCTAAACGATCGTTCTCGACTCTATTTTGAACAACATTAGGATGACGAGACATTTCTATCATTCGTTCTGCTAGTTCTGGAGTTGCTGCAGCCATGTTGATTGGTTCTCTATATTTATTGAGAATAGCACCAGCAATACGATAAAAATCTTCGATGTTAATGGCATGGGTAATAGACACAGGTCCGTCTAAGAATTTAAAAACAGATTTAATATGACCATTTCGCGCCTCTACTACCCATCTTGATTTTGTAATTAGCCTGGAATCATTTGCTGCAAAGGTGTCAAGTTGACGTTGACCACGAAGTAGTAGTGCAGGCATTTTATGATTGATGCCTAAAAGTTCAAGTAGTGGTATAGCATCTCTATAGCCCCGATCGACAATGATTATGTCGCCTTCTGCAAACTACATTCGAAGAGCTGCAGGATCTGTTTGCATTTCGTTTTCAAGCATAGCGGCGTCATTATTTTTAGAGTCTGAGAAATATGGCCCATGAATATCTAAAATGTAACCATTCGGAGCCACAATAAGGGCTGGTTTAAATAAATGTCGACCTTTATGGACCGAGTAGGACTGTCGGAGTGTTTGAAAGTTACTTGATTTATGTGTATACACGTATGTTCCATCGATAATTGCAATTGCGCGAGGGTCATTAGGGTTCGGATTGTAAAGCCGATTAGCAAAATCAGTGACATGTCTTTCAATGTATTGTTCTCGAGTAATTGCATTTAATCCAATATTTTCTGGTACAAACCTCAACATTAGTGACTTTCGCACATTAGCGATAACTAATGAAACAGCTTGCCGGCTTGTGTATTTAAATATTACTTTTAAAAAATCATCAGATAAGTTTTGGCGCATTTTACATAAAAATGTAAGTAGATGTTTTTTACTTATATGTCGAGTTACATTTCTATTAGGTTCCGGTACAGGGACCAAACGTGAAAACAAATCTCTAAATTGCTCACGAGATATTGGGCTTAAGCTTTTGAACTCATCTTCTGAGAAACTTTCTTCGTCATCGTAATCAACCTCGTTTACTTTACTTGAGACCCGTAAACCCTGTAAGAAAGCTTGCAACTGTGGACCGCATATACGATAAGGTCTATTGATAAATTCTATTGTATCCATTAGAGGCAGCGGTATAAATCCATTAGCATCTAAATGCTGAGGACAGCATCGAACTGATTGTGGTATGTATATATTTTTTATGACAAAAACGTTAATCCTACAATTGACAGATAACCTCACAAAATTTCCGCAATTATCGCAAAATATACAATTATTATTTCTTTTCAATGTCATTACGTTTAATCTCAAACAGTTTGGATCTTCTTCCAGTTCACGTATCTCTGTATTAATACTTACATTACAATTAAAACATAAACGACTATCCTCCTGAACATCTTGGGGAGGATGATGAAGATATTCTCGACGCAGAATCGCGATTTGGCATTTTTGGTTGTTTTCATTGCCAAAAATACGGACCATTACTCGGCGGTGAAATCTTGCGTCACATACATAACAATTTATTCTATTTCGAGCTGCCATTGTTATACATTCTAATAATATATTGTCAGTCTTTACTCTTCAATACACTTATTTTCCCTTACAGATCAAATGAGAAATAACAGAGAATCCAGTATGATTGCAAAAAGATATAACGCATCACATATCACATGGAACGTTAGGATAACATATACAAAATACTGACGAAACGAATGCAAATACGAATCAGATCTCAAAACTAATGAAATGTAGAGCGTAGTATCAAAATATATATATATATATGATGCCGAAACAATTGAACATATGGTGTACTTATTCAATGTCAAAGCCTAAAACAACCAGGAATTTGCAGAGAATCTACTTTACCCAGATAAAAACGTGTTATATACAATTGTATTAAACTATAAAGAAATGAGATATAATTATATAACTATATAATTATATAACTATATATAATTACATAGAAATTCAATACAATCTATATATGTGCCGTCAAACCAAGAATTTTATTTCTAAATTGTATTAAATACGAGCGGCGAAGAAATAACATTAATTATTCTCTACATGAGAATTATTTTCAATTATATATGTATATATATATATCATAAATGATGATATTATATACAAGTATATATGAATTTTGTCTCTATAGCACTGTATCCATATATATATATATATGTTTGTATATAATTGTATACTATATAAAACATTCTTGCCGGGTAGCTCAAACAAAAAATGTAAGAAATAGATAACGTAAACTTATAAAATACAGAAACAAAGAAAAGGAGTATTAAATAAGATACTGATCTATTGATAAGTTCTTGTCATAAAAAATATATACATACCACAATCAGCTTGTTGCTGTCATCAGCATTTGAAAATTATTTGCAAGCACTGCAAGTATTTGGTACAAGCTTACAAAAAACTCAAAGAGCAATTCTTTTAAGGACCTGAGACTCTGCTGTTATCATCACAATGGTCTACGATAGGTGATTTTTATTTAAGGTAATCCGTTTTATTTTTCAGAAATTGTCGGCCATATGGGATCCGTCATTTTTAATTTTCAAAACCTGATATCAGATTCGTAATCAGTGACCAAAAAAAAAACCCGAGTAACGAGTTTCGAGCGCTTTCGTTCAATTTTTCAAAACTGGTCAGCCATATTGGATCCGCCATTTTGAATGTTCAAAATCTCATCAGATTCGTTATCAGGGATCCCAAAAACCCTAGAATGATGAGTTTCAAGCGATTCCGTTTAATTTTTCAAAACTTGTCAACAATATTGGATCTGCCATTTTGAATTTTCAAATCTGATATCAAATTCATCATCGCGGGCCCCAAAAACCCTAGAAGAACGAGTTTCGAGCGATTTCGTTCAATTTTTTAAAAAACGTTCGCCATATTGAATCCGCCATTTTAGATTTTCAAAGCCTGATATCAGATTCGTGATCGGCGACACCAAAAACCCCAGAATAATGAGTTTCAAGCTATTTCGTTTAATTTTTCAAAACTCGTCCGCCATATTGGATACGCCATTTTCAATTTTCAAAATCTGATATCAGATTCGTGATCAGCGACCCCAAAAACCCCAGAATAATGAGTTTCAAGCGATTTCGTTTAATTTTTCAAAAATTGTCCGCCATATTGGATCCGCCATTTTGAATTTTTAAAATCTGATATCACATTCGTAATCAGCGACCAAAAAAACCTATGAATATTGTTGTCGCATATAAAAAATAAATGCGAAAGTCTCGGATCCGGGGGCCTATATCGTACGCCCGGACTATATCGTATAGTACTTTATCTCGAAAACTATTGATTTTTGGGGCTTATACCATATAGAACTTTTGTTCGGCCTGTTCTGGACTACAACTTAGCGAAGTTTCAGGAAATTTAACCGGGCCCGCAAATCAAGCTAAAGTGTGCGGGGTCCTTTGTAGAGCGGTGGATTGCTTTGAATACACGTTGTCGAACTTATTCATTATTTTCAATGCCGTATCTTCATCATCAATAAACTCTAGCTGCTGGTTGGTTATACTACAATAAATAATGTTCATCGCCTTCAGATTTTTCTTGTTCCATTCTTCTCCGTTTTCTTCGTTAGTTCGTTCACGTATCGCTTGATCATAGAACTCCTTGCATCTTAAGAACATCAAAATTCTCCTTTTCCATAAACTGTAGTCACATCCGTCAAATCTCGGGATTTTCAATTCGTCGTTCATCGACATTTTAAACTTCTTTTTCTCTGGTTCTCGAAAAATGTCAGCTTTTAGTATCACTATTTTTTCGATTTCTCTAATAAGGACTTTTTCCAAAACTTTTCTTAATTTTTCAACATCACTATTCGAGTATTTTAACTGACTCGATTTACTGTCCTTTTGATGGTCCTTTTTCTCTTTTTCTTCTGATTCGCCTTTACCGAATGATTCCGAGACACGTGCGAGCATAACCTTTTTCACTCACAAACCACGCTCTGCTACTATATTAAATATTTCACATGTCTCATGCACGCAAGCCAAAGTTACAATAATCAAATCCATTTCGCGCTCTCCCACTCCAAACTCGTGATGCACTCACACACACTCTCACACAGATCCAACGTTGCGTAGCGTGAAAATTACTCACATTCTAACAATACGCAACAAGCGAGGATCAATTACATCGATCTCTGAACATCGCCCTCATATACTCGAGAGATATCAGCATGGAATTCGGATTGGACAAGTGTGCAATCGTTTATTTGCACAGAGGAATGTCAAAAACGGCAAAAACACAAGGGCATAACAAAAATTAAGGCCATACACAAGAAAAGACGTAACACATAAACGTAAGAAATGCTATGGAAAAATCCAAGCCATAAGAAGTAAGACGTAAGACGTGTCTTGGCTTTTTCCATAGCAATTCTTACGCTTGTGTCTTACGTCTTTTCTTGTGTAATGGCCATTAGCCATAAGTAAACGTGAAAGGGAAATGTAAGACTGTTTTGTCTCTGTTTAACTCATGGTGATAACGAAGGAGGGGAGTATCTTTTCGTTCCCGTCTCATGTTTACGTGCGCGTTGTGCTCAGGCCATATTCCACTACACTGAAGAAAATTTCCGAACGCAGCGCTGTGAGAGTGCGCCATAGCGCTCCGACTTGGACAAAGTCACGGCGTACACCTTTCGGGAATCCTCGCGCTCACTCGTCGTCGCGCCGAACGGGCTGCGTCACGAGCTCTCCCAGCACAGAGCTATGAATCTCCAGATGGCAGGATTTTGAATGGCATCACATGAACTTGTCACAGACGTCAAGACAGAGCGCTATGTATACATGCCTCCCTTGATTATTCTACGCTAAACTAGTACATTCGCGTTTTCTTTACGCATATAATACATCAAATGGTTTCTAAACGTGTGAAAAATAATTTCAACGCGGAATTTTTAAAGAAGTAGATGATTTTTATGAGTTTCCTACAGTCTCAATCAGTTCTCAAACCCATAGTATTCGAAAATGCATTCAGAAAAGATTTAAAAGCATTCGCTTCATACGTTTTGAATTCATTTTCTGTCACTGGCGAATTCGGACTAATACAAAAATTAATTTCCATAACATTTTTAATTCATATGAATTCATTGATATCAGAAAATAATATGCACAAAAAAGAACTTGAATTCATTTGAATGCAAATATAATATATATTATTATTATACTATTTATAATGAATTCTTATGAATACAAATATAATGTTGATTTATTAATAGTATAAATTATGAATTGATGCGAATGCAAATATAATATATATTATTATTGGAATTTTTCGAATACAAAAATATTTTACTAATATTTTAATACGAAAATATGAATCCAAATGAATACAAAAGAATGCATAAATAATAGTGTTGTCGAAACTGCTAAAAATACGAATATACAATTTAATCCATGATCGTGATTGGAAATATGTTGCATTAATATATATATATATGAATCCATTTATAATTGACTCGCAAAAAGGCAAAAGTCGTGGATACATCTGAATACAAAGGAAGATTGAAATGATAATTTATTAATACAATTGAATCTATGAATAAAAACAGTTAATTACCAGAATTAACGAATACATTTTAATACATAACTTAGCAAAAAATGCAAGTTTGAATCCTAATTAAAAAAATTTCCTACAGATGTCTGGGTAAACTTTTTTTAAGTGTAATAACAATGTTCATGTATTTGTAACTGATTGACAATTTTTCACTTTTCAGTAAGTTTACAATTCAATATTTTTGTTGATAAAATAAATATATTATATTTAAAATTACGCAATATATCGTACACGGTATTGCATACGTGAAATCTTGCGAAATTTTAACATGATGTTTGACGATTCAAAACCGCCATACACAATTAAAACATTTCATAATTTGAAAAATCGGAAATTTCAAAAATAGCCTCTGTAAGCCCCATGCAAAAAATGCCCATTTTTCGTACTTCGAATATTGAATCATTTTTTATGCCAATTGGTTACATATGATGACCGAATAATTCCTGCAAAATTTCAAAGCGAGTATATGCCCCGTTTCCGAAATATGAGGGGTCAAAGTTGACCATGTCCAATAAAAAATGTACATCAATTTCACATTTATACCCGAATAATAATATTTAAAAAAATCAGACACTATTGTTCTTTACAGATTTTTTACTACGAATTTCGAATCTGAAGTCAGATTTTAAACATTCAAAATGGCGGATCCAATACGGCGGAGGACTTTTTTAAAATCTATCTAATTTGCCTAAAAATTATTACTCGGGGGTTTTTGGGGTCGCTGATTACGAACCTCAAGTCAGATTATGAAAAAAATTTTAACAAAGGTAAGATGCAATACTCCAACCAAGGCAAGATGTAATAATTCAATCGGCAAAGGTAAGATCATGTAATCCAACCAAGAAAGGCAAGATGTAAATTCAAATAAGGTGTCTTAAACGATGCATTAACACTTTGAGTGTTTTTAGATTGTCTTTTGTTTCCTATGCAGGGTCAAAACAGATTTAATGCAGCGACAAATAAGCTTAGTGCCTTTTCAATATCAATTCAATGTAAGATTCGACTTCATCGACTACGAAAACCTTAAGCTGACGAGTTTCAAGCGAATTGAATTAAATATTTCAAAAGTCATCCGTTATATTGGACCTGCCGTTCAGAATTTTGAAAAACTAACATCCGATTAATAATCAGCAACCCCGAAAACCCCAGAGTAACGTGTTTCAAGCCAATTGCATATGGTTTTATAAAAGTCGTCCGCCATTTTGAATGTTTAAAATCTGACTTCAAATTCGTAATCAGTATCCAAAAATCTGTAAAGAACCATATCGTCTGATTTTTTTTTAATATTATTATTCGGGTATAAATGTGAAATTGATGTACATTTTTTATTGAACATGGTCAACTTTGACCCATATACTTTTTTTTGATGCATATACTCGCTTTGAAATTTTGCAGGGATTATTCGGTCATCATATGTAAAATATAATTGCCAATTGGCATAAAAAATCTTTCAATATTCGAGGTACGAAAAATGGGCATTTATTGCATGGGGCTTACAGAGATTTCTTAAATTATGAAATGTTTTAATTGTGTATGACGGTTTTGAATCGTCGCACATCATGTCAACATTTCGCGAGATTTCATGTATCCCATACCGTTTACGATATAGTGCGTAATTTTAAATATAATATATTTATTTTATCAACAAAAATATTGCATTGTAAACTTACTGAAAAGTGAAAAATTGTCAATCAGTTACAAATACATGAACATTGTTATTACACTTAAAAAAAGTTTACCCAGACATCTGTAGGAAATTTTTTTAATTGGGATTCAAACTTGCATTTTTTACTAAGTTATGTATTAAAATGTATTCGTTAGTTCTGGTAATTAACTGTTTTTATTCATAGATGCAATTGTATTAATAAATTATCATTTCAATCTTCCTTTGTATTCAGATATATTCATGACTTTTGCCTTTTTACGAGTCAATTATAAATGGATTCATATATATATAAATACAACATATTTCCAATCACGATCATGGATTAAATTGTATATTCGTATTTTTAGCAGTTTCGACAACACTATTATTTATGCATTCTTTTGTATTCATTTGGATTCATATTTTCGTATTAAAATATTAGTAAAATATTTTTGTATTCGAAAAATTCCAATAATAATATATATTATATTTGCATTCGCATCAATTCATAATTTATACTATTAATAAATCAACATTATATTTGTATTCATAAGAATTCATTATAAATAGTATAATAATAATATATATTATATTTGCATTCAAATGAATTCAAGTTCTTTTTTGTACATATATTATTTTCTGATATCAATGAATTCATATGAATTAAAAATGTTATGTAAATTAATTTTTGTATTAGTCTGAATTCGTCAGTGACAGAAAATGAAGTTAAAACGTATGAAACGAATGCTTTTGAATCTTTTCTGAATGCATTTTCGAATACTATGGGTTTGAGAACTAATTGAGACTGTTGGAAACTCGTAAAAATCATCTACTTCTATATAGAAAAACATAAAATTCCGCGTTGAAATTATTTTCAACATGTTTAGAAACCATTTGATGTATTATATGCGTAAAGAAAACGCGAATGTACTAGTTTAGCGTAGAATAATCAAGGGAGGCATGTATTCATAGCGCTCTGTCTTGACGTCTGTGACAAGTTCATGTGATGCCATTCAAAATCCTGCCATCTGCAGATTCATAGCTCTGTGCTGGAAGAGCCCGTGACGCAGCCCGTTCGGCGCGATCACGGCTGAGCACCTTTAAAGAGTCAAGACACGCTGTTCGGAACGAGTCCGTTAGCGCTAGTATCGGAGAGCGTCACAGGGCTACGTTCTGAAATTTTTTTCAGTGTACAGTAGTGCTCCCCTTAAGTTATCTTCCATTATGTTATATGCTCCCACTAAGTAATATTTTTTCGTCCCTCTATGTTATATTCTTCTCCTCTCCGGTTCCCCTACCACACCCGCCCTGCTTGACATAAACGTAACCTACAATGTGCAAGTTCAGTTCGGAAAATGGGAATTTCGTACATTACAATTGTACTGTGTTATTATTCGTGGAAGTTTACCATTCGTTACATCGCAGCGCTGCGAAAGATTAATGTTTTCTCGTTAAAAAGTTTAACACAAAAGTAACCTACAAATATGTGCAAGTTCCAATTTTGCAACTTTTAGATACGGAGTAATTTTCTACAAATTTTAAATAATCAGTCGTTAACAAATAAATAAATCGGTAATACAGCATTGAAACAGTAAAGGGAGAGCTGTCGGAAGAAGCTTTCGCTTCTCAAAATGACATTTTCAAGATTTGGAATTTGGGCAAAGTCGAGGCCAGACTGCATACTCGAGCAATGATCATCTACGATCAAGTCATGAGCCATTTTGCAGAAGTTATATCAAAGGCGAGATGTAATTGGGATTGCTTATTCGTGTGAAAGTGAGACTAGCCGTACATTCGTAGCCGCAGATTCAGAAAAGCAACGGTTCTCGATAACAAAAAATTCTTTTGTCTAAAAAGGAACCACTGTGAGATGTCCATTCAGTCATGAATAGCAACAATTATCAATAATTAAATAGTTGCAACGAACTAAACAACAATTTTTACTACTTTGACGAATCTGCGGCTGCGAATATGCGGCTAGTTTCACCTTCATATTCGTATAAAGTAAAGTGGCAATGGTGAATTTGTTATATTATGTATTACCGATTTCAATAGGAATTATCAGTTTTGTTAACGACTGATTATTTAAAATGTTTCGAATTACTCCGTATCTAAAAGAAGTTACGGAATTGAACAGAATAATGGTTCTTTATCAGAACCACGATGCAAAGGAGGTTAAATAATAATCGAATAAATCATAAAAAACATTTATAAAACATTTATTTTAGACATATGTACATACGTAATTAGCGGAATAAATATCTTTTTACATCAATTTTTCAAAAATTTGTCGTCGTATGCTACATTAGATGCAGTCTGTACCATTGAATTAAGTACTGCGTACTGCTCGGGTGAAAAATCCCAACGACTAAAACACCATTGTTGAAATTTTTCTCCGAATTCCACAGCACTCGAACTTGGTGGAAGTTCTCCGTTCCTACTTTCCATATCTTCTTCTTGTTGTTCTTCTTCTTCTTCCTCCTCATCTTTAACTATGGCACTCGTTTCAACACTAGTTGCTGCAATTTCTTGCATTGTCTGAAATTCCCATCCTGGAAAGATGTCGTCATTAGAGTACCATGTTGTGAGATCAGAAGCAGTTAAATTTTGAAACTCGGGCATCATCTGCACGTTTGGGAGAAAATTTTGACCATCGGCATCCTCTTCATCGTCATTGTTAATTTCATTGTCTCTTTCAGATCCAAAAATTTTTCTCCATGCATTTGCCAAATTTTCAGCAGTGAGAGCGTTCCATGCTTGGTTGCAGTAAACTATGCACTTATAAATATTCATTTCTTTAATGAATTTCGGAACTGTTTGAGGATGGTTTGTAAGTACAAGAAGAGACCGCAACATATTTTGTCTGTAGAGCCTGAAATTATATGTAACATTTAATTCCATGTCGTATACTACATTTATTTTTAAGAATACAAAACGAGTTATTTGTTATTGTTATTTTTTAATATTTTATTTATATAAATTTTGTTTTGATAAAGTATATTTTGTTTTACTTAATTTTGTTTATTTATGCATGTTTTTTATACTTGTTTGTTATTTTTTGTTTATTGTTATTTCTCAATATTTCATGTATATAAATTTTGTTGAAGTATATTTCATTTTATTTAATTCTTTTTATTTTGGTATAATTTTTTATACTTGACTTTGTTATTTTTTTACTGTTTTTTGTTATTGTTATTTTTCAATCTATCATTTATATAAACTTTGGTAAGGTATATTTTGTTTTATTTAATTTTGTATATTTATGCATGATTTTTGTTATTTTACTTATTATTTTATTTACATTTTTTTTAAGATTATGTTTTTAAGCTCTTTGAACTAACCTTTTGAACTTCTCGATGACGCCCTGGTCCATCGGCTGCATCAAAGACGTTACGTTCGGCGGGAGATAAATCACCGAGCACATGTCACTTACAGCGTTTATAGTTTCTTCGTCAGGATGAGTTGGGGCGTTGTCCAATACCAAAATGCACTTTTTGCCAGTGTCTTTAAGTTTGGATGTTATTTCTGGAAGGAAGATGTTCTGATACCATTCCATGAAACATATTTTGTCCATCCAAGCATTCCGCTGATTTGTGTAAGACACTGGTAATGCAGATATGTTCATGTTCCGTAAGCAATGAGGTGTTTTATATTTCCCTATCATTAATAATGGGATTCGATGGCAGCCACTTGCATTGGCACAAAACATTAAGGTTACTCTATCTTTCTGGAGTTTCCATCCTGACGCACTTTTCTGCTGTGTCATGGTACGCCCTGGTAAGCATTTCCACAATAGGCCGGTTTCATCCGCGTTATAAATTTGGTCCCGACCAAAACCAAAGTCACTGACGAACCTTTGGAAAATGTACATTATATAATTAATAAAATGCAATTAAATAATACAGAATTTTGAAACATTGTAATAAAAAATGAGGTATGATAAAAAATTGTCGAACCTTCGAAAAATCTCTCTAAAATCTGCGGCAGCATCAGAGTCAGCTGACAATTTCTCCCCTTGCATGCTCAGCGAGCGTATGCAATGCCTTTTTTTAAATTTGTGTAGGAATCCACTTCCGGCTTTAAAATTATTTGGTCCATTGCATGCCTCGTTGAAAACGACAGCTGCCTCTTGAATGCTCCTACCGATAATTGGTACGCCAGCAGCTTGATTTTGGTTGAGCCAGTGGACGAGTTTGTGTTCCCTGTCGGAGGTAATGACATCAGAAAATCTTTTTCGATTCAGGGATATATTTTCTTTTTCTAGGATGTCCTTATTTTGAAGAATTTGATGTCGCTTTGCATATATGCGACTAATAGCGCATTGACTTTTATTAAACCGTTCTGCAACATCAGACTGCTTATTATTTTCGTCCAATAATTTAATTATTTCAATTTTTTCACTGTATGTCAGCCTCGGCTCTTTCTTTTTCTAAAAAATATAAATAGTAAATCTTAAATTATGTAGTAAATATTTTAATAGACTGATCAAAATTAAGCTGTCAATACAATTTGGAGCAATGTTATGATAAAAATTTACCAAGCCACGTAAAATTTCTAATCTCATGCAGAAAATGTATAATATAAAACGTGGTTTATATAATTAACAAATTTTACCTAATTCAAATTACAGTCAATTTGTAAAAATCTTTGTAATTTTGTTCATACAGTGTAGTGAATATACTTAACTGAGGTTAACTTACGGGTTTTTTCGCCCCTGAGAGCCCAGAAGGACCAGGACATTCCATTTTTGCACTCTGAAATCACTTTTTCACTTTCCTTAACCCGCTCAACGTACAATTTTGCGATCGTTAAAGTTCAACTGATTTGACAGTTCGTAATTCAAAGTATGTATGCATGTGTGCATCTGTATGTGCGTACACATATCTTGCATGTGTGTGTGGCTAGTGGAAATGCGAGTGGTGGGGGGTGAGGGGAAATATAACCTAAGGGGAGCAGACGCCATATTGCCAGACTCAAGTGTATAACTTAAGGGGAGCACTACTGTATGTATGCTGTCAGCAGTTACTGTGTAGTATTCGTAGTTTTAAATATAATAATAAAATCATGGTAGAAAAAAAATATGTAAAAGGTAGATACATTATTTATTATTATAAAAGTCCACTTCATTGAGATATATGGGATTCTGTTCACGTTTTGTTACTGTTATAATCACATTTTTATGTTCAACTGACGAGTCAGACCTAATAAATGTGATAATCACAGTTACAGTATATCAACAGAATCCCAATGCATGTCAGTAAAATTGCCAATTTATACCAGGTATATAAGTAGAGCAGCTGAAAGTTATTAATTAACCGACAATGCGAGTCAAAGTTAGTTCATTCTTAATATTTTTAGGTTAATTGAATTTTGTCAGGAGTTAGCTGAATTATAATTCGACAACTCCCGTTCATATAATTCTACCTATTTTGATAGTTCGGTATGAATGTATCAGATATGTCAGAGAAGAAGATTGTAAGTTAAAAAACAGCAATAAATTTGTACGCTAAAAAGCTGGTTGGCATGAATTTAGGCTACCATTCGTGGGCGATAAAATTGCATTCAAGAGTTCAATCAAATTCTGCTGTCATAGAAAATTCTATATAATTAAATGTCAAATTTACGAGTTCATTTTACCTGTTTTTCAGGTTACAATCTTTCTGCACTGACATTTCTGATACGTTCATACTGAACTGTCATTAGAGATAGAATTATATGAACGGGATCCGTCGTATTTCTCTGTAAACATATTTTCACTTTAATTTTTTTGAGATTTACCTTTATAGATTATTTATGTTTGACATAACTATGCGTTGTTTAATTTTCTTCGAAAATTATTTTCATGTTGGGATACAAATTATTCGCATTTTCATATGATAATATTTTTCAAATAAATTTGTTAACTTACCTTTTCTTGTATTTATTTTATTTTATCAGTGAATTTCAATTTTCTTCAATTCTTTCTAGAAATTACGTCTCCTCGATATTACTGCCTTAATTATCTGACCTCATAATTTTATCGTATTTTATATTAATAAACTTTAAAGTATCCAATTTGTTTTGTTAAACTTTGTTTTTAAATTAATACTTTTGAACTTGCATATATCAAAGTGATGATAGCTGCAATATCTATAGCAACTAAACGCAAACAATTGGCATAGTGAAGATAGTCGTGTCGAAAATTTTCAAAAGAAATAAAAATAGTATTTCATAAATACAAAAATAATTAAAGAAGAATAGAAAAAAAGTAAGTAAAAATATTTAGTTTATTTTTTTCAATTTCATGTATGTGTTTCAACATTTCTATACATTTAAAAATGTTTAAAAATTAAATTCAACAGCAGGTTATGGCCAACCTGCCATTTTCACATCGTATTCCACACAAGCTGTAATAGCGATTTTCACTGGCTGCATTAGTGCGGTATAACTTGCATTATATAATATATATATTATTATATATATATAACACACACACACACACACACACACACATATATATAACACTATCTTATAACTATTATTAGATGAATATACATTCAGTGCAAATTAGTGCTGCATTAGTGCGGCCAGTGAAAAACGCTATAAGAGTTGAAAAACTTGGAACAGAAAAAAATTAACTAAACATTTTTCTTGATATAAGTTCAACATTAATACTTTTAAAATTAACACGTTTTCTATTGCTATGGATATTGCAGCTGTCTTATCATTTTGATGTAAGTTTGAAAGCAATCATTTTAAAAAAGACGTTTGGGAAAAAAAAAACTTGATATTACAAAAATTGATTCCGATAAAATTAAAGGAAATTTAAATTCAAGAAAGAAATACATGAAAAGTTGAAATATATTTAAGAAAATTCAATAAAATATGCTTGGATAAAAAAAGAAATAAAAGAATAGGTAAGTTAAAATATTTAATTGAAAATATTATTATTTTAATATGAAAATGCAAATAATTTCTATTCCAACATAGTTAATTTTGAAAGATATTAAACGATGCATAGTTAATAGTATATTCAAGAGGCTGCACCAATTTTGCACTGTCCCATAAGGGACCATGTTAAAAAGTGCACCTGCACAGTGCAAGGTTGCACTACGCTGGTACAGATTTTATATAGGCCGAATACGTGCACTACATTCCTGCAACTATCAGCCTAATATCCTAAAAGTCAAACACAAATATGTTACCTATAAGTAATTCCCAAAAAATCAATTTAAACAAAAATATTTAGCTAATGCCTGAAAAAATTCAGCTAACCTAAAAGTGTTAAAAATTAATTCAACTTTGACTCGCATAGATCATTAATTCTCATCTCTTTTAGAATTGTCTACTTATATCCCTCTTATAAAAGGGAAAACTTATTGAGTTATGTGGAACAGGAATTATTTAATATTATAATAGATAATGCGTTTCAACATGCTACACGGTGGGCTTGAACCGAGGCTAAATTAAAAGTCTTCCGAAATGAAATTTTCTTTATTACGCCTTTTCTGGGAACCTTCCTGAGTATTTTGCACCATAGCGCTATGGGATTCTGATTGACATATTGCGACTGTGATAACCACATTTAACATAATGCCTGAATTGTCATTTGAACAGAAAACAAAGGACAAAAGAAAATTAAATTGTTAATAGTTATTACGAATCGAACATTATAAAAAAATGCGATTTTCACAGGTATAATACATCGACAGATTCCCATATCATGTTGAACGACACTTTTATAGTACCAAATAATTTCCCTAACTTTTATTTGATTTGCTACTTGTATTTATTATACACTTTTTACTAAACAACACGACACAATATCTAGATTTACAATAGTCGATGCTAGCTTTTACACAGTGTCTTATGTGAAATGTGCAATAGGAGAAAGAGCAGAAAGCGTTATTTTTAATTTTCGATCACAAGATACAGACTCATGATGGATAAGAGCTCCTTTACACGGGGTACTCCGTTAGCCCAGCTAGCATTTCAATGTATCTGAGACGTCCCTATGCCGTCTCTAAATGTTTTCTGACGTCCCTTTCATATGTCAAACCGACGTTACTTATTCGGTGTCCTGTTCGACGTCCATTTCAACATCTATTTAGGCGTCATTTTCGACGTCGAATACGACATCAAAACCGACGTCGAAAATGACGCCTAAATAGATGTCGAAATGGACGTCGAACACGGCACCGAATAAGTCGTCGGAAACGATCCCAAAATCCGGCTTCATTTCCGTCATGTAATTTCATGGGATATATACGCTAAAGCTCATTTCTCAATAGCTGCGGGCTATACATAGGTTTCCGTATGTAAAGCATCCTTTCTCATCCACCCGGTATACTGAAAACTTTTAATCTTGGTACTTGTGAGAAAATAAGGTGTCATTTTGGAGACGTTACGTAAATGGGCGTCATAAAATTGTCATAAAAGGGGTGTCTAAAATAGTGACAGTGTTTTTCCATGTCCTTTTTTGGACGTCACAATTATAACAGCATAATTGTGTCATTTTGGAGACGTCAGAGTGTTGACGTACTTTTGTTATTACGACGCGTGTTTACAACGTCTGAGAATTGACAAGGTTTTGAGACCTCTCTTCTGTCGTCCGTCATTTTGAATTTTTAGAAATTGACTTCAGATTCGTATTCTGCGGCCCAAAAAACTCCGTGTAACAATTTTACACAAAATCCAATCACTTTTTAAAATTTCGTCCGCCATATTGGATCCGCCATTTAGAATTTTTAAAATTTGACTGCATAATTGATTCATAATCAGCTCATCCAATTGCAAAGAATCAATTCCAAAAATTGGATATTTCGCCGAGCCAACCATTGTATGAGTGTTTTTTATGATCGTTTTCGAAAGTTTATTCTTTTCAAGCGCCATAACGTTGCCGCCATTTTGAATTTTCCAAAAAGGCCAGTTACAAAAAAAAAACTAGACAAAGAACTTCGCTAGTTCATTTTGTGTTCGTTGGTGGTTAAGTTTTCAAGAAATTGGCGGTCTTCTTCCTTTAACATTCGTTCCATATTTTTAGTTTTCAGTTGTATGGCATTTTCGATCATTCCCTTTCATAATTCTAATAATTTCGGTACGTTTACTGAGTTTTCTCGAAATTGATATTTTAACATTTTCTTTTGGATTTGGCGATAATATTTATGTATATTCTGTTCTCATTTTTGAATTTTTACGTGTATTTTTAATTTCAAAATCCCCCTCCTCCAGCACCTCTTCAATATTTCTGATTTAAATTTGTAGGCCCATTAAAATTACTCATTTTGAATATTTCGGTATACGACTATTTTGTTACGATTTTTCCATACGGCGAAATTTTAACGTTTTGATTTTGATCGGTTAGTTGTTTGCAAAATATTTACCATTTTTTTAAATAAAACCGCCGCGGTCGGGTGTAGCAAGTTGTGAGAACGGTGCTTTCGGGGAAACTATTGATTAAAAACGAATGTAAGGAACTCTCTGCCTAAAATATCCCGTAATCCTCAAGTTCGAGAGAAATCCAGATAATCCAAAATGCACTTGCCACTGTAATCCTGGCAGGTTCGCCAAATGTTTGCTTAAAAAACGAACACTCAATATTATCGTGTCTCGATTCTTTGCTGCGGGTTCGAGGTCACAGAATTGCAGTGCCGAACGTAACAATTTTGGATCTTGCGAGCAAAGTCCGAAAGGCGAAATGGTTAAACACTGCATAAATCCAAAATTACTTTATTTTAACTGGATGCACGAGTACAAGGTCGCGGCCGGCACGTCTTCGAACCGCGTGATCGTGAATAAGTTCGATTCACGATTGCTCGCGTCTTTGCGAAAATACAACTAAAATATATAATTGCACGCGTGCTGAATATATTAAAGCGAACGATATTCAGTTCGACGATAACGATTTTGCGGATTTGAGCGTTTTTGCGTACGATTTTGCAAAAGTTCGTCGAGAAGCGCGTGGAACTCTTCGCACGATTCTAGATAAGACTGCCTTTTCCGGAAATCGTTTTCGGGAAGAAGGAACCGCTAGCCGTAAGTTAATTTCTTCGCTGGAGCCTAGTGCAATTAAAGGTAAATAATTTCGACCGCGGAATTTGAAAAGTAATCAACACTCTAGTCGCGCGAGTCGGTACAATAAAATTGGAGCGATTCACGCAGAGCCTAAGAGATGGCGCGGCGATGTCGGATTTGGGCGAGTTAGCGTAAACGCTGTTGCCGCATAACGCAACATCAGTTGTTTGGCAAAAAATTACAGAATGGAAAATTACAAAATATATTATCACATCATCCCACTACAATAAGAATGGTCCTTCTCATTTAAAAATTATAATTATAAAATTTATTTTGAGAATAGTACATAATTAAATTATTTTCTATCAGATTTCAAAATATAATCAATTAAATTTAATTTAATCCATATCCAATATCTTACAAAATTCTCAAGTTTTGTAACATACAACTTATTCACAATTTCTGTATTCTTGCATAATTAAATTTCGAGATAAATATATAAAACGTACAACAATCTACATGATACAACACATATAATTTAATATATATAATTTGTAATATTTCCAGTAAGTTTTATGCTTTGTATCTTAACAGGGTTTTCAAAACTTTTCCATAATTTTCAATATTTTATAACATTTTTAACAACTCGTAACACTTGAAAACATATTTTGCATTATTTTCAGGTTTCTGTCGATTTTTAATACATTTTAATGCAAATGATTAAATTTTCATAAACGGATATCTTTTAAACAATATTAATTTTGGTATCACGGATTTAACCATTTGTGTTAATGCTTTTAAAATTTCACATGCTTTTAATATTCTTGAAAGTATTTGAATAATTTCCAATATCTTATGAAGTTTTCAAAATTGAACTCCTTCCGATAAAACACTTGAATTAAACATTTTTTTAACGGTTCTCAAAATTTTATATATTTGTAACAGCCATCATTGGTTTTTAATCAAATGATAGATTTTCTAAATCTACGATTCGATATCTTACAGTAACAATAGTTTTTTTATCCTCTTCTGAAACAGTCAACATTTATAAAGCTGCTTTGTTCTATAATTTACATTTAAAACAATTTTCTAAATTTGTTGTTATAAATAATTTAAGTGATTTTAATTTTAAAGTTTTACACTTTTTCAATAATTTCTCTAGCAAAAATAATAATAATATTATTAAGGGGGCGACAAGATTACGACGGCTAAGGCGTCCGTCCGCCTGGTTTCGTAACCTGATCGTCTCAGAAGGTTCTGGGTTCGATTCCCCTGTGTAGCAATTTTCTGTGCATTGAATTGAACTCAGTAACGACACTGCAATCACCTACATCATGGTTTTGGGCGTGGTTGCAGTGAAATTTCACGCTGATCTGTATAGGCAGGGATATATATATATATATATATAAACAGGGTGTCCCATTTTAATCTATACACGTAAATAACTCATCAGGGAAGCCTCCAATCGAAAAAATGGTAGAGACTGAAGTTGTAGGAAATCGAGTGGAAAATCAAACGGTGACCTTGAATTTGACCTTGAATGCGATTTTAAAGGTCATTTGAAGGTCAACATTGATTTTTTCAGTAGAAACCCCATTTTTTTATTACAGGAATAAAAAGAGGCCCATTTTTTTATTGCAGGAATAAAAAGAGCGGCTAATTTTACGTTCAGAATGATATATTCTATTGGGGCATCGAAAGTCATTTCAAGGTCAAGCAGTCAGTTTATCAATATCCACGTACGTAATTCCTGTGACAAGGCCAGAATAAAAAAATGGTAGAGACGAAAGTTGTAGGAAATCGAGGGGGAAATCGAACGGTGACCTTGAATATGACCTTGAATTAGATTTTCAATGTAATTTGAAGGTTAACTTTGTTTTTTTTCAGCAGAAACTCTATTTTTCTATTGCAGGAATGAAACGAGCGGGAAATTTTTATTTATGATGATATGTTGTGTAGGGACTTTGAAAGTCATTTCAAGGTAAAAAAAATGTTTCAAAGAGTACGTAGAGTTACAAAGACTCCGGATTCTAAAAACGCAGAACATTTTGCGTCTAAAACAATGTAGTTAATTTAAATCCAAAGATTCAGTAGACGTAAAATACCATTATTGCTAAATCAGCGGTTTTCAGTAAAAAACATTAAGGGGAGGGGGGTTAACTAACACAAAGGGTGAAAAAAATTTGTAAACATTCGTCAATTGATAAAAATTCGTTAATTGGTCAAAATTGGTCAAAATCGGCCAATTGGTAAACGTACAATTTCCCGCTCTTTTTATTCCTGCAATAAAAAAATGGAGTTTCTACTGAAAAAATCAATGTTGACCTTCAAATAACCTTTAAAATCGCATTCAAGGTCATATTCAAGGTCACCGTTCGATTTCCCCCTCGATTTCCTACAACTTCAGTCTCTACCATTTTTTCGATTGCAGGCTTCCCTGACGAGTTATTTACGTGTATCGATTAAAATGGGACACCCTGTATATATCTATATTGGCATAGTATGATAATTCTAATATAATTTTTCGTAACGCAAAAGCTGCGTATTACTCTTCGTTTCCTGGTTTGGGGGGGGGGGGGGGGGGGGATCCTATACCTGGAAAATGCGAAAACCGTTAAATACTTTTCAATACAAAGAAAATTGCTTTAATTTAATTTAAAAAAAAATTGTTTATTTTTTTAGTTAATTATTTGCACTTTGTTACTCCGCCATCAAGGAAAACCAAATTAAAAAATAATTAAATTTCTATTCTCAAAGAAGAATTTACACGTGTGAAACAAATTCTAAATTTTCAGTTCTTATTAAAATTCGAAAATCTATTTCCAGAATTTAACTGTTCAAATTAAACTCAATTAATACTTCGATTTGAAAACACTCTGCTATTTAAATTTAACACTGCAAATTTAAATAAAGATTATTTTTGTATATTTTCTCCACAATTCTTATTTATTTTCCTAAAATTAGCAAATTATTCCATTAACGTATATCTAATTATAGGGATTTATCCGGGATGTGAATATTTGTACCTCACTAGAATTAAAATTAATTTCGCATAGTTAACTAATTAAATATAAATATAAATATAATATAATATAATTTAAAATTAAATACGCATAGTTCGAAAACTTATCTATTCAAAGGAAACGAAACAGAAATTCAAAGTTTTCGTTACAGGGCTGTAACCACTCATTTAAATGGGAAGTCGCCACGGAATATATATTCGTTATTTTTTTTGAACTTTATTTTTTCTAACGGCTCGGGACGGCAGGGCGGATGTTTACCAACACATTGTTTCCTTGCAACTTGTTTCGGTATTTTTATTTCAGCCGTTGAGCCGGCGCGTGCGCGCTCGAGCGACCCGCGCGAGAGAGGGGTGCGTCATCGGGCTCCTGCGTGGGGACGTACTCGTCGGGATGATGACGAGTACCGTCCTCGGGGTGAAAAGTGCTTCGTGCGTCCCCGACTCGTCTCGGGCTCCATGTCGCCGATGTGAGAGAGAAAACTCCGGACGAAAAGAGATGTTGCAGAACACGTGTTTACGTTAAACTGTCACTTTGAAACATTACATTCGAATATTACATAACATAACAAAGTTTACACCGATCGACACTAGGCGTTACGAATGAAAGTCCCGCGAAATTTTAACCTTTATATGTAGTGGGGATTGTTAATAATATGATGTGATCAACTGAATGCCTTAAAAAATATAATTTAGTAATAGTAAATAAATTATTTCCTGAAAAACATTATTTTAACCTCCTCAATTATTACAATTATCAACGGTCAAGAAGCTAGAAAATTTTAAATATGGTTTTACAATTGATAAGTTTTCGCAAAAAAAAATGGTAAAAGCCTAAAAATCGCAATTAAATGGCTATAACTTTGTCCGAATGCATTCTAAAATTCAGTTCTTCGTGTACATAACTAAAATTTTATAAAAAGTTGAGAATTGTAAAATTCAAAATCATATCTCTCTAGAACCGATCCGAAAACGTTACCAAATCCGTTGATGGAATCGAAAATCTGGAAAATTAGGGAATGTTTCACGCATTGTTGATGTGCATTAGAATATAGTACTATTTGATACAAGTGGGTAAAATTTTTTTCTACGAATGTGCGGATTGCCGGCCGAACCGAAGGCGAACAATATCCTCAGTTGTATGTTTGCGTAATTCACAGGTTACGCACACTGTAACAAAAATGAAATTTTATTATGTTTGAAAATATGCAATTGTTTATTGAGTTACCATTATATTCCGCTCTCTGCCGAACCCGGAGTCACGAATCGAGGACGTGGCGGTTATCGACTCCATTTTTTTTTTCATTTTTGGGCTATTCAATTTTTTTATTTTTTCGTTATTATCTTTTGTAATTTTTTTGTAATTTTCTTTTTTATTCTTTTTTTATTTTTGGGTTTTTGTTAAAGTTTTTTTATTAATTTTGGGTAACTGTTTACGGTGATCGGAAACAACTTGTAACAGATATTGCATTTGTTCTTCATCTTTTGTTAATCTTCCAGAATATTCCTGAATCAGCGCTACGTCTCGTTCCGCATGATCGTTTACTACCTTCAAAGATGTTACTTTTTTTTTTAGCTTCTTGAAACTCAGCATTTTCCGTCCATTGGGATGCAGGTAATGAAAGGAAGTCATGAAGTAAGCCTAGTTTTATAAATAATGACATACTGTTTTTTGTGGTAAAATCCACAAGACTTGTATCTTTAATATTTTCTAGTTCTACACTAGCGCGCTTCAGAGGTTGATCTTCTCCTTCCTGATTAAACATAGCTTCCACCATGCCATTTTTTATTTCGGTACTGATATTATTAACAAATATTGCAAGCCCCACCAACAGACAAACAAATACCAGAGGTGTTTAGACATTTTTTGAGATGTTACTTTGGAAATTGCTGAAATTTTTGCCTTATATGCTACAAGAAACTGAAGAAATTTCAAGTCATCGTGAGGAGCTCTTGTAGCAATCGGTGCATTTATCTGAGCTCTCACATAAAGTGTAGCAAAAAAAATGCAAAGGTGTCGGAGGCCTTTTTCTTCACTTTGTTTTAAGGTGAATTGTGCACGAAACATTCACACCTTAAAGGAGTAAATAACTTTAGACATCTACCGAGCTTGATGCATTGGTCCTAGTGCGGAGGAATGTACACCACCAACTGGTGGCGCGCCAAGAAATACCAAGGTAAGTTCAATCAATTCGCGATAATCATCACGAAGATGTTTTTCCATTAAAACAGCATTTAAAAAATTCACTGTTTCTTCTTTGGTTTCAGCAAACCTGATCTGTGGAAGTATCATTATATTGCAGCTGATTTAATGTATTCCACTGTTTTTGGAACCGTTTAAAGAGAAGGATCTCTGGAGACGAGGAAGGGCCCATGATCTCCGAGAATACTGCACCAGCTATCAATTCCAGAATATGATGTCGACAGGCAAGGTGAAGTAAATCATTGTATCGAAGCACATCCCTTGCACTTTTTCATGAATACTCCATTTATTTAAAATTTCGAAGACTGCTTCAGCCTGCGCTTTTCCAGTGCCAGACTCGTTTGTTGTACTTTTAGGTACAGCCAGCAGTTGTGAATCTCCATCTAAACCAGATACCAGTATTGGTAGTCGATCAACGTTATCTTGAGTAGTGAGGTCTTGCAGAATCTTCCCATCCCAATGAACAATTAAGGCAACATCAGGTTTAAAGTTTAACTGTATATTGGTAGCAACGCTTTTTCTATACCTCTGACGTTCTCGACGAATGGTGCTTTCAGTTAAAGAAAAATAATTAATGTCATGGCCATGGGCTTTGGCAGTTTCTCCAATAATCATGAATGCTGTTTGATTGGAAGTCTTCGTTAGATCTAATGTAGCCAGTAGAGATGGAGTCAAAATTTTTATTCGAGCACGTGCAGGAACAGAAGGACCGGGAGTACGGCTCCAAGTAGAATTACATGTTACTGAACTTGAAGTAAGAGAACTGCTATTAACCTCACTGACTTCCATACAAGACTCTTCTTCTAAACTATCATTGGTTCCATTTAATTCCCGTCTTTTCTTTATAAGGGTATGTTCATCATTTATCATTTTTCTTTTAAGAACTTTCCTTTTGGTGGCAGATGACAGTGAACCTTGGCGACTTTTTTCCCGTTGTGCTAACAAGAACGCTTTCACTTCATCAACTTTTATAATAATTAATGCATTGTCGTCAGCAATATCAAATAATTCGCGCAAATATTCACGAAATTTATTTTCATTTTCAATTTGGGTTTTACTACGCCGTAATGAATTCTTTTTCAACGCAAGCCAACGATTAAACAGTGTCTCTAATTTCATCACTGATTTTACTTGTCGGTGTACAGAAATACCAATCTTATTCCATATTAATTCGATTTTTTCGATACATTTTTTCGACGCATCGCGTACAAACTCTTTATTAATTCTATGGAGAAACAGAAAATAACCTAGGAGTTGTTTATTAGATGGGAGTTTTGATCCATCAGTATTAATGTCATCTTCATATTTTTCCAACAAATTTTCCCGACTTCTAAGATTCATTTTATAAAACAATATGGGAAATTAAAGTAATGTGAAATTAAACGAAATGTGAAATTAAATATTAGATATATGAGGACCTTGGGCAAGTGTTTCAGGTAATAATAAGTATAATGCAATCATGCTGAAACGATCCCTTGGCTCTTCACATATATCAAATGGAAATCCGTTTCGTTAGTGGGTGGAAAATTCAGCCCCGAGCGCCGCGAGCGCTCCTAGCGTCTCGGCAATAAACTACCGTTTATCGTTCCGTTCCTTCGTTCAAGTGTGTGACTACTGGGCATTTAAAATCGACGGAATCAAAAATCTGGACATCTAGTATGTATTTTATGTTTAGGTGGATTCTATTTTGATGACCCAAAAATTGTAAAATTTACCATCCCTCATTCTTCAAAACGCCCGAATATCCAATGTCTATATAACCAGATACCAAACATGGAGGAATTAAAATACGGATACATAGATGAAAAAATTTCATTATAAGTCACTAGTTAGGTTATTCGACGCGGTAAAAGGTAAGGAATTCAGTGCCTTTTAGGGTAATAATATCATTACGCAATTTAGAGTATATATTGTGCAATGAAATTTCCTTTTCCTATTTTTAGATGAGAAAATTTGTATATTAAAATTACGATTATTCACCTCTAAAGCGACATTTTTAATTCTACCAGTTCCTTTTTTCATACTAGTAAAAAAATCCCAGGAGGGACCCGAACGAAATTTAAAACTTTGCAAAATAAGAACGCCCCTAGCTCCTGCTAATAGTGTTAAAAATTGTATTCGAAGAATTGAAAAAATGTTTTTTCTTATGGAAAATGTAATGTGAGAAGAGAAATGCGATAAATCTGCTCCAAGTTATCGTTTTCGACACAATTGGAACTTATCTTAAGCCACAATCTACAAGAAATTTGAAAATGTAAGATATTGGGTAGGCATTAAAAAATATTACAAACACACAATAAAAACATTAATGCTGTAAAACAAGAATTATTTTGGCATTTTTATGAAAATGCATGTTATTATTATGCGAAAAGCAAATATGCTCTTGGCGCATGCTATAAAATTTAATTGAACTCGCATTTTACGAAACATTATGAAAAAAGACTCAAGGTGGTACCTTAATAAATAAAAATAATGCAACAAAAGAAAAATGCACGCTTTAAACAAATTAAAGTAAAATGGCTATTTCCAGATTTCGTGCACTCCAAGCGAAGCAAAATTCAAGTGACCTCTACTACGTCAGAATTTTTTTTCTAGTTCAACAGAAGGCGATTCAAACCGGAAAAGGGTGAGGAAAACGATCGTCCATGGTGTAATATCTTCGGATTTTTTTTTCTGAATTGTAGCGAATAAACTAGAAATTTATTTCTTTTACCTGATTTTAGCAAAAAAAAATGTCTTTATAAAAAATGTATCTTTCGGTTAAAAATTATCATCTTTACTCAACCGGGGGTCATTTTAAACGGAAAACAGTAAGGAATTCGAAATTCCGGGATACATAATTTTAAAATGCATTCGAACAAAGTTATAGCTAGTTAATTGCAATTTTTAATCTTTTACGATTTTTTTTTGCGAAAAATTATCAATATTCAAAACGTAATAACTCGACCGAAAATTAATATTTTTTGATCGGATTAGGGCCATTGCCTTCGGAAAACATCCATGAACAGATACCGAAATTTGTAGATGTTCAGAACGACTGCGGTAAAAATGCTACGTAAAGTACTGAAAACCCCGTTTCTCTTATGGGAAAACAATATTAAAATTGATGGCTCTTGAGCGACCTCTCAATTTTAACCGATCGGGCTAAAATTTTCACAAGTTCATTTTTTCACACAAATGAAGAAATTCCGAGGGGGCTGGTAAGAAATTTGAAACTTCGCAAAACAAGATTGATTGATTGATTGATTCATTGTCTTTATTATGGCTTGAGGTATTACTTCTTAGGCCAACCAATATAGAGCATACATACAGATAACTAAAACTAAAACTAAGCTTAATATAACAAGGCATACTAACAGATGCATATAAGCGCAATACTAGTTCTATAACAAAGTAGATATAAAATAGATAATCATTTTGTAAGATATTTCTAGAATTTCAGAATTGCATCTCTATAACGAGAATAACAGGACAGTCGCATATATCAGGATCTAGTAGCGGATCCACTTTTCGATAGGAATAGACACTACACTCTTCCTAAGCTCTTGTAGCAGTAGAGAGCGATAATGTCCCTTTTGCCGATATATTGATACGCATTTACACTAAAAACAAAAGTTGAGCTAATACAACTCAATGAGATGACCTAATTATTGTATATCCCTTTCAGCGTAATAATTGAGCTGCAGTAGATCCTTAGAACAATTCTATGAAAACTCTAATATATGACCATATATAGTCATGTATGAATGTCGTTCTCATATGGATTTAGAAGCAAATATGCCTATATATTCATAAATATAATATTGTATAAGACTGTAAACTATTATACGTTATTGTATGTGATTAACTTCACATAAAATGTGCACCTAAAAATAATAATTTCTAATTTATTTCAAATTTTATTATGTTCCTAATGATTAGTCATTTATCAGCCAAATGTTTTTGAATTTTATTTACACAATATCTATTTCGGTGATCACAAATAAGAGAAAGTTGAAACCATTAGAAATAACCGATATTCCCAGCGTTTCAGAATCTATAGACGGACTTGGCAATTCTGATGATGAAATTCACTTCCTATTTTCAATAATATTTCTGACGATGAGGATTCACCAGAAAATAACGTTACTGAATTGATCCAACAAAACTCGTATAGGAACCATACATGGGAATTTATTAGTAAACCAAGAACAGAATTTCCATTTTCCAAAAATTTTGGCCCAAACATTCTTAAACCCCGTTTCTCTTATGGGAAAACAATATTAAAATTGATGGCTCTTGAGCGACCTCTCAATTTTAACCGATCGGGCTAAAATTTTCACAAGTTCATTTTTTCACACAAATGAAGAAATTCCGAGGGGGGGCGGTAAGAAATTTGAAACTTCGCAAAACAAGATTGATTGATTGATTGATTCATTGTCTTTATTATGGCTTGAGGTATTACTTCTTAGGCCAACCAATATAGAGCATACATACAGATAACTAAAACTAAAACTAAGCTTAATATAACAAGGCATACTAACAGATGCATATAAGCGCAATACTAGTTCTATAACAAAGTAGATATAAAATAGATAGATAATAATAATAGTCGAGCGATTACAACGTAGGGTAGGGTACACGCATACCAGAAGTAAAAGTGGACTAAAATACTAATGTTAAATACTAAAAATACTAATACTAATGCTAATAATGCTAATACTAAAATATAAAATACAAAATAATTACACTGAAGTCTGACTTAATAGGAATTTTTTTAGTTTTACTTTAAACGAATGCACATTTTAACTTGCGCGAATGTACACTGGAAGTTCATTCCATAACCGGGTAGAAGTGACAATAAAAGAGTTCGAATAGGATTGTAGCCGATCACTACGAGAGAGAGAGAGAGAGAGAGAGAGAGAGAGAGAGAGAGAGAGAGATATCAAAGGACAGGCCAAAATGAAGGGCCCTTCTTCTTAAAGACGGGATGTGCACAAGACGGGGCAGATGTGACTGAGTTACAGTATTCTTCTTCTCAAGGCATGAAATGAACTGACCTTCAGATAAGGGTTGTAATAAACGTGTCATATAACAGATGCCGATATAATACGCTGTTAAATATATTATAATTATTTACGAGATACATCGTACGGCCTTGCCTTAGGCCAGACATCCTACAAAATCCCACCTCCCTGGTCGGAAGTTTTGAAGAACTGTGCAACCCAGCCTGGAGCTATTTTGTATTTTATTTTATACTTTTTCCTACAAGTTTACGATTGACTATATTTTCTATTAAACAAAAAGTGCTATATCAAATATGTATGCAAAAAAAAGGACAGGTAATTTTCCCTCGCGTTGATAATAATTATAGTCTGTTTGCGGGTCGGTTCTCGAGTGGAGAAGTACAGGACAAAGACGGTACATGACAGAACTAGATACACGACACAACACCCACCCAGAGCCAGTCCCCCCTACCCCACAATATCGGTACCACCAGCAGATTCGGCGGTCTGTCCCATAGCGAGTACGACGCGGGGCTTATCCCATCTTTATCCGAGATGAGACCCACGACGTACCGACCGCGGATAAGACACTGGACATAAGCAGAGAAAATTGCACTGCCGCCTTATAATATAATTAGACTGACGCCTTAGCCCGCACGACATAAAATATGTATACACTTTATTATTTTCCAGTGATAATAAATTAATAAACTGGAAATATAAATTAAATTAAAATATTCAATAAGAATAATACAAACAACGAGAATCTTATTAAAGTCATAATAACCATAAGATAATCACGATTGCAATATCTAAGAGACATATATAAATACTGTTAAGAGTTATCTCAAATTTGAGTTTCAGGCTGTCACGAAAGACAAGATTCTCCATTTCAAGACTCAGGATGCTATATATTTTGAATGATGAAGCTGCTCGAGTAACCAAAAAAGTATCCCGCAGACGTTTCGAATCCATGACATTTATTACATAATTATTTGTCTATTTTAAACATTACCATATATGTAGGAAGTAATGTTTTAAGATGTTTATTTTAAGACGTAAAATTCATTGACTATAAAATCTGATGTTTATGAATAATACATGTTAATTGCAGATAGTCTTTTTAATACCCTGGGTTTGTGTCTTCTATATTAAGTTTAAACTGACCTTATCTTCAGGTACAACATCTTTATTGCGACTTGTAATTAAGGATGAGTCTTGAAGTTTAGGGAGATTCAACTGTTGAGAAAGTTGACTTTGAAGTTGTTCTTCTTTTGTAGGTTCTGGTGGGAGTGATGACATTGGCTAAATAATGTCAAAATATTTAATACTAATAAGTTACTGCTTTGTGTAAGATAATAATTAAACGAAAATAAACTTACTTCCTCCGTAATGACTGGACTGTACTTAAAATTTATTTGTGTCGCCGTGATTAGTGCGGCACCCATTAAGACACTGAATATGGCAAAGCATATAGTATAATTTTTTTCTTTAATATCAGGACCACAAGGGTGATCAGGAAATGACGTGCTATGATCTAATGCTATGCCAACAAAAAACATAGCTAGACCCCATCCTAAACTGCCGAACATACGTTGATGGCCATACCTGCAATTCAGGATATTTATGCAGTATATATAACAAATACAAATTTATTATAAGAAAACTGACAGTAGTTATTTACATTTATTCTATCAGGAAAGGATATTCAAATTTATGATTTACAACAGTTTAAAAAGAAATACTTTATTAAGACTGGAATAGTATTAATTGGTAACAGTATAGGGAAATAAAAGATTTTTATTTTCATAAGATTCGAAACTTATAAAACAATATATATAAAAATAAATAAATTTGTACTTAATATGAATTTCACAATTAGATTTGATCATAAATTTTGTATTGAGATATTGAACGCAATTTTGAAGTGGGAGATAATATATTAATGCTAACCTAAGCATTATATAACGGCAATGCACATATACGCATATGGTATTATTGTTAGTTGCTGCATTCGTACCAACTGTAAGTTGATATTATTAACAGCGTTATTTTTTTCAAATCTCAGGTTTTTACATTTTAAAATAATAAATCGGGATCAGGTAACCTGAATGTTGAATATGAATATAGTATGACAAAATAAATTTAATGAGTAATTGGTGTAGTCACCGATATTGAATCCCAAGAAGAAAAATTGATCGAAATTACGTCAATTCGACTTCCGAGTCAGTCCAGTCGCCTAACGGCCGTAACGATTAACGTCGGATTGACTTCTATTTCAGGTAAATAGGAAATGAAAACACGGTAAATTTTAAGTCGAAATCAGTTAATGGAAGGCATTTGGGCTTTAAAGTTATAGTTTAGACTTTCTGACCAAGTGAATCCTTTTGCTAAAAAAAAAATTCTGAACAATTTCCAACGGAAATTAAGGGTTCATAATCACGAAGTTTTAATTATGTATATGGAAATAAGTTATTTATATACATGGAAATCACAAACATGCTCTCGTTCGCCTCTTACAGCCTAAGATATACGTAATATGCATGCCTACTACTATTCGATGTCATAAGATAAACAGAGATGCGTATTCGCGCGCGCGCACGCATTACTTACACATGTAGTACTATGAAACATGCTTTCTTATATACGGACCTGCTTATGCTCTAACCGCTTGCGAGAAATTTTGATTATATTACAATATGCAATATACAATGTGCTCGATGTGTTAAATATGGCACTTATGCGCCACCCCTCGGTGGGAGTTCGAAAATAATCGAAACATCGATCGACACTTTGACAGTTTAGAGTTCCAGTAAAATCGAGCATAATCTTAACCGCGAAATAGCTAAACCCGTATGAGCTATTTCTCCGTGGCGGTAAATCGCGGATTTAATATTCAATTGAATCAGTTTTATCGCGATTCTAATTTGTGTACGCGACCTTTAAGCTATAGTGTTTATGCGTGTGCTATAGTTTTGACAGGTTAACCTCAAATCTCATGATTTCGGATTAACCTGTCAAACAGCAATCCACACATTCAGTTTGTATAAATCATCGACCAACAAATTAGTTGGAATTTCGATAATTGGAAAAACCAATCCCTCATCAGCCACTTTAGGGTACATTTGAGATTCTGCATTTTAAATTTAATTTTTGCTGGCGCAGATACTTTCCAGTACCACTGATTGTGCTTGCTGTCTTGCATTAGGTAAATTTGATATCGGAGACAGTTTGCAGCACTCTGAAGGTATTTGCTGGATCGCAGCAAAGCCTTCATACTTTCAAGTTCAGAATACGAAATTTAGCAAAGGCATATTCATCTTCGATGAGAACCGAATTTTTCATTTCAAAACCACTGGACTTTTACAGCAGAACACATGTTCATATTTGGTTAATTATGTACTACAATATAACCTATTCGTTAAAAACCTTCAGGGCAAGTTTATAAGTCGAAATTTGGTTAATTTTATTTTCAGAATGTACCTAACAGACTTTTTTAACATGAGAAAATTTTGAAGTCATTATTTGGTGAAATTAACCAATCAAATTGACCATAAATAATTTTTAACTTGGAAGATATATTTTAGGTTGTAATTTGGTTATTTTTTATTAAAATAGGACATTTCAACTGTGACTGGGGTCAGAATTCCGTAATTTGCTGCTTGGGTTAGTACGGTCTAAGTGCGCGAAGTACGGGATATAAGCATGAGCGGAATTGGATCCCGCGTGTAACGAGTATGCCACAGACGCGGGTGGGGAATCCCTTACCGCGCACTTTTATACTATGATTGTTTTTAACCAGTGCGCTAAGTAAGCATTTAGCTCACTATTTGTACAGGTGTCCCTCTACTTAGCATAGTCAAAACAGTGTGCTAAATGAGCATTTACCTCCACGTAACTTCCTAACCAGATTCTGCTCGTACCTAGCCTCAATTATATGTGAATATATATTTGTGTTAGGTCTTTTTGTTCATAGAACTATTGTATATTTATCTCGAAACTTGCGAGATCATCAACTACACAAATGTTCTGGAACGGTCGGATGTTTATTAATAATAGTTCTCTAACTATACGTATGGCGTACATAAATATTAATGTGATTTTTTGCGTTCTTTTTTAATCGTCATAGTGGTTCCCCACGTTACCACATTGATTTCTTTGAATTTTCACTATTTCCGTTCTGGTTAACGCATTCAGGTCGGTATTTTTGCTTTTATCTGTTACTATAGTGATGAATGAACATATCAAAATCACAAAGAAAACATAATTGTTTATTGTTTAAGCTATATAATAAACACATTAAAAAATCAGTTTTTTTCGGAAAAATTCATTATTGACGACGTTTTTAAAGCTAATGACTCGAAATTTAGTATGGCATTGTTTTTGGGGTCGCTGATTATGAATTCGATGATAGCTTTACCAAATTGAAAATGGCAGATCCAATATAGCGGACAAAAGTGCTAGAAATGCTTTCATTTGCACAAGAGTTGTTATTCGGGAGTTTTTGAGGTCGCTGATTACGGATCTAGCTTAAGTTTTACCAAATTCAAAATGGCGGATCCAACATGGCGGAAAGAAATTCGAGAAACGCCTCCGATTGCACAAGATTTGTTACTCGGGGGTTTTCTGGGTGGCTGATTGTGAATCTAGCGTTAGTTTTACCAAATTTAAAACGGTGGATCCAATGTGGCGTACGCAAATTTTATGAATGTCTCAGTTTGAAAGATATTTCTAGAATTTCAGAATTGCATCTCTATAACGAGAATAACAGGACAGTCGCATATATCAGGATCTAGTAGCGGATCCACTTTTCGATAGACACTACACACTTCCTAAGCTCTTGTAGCAGTAGAGAGCGATAATGTCCCTCTTGCCGATATATTGATACGCATTTACACTAAAAACAAAAGTTGAGCGAATACAACTCAATGAGATGACCTAATTATTGTATATCCCTTTCAGCGTAATAATTGAGCTGCAGTAGATCCTTAGAACAATTCTATGAAAACTCTAATATATGACCATATATAGTCATGTATGAATGTCGTTCTCATATGGATTTAGAAGCAAATATGCCTATATATTCATAAATATAATATTGTATAAGACTGTAAACTATTATACGTTATTGTATGTGATTAACTTCACATAAAATGTGCACCTAAAAATAATAATTTCTAATTTATTTCAAATTTTATTATGTTCCTAATGATTAGTCATTTATCAGCCAAATGTTTTTGAATTTTATTTACACAATATCTATTTCGGTGATCACAAATAAGAGAAAGTTGAAACCATTAGAAATAACCGATATTCCCAGCGTTTCAGAATCTATAGACGGACTTGGCAATTCTGATGATGAAATTCACTTCCTATTTTCAATAATATTTCTGACGATGAGGATTCACCAGAAAATAACGTTACTGAATTGATCCAACAAAACTCGTATAGGAACCATACATGGGAATTTATTAGTAAACCAAGAACAGAATTTCCATTTTCCAAAAATTTTGGCCCAAACATTCTTAAAACGGCAACATCTCTTTTTGACATATTTTCTTGTTTATGCCCCTCGCATCTGTTGGGTCATATTGTACTACAAACTAATTCGAAGGAGATCCTATCACGATAGATGAACTGAAAATCTTTATCGGAATCAATATTCAAATGGGTATACAAAAATCAGCAATATAAAGATTTTAGGACTAATAATCCTCAGCTTCATAATTGTTATATATCTCCTCCGATGACTGTAAATCGTTTTATTTTTTTTTGTCTCATTTACACATAAACGTTAATTCAAAAGAACAAAAAAAGGTGATACTAATTATGATAAGCAATACAAGTTGAGACCACTTTTAGATGAGTCTTCACAAACTTTCAAACATTGCTGGAAGCCACGAAAATATCAGTCACTCGACGAGTCAATGATTAAATTCCAAGGAAGAAGTAGTATGAAGGAATATATGCCGGCAAAACCAATCAAACGTGGCTATAAATGCTGGACCCGTGCTGATCAACCTGGATATATTTGTGAATTTCAAATATATATTGGAAACACGGAGAGTACTGAGAAACAATTGGGAGACCGTGTCGTGAAAGATCTTACACGTGAACTAATTGACAGTAATCACCATGTGTATTTTTTTACTGTAGTCGAACTGATGTTGTCTTTAAAAGAAGTTAACATTTTTCATGCGGTACAGTACGATCCAATCGTTTTGCATTACCCAAGAGTGAAAAGTCGGACAAAAAATGAACATCGGAGAGTATAGATTTGAAACTACGAGTACAGATCTCAGCTAGGTGAAATGGATGGATAAGAAACCGGTTCAATTCTTGTCAAACTATCATGATCCGTCTGAGATAACTGTGGTAAATATTCGACAAAAAGATGGGTCTATAAAAGCCGTCAACAGTCCTGTAATTTCCTCAGATTATAATAAGCATATGGGATACGTCGACTACGCTGATCGACTACTCGCATGTTATAAAATTGATCGCAAATAAAAAAAAATGGAGGTTGAGACTGTTTTGGCACTTTCTCGATCTTACGGTCACTAATTCATTTATTTTGTACAAAACGAGAGATATAAAACCGACGTTGACTCTGAAGAAATTTCAATTATTACTGGTAGACAACCTAGTTGGACACAAAATTCCTGCTCGTAAAGGTAGAAAGGGTCAATTTCATACCCCAGATCATTGTCAACGCGCTAAACCTCAAGTATCTGTAGAAAAAAGATACAGTCAGGTAGTTCATATGCGTGTATTCACAGAAAACTCGAAAAGGCGTGCTCATTGCAGTACGAGAACTGAGCAGAAAAGAACGAATTGGATGTGTACGACCTGCAATGCACCATTACGTCTTTTGCCGAACAGGAATTGCTTTCAAAACTCACGTACCTAACTTATAATTGAAACAAATAATTAACAAGACTTCAATTACAATAATTTTCCATTATTCTCAGAAGAACAAAATTTTCAAATAAATAAAATATCTATAAGAAAGAAGAAATACAAAAAAAATAAATAAATATATCAGCTTCGTGGCTCAGGCGGTTAACACACTGAACTACGAAGTCGTAGGTCGAGAGTTCGACCCCCGTCTGGTGAACAATTTTTCGATTTCGTTTTCAAGTAGCAGCTGTTGGTAAGAGGAGCCACGTTGTTTGTGTTTACGTTTCGAAAGTATTGTTTATCTGGTGGAAATCGACTCATGAACGCTGCTGTACTTGGTGTAGGTTTCTGCAGTCCTACATTTCATACACAAATGTGAAGTATGGCGCCATCTTCATTAGTCGATCTGCAGCTCTCGCAAATCTTACGATTAATAACCATAGCAACACACTGAGTAAGAAGGGCGATTCCGCCCGTTAAAAAATAATTTAAAAAAATAAAATAAAAAAAAGGAGCAGAACTCTTCACGTCCACGTCGTTAGCTCAGGGTAATGCTGAGAAACAGTACATTTTTCAATAATGTTTCGCATCATTAATCCAAAAACATCTCGAAGCCACAATTTCACCATTATTATCGCAGGTTTACATTGCAAACACAAAAGCCCCCGAATAGCATATTTTGTTCAAAAAAGAAACATTTCTTAAATTTGTGTCCGCTACATTGGATCTGCCATTTTGAATTTGGTAAAAGTAACACCAGACTCTTAATCAGCGACCTTGAAAAATCCCGAGTAGCAAATTTTGTCCCAAACGAATTATATTTTACATTTTTGCCAGCTATATGGGATATGCCATCTTGAATTTCGAAAAAATTACCTCGGATTCGTATTCAGCGATCTTGAAAATCTCCGAGTAGCAAATTTTGTCCTAATCGAATTATATTTTTAAATTTTGTCCGCCATATTGGATCCGCCATCTTGAATGTCGAAAAACGAACTGCGGATTCGTAATCAGCGACCTTGAAAACCCCCGAGTAGCAAATTTTGTCCCAATCGAATTATATTTTAAAATTTTGTCCGCGATATTGGATCCGGAATCTTGAATTTAGAAAAACGAACCTCGGATTCGTAATCAGCGACCTCAAAAACATCCGAGTAACAAATTTCAGTTACATTCGGTAAGAGGAAAAATGTGTGACTCAAAGGGTTAATGGAAAGGACGTCCTTAAAATATTTTCATTTTGTATTTATTCTATTTTACAAATATATAGGGAAAGAAGCTATTCACATGGAACTCAAAGTCATGTAATAATACGTAGGGGAAGAGCTCCGGTTGTGGGCATCTTTTTGTATTTAACTTATGACCCTTTTCCCGAATTGGAAAAGGGTAGAACACAAAAACAAAACTGAATGAATGAACACAAGGGGGTTAATTTCTCAAAAAAACAATACAGTAAAGTTTTGGGGGCGCGACAAGAAAATGAACGCACTAATACGCAAAGGGCGCGGGTTCACGAATCACGCGACGGTAGCGTTTCTTCTGTATGACCGGAAATACACACAAAAAAGTACAAACCGCGAAGGGGGGGGGGCACAAAAGATGCACAAAGGAGGGACTTACGGTGTCGGCGCTAACGCCTCTTGCAGCGTGGGTGGACCAGGAAGTCGAACCGGGACTCGTCGACGGACGGCTCGGGATGTCCTCCCCCAAATCCTCACTAGAGGCTGTGAAGTCCTCGGCAGAAGGATAGGTGGTCGTCGCACCGAAACTCCGTCCTCACTTTTTCCGCACGAATAATTTCGCCTCGCAAATAGTCCACTAACGCAAGACACTTTATATCGCGAAGCAAATTTCCACGCCAAGCAGATTTCCACGCAACACACGTTTTTCACACAATTGATCGGGGTCCGTTCCGTAACGCGTCCGAAAACGAAGTGACGAGGTGGGGCAGCTATCGTGCTTGGTAGATGCGCGCGGGAACCGTCCGCGCATCTCCAGTGACCAGGAGCGGAGAATCACCGGGGGCGATACGGGGGAACCCACTATGTAGTTGGGCTGAGGATTGGAAAGCGGGGTCCAATAGGGGTTTTCCCCACCTAATCACAGGTGTTGGGAAAGTATCCTCTGTCTTCGTCTCTTCGGCTTCCATGCGGCGATAGAGAGAGAGAGAGACAGGCGTTATATGACGGAACGTCGATTTGAACAGCCACGCTACCAAAATACAGCTTTTAGGTGGTAAGAGTTGGACGGCTACTGCCGAGTTAGTGGAGGCGAGTAAGGTCGCCATACACGGGGGAAAAGAGGACTGTGAGGCGGTTTTTTAGCGTGCTGGGCCTGAATAATACAGGCGCGCAGCGACGGAAAGAGGGAAACGATACAGGCGCGTCAGAGAGGGGCGGTGTCCCTTCTCGACGGCCACGATGACTCCTACCATCGGGTGGTACCTTCTGCACTGCCAAAAGGGACAGAAGGGGAGAGAGGGGCTCGGGCGTTTCGAGTGCTCGGAAGGTGGTGACGCTCCCGGCGAAACGCGCAACCGAGCAATGACGGTAAAGCCGTTCAGGCGCTTTACCGGCGACTGTCGGACGGGTATCCGAACTCGTGAAAAGTGTATAAAAAAAAGGATTGAGGAAGGCGATCCTGAGCTCCGGGACACTTTCGACACGCGAGGGAACCGCGGCATCCACCGTGACGGATCTGCCAAGGGGTCGATCGGTGACACCTTGTCACAAACCCCCGGGTCTGACTCGAGTACATACTTGTTACTCGCGTCACAATAAATACGGAGGCTCGGATACAATTCTCAGACGCAAACTTTCTTTCCTCTCACTTTCCTTAATCGCTACTACGCAGTGTCTATATTCGGGGAACTTCACGCGAAATCACTCACAGTCCTTATTCTCTAATACACTTGACATTTTCTACAGGGTACGTTCTTGCATCCCTGGGAAGCCTACATTGCCCGTGGGCCTATACAAAGGGGTATCTAAATAAATGTCGCTAGCGCACGCAAATTTCACAGTTCAACGGGGTCCTTTCCCCGGGTAAGCACATATGCCGGCTGGCTGATACAATTTTACCTTATTGGTATACGGCCTTTGACCGTACGTATGGCTTCGGATCTTCCAGCTTCGGATCACGCTGTCTTCCACCTTCGACGAGGGCCAGAGAGGTGGAAGGGATCCAGGTACCGAGGATTGGATAGGAACTGTCGGGGAAACATGGATCGGTGACACCTTGTCACAAACTAATAATTTGTTACAACATTCATATTATGCAGACTTATATGTATCAATGGAAAGCTAGACACCTTAGCTAACTCCTGTAAAAGAATTAAATTCATTCCTTGTAAAAGAAAAATTTTATCATACATTTAGTGAAGTGACGATTTTTTACAAAAAAAAATCTATATCCGGTTGTGGGCACCCCTTTAAAAAACTGGTAAAAATGGAAAAATATGAAGGAAAACCACCACAAATAATAAGAAAATATAAATTTATTTACTTTAAAGCCTCCGCTGATAAAAAGAAAACAACACGTTTTCACATTAGTCATTCAGTAATCTTCAAAATCAGATTCACAATTCTTGCATGTGAAGCATGCACTTTAGATGCACTTCAAATGCACTGGTCGACTACATTCATTGCAATTAATTAATTAACAATTCATCACAGTAATATAAGAACGTTACGTCAACATAAACAACGATAATGCTGTGTTTCTAAACCAAAAACGCATTAAATGAGACAAAACAGGGGTTCCCACAACCGGTTACATGAAGGTGCCCACAACCGGGAATGGCAGTGATTTTTTCAAACGCCAATAAATTATGTGATCCAAAATTCTTTGTTAATACGAAATCAAATCACAAAATATAATGATCACACTGTACAAAACATTAAATACTTATCGCTTCGAAACAATTCACACTTCTTTATATCACTTTGAAAAAAGTGTACAATCACTTTTGTCTATCATACATGACATACAATGTCGTCATAAAAGTTTTACAATATTCAGTTCAGTGCTGTATGCTTCATGTCCAAATTTACGGGGAGGTGCCCACAACCGGGCCGTGCCAATAACCGGCGCAATTCCCCTGCAGAATAACCGAAAACGGGGTACTGAATGTACCGTGCGCTGAATGTAATTTTTTTTATCGCAAGTTTATCACATCGGCTTCGTGGCTCAGGCGGTTAACGCACTGGACTACGAAGTCGTAGGTCGTAAGTTCGATCCCCGTCTGGTGAACAATTTTTCGATTCCGTTTTCAAGCAGCAGCTCGCTGTTGGTAAGACGAGCCACGTTGTTTGTTTACGTTTCGAAAATATTGTTTATCTGGCGGAAATCGACTCATGACCGCCGCTGTACTTGGTGTAGGTTTCTGCAGTCCTACATTTCATACACAAATGTGAAGTATGGCGCCATCTTTCTAATTCGATCTGCAGCTCTCGCAAAATCTTACGATAAACAATACAGCAACGATTGAGTAAAAAGGGCGATACCGCCCATTAATTAATAAATAAAAAAAAATAAAAATATTCAGCGAAATTGAGTTCCATACACGACGCCGGCGAGGAAGTCGAGAGTGACCGGTTCTTCAGGATTCGTAAGATTATGGTTCAGGTTACGCTCAGACAATAGATATGACACACGGGATTAAGAGATGTATAAAAGCGTACAACGCATGTACTCCCATATACACCATCAAGTTAAAATAAAGGTATATCGCCCCTTAAGTACAGTAACAATTTACTACAAACGATTTAAATCTACTAGGATATGGTTTTTGAATTTCTTCAAACGTAAAATGATCGTTTGTCGTTGTTTATAGTTGCTTTACAAAATTATTACAGTCGATTAAACTGTAACTCAGTCAACAGTTTGTTCGAGTCACGTTATGAAAATAACAGTAATCTCGTTTGATGAAGGCAACCCAGCCAACGCTTCTTGCGAGTCAGATTATGAATATAATCACAATCACCTTCAATGAAGGAAACCCATCCAACGCAACGTTTCGCTCGAGTCAGGTAATGAAGACAACCGCAAATATTTCGATGAAGACAACCCAGTCAACGTTTCGCTCAACCTAGGCTTTGAGGTTATTATCGGACTAAATAAGGCGCATGAAATTGACTTGTACGACGCGTACGATCATCTATGCGCAGTGCGGATGTTTACGTTGCCGGAATAAATCTAATCTTCAATATTGAGGTGTGAATGGAGGTAAAATTCTGAAATTAAATAACAGATAATAATATAATATGAAATATGTTTTCTGTCGAGCTTGGTGTGTGTTGATATTCATGTACTGCTCTTACATGCATGCCGTGGAACTTAATGTTAAGTACTCGGAACGAAAATAGAAAAGTACCGCAAAATGGCGTTAGGATTTCATATTAATAAAATTAATGGTTGATGAGATCGGCTGTTTTTGTATAAGCGTAACAAATAGGACCGTAACAATGCATACACAATTTGTCTTCTATCGGATGTTTAAAGATATTATTTTATTTACGTACCAATCTATGTACGATTGTTTTCATTTTTACTTAGGACGGGTACTTTTAATATTGAAAAAAAAAACAATTTATTGGTTTCAACACAATTTTAGTTAGGTCAAGTAAATGGTCTCTTTGTTTATTAAAAATAATATTCAATAACTAAATATATATATATATATATTTCATATAACCACCCCAAAAATAAAGCATCAAGCTATAATATAGAATATTTTTCCTTCAAAAAAACTTTTATGAATATTTTTTTATGCTCGTTTTCTGTAATTATTTGTTTTGAAGCGTTGACTAGAAAATGATATACATTAACAGGCAAACATGAGGAACAAAAGTTTCTTAGAATTACTTTTTCAACTGCATATAATACTTTCGATGCAGTAAAGTACAGTTTTCCGCCAGTTACTGCATATTTTTTCAATTTTATCGTTTATTTATGATTTTGCAACTCGTATCCTTGACCAACTCTATCTATTTCTAAAGAGCAATAAATATTCCAAAGTACATCCGCTTTCTCTCGCACACGCTTATACGGACACAGACAAACTTTTCTTTTTCAAGAAAATTCTTTTTCAAATAGATTTTCAAATAATATAAAAATTAAAAACCAAAATTTACGAACAATAGAATAATATTATTGGTCGGATTAGACTCCATATTTAAATACAAATTCTATTACACAAATAAAGTGCAGGTTTTGCAGAAATCAGATTTATAAAAATAAAATAAAACATTTATTTATGATAATTAATAAATTACTAACTAATTCCGTTTTTTTCTTTTATTATAATAGATTCAAACACAAAATTTCATAAGTCGAACTTTCAAACTGGTCCCGAATAGACGAAAAATAAACATTAGCATATAAAACATTGTAAAAGATATCTCAAGAATAAACAATGAACTTTTTATTAATATATCTCTCTATACCATAAGATTGAACCCCTTTAAATTTTCGAACTCGATAATCATGTTTCAAAGATATAATAATACAAACTTTATAAAGAAAACAATTGTTTTATGAATATCTCATTGTTTATTCATGTCCTATACGAAATTCGCGCTATCTATCACTACGTGCAAACCATTCTTACAAACTTTTAATAAAAACACTGTTAAATTGTACAAAAATTAACAACAGTTTGTATTAAAATAATTAATGCAAAATATTTCATTATAATGCTGTCACAATAACAACAGAGTGTCAAAATACCGGTATTTTGAAGTAATTCTTCAATTTGTGTGGGTGTGCCAAAAGAATGCCCACTGCGAAAAGTGGAGAAACGCTATTTTGCCTTACATATTTCTTTTTAACATTTAGCATTTTAGAAGTCGAACAAATTCTCAATTCTAAAGTATTAATGTCATATAAATATTACGGTATTATTTTTCCAGATTATATTGTTATTTTAATAGAATATTATGATATTACGAACACTCTTAGATAAAAATACACATTTAATATAAATTAGAATTTTCTTAGTATAATTATTAGTTATTTTTTTATTTTATATACCTACGACTAGATCCACACGTACGACTTTTACCCGCTCGGCGGTTCTTTTACCCCGAGGCCCCCTGCCCTATGTCATGAAAATAGCCACTTGGTCCAACGTCATGGAAGTGGACAACGTACATACATATATATGTATATCAATATATACATATTAGGGTGGTCCAAAAAAAGTGAAAGTGTCGGGAAAAAAAATCGACGTGGGGGAATCGACAGAAAATAAAAAGAGGAAACTTTTTTTTTATGACAAAAATCGATTCAAAGTGATCTACCCGGCGCGTAAACGTCTTGCAGTTTTGCATTTAATTAACATGGGAAAATTCTAATTCTTCGGTTTTTAATTGTTTTAGGCATCAGGAAGTGTCAAAAATCTTTTTTTCTTTTTGGGATCAAAAGCTGAGAAAATTCTGCATATTTTTCTATTAAAAAAACTTTTTTTGGTTGATTGAGCCGTGAAATATTAAGTATTGAAATATTTGCCACTGGGTTTTACCCTCTGACTACTGCAGATAATTCATTCAACCTCGCTTATATCAGTATCATTCGTTTCAAAATCGCTGTACTAGGTGGAATTTGAGGTAGCAGATCGCGATTTCAATGTGACAAAGAAAACCTATCAGTTTGTTATAGGTGTGCTGGTGTAGGAAGGAGGATAAGTCTTTCAAACAAGCACATGTGAATATGATTCGCTTCAGAATTGCTATTATGGGTTATTGGGATAGCCGACCACGGATTCGATGACAATTGCTGATTAGTATGAAAACGTTAATGATAATGATTGTGATACTGATGTTGATGATGACGATGACAGTGTATTGGATGATTACAATGTCGACGACGACGACAACGACAATGGTGATAACGATGATAATGCCGATACAAGATGCACGAAAAAGTATCGGAGTATCCCAAAAAGTATAAAAAGTGATAATACATTTGAAAAAGTGGCAAAATGCCTTAAACATAGCGAAAAGAGTCGAAGAACTGCAACCTGTGCACAAAGTAAGGAATTATATCGTACGGTGCGAAAAAGTACCGGTTTGCTCCAAATAGTGCGGAAAGATCGTAAAAACCGTAATTTGTGTGTAAAGTAAGGAATCATCCCATATTGTACCAAAATGTACCGGAATACTTCTAATAGTGCGTAAATTATAAAACACCTGTTATATTGCGAAAGATTATAAAAATACCCCGAATAGTAAGTATTTGTTACTTAACTTACTTTATATTATTAAGAACCTGATTTTCAATGAATTATATAATTCATATTATAGCATTATTTTATACTAAAAAGATCTAATTAAAAAATTGATAATTAGAGGAAAATTATAAAATTCGATTCGAAATCAGTAGATACACCAGTAAGTTAAATAATAAACATGTAAATTAATTTTTATAAATAAGTATTTTATTCTCATATTTTAAAAGTAAACGGTAGAAAATAATATTGTTGTGTAGGATGTTGTTATTATCGTCCTGTATAATGATAACTGGAAGTAATTTTGTTGTTTAACTTCGTACTCATACTACTCATATTTTAAAAGTAAACAGTAGAAAATAATATTGTTGTGTAGAATGTTGTTATTATCGTCCTGTATAATGACAACAAAACACGATTCAAAGGATTATCAGTCAGAAAAGTAGTCACAGACATATTTCTGCTTCCTTAACGCATTAAAAAGAAGCCGAATTATTAATTGTGTGTTTAGATGAGGGGAAAAAATGTCACACCTTTAAAAAACTGACAGGTTTTCTTTGTCACATTGAAATCGTGATCTGCTACCTCAAATTCCACCTTGTACAGCGATTTTGAAACGAATGATACCGATATAAGCGAGGTTGAATGAATTATCTGCAGTAGTCAGAGTGTGAAACCCAGTGGCAAATATTCCAAGACTTAATATTTCACGGCTCAATCAACCAAAAAACAGTTTTTTATATAAAAAAATATGCAGAATTGTCTCAGCTTTCGATCCTAAAAAGAAAAAAAAAATTCGACACTTTCTTGATGCCTAAAAAAATTAAAAACCGAAGAATTAGAATTTTCCCATGTTAATTAAATGCAAAACTGCAAGCCGTTTGCGCGCCGGGTAGATCACTTTGAATAGAATTTTGTCATAGAGAAAAAAGTTTCCTTTTTTTATTCTCTGTCGATTCCCTCGCGTCGATTTTTTTTCCCGACAATTTCACTTTTTTTGGACCACCCTAATATACAGGGTGTCCGAGAAGTCCCTAATAATATTGTAGGGGGTGAATCTTGACATCGTTCTGAGCAAAAAAGTTTAATACAAAATTTAGATCCGATGCATAGAATGGCGAGCAATAATAGTTGACCAATCATAACGCGCGGTAGGCCCGCCGCCAGGTACATCTGTACCAAGAGCGCCCCGGGCGCTACATTTGGCGGCCCCTCTTGCATACTTTCCGTATAAGTCGCGTCAGCTGTTTTGCCGAGCAGTCCAAAATGGAGCGCATGATGTGCATGATCATTGTCGCTTCCGTGTGTTCTTTTCTCGTCTTTATTCGTCGGGTCGAGTATTGCAAAGTATCGGGTTTCGAATGTAATCGGTATGTTTTCAGGGAAATAAAAAAGAAAAGAGATATAATTTAAATAAATGACGTGTTTATTTTGGCAAGTTGTCCAGGCATCGTAGTCTTTCATAACGTCTGTGGTAATTTTATTAGGGCGATGGTAATATAGGCAGTTGTTCTCTATCTTCCACTTCGGGAATCTCTCAGGACTTCTTTCTACTTGTCCTTTTCTATAAAAATACCAACGATTAGCTTCTTCATCTAAATCCGTGATTGCATTGACTTCAGCTTCATACATTCTGGACAAGGCATCCGGCACGTGATGAAGTGCGCCCTTTCTATGTTTAAGTGTTCGCGGTGCTGGATACTCGAGGATTGGTTTTACCTTTTCTGGGTTAACTTCTAATCCTCGTTCATTGACGATATATCCTAAAAATTCGACTTCGGTACGGCAAAATTTACTTTTCTCTTCATTAATTTCGAATCCTGCTTCGTCAAATCGCTTTAACACTAGTTCTAGCCAATGGATGTGTTGGTCGAATGTCTCGGTAGCTATGATAATATCGTCGAGATATTTCATAACATACGAACTATCCATTAATCGTTGAAAAGTAGCTGGCGCATTTGATAACCCAAAAGGCATTCTGCGGAATTGAAATAAACCCATCCCCGGTACTGAGAATGCGGTTATCTCCTTGCTACTTTCCTCCAATTTAATTTGCCAGTAGGCCTGGCTAAGGTCGATAGTTATGATATATCGCGCTACTCTGATGTTATCGAGCATTGTCATCATAAATGGCAATGGATAAGCGTCCTTAACCGTACCCTCATTGACTTTTCGGAAGTCTAGTCAGAAACGGTATTTCCCATTTGGCTTTTTCACCATTACGATCGGACTTGACCATGCACTCGACGATGGTTCGATCACACCCGCTCGCAACATATCCTGTACTTCCTTATGCATCGCTTCCAATACTTTGGGCGATACAGGATAGTGCCGTTGTTTAATGGGATCGTGCCCTTGCACATCGATTTTGTGATGGGCTAAACCTGTCATGCCTGGTTTTCCGGTAGGCTTCTCGATGTAATGGCGTTTTAATTTTGTTAATATTTCATTCTCTTCTTTAGATAATGTCGCGATTCCGACGCAAGTAGAATCACGATTTTTTATGTTCAACAATTTTATTATTATTATTCATTACGGGGGATTGATCGGTAGGTAGAATCGTGGCCAACAATTCCTGCCTTCGTGATCTCCCTGTGTCACTCGGTATTCGATTTCCGGTGGACACTTCATATACTTCCGGGTTTCGACTTCCGGTATTTTTCATCGCGTGTACTGGGTTTCCATTTCCAGATATTTTTACAGTATTGGCCGGGCTTCGATTTCCGCGCCTATTATTTTCATTTTTATTCGTATTAACATTATTACGGTTTATCCCGTTTGTACATTTTTGTGACTGATTCTTTCGTTTATTAAATTTTGTATTTGCCGAATTTTTCCGTTTATTATTAATTTCTGTAGGTATTATTTCTTCATTTATTTCCGAATTTTCAGATTTTTCGCTTCCAGTTACTTCAATACAAATTTCTACTCCGACATTAGTAGTCTTATTAAAATTATATTTATCTTGAGGCGCATTAATAAAAAAACATTTTTCTAATAAAAATTCTATTCCTATATTAAAAGTCTTTAAAAAATCTAAACCTAAGATACATATTGATGCTATACGCGGTATTAAACGTTACACAATTAAGTCGGTTTTTTAATAATACTGGCACGGTAATTTCGCCAGCAATAATATCGACCGCTCCATTGTCTAGTAAAATCGCCTTATTCTCTGGTTTGGCTATGGGAAACCCTAATTCAGTAATTAGGTCCCCTCCACTTTGTCCTAAATACGTTTTTGTGGATCCGGTATCCACTAATGCCAAAATCGGTTGATCCTTGACATAAATTACTAAATATAATCGGCAGTCGGCATTGTCATTCTCGATTGGACCGCATTACGGTACTGGCGATTGCTTTCCCCTTGGGGACTAGTTCACTAGGACCGGTGGTGACTGACCCCTTATTAGTTTTCCTGGCAGATACGACAGGCATGTGTCCATTGTCCGAGAGTACCACAGGTTCGACAGAATCTTGTCAACCGATACTGGCATTGCCTCCATCGATAATTATCAGAGTAGCAATTCCAACAACAATTTTCCGGTGGCTTAGTAACCAGTCCTTCGCCAGTTGATGGATTTGTCTCGCGGACCTGGATTGGAACACCAGCATTTCCTTGAGTGTTAGTGGGTGCTGGTTCAGTTCTCAGCCCAACTGCACTATTGGCGGTTACTGGTACTCCTTGAATTGCATTTGGTATTGGCATCCGTATATTTCTGGGTAGATACATCTTCCCTTTACTACTGGCGTATGGATTCCGATATTCGTGTGTTACTGGTCGGTACCATGAGTATTGGTAATTGTTCGCGGGAAATTTAGGTGGACCATTATCGCGGTAATCGCTTCCAAATTGATTCGACCAGGTTTGATTGGCGGGATAACCATTAAAATCACTAGTTGCCATGTACTGGCTCGGTCTCTGATAACTAAAATTATAAATTGATCTATTTGGACGATTTTCTAACCTATTATTCCATCGTTGTATATTATTTCGGAATTCAGTCCAATTTCTCGGTGTACTGGATCCCTTATCATTTCCTGGTCTCCATAATTCTTCGGACTCACGATTATTATTGCGTGGGATCCAATCCCGATTTTACACTGGTGAACGATTTCGGTAGTCTGGATCGTCCACTTTATTATTTGTACAGTTACTGCGCGGTGAAGTACCAATGCTGGTTACTGGCTCAATAATACGAACTTTCTTTTTCGGTGTTGTTTCAGTTCTTTTTACTTTATTTCGTGATTGGGTGATTTCCGTTTCGGTAGCGGAATCGATCGGGGCGGTTAGATTTTGTTCTTTCTGGGGAGTACTATTTCGAATTGCGAATGCTGGACTGAATGAACTTTTCTTTCGTGATTCTATTTTATGTTGATCTTTTTCAAATCTATCGGTATACGCGAGATCTGGTGCGACTTTATTCGTGACGGTATCAGTCGTTATTGCCCCTCGTTCACATTCCACGAATCTATCATATTCTCGCGTTAGTTGCTCTAATTCATCTAAATTAGCGAAATCCTGAAATCGAATATACTTTCGATATTTCTCGTGTAATCCGGACAATGCTAATTTATCTTGATAATTCGGATCGAATGGGGGATTCATGCGATCGAACATTGCTCGTAACGCTGTAAGATAGTTTATGGCCGATTCTTTTGGTCCCTGTACCCTTTGTCGAGCTTCTTCTCTTAAAGCTTCTTGGTAATCGTAGCAACCATACCGTTGTCGAAAATCGTATAAAAAATTGTCCGTTGTGTAACCGAAACCACGGTAAGGCTTCTCCCTTTAATAAGTAGGGTAAACAGGTTAGGATTTCACGACCTGTCACATTCGTTCCTTCTTGACATTCCTCGATTCGCAATAAGAATTCCTCCGCCGATTCACCAGGTTTACCGGAAAAATCGATATTCCAACGCGAGAATATTTCCCACACCGACTTCGTGTGATAATGTATTTGGGGTACCATATAAGTACTGGTATTCGGTAGGCGTCGCGGTATTAGCGGTGATGGAGTTCGATCGACGTGATGGCGATTTTTGGGCCTGTCTTCATTTTCCGTGTTCCTAAAGTCGTCGTCCTTTCGGAAAGTATTTGTATTTCGCTGGGTCGAATGGCGTCGATTTTCTTCGCGTGGTGGCAAATCTTTCCTTCGCGCTCAATTCGTAGGCGTAGGGAAAAGGAGTTCTTCGCGTGACGGTGAACGCCGTCGTTCGGTAACCCTTCCCCATGTCGAGAATCGAAAATCATTGAAGCTCAATCGACTGTCTTCGCGCACAGGATCCCCGCGCGTCGAGAAATGATTCCCCCTCAAGGCGTTTTCATTTTCTGGATTTCGGGAATCTTGGCCACCGGTACTTCGACGACCTTCTCGATTTTCTAAATCATTACCTTTCCGACGCGAAATAAATCTGTCTCTAGGTATTTCCTCATCAGAGCAATCTATATTTTCCAATTCTTTATCCAATTTTTTTTTAAATTATCTATTGCCTCCCCACTTGCTCCATTTAAATCGACATCATCATCATTTTCCATATCGTTAATAACTTGGTTACTCTCTCGGGACTTATAATTATCTTTTCCGGAAATTGAAAAAATTTTCCACGCTAACGACATTGTCAATTCGGAATGTTTAAATTTATGAACTTATCTCTATCACTACTATTTTCTTTTTATTAATTATTGTAACTTTTTAAATTATCATTTCCTCACCTCTTAAATTTCTATAACGCTTATATATTTTTCGCCCGATTACTAATATACATACTACTACGACCCAAATCGAATATAAACTTATTCCTAATATAATTTCATTTATTTCTTTTTCATTTAACATTATGCTTATTTGCCAAAGTACCACGGTATATTTTATCCGCCAGTAATATTATATACAATAAAAATTTTAAAAGCACATAAATTATTAACTTCCAATACTAGTATTAGATCAATTTCATCATAATTTTGCATTTCCTTAATTTTTTTTTAAGCATTGAACTTACTAATTTTCTATTATCTATCAAACGCCAAAACGATATTTTATTTAATTCTTGACGCCGGTAATCTACTATTTAACTAAATATTAAATCGGTACATTATTAAAAACGTTCATTAAGACAACCACAATCAATAAATTAATATTCAACGTATTGGTTATACAAGTACACTTGGTATTTACATTTAATTTTCATTAATTTATATTCCCAATTTTTTTATCCAAATATAATTTATTTATAATTAGTACCTTTATTTTAGACCAAATTAATCCATTATTATTTATTACATTCATTAATATTTATTTAGTCAGGGTTAAAAAAAAAAAAAATTATTTAGTATATTTATAAATTGTTTATTTTAATTATTCTTTATTTTCCTATTTATTATTTTCTAAAAGAAAATGAAACATTTGTAAACTTTCGAATTATTAAATTTAGAATTTAAATACAACAGAAAACTAACAAAAAATTATAAAAATATCATAAAATTAATAAAAAGATGTGAAGAGAAAAAAAAAATTAATTCATTAATCCGTAATTTCAAATGGATTACTTTGTATAAATTTCAATTTTCATTAGATAATTATTATTATGTGTTGCGGTAATTATTTCAAATTAAAATCGAGTATTTCTTTTATTATAATTATTTAAATTAAATAGTTAATTTTCATTTACATTTCGTGGGCGAGATATTGCTATCGACCGAGGATCATTTACGCCGGCCAATGTCAACATTGAATGTTTACATTTGCATCTCTGATTTCAAAACGAAAGTCCAAAAACTTATTTCTTTATAAAATATCGGTATATAATTGGCGCAACATTCAACTATACTATATTTTTAAAATTTGAATAAACTAGTGAATTCTAATTAAAAGGAATACCTAATAAACATTGAAACAAATTAATGCAAAAAAGTTTTGAGTATAAATCACTAATTTAGGGTAATATTTACTTTTAGTTTTAATGTAAGACAACTTCAGATTAATTTAAAAGCTTTTAAATATCATTATTCTATTATTTTTATTTTTAAATCAGTTCAATTTTCAAGGCCGTTGTTTACTTTCGGCTACTGTGTATTGTCTCCGTGACCTCCCTTTTCCCTCCGGCCGCGGTAAGCAAAGTGTAAACTTTTCATCGAACTTTTATCTTTGTTTACCGGTGTTCGAATTTGAACAATTTCACTGACTTTCGTTTGTTGGCATTTGTACCGGTAATTTTTTTAACTTTTATGATTTCCAGGACTGATACAAAATAAATAAGCACATTTACAATTTTAATAAGTTAACATCAAAATAATATAGAACAATTTATATTTTCAATTATTTGTTTAAAATCTTTCTCCAAAAATTCTCGTCTCTTTCAGATTTTCTTTTAATTAATTTCTTTTGTTTACTAAATTTAACTTTTATGAATTTTTACCGGTTATTTTTTTTTACCTACTCAAATTGTATTAATTAAATCACTATATGCTACTATGTATCACGCACTATTCTAATATCCGTCATAAATATAAAACTTAACACTAATAATAATTTAAAACATGAAACATTAAAAGTTATGAATATTAGTAATATTCAAAACTCTGCTACCGTTATTCTTATATTTTTCAACAATTTTAGCTTTTTATTTCTGATTCACCTTTATTATTTTTTTTTATTAATTTGTAATGAAGTATGGAAAAATGTCTTATCAATGATTTACTATTTATTTTAGTTCGGGCGCCATTTATAACGGTATTATTGTATAAAACATGACCGTTACCTTCGGGAATTTTCTACATCCGGTAACTAAAAGTAACTTGAATGTTTAATAAAAGATTGAATAATAAAATGTTACTTCGAGTAACGAAACTCCACAAAATTAGTACGAATACAGGAAAGGAAAAATAAATAATACAAAGTAATTCTTAATTAGAAGTTTAGATATAAATTATTCAATATAGATAAACCAATTTTGGGATCAAATTAACACTTGAAAGACTTACAGTTTTGTTGACTACCGTACTAAAATCCGTTCTTATAAAATGTATTCGGTTGTCGGTAACCTCATCTTTTTGGCACAACACACCGGAATTTGAGTTCAAATTATTTTGACTTAGTAGCGGTAAGACATTCGCTATTATTTATTAAAAAAACGAATTTAATACGAGGAATCGGTATTGTCTTCAATCAATCAATTAAATAATTTATTGGAGGATATTACTTCGCGTAATGAACAATAAATCGTAACGGTACGAATCGGTAGGACTTTATTTTACAGAAAATCGAAATTTAATTTATCAGACCTGTTAGCGTGATCGTTGAACGAAGACTGATCAGACTGATCAGTATAGATTATAGATTCGGTGTCTACGCGCTCTGCTTTACCGCCCGAATACCGACACTATTAAACCTGCAGAAGATTTAAATTATTTCGGTTATCGAAACCGGTAATTATCGATGCAGGACGACGAATTGGAATCGGGAGGACAACTTCGACGCGTTAGAAGTGACAAGTTGCCAGAAATCTCCAAATGTATCCTCCACAGAATAATGCCAAGAAGTGAACTAATAGAGTGTGTCCATTGACGTGTTGATAACACAACTCCTTGTAAAATGTTGATGATTCCGTTGTTAATGACGAAATATTATTGTAGTCAGGTTGAATAGCGGTAATCGAATACAGTATTATAGCGAGTCGGAACAATAATAAGATTTTGAAGTTCTGTCAAACCCAAGTGATATTCCGTCGAGCCGTACAGCATCCTACCTTACCGACTCGTACATCAGAAGCATAACAAAAATAGATCAACTAATTAATTTCAAATATAAGATTCGGACATGGATTTGAGTACGTCAGTTCACCAGGAGGTATTATTTAAAAATAATTATGAATGAATAAATCGTTAAATAATAAAAAAAGGCTAATTAAGTTATGTAAATTTTTAACGGATCCCCTTCAACCATCACGCTTAGATCCTTTTGTCAACGGAATTTGTAACAGTTGACACGAAAAGAACACTGTTACAATATACCGGGTGATTAACTCAAGGCGGGCCATAGGGAAACCCATGTATAACCATCAGCCAATGAGAAGCGAGCCTTACCCATGTATCTTACATGAATCGACCAATGGCGTGAAAGCAATAGTACTGTCGTAAAGTCTACCTAGGGATGGCCGATACATGGATGTGAGTATCGATACATCAAAATATCGGATCGCGAAATATCGATATTTTCGCCTCAAAGTATCGATACAATATCGCCCATCCCCAGTCGACGGTCAATCTCGTTTGACATTTCTGTCATATTCGCTCGTTTTTATCGGTAGATTTTGTCACCGGTTTGTAAATTGGTTCAATCCCGTTCTTCAGTTAAAATTTACGTTCCGTTATAAATAAATACTGCTTGGAAGAACGATTCGTCAGATAAGTTATAATAGACTTTTACTTAATATCTTATTTTAAAAAGCATGATTCTTTGGGGTTTGTTTTTCATTTGTTTCAGATTCACGGCTTCGTCAACGTAAAAGTGCGTAATTAGATCGTTGTGGAAATTGTTTTGAAGGGGTACGAAAATAGACCTTACCCTGTCTCGGATGTCGTTCCATGGAATCCAAATTTTCAACGCCTTGGTCTTGAGGCGATTGATAATCTTCTCTGCGGCAATCTTCAATTAACATTCCTGCGCATAATTTTTTACCGAGTGCAGTTTCCGAGTTCCTTTTTAAAAAAATTGTTTTCGAGGAGGTGTTTTAGACTTCACCAAGAATGTTTGAGCAGATGCTGGCTTAGTTTGGATGACTGTAGTTAGCGTTATGCACAGGAGAGATAATATGGTTTTTAATTTGATTGAAAGAAACACTTTTGTCGACTTGGTGAAAAGCCTTACCATTTTGGCTAATAGTTTTAAAAGATACCATTTCAGTAGGATGTATTTTATTTCTATTTTAAGTTTGTAAGACTAGCTAAAATAAGTCAGATTACCCATTATACAGTATTTATAATAGCATTTTCTAATGGGCGTACTGAGTGTATACTCAGTGCAGTTTTTGAACATTGCCCTTATGGGCTCGGTGCGCACTCAGACAGTGCAAGTTTTAACGTTGTTCCAATGGAGAAACTGGGCAAGTGCAAGTCTCATTGGAAAGTGAGGTAAGAAAACAAAGAACATCCACATGAACACGGCTTTTTAAGAATGCGTGACCTTATTTATTTTTATTAGTCATGCAAACAAAAAATAGAAGCAATACACTTCCTTCCAAAATGGTCTGTTTTGAAACCACCAACCGAAATAATAAGGTTTTTCACCAAGCTGACGCTTTGTTGAATTGACATTTAAACTGAAAACTGATTCGGATTATTTTCGTGAAATCGTATTCTGATTTGCATTTTCTTATGCAGAACTTTTTTTTACTTCATTTGCTAAGTAAAATAAATGCTATGCTATGTAACGTAAGTAACAAAATTAATACTAATTGTTTGTAAGAATTTCTGTTTACGAGAAGTTGGTCCTACGAAGGCATTGCAGACCAGGGGTTGTTTGGTTTAATTTTACATGTAGAATAAATTTTACTAATGCAATAAAATTTAAAACAACTAAATGTCCCAATCAAATATTAAATTAACGACGTAATAGCAAATAGATTTAAAACTTTGAGGTGTAGGAAATTTTATAGTAAATGGCAGAGGGTATAAATTATTTATGGTATTATAAACTCACATTTATTGGAGAACAATATTTAATAAATTTCAATGAATATCTAGTAACATAAGTTAAGAATTTATATTAATAGCGTTAATAGTAATAATAATTTATTAATTCAATGCAACATTTTATTAGTTGATTAGGTTTTCGAAATGTCGACCATTTGCTGCCGTACAGAAACCTAATCTGTCATAGAATTCACTATGAACTCTGGTTAATATTTCAGCAATTATCGACTGAATTATTTCAATGATTCTGTCACGAAGTTCGTCTTGTGTTGTGACCGGTGGTCCTCTGTATAATTCATTTTTAACATGACCCCATAAAAAAATCAAGCGGAGTGAGGTCTGGTGAACGAGCTGGCCACTTTACAGGACCAAAACGTCCTATCCAACGATTTGGGAAGTTCTCGTTTAAATGTCTAGTTATATTACGAGTCCCATGTGGTGGTGCTTCATCTTGTTGGAACCATATTTCTGTTCCTTCCTAAAATATTATTTGTTCATGTTAGAAACGTACGTAATTTGTTTATTTTTTACAAAGTAGTACAAATTCACAAAGTTCTGATGTTCCAATTACAATCAATGATTTCCAAATATTCACGATTTGCTTTTGTATAATTACTTAGAAATATGCTAAGAAATTGTTATCGCGTGTTTATTTGGTGAATAAAGTGATTTGGAAAATTCGAGCATTTAACGCACGATTAAGTTAATTTTTTTAGCACATATCAATTTAAACAATTCTTTTGATTAAATTGATATGTGCCAAAAAATTATGCAGTATTATTATGAACTGATAACATTTTATTAACTACTTAAATGGATTGGTTTTAAATAGTTGGTGTATTTCGACATTTATGGACTGAATTATTTACCGCATGTTCTATTTCATGCAGAAATGGCGTAACAATATCTTCTAATAGTTGGGGTATAGTTCACTATTTAGATTATCATTAATGAAGACTGGACCTACAATTCGTGAACCTATTATTCCAACCCAAACATTTACTTTAATTGGGTACTGTGTTTTAATCTGTAATAGTTCTCTTGGGTTTTCAGTGGCCCAATATCTATAATTTTGCCTATTTGGTGCACATTTAGCAAAAAAAGTACACTCGTCGCTAAAGCAAATTCTTTGGAGCAAATGCTCATTTTCATTAACTATATTTGTCATTGTCTCACAAAACATCATTCGCTGCTCTTCGTCACCAATAGATAGCTCTTGATGCAAGTGCGGTTTATACGGTCGTTACCCATTTTTTTTAACACCATCCAAACTGACGTTTGGGGAATGCCAAGCATCCTTGGATTTCGTCTTGTCGACAAATGAGGATCATTCTTAATAGCAGCACATATCGAAACCTCCTCATTTTCTCTTAACACACGAGCAGTACATTCCCTTGTTTTCGACTCCACACTTCCTGTCGTTTCAAAATTATGAATAATTCGTTCGATTGTAGAGCGTGAGGGAATTTGGGAATCTTCGTACTGCACTGAGAAATAATCCCGAATTTCTCTTGTGCTCATTCCACCATAAAACCATTTTACAATTTCAATTTTTTGCGCTATATCCATATTTGAAAAATTTAAACTATAATTCAATTTATTTTAATCATCATATCTGGAAAACGTGATTTTAACAATAAAAATTTCCGAAATCGCAACCGCTAAACAATAGACTTTAAATACTTGAAAATAATGTGGTCGCCATCTTTCCATTATTGGCAATGTGATTGGTTCGTTCGTCAATATGGCGTATGCGTCGAGTAGCGCGCGCTTCTTTAATTTATATACAAACGTCAGTTTGGTTGGATGGTGTTAAATGAAATGGGTATCGACCGTATGAACCGCATATTCATTAAGAGCTATGTAATAGTGACGAAGACCAGCGAATGAGTTTTTGCGAGACAAAGACAAATTTAGTAAATGAAGATGCGCATTTCCTCCAAAGAATTTGCTTGAGCGACGAGTGTACGTTTTTGCTAAATGTGCAGCAAATAGGCAAAATTATAGATATTGGGCCACTGAAAACCCAAACTTACACAGTCTCAGTGTGCACCGAACCCCATAAGTGCAACGTTCAAAAAATGCACTGAGTTCGCACTCTGGAAAGTGCTATAATAAAGATAATGTAAAATGGGTAATCGTATTTATTTTAGATAATCTTACAAACTTAAAATACAAGTAAACTATGTCCTACCGAAATGGTAACTTTTAAAACTGTTAGCCAAAATGATAAGGCTGTCCACCAAAACGACGAAAGTGTTTCTATCAATTGAATTAAAATCCATATTATTATCTCTCCTGTGCATAAAGCCAACTATTCTTGATGAAGACTATAACACCTCGATTAACGATGCAAAGCAACGAATTAAATGCTTGGTGTGCGGTTCGTATAATATAAAAACAAATAAAAAAATAAACAAAAATTAAATGTACATTTCGAGCTTGGATGTAAGCTACTTCTATACAAAAAATTGAGAAGCCGAAAAATATGTTGATTACCGCTTCTGAAATTATAATCTATCGCAAGGTTTAAGACCTAATTAAAATACATTTTACTTATACATTCAGATTCCATCTGACGGTAGCTAATTTAGCAGAATGCCATTTTTTTAAAAAAATACGTTTCGTCCCTGCTCCTTTGCATGGACTCGTCAGTAAGACTACAGAGGAACCTGCCTTATACGTTCAAAAATTTATTCATTGGCTTCTCGATAGGTACCCACTGAGTAATGACATCTCATTACCGATTTTTTGTGTATCTGTCCTTTTTCACTATTTTCAAAAAATGTCCATTTTTTTAAAATGGCTTCAATTTCAATTAAACAAATTGGATATGTATACGGCAGGTTCCTCGGTAGTCTTACTGACGAGTCCATGCAGAGGAGCTAGGACGAAACGTATTTTTAAAAAAAATGGAATTCTGCTAAATTAGCTACCGTCAGATGGAATCTGAATGAATAAGTAAAATGTATTTTAATTCGGTCTTAAACCTTGCAATAGATTATAATTTCAGAAGTGGTAACCAGCACATTTTTCGGCTTCTCAACTTTTTATAATAAGGTACGTCCAAGCTCGAAATATACATTTAATTTTTGTCTATCTTTCGATTTGTTTTCATATTCTACGAACCGTCACACCAAGAATTAATTCCCGGATTTAATTAACCTAAAACCCCTACTCGAAAACGACCTTTTTAAAAATGAATGAAATCGTAAACTACACTCCGTAAAAAATCATGTGCAGGAATAATAATTCAAGACTGCCGCAGAGAAGATTTTCAACTACCTCAGGACCAAGAATCTGCAGAAAAGGAAAATACCAAGGCCAAGGCATTGAAAATTTGGATTCCGTGGAAGGACATCCCAGACAGGGTAAGGTCTATTTTCGTACCCCTTCAAAACAATTTCCACAACGATCTAATTACGCACTTTTACGTTGACGAAGCCGTGAATCTGAAACAAATGAAAAAAAAACACCCAAAGAATCATGCTTTTTAAAATAAGATATAAAGTAAAAGTCTTTTATAACATATCTGACGAATCGTTCTTCCAAGCAGTATTTATTTATAACGGAACGTAAATTTTTTCTGAAGAACGGGATTGAACAAATTTACAAACCGGTGATAAAATCTACCGATAAAAACGAGCGAATATGACAGAAATGTCAAACGCGATCGATCGTCGACTGGGGATGGGCGATATTGTATCGATACTTTGAGGCGAAAATATCGATATTTCGCAATCCGATATTTTGATGTATCGATACTCACATCCATGTATCGGCCATCCCTAGGTAGACTGTACGACAGTACTATTGCTTTAACGCCATTGGTCGATTCATGTAAGATACATGGGTAAGGCTCGCTTCTCATTGGCTGATGGCTATACATGGGTTCCCCTATGGCCCGCCTTGAGTTAATCACTCCGTATACAGGGTGAGTCTGGTAGAAGTGAACATAGGGAGACCCATGTTAAGGCTACGCGCCTCGTGATTGGTCGATTCCGGTGGAACGTCGCTTGCTCGCTGATTGGCTGTGAACGGTCATATGCGTCAGACGGGTCAGACGTAATTTAGAGCCACAAGAATGTAAATACTGCAAGCTTTGGATTGTTTTAAAATAATCTTGCTTTAAAATAATATTTTAATAAAAAAAGAAACTCGAAAAGAAGTAGCAAATCTCTTGTGTGACATAACCACTTTTTGGGCTTATGTAAAATGTGTCAAATCCATGAAACGTGTAACACAAACCCAAATTCAAGACTCAGTTCGTGAATCTTCTACTTTTGCTACAACCGGATGGAAGGGTTTTGAAAACCCTTCAACGTATCGGCTGCACCAATCACGAGGCGCGTAACCTTAACATGGGTTTCCCTATGTTCACTTCTACCAGACTCATCCTGTATATATATATGGCATTGGCAGGGCGTGACACCTATCGGAAGCTTTATTGCGCTTGTACATTGGGTCGATAACGAAGGAATCTCGGAAAACCGGTATGTGATTTGTCGATTGACTATAGAACCCCCGTAAGAACAATGTTTGTTATAATTACTTCATTCCCTATAGGAGTTTGTCTTTGCTGAAAACGTTTAAATGTCTCCTTAACGTGTCTGCCTTCAAGGTCATATTGAACCATTTAATTGAAAATGTATGTTTAAAGAAATGTTTCTGAAATAATAATATAATATACAACTGATTCTGTAATAGGAGTTTCATTTATCATTCATAATATAACATGATCAAGCAATTCTGAAAATATATGGAAAGACCGCCGCGTATGAAAAGAACGAAGTAATTATAGCAAAAATTGTTTCACGGTTATTTTTATCGGAAAATATATGTTAAAAATAATTATGTCTTTTACTTAAATGTTATCAACACATGTAACCCTTCCTACTTTCATGGAGTACCGACACCGAGCCTCGTCGGTGTTGTTCAAAATTTGCACAAGCGTCGAGTCAGTTCTTCGAATATAATGCTCGCTTCTACATGTCAGTCGCAAATGTAAATTTTCGATTAAAATAAATACTTGGTTTCTTCTCTTTTGAAATATCGCGTACTTTCATTTCGCCTGATAATTATCCGCATGCTCACTCTGCAGTTAAAATTCGAACAGGTTATGGGCCCAATTTATGATTAGAAGATCGAACCTTCCCTGGATGGCCTTTTGATTGCGTAGATACCAGGGAAACCTGAAGTTGAAGACGGGAGAGTGGTATCGCTAGTAATTTTATAAGCCTGCGAAATCGGCGACAGAAAAGCCAAGGCCGACAACATTCTTTCAATTAGCCCTTCTGAAATCAAGTTAGTGAAGGGATGTGCAACGTCGAGAAATGTTTGGCAAAAACTGCAGTTAACGTACCAACCAAAAGGACCAGCCAGGAAAGCATCGCTCTTAAAGCAATTGGCGCTGTAACGAATGGGAGAAAACGACGACATCCGAGACCACCTTCGAAAATTCTTTGACACAGTAGATAGACTAGAAGACATGAAGGTAAACGTATACATATATCTAACCATGATATGTTGTGCTATATCGCCCCGAGGACAAGTACCTCAACGACAGTTACAAAAGGTCGAACGACTATTTATCGTTCGCCCGACGGTTTGGTTCGGAACATTGTCGATAGATTTCAAATTTTATGTTGATCTACACGTTGTTTCGAATGATCGTCTTTTTCCAGATTTATCACAGCACTGACACGATTAGTAAAATCCTATCGACAGTTTCAATGAAGATTTAAACAACACGAAGGACTTTCTGAAGGGAATGTTAAAGAAAGAATCAGATTTTTATAAAAGAATTATTATTATTTTTGTGTAAATTTCACAATTGAGGGATGCCCGACACTCGTAAAACTATCAGGCAGATAGCGGGTACTTACAAAGTGCAGGTCATTTCGTAAATTAGACGCGTTCGCCTTTTCGCTCGCTCGTTTGCTAAGATGTAGCCAAAATAGGGTTGTGACCAATGTTCGGTCGACAAAATACAAAATATATAAATAGGCAATATACAAAGTACACAAATTAACGCACATGCGTGATTAACCACTTCGGCGGCGAGGCGTTCCAAATTGCGTCGCGCATGCCGGTGACGAAAGTGGCGAAAATAGTAGAAATGGCGGTCCTGCCTACACTCGCTTTGCAAAGTTTGTAGACGTATTGAAGTTTGGGAAACCAAAATAATTCTACATTTTAATGTCAAGGAACACGGATATGTTAAAAAAAAATTTTTTAAAGTTTTGAATAGTCTTTTTGGTCGAAAATTATTACTGGAGGGTTTCTGAGGTTGCTGATTACGAATTTGAAGTAGCTTTTTGAACATTCAAATTGGCGAATCCAATATGGCGGACGATTTTAAAAAATATTTATCGTATTCGCTCAAAATTGTTATAAGGTGGTTATTGTTGCCGTTGATTGTTAATTTAAAGTTTCTTTTTGAAAATTCAAATAGCGGATCCAATAAGGCGGACAATTTTTACAAATATTTGTAGTATTCGCTCAATGGTAGTGTACTTCTTATCAAAATCCGGCCGGTGCCAGAGATTAGTAGGGAGATCGCTCAGTTCCCTGATTTACACGCGACAGATTTGGTGGAATTCGATCGTCGCGTTGGATTAGATTAATCCGGAACTACGTGTCGAAAAGGTGGTACATCGGGTAAAACAGAGCATCATTGGAAAGGCGCCTCGTAGCGACGTTGCTGTTTCAGCGATTGTACCGCCTGCATCCCTCACCGCCCATATTCGTTCGGTTGTCTTCGCCGGCGCTGAAGCTTGGACGTACTCGAGAGGGGAACGGGGTTTCTGGGCAACGTGGAAGTAGAAGGATCACCGTGTGGAGGCTAGCGAGGGGAGCGGGGTGCGTAATGTTTAAAACAAATGACTGCGAGCAGAAATTTAAATACAATTTCTGAATATTAAATAGAATATAGTTCTCTGTAGCTAAGTGGTCTAAATGTCCGACTTGTAATACACGTTGAGTCGCAAACGGTGGGTCGCGTCCCTTTTTTTTATCTAAAAAAATTTTTTTTTTATTTTAATCATTTTTTTAAGTTATATTGAATAGTAATTTAAAGAATTGGCATGATATAAGTGATAAATAAATAAATAACTCAAACAATGTAATAATTTTAAATGGAACTTTGATTATGACGTTATCATACAATTTTACGAAAGAATTTTGAAATTATTAAAAATTTACCAATGTGCGAAGTAGAGCTGTAAGCATACTTTCCAATTGGTATATTACAATGATTAATTTAAAAATGTAGGTTTTTGTAATATGCAAAAAATTAAATAAGGAATATTGGAAAATGTTTGTCGACATGAACAAATCTTTGACAATAAACAAAAAATTACAAAAATTACTGTATAACTTTTATTGTTATAGTGATGATTAATGTGATTAATGAGAGAGAAAGAGAGAGAGAGTACATTTTCTACATGATTCAGTAGGACACGATTTGCCTGCTCATAGTGGGATTAACGCTGCCTAGACAATGAAGTGGTTAAGCAAAAAATGAAAAGTGCCCTTTTTTTCTAGAGATTCACTCATACAACTTAATTGAATTCTGGTTGTAACAAATATGTATTATCAATATGTATTCGAGGAAAAGAGTATAGAAAAAAAAGATTTTAAAAAAAGTAAAATTTGTTTTTAAATTCCACTCCACATTTACTCTTCATGTTTTTTATTTTTTATATCCAACAAATCCACGTTTTGAGTCGTCCCACAAAGGTTACAATTTCACACGTTCTTTCTCATCTTCTACAATTGTTATACTATAAACAAAAATACTGCCCAATGAAAAGATGAAATTCAGTCGTCTTAATATGCGCAAAGAATCAAAAGTTCACGTAAATAGTATTTTATTTTATGCAAATCGTTATTTGGTCCAAAATTCTCTTCTGGTATGCCCCAACCATGATTTTTCAACTATACTTATGGGACATTCCACGCCACGCATGCTGCTTGGGCTTAAAGTTTGGCCCAAAGCATACTTTCAAAATGGCGGATTAAAAATGGCGCGCGGAACATGAACAAATTTAAACAAATGTTACATTTACTGTTAAAAAAGCATAATGACGTATAAAAAAATGTTGTTTGAGGCGGATATTATGACTCAATATATGTACTTTCCGTTGGTTATGTTGTATTTCGAAAAATTCAAAATGACGGATCCAATATGGCGGATGAAAAATAAAATTAAAAATTTTGAATTGAAAAAAATATAATCGTGTACTACATTAAATTCTAAACACAAATGTCCCCTTGGGATTTTTTGATACAACCCATCGTTTTCAAGATAAAAATTCAGGAACATTGGAATGTTGGTATTGTTAAATTTAAAAAATCTGTCCGTCGAGCTTAATTACAACACGTTGAAATTATGGATAAAACGGGATGATTTTTGGGTGGCTGTTTACGAATGCGGCGTGAGTTTGCGTATTTAATGAAATGAAAAAGAAGTTGGAAATCTATACAATACAGGCACAATAATGCCACTTCAAAACAAGACAGTCTACAAGAGCTTGCTTGGCTTTGTTTGAAGTGGAGGCTTTGTTTCGGTACATCGAGAGAATGAAATATTGTCGTTGGGTGACCAGTGTGAAACTAGTGTCAGTTAACCATTTTTAGTAAGAATCAAGAGTAATCCGCGCCCCACTTTATGTTCTCAGTCTCCTGACTAGTATATTTCGTGCTATACAATGCTCAGAACAAACAATAATTATCTTCAAATTTCTGTACGAACTAAGTATATCATATAAAATGATTGAAAATGACGTATTTTGTTGAAAGCCGACATTTTGATGTAAACGTTCGTGCTGTATGTTATACGATCGGCGAAGATGTATGTACGTTATTCTTTTTAATGATGAAATGTACCTTCATTCAGGGAAGCGGTTCAATTAATTCATTTTTTATTGGTCATTGTCGTTGACCAGCAAAAAACCAATTAATAGATCTCTATGTCCGAATTAATGTAGATTTAATAATTTAATATAATCTACTACTAGTGCTGTAGAAGTCGGTAAAATTTCATCGCATTTTTAGCTCCAGACGTTTTATGCCATTTATCAAATTTCAAGCACAGCATTTATTTACAAATTATTACTAGGTAGTTTCCAAAGTAGCTGAATTCAAATTTCATACCAGAATTTTGAAATTTAATATGGCCAATCGACATTAAAAAAAATTGAAAAAATGCATAATGTTGTAGATAATATTAAATTATTAAATCTACGTTAATTCGGACATAGGGATCTAATAATTGGTTTTCTGCTGGTCAACGACAATGACCAATAAAAAATGAATTAATTGAACCGCTTCCTTAATTAAGGTACATTTCATCATTAAAAAGAATAACGTACATACATCTTCGCAGATCGTATAACATGCAGCACGAAAGTTTACATCCAAATGTCGGCTTTCAACAAAATACGTCATTTTCAATAATTTTATATGATATACTTAGTTCGTACAGAAAATTGAAGATAATTATTGTTTGTTCTGAGCATTGTATAGCACGAAATATACTAGTCAGGAGACTGAGAACATAAAGTGGGGCGGGGATTACTCTTGATTCTTACTAAAAATGGTTAACTGACCCTAGTTTTAATTTATCTGATATATCTTAGTAATTATACATAATTATTGTAGCAGGCAGTTTTTCATTAACTGCGATATGTACCTTTTATAAAAAAGATATATATGTATAGTTGAAAAATCATGGTTGGGGCATACCAGAAGAGAATTTTGGACCAAATAACGATTTGCATAAAATAAAATACTATTTACGTGAACTTTTGATTCTTTGCGCATATTAAGACGACTGAATTTCATCTTTTCATTGGGCAGTATTTTTGTTTATAGTATAACAAGTGTAGAAGATGAGAAAGAACGTGTGAAATTGTAACCTTTGTGGGACGACTCAAAACGTGGATTTGTTAGGTATAAAAAATAAAAAACATGAAGAGTAAATGTGGAGTGGAATTTAAAAACAAATTTTACTTTATTTAAAATCTTTTTTTTTCTATACTCTTTTCCTCGAATACATATTGATAATCCTTTTTTGTTACAACCAGAATTCAATTAAGTTGTATGAGTGAATCTCTAGAAAAAAAGGGCACTTTTCATTTTTTGCTTAACCACTTCATTTTCCAGATCATAATTCCGTATGATCAAATGAAAATCCATTTCTGTAATAGGAAATGCAATCGCCGTGCCTCCAGTTGTTTGTGCCAAGCTTAACTTCCTTACGGTTATATGCGATGCACTCGACAACGTTCAAATACAGCTTGTAGCCGCCAGGCTGTGTAGCAACGCTCAAGGCTAATAGGTAGCGGCTCATAACACCCATTACAGAAATGGATATTCAGTCGGGACTAAGGAATTCTATCGCCGAGCTCTTTTAGCGTATACAGCTTATGGGTCCGGCTGTAAAGCAGCAAATTGTATGCTGTGTCTCGCCCATTGGGCAATTTTGTAAATTATTTATAACGATTGTGTCAATAAAAACAATATTGTTGTTATTGTTGTTGTTATTGTTATTATTATTATTTGAAGCATAACTTTAACAACAACATTGGTTTCTTATGTCGCTCAATCTGTACGAAAAGTGAGAATTTTTTGCTCAAATCTCTACCAGATCACCGTGAAATGTCACTGCATCCACGCCCCAAACCATGAGGTAGGTGATTGCAGTGTTGGTACTGAGTTCAATTCAACGCGCAGAAAATTGTCTACACGGGGACTCGAACCCAGAACCTTCGGAGACGTTCAGGTTACGAAACAAGGACGCCTTGGCCATCGTAACTATCTCACCCCCTTTTATTATTATTATTGTTATATCACATTAATACTTGATAATATGTAACTGACACCGCGCAATTTTTCAATTTACTAATCGATATATAAAAACATAAACGTAATTTTTTTCGAACAGGTAATTTTATTATATAATTTGCGAAATTTGGTCGTAGCTTTCCAGTACATGTATAGAAATTATTTAACATGCGAAGCATAATCCATCACATATGCGGCACCTACATTTTCATGTAATACTATATGAAAATTTATTATCATTTTTAGAATTATTACTACAGTAATTCGGTTTTCCCCAAATATTTAAAAAGTTTAATAATTTTTATAAAAGTTATTAATATTTTTATATAATAAAAATTTTCACTCGTTAAATTACCAATACATAAAAGGGATACAATTTATTAAAACAAATTAAACGTGGATCGAGTCAAAAAATATGGGTAAAAATATATGTTTTTGTAAAACTTATAAAACTTTACAAAAACAAGCCAAAAAATAAGAAAATTTTTTTAAGAAAAACGACCAAAGTTTCGACAGGCACAGCTGTCATCATCAGGGACGAAACGGCAGAAAGCAATTACATACATTACTTGTCGAGTTTATATAGTCTTATATGTGCGAATGTATAAGTATGTATATGAGATGTTAATGACCCTCGTGTCAATATTTAATTCAAACTCAGTAACGCTTTGCAATTATAATACGTTCTTAATACTTTGTATTAAATTTTTGTATTTAATATTTAAATATTGTGTGTCTTCCTAAATATTGATTCCATTGTATTCTAAATAAATATGTAATATTTCAGATCTTAGACGACTATAATAATTAGATTCAGAGTCCACTATTTTTGTATGTTTCCATTAACACCGCATCTACATACTTATACATTCGCACTTATAAGACTATATAAACTCAACAAGTAACGTACGTAATTGCTTTCTGCCGTTTCGTCCCTGATGATGACAGCTGTGCCGGTCGATTACAAAACAACAGAATCAATATTCAGGAAGACACACAATATTTAAATATTAAATACAAATATTTAATACAAAGTATTAAGAACGTATTATAAATGAAACGCGTTACTGAGTTTGAATTAAATGTTTACACGAGGGTCATTAACATCTCATATACATACTTATACATTCGCACATATAAGACACCCAGGAGTAGTTAACTATTAATTTTCATCACAATCCGGTGAATATAACCTGCAAACGAAAAATTCCGAATTTTGGTTATTTTTTGACCACGTATAAAACTTTGAATCAGATATGCGACCACAAGATATCATCTGATTGAAAAAAAAATTTCATTCCGATAAGGGTAACAAGTAGCAACTTTCCTATGGTACTAGTTTTTGATTTAATGACTTTTTATAAAATCCACCAACCCTATTACATATGGCGAAGACTGTCATCATGAAATTCATTCTTTACATAAAGTTCGCATTATTATTTTCTTTTTTTCTAATTTTTGTATTTTTTTTTATTCTTTGGTATTTTTAAATTTTAAATGTTTTATACTTTATGGCGAAGTCCAGTGAAGTCGATAGCATCGTAAAATCGTTTTCTTATTAATGTTTTATGTGCGGTTGGTATGAAGGAGATCGGTTTCGCCAGGAGACTTTACCTGTACCCGTGTTGATTTCATGTTGCCCCTAACTCGTCATCAAGTTGCGCTCGAGCCGTCGCGTCGGACGGAACGGACGTAATTAATACGATATCGCAAATGAACTGCAATATTGTTCATTCGTACGCGATATAAGTGTATATAGCACCAACAACTAAATTTCGAAACGGGAGTGAAAACGATTAAGTTACTTAAATTATTAAATGTGAAAGTGAACAGTGATAAAAAACAGACAAAAAAGAATAATATTCCCAATAAGCATTGCATTCGGTATAGGGAATCCGCGGCCGCGAGGGTCTGCGGAAGAAGAACGCTAGCGATTCATTCCGGCGAATCTGATCTGCTGACTCAGTCGTCGAGTCATTCAACGATATCTTCACCGGCAAACATAAATGCGACACCTGAAGGCCAATGGAAAATTACAGAAAATAAAAAAAAAATGAAAGATCTAGTCCTGATGATATTAATAAAGGTCGCAATGCAAAACAAACGAAAATTGTTGATTATTGGCTAGCCACACCACCAACCACTATAGCAAACAGTTTTGCATCATTGGAAAATGTGGAAACTGAAGATACCGAACACATTGAAAGCACTGCAAAAACGCTTTAAGCCCCGCCTATATTTATCTCGAGTATCGGAAATATCTGTCCATTAATAGATCTGCTTAATACAATAGCGAAAGATAATTACTACGTTAAAGTACAGAATCAAGAATAGGTTAGAGTCCAAGCTAAATCTATTGAAACCTACGATGTAATTGCTTCACTAAAAGAAAAGAATACAGAATACCACACCTACCAAAAAAAAAACAAGAAAAACCGTTTAAAGTGGTACTCTGTTATATGCATCATTCTGCAGAAATAGAAAGCATTAAAAATGAAATAGAAAGCCATGGGCATGAAGTTCGCAATATAATGAACATGCGTCAGAAAACAACAAAAAAACCTCTGTCCCTGTTTGCTGTGGAGCTAGGACCAGCTGACAATAATAAAAGTATTTATACAATTGAATTTTTACTTAATATGAAAATCAAGTTTGAAGCACCGCATTATCGTCGCGAAATACCACAATGCTCTAACTGTCAGAGATACGGACATACTAAGAATTTCTGCTCTCGTGCACCGCTATGTGTCAAGTGTACTGGCAGCCACAAAACATCAGACTGCTTACGTAAAGAAAAGTCTGATCAAGTTAAATGCGTACTATGCGAAGGAAATCACCCTGCTAATTACAAGGGATGCATCATCTACAAAAATTGTGAAAAGCCCAATTTCCAACTTTGAGAAATAAACAGATAACAACGAACCAAAATGTTGCGACAAATATCGCACAAACCTCGCTGCCCATTCCACGGCCTAGGTCGGACGGACCTATTCATACAGGATCTACTTATGCCCAGGTAACAGCCAATAAAAAGACTCAAGATCACTCAATAAACAATGTCGCACCCAACCAACCATACCATATCCAGCAATCTAACGACCTTCAGGAACTAAAGTCTATGATGAAAGGCCTAATGGAACAGATGAGTACTATGTTAAATCTACTCACCTCAATAGTCTCTAAAATGTCGCAATGTTGACTCTTCAACTAGCAACCTGGAATGCCAATGGCTTATCCAAATATAGAAATGATGTACAAGCTTTTTTGAAAGACCAAAATATTGATATAATGCTTATATCCGAAACTCACTTCACCAAGAAAAATTATATTAAATTCAATAGATATGCTGTTTATCATACCATGCATCCTGACGGTACAGCTCATGGAGGATCTGCAATTGTCATTAAAAATAACATCAAACATCACGTTATTAATGAATACCAAACGGAACAAATCCAAGCCACAAATGTAGTGGTGGACGAGTGGAATGGACCGCTTACCATCTCTGCTGTGTACTGCCCCCCCCCCCAAAGCATGCTATAAAACAGGACGAGTTCGAAAAGTACCTAAAAAAGCTGGGAAATCGCTTTATTACAGGAGGTGATTTTAATGCCAAGCATCCACAATGGGGCTCTCGGTTAACATCTCCTAAGGGTAGAGAACTTTGTAAAGCCATGAAACATTTGAATCTAAAATCAGTGTTGAAACGGATGCAGATTTCTTTGGGTCGGGATTTAAGGAACACTCTCTTTATGCTCTTCGAACAGTTATTATTTATTGTTATTATCCCGACCAGCACCCGTACAGAAATGATTATTATCGGCGCGCTATAGTAAACGACCGGAGCGCGCACTCGGTTTTCCCGGCGTTCGGAAGCCACGAGTCGGATGACTTCCAGAGGCAGATCGCTGAGGTTAGATGTATGAAATCGACTAAGTCCCGACTGGAATTAGTACCTCGCGATCTAGATTCCTCGCATGAAAGTTGCGAAGGACCCGAAGTTGCCTCTTTGCTTTCGGTGATCTGACTGACTAAAGACTATCGCGCTTTTCGGGATCCGTCTACGATGAAGACGGATTGTCCATCCGGTCACACGCGCGATATGCAGTTTTCGTGTGGGAACCCGCTGACGACAGCTCCTTTAGGGTGCTAGTCGACACTGAGTGTGGCCATGCGATCTGCAAACGCTAGCCGGTTGCCACCGAAAACTGCTTACAGGTTCCACGAACATTCATTTGAGCAATTTATAAAGAATTAAACTGCTGTGGTTGCTCGGACCACGTTGTAACCGTGCACCGGATGTACGAATATTGTATTGCGTTAAATACGATATTCGCTCATCCCACTCGCAACCTGACATCTATTATAATGGCTTAAATATAATAGAAAATTATAATATACTATTTGATAAGGCGAGGTACGTACTATCGTCCGTAACACCTCCCCCCCCAAAAAAAACTCGGCGGTCCCCCGTCGAACACACAAAACAACTATGTTTACTGTGGTTGTCGTTTGCATAGGCATTCGGAGAGGCAAGAATTTCGCGTGTAAACTTGGGTTCGGCGCATTCGTTGAAGCGTCCGAGTTCGAGCAACATGAGTCTGAGTTCTCCCGGAGTCATCTGCAATTGGTGCACCTTTATGAGGGAGTCAAACAGACAATTTCCGTCCGGGACAGTCTCCTCATCGCGGACTAGTAACGCGAAAGGTTCGGCACAATTTTGATCCAGCTGATAATTATACAAGGGAGATGTTCGGTCCTTACTTTCGGTCGAACGTGTCACTTCGACCTCGGATAATCTTTCCGTATCAAGTGACATACTCTCCTCATTGCACGCGTCATCGCTTACGCGCGACGCGGAGGGGGAAATTCGGGGCTCAGTCCGTTTTAGACCTCCAGACCCATCGTTACGCGAGGAACCGTCACTACGTGTTCCCATAAAGTTCTCTTGCTCCTCAGGGACTGGGAAGGGGGCCGCTCGGACCAAATACCTCCCTGCCCGTCATCGCATGTACTTACACTATAAGTAGATGGCAAATGTATTTCGCTACTTGAGTTATATGTAGCGACTGTAATATCTGTCTTCTTATCTATTCGTCCTTTCTCTCTCTCTGCGCGGCGTGGAGAGGGGGTCGCTCCGTTGCCAATATGGCACGGGTGGCGAGACGGTGTGTTCCCTGTAACTTTGCTGCCTATACCGTTCCTCTCCCTATTCTCCTATTCGTCCGCGCTACGCGTTGCGAACCCTTTTCTTTTACGGACCTCGCTGCGCTGTGCGATGTGTCGTTGGCAACGTTCTCCGGGTTCCTCCTCCGCCGTTCGGAACTTCTTCTTTCGACGATTTTTCCAACGCTCTGCTGTTTCCGAGCTCTGGATGTTTCCGAGATCGCTCTCCAGCCGCTCGATGTTAAATTCTACCCGGATGCGCTGTTTGGAGCCGTGTTTAATAGACGGAAAATTCATTTTATTCGATGAGGAATTTTTTCGACCATCTACTTTTTCAGGGGAGGGTATTCTATTTCTCTCTTTTTCGCGAGAATAATCGACATTATACGCTGTTTCGTCCGTTTCTGGTATGACATTTTCGACAGGCCAGATCCCCATACGACCCTCCCACCGAATTCGGTAATCGTCATTTCGGGTATTAATGGATCTCCCGATGTCTGTTATGGTATCCTGGGATGCTCCGGAATGCCCGTCTATGGAATCAGTGCCCTTCATTAGGGTGTTGTCCAAACGATATTCGTTCATCGAAAGCGCGGCTGTTGGGTCTCCGCTCGCGAGTTTTTGCTCGTCAGGGCGATTTCCACGCGTTATAGGCGAGTTCCAAAGGACATCCCTCCGGTATTTCAACCCTGACCGCGTTGTTCTGGGTTCTCTTGACCGCTCAGGAGATTTTTGTATATCGTCCTCGACAGGTACCCACGCCCAGTGTTTACTCTGCGATGATCCTTTCGGCTGTCGCTTCGATTTTGGCGACATTTCCGTCGTCACACCCCTTACCTCGGGGGTGGCGGTAACGTTTTTATCTTCGCGTTGTTTTTTGAGATCCCTTGGATTATCCGAACAAGAACTAGATCGTGGTCGTGTAGGGTATTGGTGAAATTCCTTTCGACGTTTGCTTCCACGTAGATTCAGTTTTCTCTTACGAATGGGAAGCACTTGACGATTTTCGAGGGTTTCGATTTCCTCATGATCGCTTGTATTGTCGAAATCTTCGTGCACTCCATCGGTAGGGTTTCGGGACAGTGCGTCGGCGTTAACGTTGCACCTTCCAGGTTTGTATTTGACGCCATAGTCATAATCCTCAAGCTTTGTCCCGAGGCGATGGAGGCGAGTGGTACAATTTTTTAAATGTTTCAGAGCTTCCAGTGGCTTATGGTCGGTAATAATCAAGAATTTCCGACCGTATACGTAGGGCCGAAATTGTTCTACCCCGAATACCACTCCAAGCATTTCTTTGTCGATCGGCGGGTAACGAAGTTCAGCACCCTTCAAACTCTTGGATGCAAAAGCCACGGGCAAATCCTTTCCAACTTCTCCTTGTGATAGGACCGCCCCTAACGCGTATCCTGACGCGTCGGTGGTCACAATGAAAGGTCGGGAGAAATCGGGTAATCCTAAAACTGGGTCACTGCACAATTTTTCCTTTAGGGTTTCGAATGCCTCAGTTTGCTCCTGTTTCCACTCAAAAGGAACATTTTTCCGCAACAGGATATTAAGGGGATGAGCGATTTTTGCAAAATCCTGTATGAACCACCTATAATATCCCGCGAGACCCAAAAATTGTTTTATGTGTTTTGGGTTTTTGGGCCGCGGAAAGTTTCGTACAGCTTCGAGTTTTCGCGGGTCGGGTTTTACAATATTTTCGTTGACAATGTGGCCCAAGTAGTTTGCTTCCTTCCGTAAAAAGTTGCATATTTGCGGTTCCAATGTCAGATTTGCATTGACTAGACGATGCATGAGACGCGTAAATTTCTTCTCATGCTCCTCTAAGTTTTTAGTATAGAGGACTATGTCGTCTAGGTAGACTAGCATTTCGATGCCCTGTAAGCCCGTCAATGCTAAGCCCATTAACCGTTGGAAAGAACTTTTTTTAGAACGTTTTTTATACCCATGGGCATACGCGTATATTGGTAATGCCCAAAGGGTGTTGAGAACGCTGTTTTTGGTGCGTCTCTTTTGTCCATACGAATTTGATGAAAACCCGATTTTAGATCAAGGGTCGTAAAATACGTGGCTTGACCCGACTGATCTAAAATATCCGTAATGTTCGGTATAGGGTAAGCCTCGCCGATCGTCTTCTCGTTTAAACTGCGAAAATCGATTACGAGTCTCCATTTTTTTCGCCGTTAGGTCCCGATTTTTTCGGTACGACCCAAGCGGGTGAGTCATAAGGAGACATGGATGGCTCCACTATTCCCGCGGCCAGCTGTTCGGCAACGAGTCGCTGCATCTCTTCCTTAATAGCGGGTGGGTGCCGATATCGTTTCGCCTTGACCGGTACGTCATCCACCGTGTGTATACGGTGCGAGAAAAGGGAAGTTGCGCCCAACGGCTCACCCGGTAGATGAAATCTCTCCGCGTGGTCAGTGACAAGCGAGCGCACGTGCTCTCTCTCTCTCTCTCTTCGGGAGATAAGGTGCTCAAGTCTATGAGCGCCAACACTTGCTCTGCGCGGTTTTCGTTTGTCTTTGCCGTATAAATTTTTGCGCTCTCGAGCGACTCGACGACGTCATCAGTTTTGCATACTGCATAGTCGGAGTCAAACTCGTTCCTTCCCATGACGTTACATGGTTCCAGCGTCATGATAGGGATTTCCACCGTTACCGGTTTGTCGTTAAGGTTTACGGCTACCGTGTAAGCGAATCCGTTTCGATTTTGGACAAGAGCATTTCCTAAACATACTCCGTCAATCGTATCGACATTCGGTAAAATACCGTATTTCAGGTCGCTGTTAAGTTGGATACGGACTACCTGTCTTTTTCGCGAGGGAATTTCAACCCGGCGCGAACCGAAAAACGGCAGTTCATTGTCTCCCGCTGAGAATATTTCATTTTCGTAATCTATTTTAACGCGATTTGCACGTAAGAAAGGATCTCCTAATATGCCATCTTCAGAGATTGGAAAATCATCCAACACTATTTGAGCCTCAATATTTAGCCCTTTAAAATGAATTTTCGCTCAACCGTAGGTATATATTACCCCTTCACCGATGCCAGTAAGCTCGTATTTACAGGTGGTATCAGGATACATGTCGCGGCGTAATTTCGAGAGCTTCACAATATTAATTTCTGCCCCTGAATCGACGATGAACGTACCCTCTGAACCATGGAGATCGCGACTAGTAACCCCTAATCGCGGACATTTAGCGAATTCAGCAGCTCCGAGACGGACTGCTGCTCTCGGGTTTTCAACACCCTCACTTGTCCTTCCGACTGGATCCGTGATTAGCTCGGAACCCCAGTCAGATTCCGAGCGTCCTGGGAGTTTAAAGAATTGTCAGCCTTCCTCTGACCCCGTTTCCCTCGATACCCCCGCCTGGATCTTCCGCGATTAGTACCCGAATTGTCTCGTGAGTATGTCGAATGGTGTGGGGTTTCATGCACGTTGCAAGCGCCGTCGCGAGAATTTATCTGGGGCACCCTCGGATTTTGCATTTTCGCGTTTTCGTCCCTTTTTCGGGCATAACACCGGTCAAGATTATGGCCAATGCGCCCACAGTACTCGCATTTCGTACTGTTATGTATCCGTACCGCGCATTCTCTTTCGAGGTGCCCAAATTTTCCACAATAGGTGCACTCATCGCCGCTGCACGTGTCCGCGCGACAAACTCCTTCGTCCCCGCGGCGTCGTTGCTCATCCGTACGACGACGTTGTTCGTCCGCGTTGACGAGTAACGCGGCAGCGGGTCGGTCTATTCCCTCGCGACGTATCTGACGGAATTCTTCCACGCAGTCCTTTGAAAAATACCTGCGCTCCGCGACGTTCGTTAATTGAATCGTTTTTTCGAGCGTCGTCGGATTCGCCTGCTGCACTCGTAACTCTAACATACCCTTAAGACCCGCGATAAAATGGTCTAATGCCCGTTGTTCGATAACCCTTACGAAAGTAGGGCGAAGGTCTGCATCATAAGATGGTGGCCCTCGTGGCGGCGATCCCATCGTTCATTAGCTTTGTCATACGCGTACCGAAATCGTCGGCTGACTCGTTTTCCCCTTGAATTAGAGTCGAGATTTTCATAAGATACGCCTCCGGTTCATCGCGCCCACCGTAAACGTTTCGCATTTCCTGTAAACACGCCTCGACGGTGGCGCTGGCCCCCATTATACCTCTGAAACGCTCCGCCTTTCCCTTCAGTTTCCCTCTTAACCCTTTGCGGCATACATTTTTCTTTACACGGAAAACAGCTGAAAATTGTTACTCGGGGGTTTTCGGGGTCGCTGATTTCGAATCTGAAGTCAGATTTTGAAAATTCAAAATGGCGGACCGAAATATAAAAAGTTGCTCGATCTAAGCGAAATTTGTTACTCGGGGGTTTTCGGGGTCGCTGATTTCGAATCTGAAGTCAGATTTTGAAAATTCAAAATGGCGGACCGAAATATAAAAAGTGGCTCGATCTCAGCGAAATTTGTTACTTGGGGGTTTTCGGGGTCGCTGATTTCGAATCTGACTTCAGATTTGCAAAATTCAAATTGGCGGATCTAGGATGGCGAACGAACGTAAAAATCGAGTGTTGGATTTTCTTGAAAATTGGTACGTTTTCTCGATCACCGATGACAAATCCAGTGTCAGATTTCAACAATTAAATGTGGATGAAATTAAAACAAATTTTGGTCAGCCATCTTGGATCCGCCATTTTGAATTTTCAAAATCTGACTTCAGATTCGTAATCAGCGATCCCGAAAACCCCCGAGTAACAAATTTCGTTTAGATCGAGCAACTTTTCATATTTCGGTCCGCCATCTTGGATCCGCCATTTTGATTTTTACAAATCTGACGTCAGATTCGAAATCAGCTACCCAAAAAACATAAAATGCTATAGTTTCATGCAAATATATATAATTGTTCAATCAAAAATGAATTTTTTCTGAAATTATTGATATTTTTCCGTGGTTATTTATTTATAATAATTAAAAATTAACGATAATTGATAATATGTAACTTTTTTTATGATTATATATATCTTATTAACATAATTAACTCAAAAACCCGATTGCTTAGATGAAAACAGCCGAATAATTAATTAAAAACTGAGAGAAAATAGGTGGGATGCTGAGCATCCCACTATGCCGCAAAGGGTTAATTGATATTTGAAAAGTGGCAAACCCTCCTCGGAAAGTAGCACCAACGCGTCCTTACACGCGTCCTCGAATTCCGGGTACTCTTCGCGAATCCCATGAAAATCGGGAATTTGGCCTATGACGTCTCGGGATTCGATCCCTTTCATCATACGGAGGTTGGTCTGAGTACCGTCACTCATTTTCGGAGGTTTCTGGTCAACCGAAGAACCTTGCGTCGCGTCCGAGGAATCTGAGGAATCTGAGGAATGTTCGCCCGCCGTTCTGTGTTTACGTAATAATTGATTACGCTTTTTTATTCGCTCCTTCGCAGGCGAACTGAGGACGTCGCGGAATCCCTTCATGCATTAACGTACGCGAATGACCCGTGATGGAATATTAGTCGATGCTTTTAAATTATAATTATAGAAATGTACAGAGAAATGGGTGGAAATTAATTCGTTTGGAGGTGTAGTAAGGAAATGGTCGCGACTTACCCGTCGATGATCTGGATGGAGGCTGTAACAGCGATCCCGAAGAAGAGGGCTGCTTGGATCATCTTCCTCGTAATGGGCACTGGCACAATTGGGCAGCACTCACAGCACGGGTGCACTTTAGTTATATCCCAACTGGAATACACAGTCACTGTTCGGATCCGCGTAAACAAGATAATCGAAATGATTTTGTGAAATCACTCGCGGATCCCACTACTGACACCAAAAAGTATCCTGTTACGGATGCAGATTTCTTTGGGTCGGGATTTAAGGAACACTCTCTTTATGCTCTTCGAACAGTTATTATTTATTGTTATTATCCCGACCAGCACCCGTACAGAAATTATTATTATCGGCGCGCTATAGTAAACGACCGGAGCGCGCACTCGGTTTTCTCGGCGTTCGGAAGCCACGAATCGGATGACTTCCAGAGACAGATCGCTGAGGTTAGATGTATGAAATTGACTAAGTCCCGACTGGAATTAGTACCTCGCGATCTAGATTCCTCGCATGAAAGTTGCGAAGGACCCGAAGTTGCCTCTTTGCTTTCGGTGATCTGACTGACTAAAGACTATCGCGCTTTTCGGGATCCGTCTACGATGAAGACGGATTGTCCATCCGGTCACACGCACGATATGCAGTTTTCGTGTGGGAACCCGCTGACGACAGGTCCTTAGGGTGCTAGTCGACACTGAGTGTGACCATGCGATCTGCAAACGCTAGCAGGTTGCCACCGAAAACTGCTTACAGGTTCCACGAACATTCATTTGAGCAATTTATAAAGAATTAAACTGCTGTGGTTGCTCGGACCACGTTGTAACCGTGCACCGGATGTACGAATATTGTATTGCGTTAAATACGATATTCGCTCATCCCACTCGCAACCTGACATCTATTATAATGGCTTAAATATAATAGAAAATTATAATATACTATTTGATAAGGCGAGGTACGTACTATCGTCCGTAACAAGTGTCAACGGGCGAACCAACGTACTGGCCCACAGACAGAAGAAAAATACCGGATGTCATTGACTTCTATACTACGAAATGCATAAATAAAAAATACTTAAAAGTAAAATCATGCCTTGATCTATCTTCAGATCACTCGCCGGTATTACTTACATTAAGTAGTATAATTATCGAAAAAGAAAAACCGTGCGTATTGTGTAGCAAACAGACCGATTGGATATATTATAAAACTCAAGTCGAAGAAACGCTAAACATATTTCTACCGTTAAAAACAGAAAATGACATCACTGAGGCGGTAGAGCATTTCAACCAGTGTATCCAACAAGCAGCATGGAATACAACTCCAGCCAACTCAACAATGAGAAATGCTGATGTATCTTCGGCACTAGTAAGACAAAAAATAGCAGAAAAACGACAAATAAGAAAACAGTGGCAAGTAACTAGATCCCCAGAGCTGAAAAGTAAGTTGAACAAGGCTATTAAAAATCTGCATAGATTGCCAAAAACGGAAGCAAACAATAATATACAGGACTATCTATGAACTCTTGGACCAACTCAGGGATCTGTCAAACAACCTCAAACCTCAATAGCACCACTACGTTCATCCGACGGCAAATGGGCAAGACGCGCTAAAAAAAAAGCTGAAATATTTGCACAACACCTGACAGAGGTATTCACTCTACACCCCAGTCAAACGCAATTCGAAGAATATGAAATACGCCGAAAACTTAACGTAACCTATCAGCTGGAACCTCCACTAAGAAAGTTTAAAATAAGCGAAGTAATTAAAACTATTCAACGTGATTTAAGTCCCAAAAAAAGCACCAGGATACGACTTGATCAATGGCCAAATACTAAAAAATCTTCCAAACAAAGGCTGGAAAATTTTAACCCAGCTTTTTAATGCAGTGTTGAGAACCAGCTTCTTTCCACTGCAGTGGAAAGTAGCACAGATTATTCCAATCCTGAAACCGGATAAAATCCCTGAAGATGTCAAGTCGTATCGACCAATTAGCTTATTACCAATTCTTATAAAAGTTTTTGAAAAATTGTTACTTCTGAGACTAAAACCAATTATTGAAAGGAAGGATTTGATTCCCAATCATCAATCATCAAAGGCGCATCGAGTTTACAACAAGATATTATTAAGCTTAGAAGAAAAAAAGTACTGTTCGGGTGTCTTTCTGGACATAACTCAAGCTTTTGACAAAGTCTGGCACACTGGCCTACTGTACAAAATAAAGACAAACTTCCCTCTAGGCTATTATACCCTTCTAAAATCTTATCTCCAAGACAGGCACTTCTTCGTGAAATATCAAGATATATTTACAGAATTACATAAAATACAAGCCGGTGTGCCTCAAGGTAGCGTACTAGGGTCGATCCTCTACCTTCTCTATACCGCCGACCTGCCGACGAAAATCGAAGTAACAACAGCAACATTCGCAGATGACACTGCAGTATTAGCTTCACACGAAAATTCAATTCTGGCGACTCAAATGGTGCAAAGTAATCTTGATGACATTCAAAAGTAGCTAAACATTTGGAGAATAAAAGCCAATGAAACGAAATCAGTCCATGTGACTTTTACTACCCGAAGAGAGACATGTCCTGAAGTATCACTTAACGGCCAACAGAATCTGCAATCTGAGGTAGCTAAATACTTAGGCATGCACTTCGATCGCCGACTAACGTGGAAAACACATATATTTACCAAAAGGAAACAGCTTGGACTCAAATTACGAAAACAATTTGGCTTTTAAATCGAGAATCATAACTCACGCTTGAGAGTAAGCTCCTGCTATACAAGGCGATTTTAAAACCAGTATGGACGTATGGAATACAGCTGTGGGGAACGGCAGCTAATTCTAATATAGATATACTTCAACGCTTCCAGTCAAAAGTATTGAGAATGATAGTTGATGCACCATGGGTTGTAACTAATGATGCCATACATCGCGACCTACAAGTGCAGAGTGTCAAAGAGGAAATGCAGGAATATAGCAAAAATTACAGTGAGAGACTAAAGAAGCACCCAAACATTCTTACAGTCAACATAATGAAACCACGACTAATCAGGAGACTCAAGAAGAAAATTCCATTCGATCTTCCGCACTAGAATAGACAGATCCCTCTGGTGTATATTAAACTTTTACTCCAGTGACATTAACTTTATTTAAATTGATATTATAAGTGTTAGTTTAATATAATAATTAAGAATATCTGTATAAGGGCGCATCACTAGATGGGTACCTTCCACGTTTAATTTCTACAACAAAAATATTGCTGAATGTCAATAACGAAGATTGTAATAAAATTGGGATGTTAAAAAAAAAACTCGTCATAAATACTTTTCCCATGTGCAGTGGGATTTCCCATGTGTGGTGCCATTAAAATGTTACTTAGCTCCATCACAGCTGTAAATAACTTTTCTACCATTGAGATACTTTCTTATATCCGGAATTAGTAGACTTTTCACAGTGTAAACTACTGCTGCATCATGTTTTAAACAATCGGTCAGAAAAATTTAACTTTGTTGCTGTATTTGATCATATTTTTTGTAATAACAAACCACAAGAAATACAGTACATTAGTTATTACTAAAATGAAAAGCTTGCGATGCGGTCATATTGGCTTTTCTATTTGCTATGTGTTGAGATTGCTATTTTGCAATAAAAGAAAGCGGTTTAAGAATTTCCAGTTTCTCAGAAAATACATGGACAAAATCAGATGCTGCAAGTGTATTTGTTTCCAATGAAGATATATTAATTTATAATTGCAAATTGCCATTTCTATTAGCTTTGTCTGAGTTTCAATATTTATCTAACAATAACGTGCAATTTTGGTGTATTATACAGGCACATACCAAATACGTTCCCGGAGCTCTATAAGGAATACAATTCCGGGATCGCAATTTTGCAAACGTACTAAACTGTAGGTAATGCTTACTTTTATACATGTCTATAATTAACGTATAACTCTGTGAGTCCTAAAGCACGAATAGTTTTTTAAATAATATAAAAAAAAATTAAATAATGCGGGATTTATATAAAGAACGAACTTCATAAAAACACCGTATTTCCACCCTGTGAAGCGCAGTGAGTTTTCTATGAACTCATAACACGGGTGAACAAAAACGGACTTGTATTCTGATTCCTGTACCGCACTAGAATCTTCTTACAAACTTTTCATTGCTGGACACGAATCTGGCTTGAAAAATTGCCCGTTTCATCGAGATTTAAAAAAAAAACGTCTTTTTGCAGTTTTTGATTGTTACGAACGAAATACGCCCGGCACACAACGGCGCGCTATATCGAACGTATGGGACGCTTAGATTTCCCGTCGTTCCTGACTCGCGACGGATTGCGCAAGCCGCTACGAATTCTGGTCAAGCGCGACCGACGAAACCTCTATAGAACGATCGAGCGAACGACGTTGCTCGAGCCCGTACTACTCGAGCTCGGTAGATCGTGCGTTAAGTTCGTATATCCAGCCAAGACTGTCCTTCTCTGAGATCCGCCTCGACGAAGTCGATGGATCGTTCCGACGTTTCCGTATACGTCTGCAGTTTTCGCCCCTGGGAACCTGCTGAGCTTTTAGTTTTGTTTCCGAGCACAGGTCTTTGCTGCCATGTAACTTGTCGAAGCCTGCAGGTTCTCAGCCGAAAAGTGCTTACACTTTCCTGGAACGTCCGTGTCGAATTAATGCAACTTCAACTCGGATTGCGCACCTGGTCTCACAGCTGAAACACGAGACTGGATACACGGTATTTCGTTGCACCTTAACGCTAGATAGCCTATATTATTTCCTACATCTTAATTTGTTATAATAATTATCATCTAGCTAGTCTATAATATATGTTTCAATATTAACTAGTTATAGTTATATTCATGTGCTCTGTGATTGTCGTTTAATCTTAATGGATCACGCGATCGGTTACGAACCGCTGGTCGTAACATTGATCACGTGTAGAAACTGGAGCTGATGTGTTATACGTCCGTAAATATGCTTAAACTAAAGTTCGAACTTTTAGCTAACGGAATCAAATAGAAAAGACACTGAATCAGTCATAGATTTTCATGCAGCATAACTTTTTAACCGTCCGGTGAATGACCAGATACCCGGGTATCCATTTCAGCTACACAGATAGAATTTATTAACTTTTTCTTTAACAAATTGTATAATAATCAGAATCCCCGAAATTTAAGTAGTTTGAAATCCAATTTTTGTCTAATATTATTAACTAGCCAACTTGATACCTCCTTCGTTCAATAATCAAGCATCCGGGTATCACCTGAAGTTATTATGCATAAATATCGGGCTTATACGCACTAAAGAGACTAATTATTATTAAAGTATTGAAGTAACTTGACTTTAAATAACTAATAAACAATACCGTATATAATTTATTTTATTTAAACAATTTTTATTATAAACAATAGCAAAGATAGTAGTCAAAAAATATAATTTCATATACAGGGTCATCGAAAAGTATCGGACCCCCCTAATATCTTCAGTTAGAATGCACTTAGGAGAAAATGTCCAATAGCAAAGTTGTATGGTTTCAAGCGGGGAGTAAGATGATGACCTTGACTTTGACCTTGACCATGTCCTTCAAGGTCATTTCAAGGTCAATCTTATTTTTTTAAATAGAACCTCCTACATTTTATTGCATATTCTTATAGCTTATCTCGAGAGCTTTCCAAAACACTCTAATAAAATATTTTTTTATTAAGTACTTTTTGAGTTATGAAGGTTTGAAGTTAACAATTTGTTAAGTGGTGTGTGAGTCCGACCAGTTAAGGCAAGAGTGGTGTGCGAGTCCGACCAGTTAAGGCAAGAGTGGTGTGCGAGTCCGACCAGTTAAGGCAAGAGTGGTGTGCGAGTCCGATCAGTTAAGGCAAGAGTGGTGTGTGAGTCCGGCCAGTTAAGGCAAATTTAATTCCAATTGGTTAGCTCGGGCAAAATATTTAATTGTACCAAACAATTCACAACAAATGTTCAAATTGTTGCCCTTCAACAGCCTGGCAATGTGCCAATCTGTTATAAACAGTTGAAACCGCATTCCGGTACGTTTCTGGCGGTATTAGTTCTATCTCTCAAGTTATTCTCCTTCTTAAATCATCTAAATCTTGAGGCTTGGTGGCATAAACTTTACTTTTCAAGTAACCCCACAAAAAAAAGTCAAGTGGGGTCAAGTCCGGAGACCGAGGTGGCCACTCAATATGACCCCTTCGCCCTATCCACTTGTCCTGAAAGACCTCATTCAAATATTGACGGACAATGACACCATAATGAGGTGGAGCTCCATCCTGTTGGAAATAAATTTCATCCATATTTCCACCAGCTATGTCTCGAATAGCTGGAACAATTTGTTCGCGAAGCATGACTAGGTATACTTGTGCTGTCAAATTGCCTTCAATGAAGAAAGGGCCAACTGGTCTACCGTTAAGAATACCAGCCCATACGTTAACTTTTTGTGGATATTGAGTATGATTGTCTCTTTTCCAGTGAGGATTACCGTCACTCCAGTATCTACAATTGTGTCTATTTACATTTCCAGTCAGTTCAAATGTAGCCTCATCAGAGAAAACAATATTATCAAGTAATAGAGGATCGTCGACAATCATCTCCATCATAAGATCACAAAATTCGATGCGTCTATTAAAATCGTCTTCGGACAACTCTTGGACCAACTGGAGTTTGTATGGATGCCATTTATTCAATTTCAGAATTTTACTGACAGATGCATGTCCGATTTCGTGTTCTTGTGCAACGCGATTGATGGAAATATGGGGATCTTCAACGAAAGACTGTAAAACATCTAATGCCTTATCATTATTTGATGCTGTTTTAGGTCTACCAGATTTTGGGCGGCTTTTAACGCTACCAATGGCCTCGAAACGTTGAATAGTACGGATTACAGTACTTTTGGAGATCCTATTATTTTCATTCCGAAAATTTTCATTAAATAATCGCGTTACTGTTTTATACCCTCTTTGTTGATCTCCCCATCCTCGCATCATTAACAGTGTTATTCGATCTCTTTCAGAAAGCTCCGCCATTCTTAATTAGAGCGAAGAAGAATTAATCAGGTAAGTGATAGGAAATTGATCTAGATAATTAAGTAGAGAAAAATACTAATTATTAAGTGTTGGTCCAACTATCGATTTGTTTATTTTAACCAGCACTAGCAAAAAGCTCGTTGAGCAACTGAAAATCTAATAGATCAATTAATAATATTTACGAAAAATTTCTGGGCTATTGGAAACAAAATGAAGATGTTTGGGATAATCAATTGAAGCGCAATGGTTTCTTTAGTTACAGAAAAAATTTTTGAGGCTGTTCGTTTTCATCCACGAGGTGACTGCTGCTCGCTAAGAAGAAGACAGCACTGCATGCATCAAAGTTTCAAATCAGTGATCCGTATTGTTTGCTCAAGAGCTCGTACATTGGTGCCTGCGAGAGTGAGAGAATAAAGATTGGCCAACGCTTTCGGTCAAATTCCCGCTAACGCCTTCGGAAATCACGCATTCGAGCAGCTTCTTGCGATTACGTTCGGGCAGTTTTTCGCCAGAGCCTATTAGCATAATTGCTTGAAGCCGTACAATTCTTTGCTATTGGACATTTTTCCAAAATGCATTCTTACTGAAAATATTAGGGGGATCCGATTAATGTATTTTCTTTAAACCAATTAATTGGTCTCATTATTCCGCGCACAAAAGTATTAAGGTTATGATTACTGAAAACTAAATAATATTTTACAAGACATTCTACATTTTGTGTCAAAAAATTGTTAACTTCAAACCTTTATAACTCAAAAAGTACTTAATAAAAAAATATTTTATTATAGTGTTTTGGAAAGCTCTCGAGATAAGCTATAAGAATATGCAATAACATGTAGGAGGTTCTATTAAAAAAAATAAGATTGACCTTGAAATTACCTAGAAGGACATGGTCAAGGTCAAAGTCAAGGTCATCATCTTACTCCCCGCTTGAAACCATACAACTTTGTTATTGGACATTTTCTCCTAAGTGCATTCTAACTGAAGATATTAGGGGAGTCCGATACTTTTCGATGACCCTGTATATAAATAATAATACAATGTCACACGAAAATAAAAGTAAATTTTACTATGTCGCGTACCCTTTACATGTCTAGATTATTATACAATGCTCATCACAAATGGGGTTCTCACATGCTGAAAATATTTTTGTCGTTTTGGGACGTTTTTTGAATTCATTTTGAAGGCAAGTATAACATACAGCACTATTCTTTTTCCTGTATGTCTGTAGGTTTGATGATCCAGGTGTTGTTGGTTGCACATATGGATTGATAGCTCGGGCAATGAAAGTTTCAACCGCCACTTTGGTTGAGAAATGCCTCATAATCTGTGGATTCTGCGAACGATTCTCGACGAATGGAGTACACAGTTTTATGTCTAATAGCTGATAAAATAATCGCCGCTCATACGATTTTCTTAGGAGCATTTTATTATTCTCATAATACAGAATATATGCTGTAAGACAGGCGACATCGAGAATATTGTAGAAAAATGCTAGAGGCCATCTTTGATTAGATATTTTTGTAGTATATCTACCAAGCATTTTATCCATAGTGTCCACTCTAGCTTTTACCAGTTATAAAATTCAATGATTTCGGGTTTTTTCTTTGCCGTATCACTAATTTTTGCTTCGTGATGCATTCTTTATAGCATAATTACAGCCTTTTTTATTTTGTGCACATAACTGCACATGGTTATTTTTTTATGAAAACCAAACTCCGTAGATAATTCCTCCCGTGTTTTCGATGCAGCCATGGAATATATACTTTATTTTTCTTCAAAGTGCCAGCAATCGTCAAGTTCCACGATAGTAAAGATTTTTCCAATGAAAGAGTAGTAAAATAATTATCCATAGTAATGTTTCTACCCAATCCTCTATACGGTGCCACCAGGTCTTTGACAACTCTCTCACCAACGTTCTTTTCACGACCCTCACTCGATTTCCCAGTTTATAAAGCTGTCCTGAAAGTGGATACGAATTCTCAGCTTCACATATCCACCATACTTTGATTCTGTACTTTGCTGGCTTCGATGGAATATATTGGATGAATTTAGTTCGACCACGGTATGGATAATGTTGCTCGTCCATAGCTAGGTATTCTGCTGGCTTATAGTGTTTTGCTGAATTGCTATTTAGCATTATCCAAATATCTCGTATTAGGGCAGCTTTATCGGTTTCCATACGCTCATATCGAGTATTGGCATCATTAAATCGAATAAAGCGACTGATGTTCCAGAAGCGAGTGATGATCATTCCTGCCCGATGTAAAGGATATGAATTCGTCTGCCACATATCCTTTACATTGTCAGTATTGGAGTCGGTTGCGGCAGAAGTTGTCAAAATAGCCAAGAAAACATTATGCCCCCCACCCAGCATTTTCACTTCCACCGCCGGATAGTAAAAGCGGGCGCCAGACGAGTTAAGGCTCGACAAATTTCTAGGCGCGCCGCACGCGCTGGTATGCCTGCTAGCTCTAGACTATGCGACCACGGCCGACGAGGACGGTTCTCTATGTTTATCGCGCCCCAAATTATGGGCGTCAAATGTTATAGGCGAATCCCCGACACGCGACGATACGCGATCCCCCGACGGAGAGATTAACAGGGGTTTCCTAATATGATGCCCTGCGACGAACTGGACAGGTACTTTTCGCACGCGGTGCCTGGCGACGAACTCTACCAGGACTTTCTAAAGACTGGGAGGCCGCCTACGAACTCGACAAGGACATTTCGAAGCGCGCTGCCTTGCGAAGGACTCGGTCGGGACTTTCGCCCGCGGCCGCGGGGCTCTGCGACGAACCCGTCGAAGAAACGCGCGCGTCGGATAAGCACGCCCCCCCCCCCAATACGCCTCTACACTACCTACACGAACGTATACAAATCACACATCGAATCTACACTGAACGACGTTATCCGAACCATACGAAACTTTACCGAAACCAACTAAATTGACCAATTATACCTCTTAACTGAAATCTACTAAACGCGGACAAATCACCGAAATTACGCTACCCGAAACCCACTCGAACTTACCGCGTAAATTAACGAACCGATTAAATTCCGAATTCTGTAATTCAACAATATGCACTTTCGGTGAACGTTACTAAATTTGCACGAATTACCCGGACGCTATCGTTTTACCGCGGGCACTGCTATTCAAGGTAACAGACTCATACTTATCCGAAACAACTGTAGCGTCTCCTTAGAGACAGTTAGCCTCACGTACAAAAACATAACAAAAACACGGCACTACCTTCCGGCAGTGCTAGATAGCCTTGGCTCCACAAAGATTGCTCGTGAAACGGCAATCTAGGTAACTTAACCGCGCGGAGGGTCCGGTCCAGTTAGCATCGCTCGCATGGCCCTTTTCTTAACGATCCATCGACTGGAGTATTACCCGAGAAAACCTTCTTATTGCCCGAAAATTCCGCTCGTTAATTTATAAGATAGCGCCGCCTCACAAGAGGGGCAAGATAACAAATAACCACAGTGTTCACTCTAACAGAGTGAAATGATAACCAAGAAGTTCAAGATACGATCACTCACAAGAGCGATCCAGCGAACCAAGGTAAAATTAACGAGCTTCCGTTTTCGTTCATAAGAAGCTAGATAATGAATTTAAAACGCCGACCATGATAGTTAGCCAAGCCAACTGGAGATCGCGTCGCGGACCGCGGTTCGGAACCGGCGGCCATCTTGTCGGCATCACGTCGGTGTGACGTCACAGAGCATCACCACCGGCAAAATTTGCTTTCTTCGCGTCTTATTTCCGTTTTCGTTACTATCTCTATTCTCGAACACCGGAACTCACTTCCGAAACGATAAAGATACCACACTAGATTCGACCTTACGTTCGTCCGACCCGCTAGTTATTTCTTCCGGATACCGAACGATCACAAAAGATACAAAAGATAACCACGAGACGGGTTTTTCCTGAAGTCATCGAAAGGACGACGTTATCCTCTTACCGAACCATCTCCCGGAATTCTAAGAGAAAGATCTTCGATCGCGTTTCCGATGGTTAACCATACCGACGCGCGTGGCCTTTGGGCTTCGTCCTTCCGAAAATAACGAGAACTAGAAAATTGTAAGTGAACCACACTTTTCCCGAATATGCCGAATAAAACGACAAGAGATGACCACTGTCGCGATAAAGAATCCACTCGAGATATTCTTCGCGAAAAGAAAGTTTCCCGGAAGATAACCATATAGAAATCGCGGCCAATGCAGAAATTTACCGAAACACGATACGAACCAAAGACCCGACTCAAATAACCGAAGGCGATTCGCGTGTTTCACTTTGACTTTGACTCGCGAAAACGGCAGCAGACAATCGGAAAAGCACTTTTTTAATTAAACATCCGTGAACACAAAGAATCGAGTTTTTGACATACGGAAGGACTTCGTAGCCTGAAAGTACTCGTGCTCAGGGCTGTTGGTACCTTTTGGATGACCAGACCTACCTCCAGGCTCCAGGGCTTCCACCAACGGACTGACAATCTGACACGCCGGCTGCCGTTTACCCTTTTTACAGAGCGATCTGGATAGTAGGGAGGGACCCCGCGGCCCGTACGAGCATACACGGCTAGACGTCCCCTCCCATTCTTCGTTCTTAATTCTTCTCGAACGTTCCCGAAGTTTCGAAATGTCGCCTTCACTTTTCGTCTCCTTCGCGAATGTTCCAGAATCCCCACGCGTCGTTCCCCCCTGCTCGCCCGTAATAAGCAGCGTGCTCGACAATATACGATGGATGTTCACGTCTTGTACTTCTGGAAGTCGAAAACAAGTCCGTCCTTGATCCTACTTCCAAAACAAAAGCGAATACGAATACCAATGTTTATGCCTGAAATATTTATCGCATGCAATATATTATTCCAGGAAATAATCAAAATAAAATTAAATAATAAACAATAGCCCGAATTATACGTACTTTTGTAATTATCAATTACTCACTCTTGAAATACTAATTCTAGTTCCAGATTGTTGCCATGTTAAAAATTAGTGCTTCTTCGGAGCAGTCCCCTCTATAATGACAATATTTCCCCTTGGATAAAAGCCTCCCGGCAGATTCATAACATATACCATTCAAAAAGAGCCGAATGACGTCATCCCCAAAATAAGCACTAGCGCTTCTACGGAGCAGTCCGCCCTATAAGGTGATTCAAAATATTAGCGGTTCTTGAAGACCGCCCCCCCCCCTAAGTTATCACCGATTTGTGTCTCGTGGCAGATAGCACTGTAATTTGTTTTGCCACGTTACAACATAAAATTCCTGTAGCTCAAGATTCTTCGAAATTAATTGTTTTTTCTGCGGATTTTTTTTCATTATACGCAGTATATGTTGAAATCGCCTCCGCAATTAATCGCCATGATGAGAGACGATTCTCTGGAATATACAGAAAATCATGTTCGGGTAGCATGGTAAGAGGACGACTTTCTAACTAGTGACTCAGAGTTAGAGCTCAGATCGTTCGGATCGGCACAAATAGGGCATAACAGTCGCGAATTTAAGATCGCTTCGACTATGATTGCGAGCGTATCTAGTTCTTCAAATGTGAAGAGTCGATTGAATATCACTCGTTTTAGGTGGTGTTTTAAAGTTTTAACCGCGGCTTCCCATATATCCCCGAAATGAGGCGAAAGCAGGACATCTATCCGAGGCACCTGATTCGTTCACGCAATCTAAACCGCCGCCAATCTCCACATTCGCATCGGGATGTGTGCGCGGTCGCTAACAAGAAAAATGCGGCGTTCCACAGAAATACGAATAATCACGCTCAAATTCCCACGAGTTTTGTATCAAAGAAAACTTTCACTAACGCTCGATATATATTCGAGTGACTTAGTTTTCTAGGAAAAGCTTGAGAACGGGGGGGAGATACGAGGTCTCTTAAATTAATAAATATTGAAAGGGCAAAGGTAAAATAATAAAACATTTTGTATTTATTAAAAAACGTTTTAATCAAACATAGCATATTTTAAACATACACAGTTTATAACATTTGTTATTATATTGACAGCCGTAATTAACGAGTAATCGATACATGTGTCATTATTTTATTTCGAGAATATCGATATATTCTCAAAAGTTGGTCGTACCGCTTGCTCACAAAGTAATCGTTTTTCTAGTGATAGTAGAGAACTTCTGGTAAAAATCGTATAAATTAAAATCGTTAGATATAGTATATAAAAACATAAAGAAATATTGACCACATACAGAAATAATGCTCTGTAGACACTTGTCACTCCATCGGATTACCTTACAATTGCGTAGGAGGCGACGAATGTGATGCGTGATGAATGTGTCACTTTCTATGAAAATCTTAATTGAATACACAATAGAGATATAAGACTATAGGAGAAGGAAGAACGTGTCGCAATTTTAAGTTGGAAGTCATACTTTACAAAATAGTAATAAATATAAACCTATTTTTAATTAATATCGGAGAAGTCTGATATTGGCATCCGAAAGCCATATTAGCATTGTGCAGTACTGTAGCCACTGGAAAAATTCCGAAAATGCTTAAGGAAAGATATGAAGACTTTCTGCAACCAGAGTCAAAAAATGGGGGAGTGCTAGTATTGCGAGAGATGATTCATAACTTGTATTGACAGTTATGTCGGTTTTTTCCTATTATCTAATGCGCAGACCGAAATGGGACACAATATTTATCCATAACGGTATACCGCCAATAAGTATTAAATGAACCAGACCAGAATAAAACTGCAATAAGTAGAACTTGTAACGCGGGTACAGGTGGAAAGAATTATAAATTAATGTTCTAAATCTACACATAATACGGCGATTTTTGTAATTGGACGCTTGTATATCGCAGTGGCACTTTTTACTGTAGCGACACGCGTAACTCCATCCGTTCCTGGGTGACACCCAATCGCACGCCCGAGTCGCCATTTTGCTGGAGGAGTGTTTGGAAACACAATTAATACAATTTGCCCTATCGAGATCAGCTTACCTTGAAAACGCCATTTACACCTTTGCTGCAGCGAGAGCAGGTAGTCGGACGACCATAACCGCCAAAATCTTTCGTAGACTTGTCGGTATACTTGCTAGCGTGACAGTCGGTTGTTGGGGGTTTCAAGTAGTGACTCTTCGGGTACTGCATTCACTGGCCCGCCAATTAGAAAATGGCCAGGCGTTAAAACTCGCAAGTCATCTATATCACTCGCCAGAGGACAAAGTGGCCTAGAGTTTAAGCTCCCTTCTATTTCGCACAAGAGAGTGCTGAGTTCCTCAAACATGGGTGTGAGATTCCCAAAGACATGTTTGAGGTGGAACTTAACTCTCTTGACCCCGGCCTCCCAAATCCCGCCGAAGTAGGGAGCGTACGGAGGCATGAAGTGCCATTGATGCCATCCTCGCTAATAAATCCTTATAAGAGTCATCCTGTATTGCACCTTGAAAGGCACGTTCTAATTTGGCATCTGCGCCTATAAAATTACGACCTTGATCATTGTAAAGACACGTGGGAAGACCGCGACGCGCCACAAATCTTTTAAATGCAGCAATTAATGCGTCAGCGGTACAATCCGAAACTATTTCAATGTGTAAAGCTCTTACGGTGAAACAAACAAACTATGCTACGAACACTGTTTGTGCCATGCGTCCACGACCACTACCGAGACGTACTTAAAGGGGCCGGCGTGATCGAGGCCGCAATGAGTGGAAGGTCGTTCTGGTTGTGTAACACGGGGGGCCGGCAAGTTTCCCATAGTTTGGGTACATAATTGTCTAGGAAGGCGCATACAACTAATGCATTTAAAAATTACGGAACGAATCAATTTCTTGCAAATGAATTGAGGACCGTTAAATCATTATAAAATACCGTCCAATCGGTTTGAATAGCCGCAGGGAGTTCGGTGTCCCAATCCAACTGAAGAAGCCACAAATGTGGAACTAAAATCTTCACTTTAACGATTACAGGGCTCACCCATCCAAGAGGGTCATAGAGTCGTGCAATCGGCGGAAGCAGCGTACGTTTGGTCAAACGCGAAGTCTAAACCAAATTGATGTTAAATTGGAAAATATCCGAACTTGGATTCCAGGACACTCTAAAATTTTTCAAACTGTCGTCTTCGTGGAGGGATTTCGAACACGCGAGTTTGTGGTTAGAGGAGTCGATATCGACGAGCAATTCGGATGAATTGCTGGCCCATTTCCTTAATGAAAATTGACCACAACCAAGGAGAAGGGTTAGTTGATCTGGAATGCATCGGGCGGATGCGAGATCATTCGTGCCAAATAAGCAGTCGTCTACATACAAACCACTCTGGAGAACATCAGCAGCCTGTTGATAGTCCATGCCGTGGTCCATACCGAGTTGTTTGACGATACGGACTGCTAAAAACGCCGCGCAAGAAACACCAAAGTTACTGTGTTGAGATGGTAATCAGAGTCGGGAGCGTTCGGACGCCTTCGCCACAAGATTCTCTGATCATCACGGTCGCGAAGATCCACTAAACTTTGGCGGTACATCTGAGCGACATCTGCGAAGTAGACGAACTGAAAAGTACACCATCGGAGCAGAACGGCGCTCAGATCGGCCGGAAGTTTTGGACCCGTTAGCAGGTGGTCATTAAAAGAAGTCGAGTTGGACGTCTTGTGCGAGGCGTTGGAAACCACGCGAAGCTTTGTCGTGATGCTCATCTTCTTTATGACACTCTGATGTGGTAAATAGACGCCGGGTAAATCATGTTCCGTCGATTCAATACGCGTCATGTGAAATTGGGTTTCGTAATCACGCATGAAATCAGAGTACGCCTGCGCATGCTCTGGATTACGTGGCAATCGTTTTTCACGTGAGTTAAGCAAACTGAGAGCAGATCGTCTTGATTCATCGGGATTAACAGGCGGAGGTAAACGGAAGGGCAACCGTACGTGTATCGTCCGTCAACGTCGCGTGAGTTAGTTTCACTAAAATGCCGTTCACATTGTTCGTCTTCCAGCGTAAGTGGCGAAACCGAAGGATGATTTTCTATTCCCCAAAAGTTTCTCAAATCAAAACAAAGTTCTGCATTGTCAAAGCAATGATGCACTAGAGTAGTCGTCGATACCGAATCAGCATTAGAGCCATTCCACCGAGACAAAATCCAATCGAACGAGGTATTCCGAGCGATTGGTTGACACGCGGAGCCCTTAATCAGACCATCTAACAATAAAGAGCCGTAGAGGTCAGAACCTATAATAAGCCTAATAGGTTCCCAACTACCCGGGTTTCGATCAGCCAAGTAAGATTGGATAAATGTGGCCACTGCGAAAGTGTATACGGAGTGGTTGGCATGGAACACTGGTTCAGTTTATCGTAGTGGGGATATCGCGATATCAGCAGCTCGATTGACCGAACCGGTTGAACTTTCACCTACGCCTTATCGTGGTCGATACACGTGAAATGCGTGGATTGAGTGCGTTTACAACGTTTTCTGAAATGAACATCCACGTAGACCCTTGATCTAAGACTGCACGTAGACTTAAGACCCGACCATTCGCATGTACTCTAAATATACCCGTCGCAAACAAAATTGGCGATGTTTTAATCGGCTTATTTGCCGCAAAATGGGTAAGAACAATGTCGTCAGTCAGTCGGAGGAGTCACGGTGTTTCGCCGAGCCCGGGTCTCAGACTTAAGATCGCGACGTTCCGGGTCAGAGTTCCGTCAAAAATCTGTCCTCCCCGACGTTCGATGTCTAATTTATATATATACCGGTCACAGAAACCATCGGCGAAGACCCCAAGTCGCCGGGCCTTCCTGCTGACGTCCGCATGTTTCCTTCCTGGGAACCCGCTGAGGATACCTTTTTTGTCGTCCCAAACTCTCGTCCGTCGCCGTGCAATTTGCTAACGTTTGCAGGTTCCCACCGAGGAAACGCTTAGCTATTGTTTTAATTGAAATGTTAAAGTATAACCCGATAATTATCCGATTTCACACCTTTGCGCGAGACCGGATATGGAGAGTCTCGTTTCTTATAATTATCGCGTATACTTTATATTATAATGTACCCATAATTGATCGTTATGATCGTACGATCGTAACACTTCCCCCCTTTGAAAACCGGCGGTCCTCCGCCGAAAATGAGAAGAAAGAACGAACAGCGTTCAGAAATAACTCAACTCTACCGCGAAAATGTGTGTGCGGTTGGTTAGTACGTGTACTTAAATTACGCGTGGATGCTGGGACATTCCATTAGTATTTTAGTACATTCGTTTGAAGACTGTACAACATAATTTCACAATATAATGTTAATACATACATAACACTGTCTAAACAATAAGTTGGGATTCGAACCCACGCTTTACCTATTAAACTAGTCGAGTGCCGGCAGAGTACACTTAAAATAGTTTGGTCAAAACTTACAATTTATGCTTTCCTTAATTCTAAACTGCCTCCCGGGGAGGCGCTCATCTTGGAAGTGTTAATATCACTTCGTGATTCGTGTAGTTGTGATTCTGATGAGGGCCCCCCTGCCGGGTTTTGTTCTTCTATTTGCACTACATTAGTGTCTCTATTATATGACACAGTCATCGTCTTCGAATTTCTTCGTGGCTTAAAAAGAACCCAATTTCTCCGACGTATACACCAGTAGAGACCCGCGGCTATGATTACTATCGTTAGAGATGGTAATCCGTACACAGTGGCTCCTGCCGTCACATTCATCCGCGCGTGTATCTTCCGGGTCTTTGCGATGTCACGGGCCCTATTCATGAGCTCCCTGAACTTAATACTTGTCTCGAAGTCACTGGTCACATCTGATGAAATTGACTTAGCCTCTTCTGTTTTGAGGATTTCGCCGATATCCGTTGCTTCCACTGAACCCTTGATCAACAGCTTCGTTATGGTGAGAAGTCCTGGTCCGTGGTATTCCATAAATATTTCTGATTCTATCATTCTTGAGGCGACTAGCGTTGTTTCTCCCGTCTGTGCCTTGCAATTTGGCGTTAGTTCGAACAAACCCGTTCCGTTTAACATTAGGGTAGTGATTACTTCATTACTGCAAATAATCCTCAATGGTTCCAGTTTGGTAACCGAGTATAGCCAACAGTTCATAGTGCGAAGTTAAAGCCAGAATGCCGTCTTCTGTCGACGTATTCTGATGTCACAATTGCCAAAATCTTGGAAGATCAATTCGGCCATCATTCGCACTTCACAATCGCTATCATTGTCTAGCTCGTATAATGGTAAATCGCCGTGACATACATAGAGGTCGTTAGCCTTCTTACACTGACGATATGCTTCTGCAGATAATCGAACGTATTTATCTCTGTTGTTCGCCAAAGCAGAGTATTTGGCTGACGGTACTATAAACGCTGATCTCGTATGATTTGCAAGTGTCTGGGCTATCGGCACCGATCTGTGCTCGTATATGGTAAATCTTAGGTGAGACACGAGGGGGATGTATAGTATGTATACCAGGGTAGCGTTCCAGTATGCGATCTTTATCGTCGAGATCTCCAGTAACGAGTCCAAGGTCAACCGTGCAATCGGGATAGGGAATTCACATTCTGGTGTAAGCTCGGTAATATCCTTGATGTGGTTGGTTAAATTCTTGAGTGAGACAAATTCGGGGTGAATTTGTCCAGCTTTTGCGAATAATACAGCGTTCATCAACTGATCCGCCTCTATTGCATATCTCTGTACTTCCGTAGCGATTACAGACATGATGTGGTTTAGTTTTTCGTTTCGCAAGGATTCATCCGTTAGTGATTGTATCAATATTTGGGTTTTTTGTAACCCATTCAATGTTTTATTGATGGTTATCATTTACTGACGTATCTCTGCGAATTCGACCGAAATTAACCTTATCTGCTCGGCTACTAGCGTAGCAGTTTCTGAAATTCTGTCATTCGCCATATCCATCTGTTGCTGAAGATCCTCGATTTCTTCTTCCAGTGCCGTTCCAAATAAAATTTTACTTATTTTCCCGATCGCGTCGATACCCCTCTTGCGTCGTCCCTCGTGTCCTGCCAAGATCTCTAAGAGATTTTCGTTCTTCTTTACTACTTCGTAGAGTATCGCCCGGGATTCACGTATCCTTTCGCTTAGAGTACACACCTGGAGTTCCCTACAACATTCCTCTAGAATCTTAAGACTAGCGTAGAAATCATCTATCTTTTCAAAGTAGGCATGTAGTGGGATTCTGGAGACTAATCGCCATTCGGTGTGTGTCAACCGCATAGGTCCGATATTTTCAGAGTATAGACCTGGATTCTCTTCAATCCTGACGTTCGAATATTTTGCAGTTGGATCTCTGGAAGTAGAGTTTTTCGTTTAATCTATTTCCCGAATTCCCCTCGGACCATCACAGGTCAGTCGCGCCATATTCCCCAAACTTTACGGACGGAGAGCAATTTGAATTCCTCCTATCCGACCTGCCAATTGCCAAATTATATATTACTCGGAATAGTTTACCCTGTAACTTCGAAATTAGGCTCCGTGTTTTATCTTTGAGGAAATGCGTTTTGCTATGTACAGTCGGCGATACGGGTTTCGAAATCCGATCCTGAGGCGCGTATCTAAGCATGCAATGCGACGAGTTTACAGTATAGGAAATTTAAACGCGTACGTGCTAAAACACGAATGGACCGACAAGTATGAACCTTTAATATTGGGCATAATTTCCTATACCAGGCTTTAATACGTCATAGCGATTTCCGAAATTCCTTATGCTCTGAGATATAATATTTGATTTGATATGATATTTAATTTAGGGTCGCTTTACTACATCGTAGTCGTTTAAATTGAATATTCTTTATTTTCGCGCATTGTCTCTTATGTGCGATAACTTCTCTCCTTCTTTTCTCCGGCTTGCCCGTCCAAGATGGGGAGCCCGCGCGCAATTTACGAAGCACCGCACAAAGAAGAGAGTGATAACTCACTCTTCCCTGCGTTCCTCTCAACCGACCCATAGTCCGAATCCGTGGATTCGGATGACGAGTTCTGTTCTTCACTAAAAATCAAGGGATCATATCCTTTCTTTAACTTGTCCATGTGGACTATTTTCGTCCGCGTTTCGTTAATCTGCAGTCTTACATTTCGAGACCCTACAATTTCTACAATTTCGTATGGGCCTACGAATGTATCGTCCAATTTATTGTTTCGAGGCTCCTTCATGAGCATCTCGCACTCGCCTACCCGGAAATGCTTAACATTTTGTTTGCGGTCGTAATAAATTTTCGCCCTCTGCTTCGCTTGATTAAGATTTAATCCTGCGAATGTCTGGATCTCTTCCAAATCCTTCTTAAGCCCATCCACATAATCCGAATAGGTCAATCTTCCATCACTGGGAGGAGTGCTAGATGGTAAACGTGCCAGTTTGCCGAATACCAACTCGTGTGGGGTATATTTAGTACCCTCGTGGACACTCGTATTATAGGCGAACATCGCATGAGGAATCCATTTATCCCATTCCTTTCGGCGTTTAACACAACACCTTAGGTACTCAGCGAGAACATGGTGGCTTCGCTCTATGCTTCCGTTGGACTTTGGGTGGTAAGCAGACGTGAAGAAGGCTTGTATTTTGAAAACCTTGGCGAGCTCCTTGAAAACGCTCGACATAAAATTGGGACCCTGGTCCGTCAATATTGCTCTAGGCGCACCAAGTTTGCAGATAAAGTTTGATGCGAAAGCCCTTGCGGTGGATAACCCGGTGACCTCTGATAAAGGCACTGTTACCGAATATTTAGTCAGTAGGTCTTGTATCGTGAGAAGGAATCTATTTCCATCCTCGGATATTTTCGTGGGTCCCCAAACGTCCAGTGCCACCTCGTCAAATGCTTCCGCTGGTGTGTCCGTGATAATCATTGGCAGTCGGACCTTAGCCCTGAGAGTTTTTCCTTTCTGGCATATGCTACACCGATTCACGACTATTGTTACGTCATCCTTCATGTTCCGCCAATAATGGGTTCGGTTTAGACGGAAATAGGTTTTTTGTATACCCTTATGGCCTCCTGCCGCGGAACCATGGCATTCTTTTATTAATGCATATCGTTCGGGAGCGGGTGGTACAACGAACGAATTTTTTAAAATTACTATCGTCACCTTCCGCTCAATGTGCACCTTAAGGGCTTCTGTAGTCGTATACCACGTTTGCTTCTGAATTATTTCGAAATCATATCCCAAGTGTATCGTGCTGACACCTGATTCTAACAATTTTTTGTTTAGATCCTTAACACAGGATGTAATGACACACTTCAACGCTCTTTCATCTATAGTCCTCTTTATTATTAGTGCAAACATTGAGTATTTCCCAACCTTGGTCACTACAACTTCGCCAATGGTCGGATTGCATTGTTTTAATTTCTCGGAATTTATTAGCGATTTCTCCCTAAGTAATTTCCCGATCTCACTGTCCAATTTGCAGTCAGCCGTGGTGAAGTACGCAATATTCCCCTTCTCGCTAGTCAAATACCGATCCGAGAATTCCAAAATGGGTTCGCCTATTTCCGGGATAGACGCGTCTTGAACCTCAGAACCGTGTGACTCCGGCTCTTCATCAGTCTCGCTGGAAGAGGTTGGATTTTCGGGATCTTCAGAATCGCCAAAGTGGCTTTCGTTATCCGACGAATCCTCAGTAGAGGTGCTCGGGAGCTTGCAATTTTCGGGACATTCTGAGTCAATAAGGTCACTCCCGTTATCAGACGATTGTCCGATGGCAATGATTTCGTTGGGCGACTCGTGCATTTCCGAATCTAGTAGTTTCCTACATGGGGTGAAGTGTGTATTTTTAAAATGTAAGTTGTGCCATTTCGTAGTATCCGAAACTTTAACATGAAAATATCTCGTCCTTATCGAGTCGTCGTTATAATGGACACAGATATTTACTTCAAAGTGCAATGCAAATAACCTTACGTGGTTATCATCTCCGTATTCATACGGGGACAATAAAATTTTCCGTGCCCTTTCGGGTTCGGCAATTTCGTTGAAACGTCCTGTCATAGCAAGAAGTTTTCGTAATTCTCCTGGTGTTATTTTCAAATCGTGGGCCTTTATGAGGGAGTCAAATAGGCAATTGCCATCCTTTACGACTTCCTTGTCCCTGCTCAACAGTGCAAAAGGTTCCGCGCAATGTCCTTCATTTGATAATTCAATAACGGAAATTTTCTAGGACTCTCTGTTTCCGATGTACTCGTTCGGTCGGGGGGAGAGGGCAAACCACCTGGTTCATGCGTATCATCTCCGATATTCGCTCCGCTACTTTCCTCTCTCTCTTCATCGATGAGAGGGGGAATGCATTTTACTTCAGTCTCTTGAAGTTGGTCGTGCGATGCATTTGGATCCGAAGAGGGTAAACTTCTTTCGTCCCTCGACCCGTATGTAGCTATAGTACGTACAGTCACGTCGCATCTCTCGGGTGCTTGCCTACTCGTTCCCTCCCTCCGATGTGGAGTGGGGGCTCCGTCGGTGGCACGGAGAGGACTGGGAAGTGTTGCGTACTCCGCGCCTCGGCGATCTGTCGCATCCATGTGTCCACTCTTCTTTGCTTCGATGCCTTTTTCGTCCGTGGAACTCGTTGCGCAATCCGACGCTCCGTTGTTCCTTCTACAGTGTTGCATGCGATTACTTGTACCCTTCCCGACGTTTAACACGGGTTCGCCTTGTTCGTCGCGCTCTTTAATCTTGGGCTTCGGCGTGTATGTTTTTCCCTCCCGACCATTCTTCTCTACTCTACCCGAATACTCCAAATCGCTTTCCAATGGATCGTCACTGACCCTCCGCACATCAACGATATATCGGCGTTTCGGATGTTTTTCCAAAATTTCACCAATTTCTGTAGAGGGATTTATAGTGTCACCCCTTATGTGCGGGGAATTTATATTTTCCTCTTCGGTACCACTCATACGAGCGACGCTAGACGCATTTTCGTCCGTTCCAGGTATGACGTCCCTGGGTGGCCAGGAACCCATCCTGTCTTCCCAACGCGTTCTATAATCATGATCTTGATTATAAAGGAAGTCACCAAGACCGCGTACGAGCTTCGGAGGCTCCTTACAATCATCGGCCGTGGAATCAGTATCCATGATTACCGTTGAGTCTAGTCGTGGTTTATCGGCTACAGTAGTCGGAGAATGGGAATTCGCGATTTTTTTCGCGGTTGGCCGTATCGGCGAATTTGAGGTGTCCTCCCTCTTATAGTTCCTGCCAGAGCGTGTCCTTACGGTTTCAATGACCTGTTTGGGACTGGTTTGTGCCCTAGCATCATATGTTTCCCATGTCCAATATTTGCTTACTTGATGTATGATGAGCCTTTTATCTTGCGACTAGGTAATTCCGTCCGATGTGTGGATGCTCCATTTGTGTCGACGGGGTTCGTGGTTCTGTCTTAATGGCGTCGCTTTTTCCGTTCCGTGGGGTTACCCGAACTGGATTCCGAGCGTTTCCGCGTCTCGTATTGGTGAAATCTTTTCAACCTCTTAGATCCACGCTCGATAGGTTTTCGTTTTCTTAAAGGAAGCATTTTTCGAGCTTCTGGCGATTCGGCTTACTCGTCGCTACTGGCCCTTTCCTCGCAACCCCCGTCTGTTGGATTACGCGACAGCGAGTCGGCGTTCACATTGCACTTTCCAGGCTTATGGGCCACTCCGTAGTCGTAGTCCTCGAGCTTTAGGCGAAAACGATGAAGACGAAGTGTCATATCTTTCATCGTTTTAAGATACTTCAGGGGTTCATGATCACTAACGATCGTGAATTTCCGACGATATAAGTATGGTCGAAATTGCTCCACTGCGAATACTGCAGCGAGCATTTCTTTGTCGCCTGTGGAGTATCTAATTTCTGCACCCCTTAAACTCCTAGAGGCGTAAGCTACCGGCTGGTCTTTACCCACCTCGCCTTGCGAAAGAATCGCTCCTAATGCATACCCTGAAGCGTCAGTAGTTGCGAGAAATGGTCGTGAAAAATCAGGTAGCTGTAAAATAGGGTCTGAACAAAGCTTTGATTTCAATATTTCGAAAGCCTCAGTTCGTTCTTCCGTCCAAACAAACGGAACAGTTTTCTTAAGCAAAGTATTCAATGGATGGGCAATTTTCGAAAAGTTCTCCACAAAACGCCGATAATATCCGGCAAGACCCAAAAACTGTTTAATTTGTTTAGCATTTTTGGGCCGTGGAAATTCTGCCACTGCTTGAATTTTTCGCGGATCTGGTTTAACCGTATTTTCAGAAATCAGATGACTGAGATAAGTGGCCTCCTTTCGCAAAAAGTTGCACTTTTGGGGCTCTAAAGATAGGTTGGCGTTAGCTAAACGTTTCATAAGTCGGTCAAATTTCTTCCGTGTTCCGTGATTCTTGGCGTAGTTCGTAACCGTGTTCTTCGAGATTTTTGGCGTAGACGACTATGTCGTCTAGGTATAACAGTATTTCTGTCCCTTGTAATCCGGTCAACACAAGGTCCATCAGACGCTGGAACAAACTCGGTCCATTCTTTATGCTCATGGGCATCCAAGTGTACTCGATATGTGCATAAGGCGTGGAGAACGCCGTTTTATGGGCGTCTCGCTCATCCATTTTGATCTGGTGGAATCCCGATTTTAAGTCAAGCGTCGTAAAATACGAGGCTTGTCCCAATTGATCGAGAATATCTGCAATATTGGGTATCGGGTAGGCATCGCCGATCATTTTCTCGTTAAGTTCACGGAAATCGATAACGAGCCTCCACCTCTTTTCTCCGTCCGGGCCGCACTTCTTCGGCACGACCCAGGCGGGCGAATCATATGGTGATGTTGACGGACGTACAATACCGGCCTTCAATTGCTCCGCCACTAAACGTTGCATCTCCTGCTTTATAGCAGGAGGGTGGCGAAAACGTTTGGCTCTGATCGGCACGTCATCTACCGTATGTATTCGGTGAGAGAACACTGTAGTCGCACCTAGCTGTTCACCCGGTAGATGAAATCTCCGCGCATGTCTGCTAACGAGTGCGCGCACGTGGTCTTCCTCCTCTTGGCACAAGGGACTCAAGTCCATGAGCGACAACACTTGTCCCGCTCGGCCGTTATCTTTATCCGCGGTGTCGATTTCAATGCTTTCCAACGTCGTGGTCTCCCCGTCCTTTTCGCCGGCCAAGGCATAGTTCCCAAATCCGTCGACGCTCGCAATATCACATGCCTCGAGATCCACCGTCGGAACCTTCATCGTGACCGGCTGCTCGTTAGTATTTGCTGCTATCATATATGCGTACCCTTCGCGATTTCGGACGAGCGCATTACCAATGTACACTCCATCGACCGTATCCATTTTGGGTAGCAATCCGAGTTCAACCTTGTTCCCGACCTTCACACGAATTACCTTTCTGCAACGTGGAAGGAGCTCGATTACATTCCAATCCGCAAACGGCAATTTATTTTTTCCGATTTCGAAAATTTCGTTCCCGTAATCTATTCTAACCGAATGTTTGCGTAAGAATGGATCTCCCAGTATCCCGTCTTCGGAAATGGGGAAATCATCTAGTACAATTTGTGCCTCAATTATCAAGCCGTTGAACTTGATTTTCGCACACCCGTATGTGGATATTAGCCCTTCGCCGATACCACTAAGGTCGTACTTTATGGTTGGGTCCGGATACATATCGCGGCGCAATTTTGAAAGTTTAACTACATTAATTTCCGCGCCCGAGTCGATGAGAAAAGTACCCTCCATGTCGTGCAGATCGGCGCTCGCGAATCTTAATCTCGGGCAGCTAATGAACTCAGCAGTTCCGACACGGATTTTTGCTCTTGGATTTTCAATAATCTTAATTGATTTTTCGACTGGTTCTGAGGGTCGCTCGGTACTCCAGTCGCGATCCGAGCGCCTTGAGAGTTTAAATGTTTCGGTGGCGACGCTGGCCCATTTTTCCTCTTATTTTGCCAACCGTTGCTCTCAGTTCGATAATTCGAGTTGGTAGGATTGCTTCGCGGCCCTTCCCGTTTGAACTGTTGTTGTTTGCGCGCCCCGTTATCACGATTGCTCTCGTTCGGATTACGTTGCCAATTGCGAGTGTTTTGCGAAGAGTTCGGCGCGGAGGACGCGTAATTTTCATACCGCTGTTGGGCTCGTTTCGACTCTCGATTTAAAATCATACATTTATCTCGAATATGCCCGAAGCGTTTACAAAAACTACATTGAGTCTCTTTGTATTTTCTAGCTTCGCAGTTTGATTCCCTGTGACCCAGTCTATCGCAGTACCTGCATAGTTCACCGTAGGGTACGAGGTTATCGTCGCGGGGATATGCGTTCTCGGCGCTAACGACTCGGGCCGATGCAGGCATCCTGTAATGTTCATCGTAGTGTACGAAGTTATCGTCGCGGGGATACGCATTCTCGGCGCCAACGACTCGGGCCGACGCAGGCATCCTGTAACGTTCGTCGTAGTGTACGAAGTTATTGTCGCGGGGATACGCGTTCTCGGCGTCAACGACTCGGGCCGACGCAGGCATCCTGTAACTTTCCCGTTGGCCCGCTCAAGTTTTATCGGAATTATCTTTGGCGAAGTGTAATGCCGCTAGCCTGTTCGCGATCTCTGTAGCCTCGGTTAGGGTCTTTGGTTTCTCCATCTGTACCCTAAACTCCATGACTCCCCTTAATCCGACTATAAATTGTTGTAAACATTTTTCCTCTAGTAATTTAATTAAACTATCGCGAACTTCGGTTGCATACTTCGATGCAGCCTCCGTAGCTGCAACCGCCGATGTATATAAGTCTGTCTGTGTTGACCGAAATCGTCGACCGATTCGCCGGGTTTTTGTACTAAGGACGGTATTTTTGATAGAAATATATGAGGGTTGTCGTGTCCTCCATAACGTTTATTTAACACCTCCAGCAACTCTTCGACCGTCTCGTAATCGTCGGCCTCTCGCGAGAAACGCTCAGCCTTTCCCTTAAATTTTCCCTTTAGCAAAAATTTGAAAAGATCCCTACTATTATTGGGTAATATTTTCAACGCGGATCTACACGCTCTCGAAAAATCTTGATAATACTCACGATTTCCGAAAAAGTCGGGTATCGTGTATATTACATCTCCGGCTGATGGACCTAAAGTTAGCACTTGCTGCTTGGCGGATTCTGGCGCGTTATTTTCCATCTTAGGTTTACGTTCAGTATTTCCGGGAGAATTTTCTCGCGAGCTTATTGTTAATCCTGTTCGTTCGCCGTTTCGTGTCCTCCCGCGGGGGATCGCCGGTTTCGTTTTCGAATTTGCTTTACTACGGGAGAACCGAGTATATCGCGAGCCTTTCTCATTCAAAACGCATTTCCCTCAAAGTTCCAAAGATTTTTTTTGTGTATTTTTTTTTCTCTCTGCCCGGAATATTTTCTTTAATATATATGTATACATTTCTTTATTATTACCTGCGTTTTTTGAAACATAATATAGTCGCGTAAAGTAACGGCAATTGATATAGTTTTATATAAAATGGCTAAGGCAAAAGTCAGGTGGAAAATGTAGCGACTTACCCGCAAATTATCCGCCGAGCTCCGATCAGGGTGATGATGATAATCAGGAAAAAACTGCATTTGGCCGTCATCGTGGGAACGGTTTGATTTCTCCCTCTTGGAAACAGCAATCGTCTTTGGAATGAAGCGCTGCAGTTCACACTTTAGGACTTATAGTTCACAGTTTATAATTTATAGTTCACAGTTTATAAATTTATCGTTCACAGTTTATAATTTATAGTTCGTTCGGACGCTGCGCGCGAATGGTTATTTTTTTGTTGAATCCACACTAAGGAGATTGGTACTCCACGCGAATAAGACCTCGATTAATGATTCAAACACTTGTGGATCCCACTTCTGACACCATTAAATTTTGTTACGTTTCTTGATAAACGTAACGCGCGAATAAAAAGAAACGAACGCGCGAATAATTGTTTTTCGTTTATTTTCTCGACGCGCCCAGCATCCGTACAGGGGTTCCGATTGCACGCGCTATAAGTCCCGAGCCCGGGTCTCAGACTTAAGATCGCGACGTTCTGGGTCAGAGTTCCGTCAAAAATCTGTCCTCCCCGACGTTCGATGTCTAATTTATATATATACCGGTCACAGAAACCATCGGCGAAGACCCCAAGTCGCCGGGCCTTCCTGCTGACGTCCGCATGTTTCCTTCCTGGGAACCCGTTGAGGATACCTTTTTTGTCGTCCCAAACTCTCGTCCGTCGCCGTGCAATTTGCTAACGTATGCAGGTTCCCACCGAGGAAACGCTTAGCTATTGTTTTAATTGAAATGTTAAAGTATAACCCGATAATTATCCGATTTCACACCTTTGCGCGAGACCGGATATGGAGAGTCTCGTTTCTTATAATTATCGCGTATACTTTATATTATAATGTACCCATAATCGATCGTTATGATCGTACGATCGTAACAGTAATGTAAATGAGGAATAAAAAAAAATGTAAAATTACTTTAAATATTCGATAGTAAAGACAGAACTAACTGAAGAGTCATTCGAAAGCATTCAAGGGTACAGACTAACATACATACATACATACATACATACATACATACATACATACATACATACATACATACAAGAATACACTAATATATACATACGTGGATGTTCTCGTATATAAAATATAAACATATAGAAGTTTCTGAAAATCAACCGATGTAATTCATTGCGTAATAATTTAAAATTCTAAAAGTGGAAAATACAACTCTGATAAATTTGATTTTTCAAATCTGATGTTAACTGTAAATTTGTTTTTCTTAATGTAATAATTTTCTATGTGTTTCCTTTTGTTATTATTTCTTTATATGGGTAAGATTTTAACATTTTCGAAATCAAACATATGTCCTGTATTTATTCTGTGGTGTTAAACCTGTGTATTTGTTAACGCCTCCAAAGATGTTTTTTTTTGTGTTCAGTAATTCTATTTTTTAATAAGCGTCCTGTTTCACCTATGTAAACTCCATTACAGTTTTTACATCTAATTTCATACACTACTTTTTTTTGATAAAGATTGTCTGTTTTATCTTTAAAAGGTTTTAAACCACCTATGTTTGTATTAAACGGTTTATGTCCAATTCTGATGTTATTATCTTTTAAAATATGTTTAAATCCTTCCGAAATACCTTGAACGTAAGGGATACTGTTTTTTTTTTTAATTTTCATTTCTAGAGACAATTTCTAAAGGATTATAATAATTATGAACTCTTTTTCTAATGCTTTCTTCAATAACAAAGTCTGGGTAATTATTTGCATATAAAATGTCTGTAACTATGTTTAAATTCTTTTTACGAAATTTAATACGTGAGAGCTTTATAGCTCTATCTATTAAACCATAGGCTGCTCCTAATTTATAGCATAAAGGACGGTTAGAAGTTTTTTTATGAAACCAATCTGTAAAAAGTGTATTGTTTTCATTGATTACCAAAACATCTAAAAAACTTAACTTATTATTAATTTGTTCTTCTAATGTGAAGGAAATTCTATTATTGGAATCCTTAATTTTTTTGAGGCTGTTAAAAGTTGTTAGAACAGTCTCAATCATATTGTTAGGAACAGAAGTAATAATGTCATCTACGTATCTAAAATAAAAAGTTAACTTAAACGGTAATTTATTTATTAAAATATTTTCAATAAAATCTAAAGTCAAATCTGCAACTATTGGCGATAATGGAGAACCCATTGGCACACCAAATTTTTGTTTATAGGTTGTACCTTGAAATGTAAAATAAGTCAAATTTAAAATTAACTTAAGTCCTGTTAAAAATTCATCTTTAGGTATAATAGTGAAATCTTTAATTCTATGATGTAACAAAATAATTCTGTAGAAACGTTAGTAAATAAAGAAACCACGTCTAAAGATATTAACGTGTGATAAGGTGGTAATTGGAACCCCTTAATTTTATTATGAAAATCCCAGCTGTCTTTTATTCTTCAAGATAAAGTTGGTATAAGATAAGATAAAATGGAACTATAAAAAGCAGCTAATTTATAAGTGGGACAGTTTATTGTAGAGGCAATAATTCGTAAAGGAGCAATTCCACGTGAGGCGGATCAGTCACCTCTCAGAAATGTTTATAATTTTGTTTATAGATAGTTTTTGGTGAAATATAATGTTCTGCCAAGTAATTTTTTTTAATTTAAAGAATCCACCGAGTTATAAACAAGCCAAGATTTTGGGAACTTTTTATTAAAAAAATCATAGTTATTTTCCTGTAAGTTCTATCGAAAAATGTTTCATACAAAATTTGTGGGTAATAAGTTGTAGTTTTCAATAAAATTATATAAAATTATAAAAAGATGGTTTATCCCTTGTGTTTTTGACAATATATTTTTTATGAAATTTTTTAAACAATCAATATGGGCATAAAAAGTTATGGAAAAAATGTATTTATATAGTACCAGTCTTGAGGTATCATACAAAAAATCAGCAACGATGTGTTTTGTCTCGTTTTCGAGAAAATAATATTGGAACACTCACCCGCACTGGGCGCGCGCGCCCTGCCTATAATCAGAGCATGTACTATTGCTCCGCCGCTGTCTTCGCATTGCTCTAATCATCAGAGTCTAATGCATATACTCAGAAAAATGTTGTAAACAGTTTTTGTACGAAAATTAATATCGGCAATGCGAAGGTCGTCGAGGTAAAAATAACATTACAATAAGACTCGTAATCTGTCGCAAACTAGCATGTTGCTTATTCATCCATTTTTAACTGTCTTTTACGGCGAAATTTTCAATCCCAGCTGTGAACTCACAATGACGTATTTTGTTAAATACTATTTATAGTAATTAACAAAAGTAATTAACACGAGTTATACAGGTTGTAGGAAATTAACAGTAGCAAACCTGCTATTATAATGAAAATTTAAATAACATAAAAAAATACTTGTTACCATTCAAAAGGGCGTAGACACACAAACAAACACCAGTACTTATTTGTTTGTTTATCCAACATAGAACTGTAGAAACAAGCATTTAATAACAGCCGCCGAAAACGGCTGATTCTCTCCAAGGCGACGCTTGTAGCGCATCGAAAACGACGCTACATATAGCAAAATTATACACAACCATTTTGTAAATAATGATACTAAAAATAGATAGAGTTAAAAATTATTTTCTCAAAAACAGGATAAAACACATTGTTACTGATATTTTGTATAATACACAAAGACTAGTTCTACATAAATAGCAGTAAAAATTTAAAAAATACGACATTGTGAGTTCACAGCTGGGATTGAAAATTTCGCCGTAAAAGACAGTTAAAAATGGATGAATAAGCAACATGCTAGTTTGCGACAGATTACGAGTCTTATTGTAATGTTATTTTTACCTCGACGACCTTCGCATTGCCGATATTAATTTTCGTACAAAAACTGTTTACAACATTTTTCTGAGTATATGCATTAGACTCTGATGATTAGAGCAATGCGAAGACAGCGGTGGAGCAATAGTACATGCTCTGAACGTAGGCAGGGCGCACGCGCACAGTGCGGGCAAGTGTTCCAAAATTATTTTCTCGAAAACGAGACAAAACACATCGTTGCTGATTTTTTGTATAATACCTCAAGACTGGTACTATATAAATAAATTTTGTCCATAACTTTTTATGCCCATATTGATTGTTTAAAAAATTCATAAAAAATATATTGTCAAATACATAAGGGATAAACCATCTTTTTATAATTTTATATAATTTTATTGAAAACTACAACTTATTACTCATAAATTTTGTATGAAACATTTTTCGATAGAACTTACAGGAAAAAACTATGATTTTTTTAATAAAAAGTTCCCAAAATCTTGGCTTGTTTATAACTCGGTGGATTTTCTAAATAAAAAAAAATCACTTGGCAGAACATTATATTTCACCAAAAACTGTCTATAAACAAAATTAACTAATCTATAAACATAAGGCCAATTTTCCTTATGGATCTTAGGTAAACCATATGCTTTTGGAGTACACGAATTATAGGTTTTTAATTTTTTTGCAGTTTGTTCAGTAATGGATTCTTTATCTTTCCATTTTTTAATTAAACTATTGACTTTATTTTCTGTAGTAGCACTGTATTCAAATTTACTTAAAGTATAAGTGTCAATATCAGATAATAAAATGTTCATCTTATTGATATATTCTGTTTTTGATAAAGCTCTGTGATCTGCCTTTATCCGCTCTCGTAAAAAATACATCTTTATTATTCTTTATAAATTGGTGTAATTCAGTTCTTTCATAGTTTATTTTAATTGAATGATCGACATTAATGATATTGTTATTAATGTAAGTACGAATGATATTAATGCATTTATTACGAGTTAACATTTTGTTATCTATAACTATGTTTCCTTCATTATCTATTTGATTTTGTACGCTAGAAACACCTCTTCTATTCCTCCTATAAATTCTTGAACTGGAATCTGTTTTTTGTTATTGATGGGAAAAGAATGTTTCTGGCCTAAGCCTAAAATTTTAATAATATTGTCTGGAATTTTGATTTTAGTTAGGTTGACAAACCAGTTTTTTACATCGACCCAGACCTTAGGTCTGGACGATGTATTTAATTTGCTCACTTGAGGCATAAAAATTACCCTAGTTTTTCATCAAATGTCGACGTTTCAGACCTTAAGGAACCCAATTCAACAATAAAAAAATTTGTGTCGAGATCTTGTACGTACGTACGTCCATACGTCCCGTTATTTTTGTCTCGCGATAACTCACGTACGAACAATGACATAAATTTTTTTTTAAAAATACGTGGCATAACTTAGATCTGATTAGGTTTTGGCGCAGATGCAGCCGTCCATTACTAAAAAACATTAGCCCCAATTAAGTTTCTTCATAGTTTTGCATTTATTTTATAAAAATACAAATTTTATTAAAAAATGTTTCAAACAAAAAAGATAGAGCATGAAATTTTCTACAAAAATGGTTATATATGCATTTTCTTCCTAAAGTAAACGATAATGCCATAAAAACTGGTTTAAAATGCTTATAACTATTGTCTGAAAAAGTATTGAATTTAGTCACCCCGGCAAAAAATTACACTAGTTTTTCATCAAATTTCGACGTTTCGACCCCCTACCTCCCTAGGGTATTCTTCGTCAGCCCCTCGGGCGCAGTGATCATCTATGGGCGCATAAGTTCTTTTAAGCCCTTGATACGAAAATAACTATTTCGATATATCTAAAAGATGTCTTATATCCGTCAGAGATCTTTTCGACACTTTCAAGATATCTTTGACGAATTATATGTATATATATTGTATATATAAGATCATAATAATACAGACAGTAATTAGTAAAACATAGTAAACATGCAATATGCATCGAATAGTCTATTACAATACAAGTGCATGAAGTGTTTTGCAACTTTTATTTATTAATACTTCGGCTGGCCTGTCGTCGGGGTCGAAGTTTTGAAAATGCTCATTTTCAATTTTTCGTCGACCTAGGCCATAGGTCATAGTTGTTAATCATTTTTAATTTTCATACATATGTCACTTCTTCGTAACCATTGCATTTCCAAATACATTTTTATCTCTAGCTCGCCCTAGCAAGCAGGACCGAAAGAGAACGACCGACACCTGAGTCAATAAACATTAGTAATAGCTACCGGAGTAAAGACGTGGTGCTCTATGACTTATTTCTTGTATCAAATACAGAATTAAGTAATACAGTACAATACTAATGATCCCATTCTCCTCCTCCATCCCTTTCGATATAGATTCCTATACCAGTCCTTATCAAAATACCTGTGAAAGAGGGGAGAGGATATAAATATTACCCAGTAGACCAAGGGGGGGGGGTAGCAATCATCAATTGGCAATCAGAGAACCAGTCAACGAGACACCCACGGTCGGTCAGCAGGATTCGAGTTCGTGCGAAAATCGAAAATCTTCAAGTTAAATTTTTCGAGAAGTTCGGGTACCGGTACGCATGGTGGATAGTTAAAAGTGTCAGTGCATCCAGAGGAACATCGGCTTTCCCTTCGTGGTGCCACACATCCGTTCCACCGCTTCAACTTTTATTCGGATATCATCCGGAAAAGTGAGTTTATTCTAATTTCTCTTAATTTCCATTTCCTTATTATAAAACCTACCAACAAAATTTGAATCAACTATCAAACGGGAAACTGGACTGCTGAAACTTATGGCGTATTCCCTCTTATTGTGATTAGACACGAAACCTATTCCTTCCTATCATTTGCAACCCCTGGCGGCTCGATAACGTTTTAATTTGCATTCTCCATTTTCAAAAAGTAGAACAAATATACTTTTTAATAGGAATAATAAGTACATAAGAATCACACATAAAACTCTGACTGATCACAACATAGTTTTCTTTTTCTTCATTTCTTCAATTACAAAGCAAACTTTTGCCGTTCATATTTGTCATCTCATAAGTATCCCTTCCATTCTTTCATATGTTTTAATACATTTTCAGCAAAAGGTCGAATTCAATTCGTTGATAAACTCTATTCAGTATAGAAAATCAACAGTTAAGAGAGAAAGGAAGGCGGAATAGACATAGAGAGACATCAGAACTGAGTTGCAGCCTACATGGTTGATCAATCTCTTGAGTAGAGATATCAATTTCTCTTTGGCATCTTCTATAGCGGAGAAGCCATTGAGAAATTGTAGCATAGCACTGGTGTCCATTAACTAATAAATAAAAACTATTGTTTCAGTGACAAATAAAAACAACCTCGAAATTGAAGAATTAAGAAGAAAGCGACATTTTCAGGTATTTCACAATTATAAATTGAGAGAATGTTTGGAATCGATACGTGACGAAAACACACGAAAACTAAAGACTATCAGGCTAGATAAGGGACATAAACGACTTAAGACATTAGACGACAGGCTTCTGCAAATAACGGCGGAAAAACCACGAGTCATAGCCGTAATAAAACCCACACCTCGTAAACAACCAACACACCACAGTAGCAGATCAAAATCATGCAGCTATATAAGTGATTCAAATAGATTAGTTTTAAACATAGTATCAATAGTGATATGCAAATTAAAAAAAAACCATAAACTTATTTACAAACAAATTAAGAAATATCAAATTAACATATGCTTGTAAACAGAAAATTAGTAATTAAATTTTATTTTCAACCGTAAGTAGTAAATGTACCTCTTCTCTACCATCCATTAAAATAAAATACCTTACACTAAATTCTCATTATCATCGTAATTTCAAAGTTTATTTTTCGGAGATCCGTATTTCTCACTATCGGCACAATTTCAATTCGGGAAAATTAGAGATAAAATAAAAATAAATGTCAGAACAGAGAATTACACGTCATCGACACAAAACTTGAGTGAAGAAGAAAAAAGGCAAGTACTAGGCACAGGATTAGTTAGCGAGAGGGAACAGAGAAACCAACCTAGCAAAGCATTGAAAATATAGTAGAACAAAAAGACGAAGTAGCACCGCAATTAAATTCACAGAGCCAAGAAAATTACAATAAAACAAACGACGAGTATTTAACAAAGATTACACAACTGACTCCAGTAGAAAGAAAATCATCACCACAGATAAACAGTATAAAGGAAAAAGCAAACAAATCATCAAATCAATCATTAAATCAATCATTTGAAGTTCTACAACCGTCAGAAAACGCAGCAACCTTACAAGAATTACGCACGTGTGATATAACAAACAAATTGGATGAGATAATCGAAGAATTTAAGTTTATCGTAGGGGAAAATAAATTAGGAAATGAACCGCAACACAATACAAGTAGAAATTGGTATTCACAATACCTTTCAGAATTTAACCCACAAACTAGTACACCCAAAAATAGCAATAAAAAGGCAATATACACTGACGAGTTTAAAGAGGAAGGAAATGAATGTATTAAACAAACAATATGAACCGCATCACCGCATCAAATTCAAATAAATCGCTCTATAAAAGATAAGGACGATTCAGAAAATCTTGACAGCTCCGACGAAATATACGAAACGATAAATAACACAAACATTTAACGAACTATTAGAAGAGGCACAAACGCGTAAACGGTATTCACATCAACAAGACGCATACGAATTTCAGAAAATGGCACACCAACACGATAGACTGACCCTAAATCACGCAATCGAAAATGTTCCGAGATTCGACGGGGATCCAAGAACATTCTACGCATTCGCTGACGGCTGTGAAGACGCATTAAAGACGTCGCCAAATTCGGAAACAGATCTCGTAAAACTAATAAAAAGTAGACTCAAGGGTGAGGCCCGACGATCAGTAAAAAATAGCGAATTCGAAATAGTCGATGCATTCCTGAAGAGTCTAAGAGCAATATATGCCCCAGTCAGTTCCATTACTGAAATCCCGCAGGAATTGGTAGGAATGCACCAATTATATTTCGAAACCGTAGTGACATATGCAAATCGAGTGAGGGAAACAGGTGATAGAATTTTAGAAACATATAAGGCATTCAATGAAAATGGGCGAATAACAGAATTAGAAAGGACAAGAACAGAAAGTGAAGTTTTGGAAACATTTTTAAAAGGTCTTAAACCAGAAATAGAATTAAGATTAACAAATGCACAAATAGAAACATTACCTGCAGCAGTTCAAAAAGCCATCCAAATAGAAAGGAAAATAAAGTTAACCAAAAACGTCCGAGGGGTACCTCAAGAAATGATAAAACAGGAAGACAAATTAAAAACTCAAAAAATAAAGCTTATAAATATTGAAAATAAAATGTCAAATCTGTAAAAAAATTGGACACGAAGCAGACACATGTTTCTTGAGAAACCTTCAACCAAATAATTACCAAACAGAAAATTTTCGGAATCAAAATAATTATCAAAATAACCAAGCTCGGAGTTAACCAAATAACCCACAACTCCTTCAAGGCAATCATTCCTATAATTATCAAAACTATCTACAACAAAGAAATCGGAATTTTCAACCTCGGGGCTATCAGAGTAATGAGTCACGAGGATATCAAGGCTACCAATCAATCACGGAATTACAGATACAACCAACCTCAAAATCATTATTATATTAAAAATAATCCAACTCAAAACTACCAACAAAGAAATTTTCAACTCCCCAAAAAGTAAACTAATCAAGTGATAAGCCAATTCGTCGAGGTAAATTAGCAGTTTTGCAAAGAAATTTTGCGCAGTAAGACGGAACGTTACCGGGTTTGTTGCATTCGATTCAGGAAGAAATTTGGAAAATTTTTTTCCTACTTTGCATCTGATATTATGAACACGAATATGTTATTTAAAATATTCCCCGACGTGCCTGGGTACCAGGGTGGCCTACTAGCAATTTCGTCTACGGGAATTTTCGAGAAATTAACAGGTAATTTAATGGAAACTATCTACACGGGGATTTTCGAGGTCGCTGAAGACGAATATGGCACTTAAAATATTCCCCGACGTACCTGGGGACCAGGGTGGCCTACTATCAACGTCGTCTACGGGAATTTTCGAGAAATTAACAGGTAATTTAATTGAAACTACCTATACGGGAGTTTTTGAGGTCGCTGAACCCGAATGTGGCATTTAAAATATTCCCCGACGTACGTGGGGACCAGGGTGGCCTACTAGCAACGTCGTCTACGCGAATTTTTGAGAAATTAACAGCTAATTTAGTTGAAACTACCTATACGGGGATTTACATGGTCGCTGAACATGAAAATTATGTTGAGAGTATTCCTGGACGTATTAGTAATTTATAAACTGAAAAATTTCAGAATTTTGTTAAGTATTAAAAATTGAATTCAAAAAATGACTTAAATATATCGTAAGAATAATAAATCGAATTAAAAATGTACAACTCCAAATAAATTTTTTGTTTATATATTTATTTTTTACAAATGCATACAATACTAAAATTTATTATTTCATTATCTGAATGAACACAATCATTTTCTTCGTCGCTATTTCCATCAGCATCAGTGAAATTTTCTATATTGAAGCATGCAGATCCTAAGCAATGTTTGCAAGCAACGCTGCACAGGAGTCCTTGTCTCCTACAGCCACATAAATTGCCACACTCATTTTTATAGCCACAAAATATTAGTGTCATGACACTCGCGCAATCACCACTTTTTTATTCTTGTCTCTCGCAAGTTCTATAGCTGTCATTACCATAGTTCTATCAGCACCAGCTAGACATTTTATTGAATGTATTTTGAATGTTCTTCCGATAACTTGTTTTGCTCGATAATCTTAGTAATTTTGCAGAGCAATTTTTTCGATGATATTTAGCTTGCACAACACTAACATCATCTTCATTCAAGAGTGTACATAATATCGTTTCGCGAACTGATGGTTCTAAAGTTTTATCGTTTCTGAGATAACTTATAGCTGTTTTTTTTGCACTCTCACTGGCTAAAACTGAACAGTCCGTGTAACGATAAATTTTGTTGGCGCAAACAATACACTGATTATCCATATTAAAATTGGTATTTTCTGGTTCAGCCACATTAGAATTATCACTGCTTTCCAAAGTCTCCACTAATCTTGGTCTTTTCGATTTAGGTTCTTTAAGGTTTTTAAAATTAATGTACTCAATACGACATTTGTCGTGTACTTTAATCGACGTAATATTGTCTATATATTTGTGGAGTTCATCTTAACGTGCTTCTGAAGAAATCTTTACTATATTAGAGATTACTTTTTTTTATACTGTAGTCAATGCATCGTCAGGCACCTGCACCCAATCCTTTACGTGACTGCATATCACGCAAACGTTGTTAGCCGCATCCATTGTTCTATACAAATAAACAATTAAAATTAATATTTTATTGGAAATATCGAAGAAAATATCGAAATATTTTCTATATAAGATTATGACTTAAAGTACAAAAATTAATTGAATGAATTTATTATTTTATCATTTTATGTAACAAAAATTATAAATTTTATTAAATTTTACTTCATGAAATTATTATAATCATTATTATTATTATTATTATTATCTTTAAAATTATTATGTATAAAATAAAATTTAATTATTAATACATATAAAATAAAATATGTATTATTATTATACATATAATTTTCCATGAATCACTTATATTGCATTTAACGCTTTTAAAATATAGAAGTATGTTAATTAGCAAATTTAAATAAATAGTACGTAAATGAATGTTCTTTAAGAATTATTGAAACACTTACCTACCTTTTCAATATCAAAACAGTATACTTTCGTTGATTTATACACTTTCATTTATTCCAAATTTTATGATTTAAATTATTATTTGAATAACTTAAACTAAAATTGAGCACTTTTGTGATATAAATTATCAAGAAAAATATTTTAAAAGTTTTACATACGTTTTATTTATTAAGAAAAAGAAAACTATTAGTATACGGACTGACACGCACGCTGTAATAGATTTAGAAAGATGTACATCAACAGGCTGTAACGTACGGAATGTTTCACTAAGGCTTTCCGTAACACTACACATACGCAGACCGGTTATAGGTCTATACATGAAAGCCCCACGTCAACATATATAAGCAGATGGTCATCGAAGCAGATGCTCAGGAACGGAGATATACATTTTTGATGCCCTGAGTATTAATATACAGGAATGGAGCTAGCATGGGGCTTAGAGGGATCAAGTTCAATTTTACCAATATTAATAATTTATTAATCTAATTTAATTTAAGATTTGATATTTTTCAATGCTACAAATTTTTAAGCCTCAAGAAAAAAATTTTAATAAATTTATGAATTAATTTTCCGAACATTCCCGTAGATGTTCTTGATAGTAGGCCACCCTGGTCCCCAGGTACGTCGGAGGATATTTTAAATGCCATATTCGTATTCAGCGATCTTAAAAACCCCCGGGTAAACGATTTTGGCTTGATTTATTCATTATTTTCAAAGTTGTGAATTTTTTTTAAATCAGCGCCAAGAAATGCATTTTTATATGCACAAAATGCATTTCCGATTTGTATAAGATGCAAAGTAGGAACAATTTTTTCAAATTCCTACCTGAATCGCATGCAACAAACCCGGAACCGATCCGTCTTACTGCGCAAAATTTCTTTGAAAACGCATTTTTAGTGCTAATTTGCCCCGACTAAATGTACTTATTGTAAAAACGTAGGCCATTCCTGACAAGAATGTAGAAAATTAAAATTTAAAGAAGAAATGAGAACAGAACTTTAGAAGAAATAGATAATCATAAATCGCCAAAACCGACGGGAAACGAGAATGGTCTCTCCAAAACAGGCGCACAGAGGGAGACCAGGAATATGCGCCAGATAAATACAGCAAAAACAATACAGGCAGAATAAGAGGGGTAAAAACAGTACATCTAGACAGAAATGAAGTCCCTTAATCAAAATTAATTCAAAAGATTTCAACACCGAAGTAACACTAATGGTAGATACTGGAGCAAGTGTAAATATAATCAAAGCAGAAAATTTAAAAGGATAAACATTAATAGACGAACAGGACTTAATAGATCTAAAAGGAATCACCGAGCAACCAGTAACAATAATGGGCGAAGATTTTATAGTAGTACTAGGATTTGAAACAGAATTTCACGTAGTAAAAAATGATTTTCCCATTCATACAGCGGGAATTCTAGGATCTGAATTCTTACACAATAATCAGACTACAATAGATTATAAAAAGCATTATGTAGAAAGGAAAGATAATAAAATACATTTACATAAAGAAAAAATAACAATTCCAGCGAGGGCAATATCGACTTTTTATATAAACATTAAAAATAAAAAAATTAAATATGGATTTGTACCACCCATTAAACATGGGAAGGTATATATGTAGGTGACGCGGAAGTCAAAAATAACAATGGACGAGGCTACATAAAAATCTATGATACGACTAATGAAGAAATAGAAATGATGATACCAACATTGGAAATTACTGAAATGGGAAAGGATTTCGACATTACTAATCCGACTTCCAATAACAATTACAGTAAAAACTCAACGAGTTTACTGTACGAAACGAAATACAAATACGAAAATGAATACAAAAATTATTACGAAAATGAATACGAAAACGAATATGAAAATGATATACAAAAATGAATATAAAAACAATTGGGAGGTGCCAAATACTTCTCTATATTTGATCTAGCATCCGGGTATTTACAAATAACAATGGACGAGCAAGATGCCCATAAAACTGCATTTTTCACACCTCATGGACATTATGAATTTGATAGAATGCCTTTTGGCCTAAAGAATGTCCCTGCTACATTTCAAGGACTAATGGACATAGTATTATCCGGTCTTCAAGGAAATGAATTATCCCGATTTCAACAAACCCTTCATAATCACAACCGATGCATCTGATTACGCAGTTGGCGCAATCCTTTCACAAGGAAAAATTGGAAAAGACAGACCCATAGCTTATGCATCCAGAACATTAAACGAGCACGAAAAGAAATATGAAACTTACGACAAAGAAGCTTTAGCTATTTACTACGCAATACTGCATTTCAGGCCCTATGTTTACGGAAGTCATTTTTCAATAGTGACAGACCATAAACCTCTCACGTAATTCAAAACAAAAAAAGATCCAAATTCAAGAGTCGCAAAATGGATGTATAATTTACTGGAATACTAATTCGATGTCATATACAAAGCAGGAAAATTTAACGTAAACGCAGATTTACTCTCTAGAAACCCAGTAGATGTATTAAAAATTGCAAATGCAAAACATAACCAATTTATCAGTAATACAATATTTAGAATTATGGATTAAATGGGATGGAAAAGAGCTGGAATTGGAAAATATAACCAAGGAATAAGAGAACCAATTAAGGTAAAAACGCAGACGAACAGAAGGGGATTAGGGTACATAAAAACCGATGGCAAATGTGATTATTGGAATGAAAATCAGGATTCACACACTATAAAACCAATACAATTCATAAAAAGTAAAGAAATTATAAACAAACAAAATGAGTGCAAACCAAGATTAGACAAAAAAATAAATTACACGAGTTCACGATACAACCTACCAACCAGCATTGCTTTCTGCACTATATGCAACCGACTTAATCATACGGACGAAGAATTTTCAAAACATTTCACAACAGAATATAGTGAATCGGATACTGGATCGAACTCGCAAAACAATAGTGCATTAGCAATACGGAACGAAGTAAATGACGAGCAATTCACAAACCAAAATTAACAAAATAATACTCACTGCACAAATACACGAAAATGACAAACCCGCTTTACGAAGAAGCACATGAAACACCCAATAACCGGAAAGATTACAAGTAAATAATGAAACAAATGTATCAAAGAAACTTGAACAAAAAAAAGAAGCAGACCTCCAAAACCCCAAATTTCACAAAACTCTACAATTAATTACAAAAAAAAATAGATTATGTAGGTAAAAATTATAGCACAGGAGGTGCAGAATACTTAAATTACTTTAATCGATGCAGCCACCCGACATATATGGAACCCAGATACATAAGAAGCGACGAAACCGATATAATCTCCGATTCAGATAACAACGAACACATCAGAAATAACGAAATACTGGTCACCGATGGCGAAGAAGGCGACACTGCTAAAAAGGTAATAGAAATAAAAAACCATTTATACATGCAAAAAGAAAATATAGCATATTTCCTAAATATAGATGGTGAACCTTGTGATGATGGAGATGCAAAATTAAAAACCAGAAATGAACTAATAAAGTTTAATAATATAAATTAAACAAACTCTCAGTTTTAAAGAAAAACAATAAATATCACATCTCATTACCTATAATTACGAACTCAGGAGAAAGCCAACTGATAGTACAGGAAAATATAAAGAAATTTATCACATCATTAAAAGACGAAGCAGACCAGTTACACCTAAGAACGCTACGAGAATATATTGACGATACAGGATAATTTAACAAACTATTTTATAGCAATTAGTTAGGAGATTTATATGTATATTCGGTACTCCTAAAACTATACTCACTGACCAAGGTAAAAACTTCTTAAGTAAATTAATGAAGAAAATGGCTAAACTATTTAATATAAAACAAATAAAAACAGCACCTTTCCAGCCGCAAACAAATGAATCACTAGAACGTTCACACCACATAATAAAAGAATACATTAAACACTTCGCGAGTAAACATACAGATTGGGATAAATGGTTAGTGAGTGAGCAACATTTTCCTATAACACTAGCGTTCACGAAGGTACAAAGTATACACCTTTTGAGTTAATGTTTGGTAAGATAGCAAAATTACCATCAACCAAAAGTGCAAATGACGAAACACAACTTACTTACAGCGACTATGTACAAAATCTAGCTTCCAAACTTTATGACACACAAAAATGTGCACAACAAAACCAAATAACAGCTAATCTAAAGTCGAAATACTACTATGACAGACACATAAACCCACTGACACTAAAAGTTGGCGACCCAGTATTCTTACAGAAAAATCACAAAACCAGCAAACTCGACGACGACTATCAAGGTCCGTTCGAAGTATTGCACATTTATGAAAATGGAAATGTACAATTAAAAATTAAAAACGAACAAAAAATTGTTTATAAGAACAGATTAAAAATCTTGAAAATACCAATCTAAAACACTTGTTTTCCTTTACACTTAGTTGATAACGTACATGTTATTCTAAGTAACAAAAAAAAAGTAAGAAATGGTGGATGAGAATTTTCTGGCATTTGATTGACGTAACAGTGGTAAACTCATACATAGCACACAAGCAACATAACTTTAATTCTGCAATGAATCTAAAAAGTTTTCGATTATCAGTTGCAAATAGTCTTATCGGAGCTTCTATCCCAAATAAAAAAGGTCGAAAACAAAAGACAGTCTCTTTGAGTAATTATAAACTCAAAGTTTCAAATGAAAAGATTCTCGCAAAAACAACACCTTCCCATTGTAGGGGAAATTATGAAACATTGCGTTTGCTGCAGCACCAGAACCCAAACATCTTTCGTGTGTTCAGTATGTAAAGTTCCGCTATGTATAAAAAGGGAAAAAAATTGTTTCGTAAGATATCACGTCAACGATACTGAAAAACATTAGAAACAATCAGACAATACAAAAATGAGGAAAAAAACAAAAAAAAATATTAAAAAAAAGGTAAAAAATGTAAAAAAAAGCTAGAAGAAGTAAAAAAATGTAAAAAACAACAAAAAAATTGCTAAAAAAAGTAAAAAAATGTAAAAAAAAAAGGAAACAAAACTGCCATTTCGTCGGTCCCAAGCCCGTGTAAAATAGGAGGGTGTTCCGAAATTCGTTAAAAATCTTTTGCGCTATGTACGACTATTCAAAATAGGTTGTTCAGTCTTTCAACATTTGTCTGGCGCATTGGATCCATTTTGACTATTCAAATATGAACAACAGATTCAGCGATCCGGAAACCCCCATGTTTTAATTTTCATGAACTTTATTCAAGTTTACAAAATATTGTCCGCAATATTGGATCCGCCATTTTGAATTTCGGGAAACTGACGTCGGATTCGTAATCAGCGACCCCGAAAATGCCCCAGTATGGATTTTCACGAAATTCTCTTCAATTGTTAAAATTTGGACCGCCATATTGGATCCGCCATTTTGAATTTTGAAAAACTGACATCGGATTCGGAATCAGCGACTCCGGAAACATAAACAACGATAATTAAAACTACCTGTTTACTGCCGAATTTCTTCGGAATTGAATTAATCATACAAAAAGTGACATTTTTAAGCGTAAATTTGTTTATAACAAAAATAAAATTACTAAAAGTACTCTACTGTTGACAAATATAAACCCTTATCACATTAAAATTGCAAAAAAAATGGAATATTATATATATATATATACAGGGTGTCCCATTTTAAATAACGGATTAGAATATCTCGGATGGTAAGCATTTTGGAGGAAATTTATTTAAACAAAAGTTGAAAGGTAGAGACAGGGCTAACTTATGGTGACCTTGACATTGACCTTGACGAAGGCCTTCAAGGTCATTTCAATATCAAGTCAATTTTTTCAAATGGAACCCTTTATTTTTTAACCCGGAAATGGAAAGAGCGGAAGTTTTTACGTCATAATGTGACCTTGACCTTGACCTTCGCCGCTACCTTGAAGGTCATTTTAATACCAAGTCGATTTTTTTAATGGAAGCACGCATTTTTTGCTATGGAAATGGAAACAGAGGACAACTTCACGTCCGCATGTGACGTTGACATTGACCTTGACCTCAACCTTCAAGACCATTTGAAGGTCAAGTCGTTTTTTTTAACGGAACCCCTTATTTCTATCCCAGAAGTGGAAAGCGTGGACCTTAATGGAAATGATCGATCCGTCATCCATCCAGATGGGGAAAGATGGTGAAAACACACAGCCAGTTAATCGGTCCTCCTTGTATTTTCGCTGTGCCTCGCTTGTCTGTGCCACTTTAAGGCACACGGTCCATGGCGTGGTGCTATAGTTTTTTTCGGTTTGTGCCCGTTAGTTTGGACCTCCCTGCTGGCCAGCATTCAGCATGGTTGAACCTTAGCTGATAGAGCCCGAGCAGATCGTAAGCCACAACACCCCTACAACGAGAAGGTGGACACATAGGGGCACCCAGCCAATCAAGGCAAGGTCGTAAGAATCCCAGCCACTTAAGGCAAGGTGCGCGATGACCCAGCCAGTCAAGGCATGATCGAGAATGACCCAGCCAATCAAGGCAAGGTCGTAAGAATCCCAACCACTTAAGACAAGGTAAGTGATGACCCAGCCGCCGGTCAAGGCAAGATCGGGAATGACCCAGCCAATCAAGGCAAGGTCGTAAGAATCCCAACCACTTAAGGCAAGGTAAGTGATGACCCAGCCGGTCAAGGCAAGATCGAGAATGACCCAGCCAATCAAGGCAAGGTCGTAAGAATCCCAACCACTTAAGGCAAGGTAAGTGATGACCCAGCCGGTCAAGGCAATATCGAGAATGACCCAGCCAGTCAAGGCAAGGTCGAGAATGATCCAGCCAATCAAGGCAAGGTCGTAAGAATCCCAATCACTTAAGGCCAGGTAAGTGATGACCCAATTTTTTGATGACTCGATTTTTTCCGATGTTTTTGGACCTTTTACGATCTTCCTCGATCTTTTACGATCTTCCTCGATCTTTTACGATCTTCCTCGATCTTTTACGATCTTCCTCGATCTTTTACGATCTTCCTCGTTTTTTTCGATCTTCGTCGATCTTTTTCGATCTTTGTCGAACTTTTCGATCTTTTCCGATCTTTTTCGATCTTTTACGCTCTTTTACCATCTGTTTTTTTATCTTTCACGATTTTTTTCGATCTTTTACGATCTTTTACGATCTTTCATGATCTTTTACGATCTTCCTTGATTTTTTCCGATCTTTTTGGATCTTTTACGATCTTCCTCGATCTTTTACGATCTTCCTCGATCTTTTACGATCTTCCTCGTTTATTTCGATCTTCCTCGATCTTTTTCGATCTTTGTCGAACTTTTCAATCTTTTCCGATCTTTTTCGATCTTTTACGATCTTGTACGATCTATTTCGAACTTTTTCGATCTTTTACGATCTTTTTCGATCTTTGTTGATATTTTTCAATTATATCGATCATTTTCGATCACATCGATAATTTTCTCTCATTTTCGGTCTTTTTCGATCTTCTTCGATCTTTCTCGATCTTTTTCGATCATTTTGACTATTTCCGTGGTAAAGGCGAGCGGTTCCATTAAAGGAATCGACTTGATATTAAAATGACCTTGAAAGTAGCTGTGAAAGTCAAATCTAGGTCAATGTCATATACGAACGTAAAATCTTCCGCTCTGTCTTCCAGGGTAAAAAATAAGGGGTTCCGTTAAAAACAACGACTTGACTTTCAAATGATCTTGAAGGTTGAGGCCAAGGTCAATGTCAACGTCACATACGGGCGTGAAGTTATCCTCTGTTTCCATTTCCATAGCAAAAAATGAGTGCTTCCATTAAAAAAATCGACTTGATATTAAAATGACCTTCAAGGTAGCGGCGAAGGTCAAGGTCACATTATGGCGTAAAATCTTCCGCTCTTTCCATTTCCGGGTTAAAAAAAAAGGGTTCCATTTGAAAAAATTGACTTGATATTGAAAAGACCTTGAAGGCCATCGTCAAGGTCAATGTCAAGGTCACCATAAGTTAGCTCTATCTGTACCCTTCAACTTTTGTTTAAACAAATTTCCTCCAAAAAATAGGTGTGTGATGAAAGTTGTTCGACACGAAGGGGGGCATCCTGTAATAATGAAATTGACCCTCTCCCCCACCTAATGGGGGTGGGGTGGGAGAAAATCATTAAAACTTAAATAGGAACCCCCATTTTTTATTGCAAATTTGGATTCTATGGAAGAAAGTACGCCAACTTGACCTAAGAGCTATTACATTGTGGTTCACAGGTTACGCTGTAGTCGACAAAAAGCGAAAGTAAAAAATCCCTAAAATTCAACGTCTCCAGAATTCACATCACATCTGATAAATAATAGTAGACGTATTTTATTTTAAAAATACTATTCAATGCCATCACTACGAAATGTTCGTTTTTCTTTGATTTTATATTATTCTTGGAATGTGTTTTCTAGCCGCTACAATGGAAATTATCTGAAAAATAATGATGGATTTGGTTTTGTGCCAAAAATAGTATATTATGCTTTAAAGGAGGAAAGAGCGTGATCCCCGAGTGGAAGGTTTGCTGCGCGAGCGAAGCGAGGGCAACCCTCTCACGAGGTGCGCGCGCATTCCTCTCGTGAAGCATACGCTAGTTTTTTCCTGGCCGCATCCATTACTCCCGCGGGCAGCACTTTTTGACCCGCGGGAGTAATGAGAACGAAGTGCGCATGCACACGGGCCCTCAGACGGAATTGACAACTTTCGCCCCGCGTAGCGGATATGGAATACGGTAATTCTAATAAAGCCGGGAAAAAATACATTAAGCGTTACCCAGGAACAACGACGTGGACGTTGTATTTTTCTGTTCCCTTTGGGGTGCTTGTTTTACGTGAGTCCCTTTGCCTCTCACTGGTCACTTACTTGAGTAAGTGTTCGCAATGTTGACCTTCCAGTTCAATGCATTTATTTATCAAAACAATATTTTTTGTATATTTCTGAAACGTTTGTTCAACCGTCGAATTGCGCGTTTGGTTGCTACTTTATGCAAACGTAGTTGTCTTGCTTTTTCGTCCACAACTGAAAAATCTATAAGTATAGTTTTCTCCTCTTCCCAACAGTTATCTGTGACAGATGGACAACACTTGGACTGTTCCTGTGATGTTAGAGCCTTGTAATATGCTATCGAGCTGGCGAGCCTCGAGTCGGCCTCTGACACCCCAGTTCGAAGTTGGCGAGCTTTCTTTGCCTTATGGCCTTCGAAGGGCAACCCGCCATACAGGTGCGTCGTCCGGGATGTAGAGTTTCCTCGGAAGAGAGTATGCCACCTCTTCGTGTGGATGTTCTTCTGCTTGGCCGGTGGTATGTTCGTGCGGTCTTTTTAAAGTTACCGCCTGGGTGGAGGTCACTGGTGGAGTAGCGGACGAAGTAGCGGACAGGCGGATGAAGTGCAGTTGGTCCTCATGAGAATCCACTAATCCCAATGGCAAGAGATGGCTGTTGTTTATCCCTTCACAAGTAGAGCAAGAACTACTGCAGGCTGGTATGAGAGGTGGTGGTGCAAAATTCTTGCACGGTATTGCTCCGTACTGGATGGCCAGTTCCTCAAAAACACGGTCCCGTTTACGTTGTATAGATCGTAAGGAGATCGACGACCTGATCTGCGATGCTGTAATCGGACCCAGGTTGCAAGCGCTCAATATTCAGGCGAACTGTGCCGTGACCCGTCATAATGCGGCCATTTATAATATTCAAGGTCATGTTCGGAAATTGTCGTGACCTTCCGGAAAAGGTCGAAAAGGTCCACTAATCGGAATAGTCAAATTGACGCCCAATGAAAGATTAGTGATCGGCGTGAAATATAGAGAGTTTTATTTATTTTCTTTTTAACGCGATCGTATTTTGGCGCCTGCACTATTTGGCGCTACCTTAAAAAATAGTAGCATCCGGCAACTCAAGCAGAGTGCACTGGATGACTAAAGCTGGGGATTCAATACTACTCTAGCAGAGAGCTTCTTGAATCAATGCCTCCACTATTTTGAACTGTTTTTTCAGCAAATGCAGTTGGTGTCATCCGGCAACTCTAGCAGAGTGCACTGGACGAATATATTTGGAGATTCAAAGCTACTCTAGCAGAGAGCTTTTTGAATCAATACCTCCACTATTTTGAACTGTTTTTTTTAGCAAATGCAGTGGGTTGCATCCGGCAACTCTAGCAGAGTGCACTTGATGTCAGTAGCCGGAGATTCAAGGCTACTCTAGCAGAGAGCTCTTGAATGTACAACTAGCCAAAATAGATGCCTCCGCTCTTTGGCCGGCTCGATAAAATTGGTATATGGCATCCCAAGCAGGGAGCTCAGTGTACATAAAAAAAATGATTTCCCTATTTGTTTTTTTTTAGAACGATCCTAAGAGGACCGTTTAAAAAATACAGTACTCCGTACTGTGGGACCTATTTCCGCTTTAGTACTCGTGTACTGAGCCGGGCGAAGGTCTCCGGAGGAAGGTGTCGTCTTGCCCCATTTGGCCCGTTTAAATAGGAAACGTTGATCCTTCGCCGCACCAATTGCTGAATTTTCGATCGGAATGGTTAATGTCGAAAATGTGAATTCCCACTTAAATTTACTGAGTCACTCGGACGCGGTTTGTCTACATAGTCCGCGCTCCGAGATATACTCCTTAATTTTCATTTTCATGCGACCCTTATTTCTAATTCGAGCTCTCGAATTCTAGGAATTCTGTATTATAACACTTTTAATGAAATTAATATTATGCGCGAAAATACGAATTATTTGAATATGCCGAAAATACATTTTATAGCTCTGCGTCGCTACAATTGTAATACGCGCATATAGTCATAGAATTTAAGTTAGAATAAATTATGTAATGCGAGTATACCTGTTCTCAGAAAAGATGAATTCTGCTCAACAAGAACCCCTCACTGTAGTCTATCAATGCGTAAAAATACTGATCCACTACATAAACGAAGATCACGCAATTTGCAAGGCATGCTATGGCAAAATGAATAAACAGGGTACACGTGTAGCAGCGCACGTAGTCAGGAATATTCCCCCGTTAATAAATAATAAAACGGACACCTGAGATGTCCACAGCGACGTCATCCATCCGGTCGGACCGCACGTGCAGGAAACCGTTGGAAGTTAGAGATTCGGGTGTCTTATTGTTACCAGAATTGTTATAATAAATCGAGACATGCAAAGGCATACCGCGGCGGCAATCACCTTTATAGTCGATAATCAAGTGACATTTGAAGACATCCGCTGTAGATATTAGGAGGTCGAATTAGCGAACAATTGACCCATCGGAATCTGCACGTGCAGATATTCGAGCCTGTTCCGGAAACCACCAAATCGCTAAAAGCATCGATATCTGACCCAAAAGCGGCGATTTGCGAAAAACGAGCCTTTGTTGATGGTTTGTTGACGTTACCATGGTTGATGGTGTCTCGGAAACACCCCCGCTACCGAATTTTGCGCAAAACCAACCTGACTTGTAACGGATAATTGCATTGTCCAATCAGAGTCGCCCCGGAGCTAGAACAGCTAATCTCGCGATCGGGAACTTGTAAAAAACTAAGATCTCGGAACTTGGCACGCGGACGCCTTTTCCCCTAGCGACTCTGCGCGAACACATAAGTCGTCGACACGATTTAATTTATTCACAAGTTATTATTCGCGTCCATCACGCATATCAAAAACCTCTGGTCTCGGCAAAATATAGAAATAATAATAATTTTTCCTACATAAACCAATTATTCTTTTCACTTGGGGTATCGGACCCCTTCACGTGTATCCTCAAACCCGAAATTATTCTGACTTAATAAACACTTCACGTTACGATCGCAAATTCGTAACATACTTAAAAATTTGCTGGTAGCGTTGGGATACACGAGTGAAAAGTAACACAAAAAAAAGAGACAATTAAAATTAAAAATTAATACGCGGAGCAGTGAAAAAAAAACTAAATCTAAAACTGAGTGACGCGTGATAAAATCGGACCCGAAGACTTTGAACAATCTAAACAACAACCAAAATCTAGTGTTCGCGAAAAAAAAAATTTTTTTCAAACCAACTTCATAAAATTGACTTTCACAAAGTGAGTGCAGTTTCAAAAACCCTTCTCGCTTTCAGAGTTTTACAATCGTTAACGAAATTTTAAAATAAGAACATTCGAAGCATATCAAAGGAAAATTCTAAAAATTGGATAAGACAGTGAATTTTGAATTTGGAAAATATTGAAATTGAATTTTGAAATTTGAAAATATAACAAAGACTCGATTAAATTGAACAAGTGATCGGTGAGTTCTAAAAGGAGAAAAATCAATAACTCGTATCAGTGTAAAGCGCACAATACCATACATTTCTACGAACTTCCATAATTTTCACGGACAATCTAAATCCAACGGACAATTAGCGACCTGAAGTCTACATTCATTACGCGTATTCTGGTCAGCTGCAGTCATCTTCCAGAAAATACGGAAGAAATCAACACCGCAGAGAGAACACCAAGATGTGGCCGATTGTTTTAATGGCCACGATTCTTTTGTAAGTGGAAATAGCATTCAGTAAAAAATAACAAATCTTCTCAAAAAAAAAAAAAAAAAAAAAAAATATATACAGGGTGGCCGATTTATCTGAAGACATCGAAATATCTCGAGAACTATGCACAGAATCAAAAAAGTTGTCAGATGAAAGTTGTTCGACACGAAGGGGGGCATCCAGTGATAATGAAATTTACCCCCTCCCCCATCCCCTGGGGGTGGAGTGGGGGCAAAAACAATAAAACTTAAATAGGAACCCCCAGTTTTTATTGCTGATTTGGATTCTCCAATATTGACAATTTTCGCCCGCGTAGCGGATATGGAATACGGTCATTCTAACAAAGCCGGGAAAAAATACATTTAGCGTTACCCAGGAACAACGACGTGGACGTAGTATTTTTCTGTTCCCTTTGGGGTGCTGGTTTTACGTGAGTCCCCTTGCCTCTCACTGTCTCACTGTTCACTTACTTAAGTAAGTGTTCGAAATGTTGACCTTCCACTTCAATGCATTTATTTATTCTTTCTTCAAATGACTTTATACATGATAGAATCATATCTGCAGAAATTTCTGCGCAAGCAGTTCTCATGCGTTCCACCATGTTTTCAGGAGTCGTTGGTACTTGTTCATAAACCTTACCTTTTAGGTAACCCCATAGGAAGAAATCCAGAGATGTTAGATCAGGTGACCTTGCAGGCCAATTAATGGGGCCACCTCTACCAATCCACCTACCATTGTAATCACGGTCTAGTATTTCCCTTGCTACTCTTGAAAAATGTGCTGGGCAACCATCATGCTGAAACCACATTGTCCGTCGGACGTCCATAGCAACATCCTCAAGTAGTAATGGTACTTCTTGTTCTAGGAAATCTCGATATTTTGTTCCATTCAAATTACCTTCAATGAAATAAGGACCAATGAGTTTATTTCCTATGATTCCACACCAAACGTTCACCGAACAAAGACGTTGATGATTAACTTGTCGTAGCCAATGGGGATTTTCTACGCTCCAATAATGCATATTATGCCTATTGACGCCACCATGGTTCGTGAATGTAGATTCATCTGAAAATAATACATTAGCAAAGAAATTGTGGTTCGTTTGCATTTTTTGAAATGCCCATTTACAAAACACCACGCGGTTATGAAAATCATCGCCATCTAGTTCCTGGTGCAGTGAAATGTGATATGGGTGAAACTTATGACGATGCAATATTCTTTGAATACTGTCTCTGGAAATGCCGGAATCGCGATGTAATTGTCGTGTGCTTACATGTGGATTTTGGTGAATAGCTGCTAGTACAGCTACTTCGTTAGCTTCTCCTGTAACTGTTAATCTTCGCTTCCTTTTTTTCATTTGTACGCTGCCATCAGAGTGAAAGGCATTCACAACTTTGTAAAAAAAAGAACGCGAGCGAGCATTATCTGGAAAACGCTCAGCATACAACGCAACAGCATCGTCAATATTCCTCTTACGTTCACCATAAATAAGAATCATTTCGATTTTTTCGGGAACTGTAGCAGGATTCATTTTTAACTTGCAATTCGATTTAAGCAATGAAGGGTAGACAAAAAATAGTCACGTAAACGGAACGTTGTTATTCTAAAAGCAAAGTGACCTCCGACCGAATTACTACCAATACAATGGACTTCAAAAACAGTCTTACACTGAGAGACCGTGAATAATAAATTTTATATGGGGATTAGAAAGTCGCGATATCCATTTACTTCCATTCAGGAAAGTAGAGAAAAATGTAGGTTAACTGGTTACGTGTGACTCAACTTATGTATAAAATGATATGCTACTTTATTTTCGAGTTATGTCGCCCTCTAGCGTTATGTAACAGAACCGGCGCCGGTGATGGCCGAAATGCAAGCGATGTACATGTATGAAACCACGTGAGTTCTCTCGAGGTCCGGTAGATGGCGACGAAATCCCCAAATGAAGTAAGAGTTTCGTTTTGTTTAATAGAAGCTGGTTTGACCGTCAATGCTCAGCTTATTTATTCTCATTTCGGAAAAAACATACAGAGAGAGAATGAATGAGCTGAGTGAAGGGACATGACGCGTTTTTTAATGGATTGCGTAATGTCCTCTTTTTGTTTATTAAATAATAAATTTAAAACCTAAAATGTAATTTTATTGAAGGTAGAAAACTTATTTATAAAATTGCTTCCATATTGTATGCACAATTTTTATGTAATCAGTTTTGATTTTTAATATGAAGAATATCAATTATTCATAATCTTAATTTTTCGAATGGACATTATTAAAATTTCATATTCAGAATAACAATTTTTTCAATTGATATTACTAAATTCTAATATTAAAAATTCTAATATTAGAATTTTTAATATTAAATTTTCATAAAGGGATCAAATTGTCCCCATTTGCCCCCTGGACGCCCCCCTTCGCGTCGAACAACTTTCATCTGACAACTTTTTTGATTCTGTGCATAGTTCTCGAGGTATTTCAATGTCTTCAGATAAATTTGGATTTTTATTGATTACAGCGCCACCTGTGAACGAAAATGCAATAGCTTCTAGGTCAAATTGGTGTACTTTTTTCCGGAGAATCCAAATCTGCAATAAAAACTGGGGGTTCCTATTTAAGTTTTATTGTTTTTGCCCCCACTCCACCCCCAGGGGTTGGGGGAGGGGGTAAATTTAATTATCACTGGATGCCCCCCTTCATGTTGAACAACTTTCATCCGAAAACTTTTTTGATTCTGTGCATAGTTCTCGAGATATTTCGATGTCTTCAGATAAATCGGCCTCCCTGTATATATATAATAATATTATTTGAAAAAAAAAATTATAATTATTATTATTGTTGATTCTCGATTTGAATCTTAGAATCGATTCTTAACTAGAAAATTTCCTTTTTCTTTTATTTTCGAAACAATCGTGAGAAAATTTGTTACAACAGAAAAATTGATTGATGATTGTTGCGACAATATTCCGTATCTATTTGCAAAAAATATATATTGTGACACCCAAAAACTTTTTGATGAATTCCTTCATCGTCGTCGCCGCTCGCAACCGCCCACAACCGAAATACAAAACCAACCGAATCTCTGGGGTCACAAAACCTTACGACGCGCAAGATGTTAATAAGGGCGCCAGGCATGCCGAAGCATACCGAATTTATAGGCGCGCCGCAAGGTGATGGTGTGCCCGCTATGGTCAGCCCCGAGATCCCCTCGGCACGGGAGAGGGCGGTATTCGTGCGCACAAACAATAACTAAAGATTGAAACAACGAAAAATAACGATTGCAGACGGCGAGGACGGGGTACTTCATTTAAACGCAGCGCCACGGGATTAGATACCAGGTGCCTCCTTCCGGTACGTACATATTCAAAAGGCGAATTTTTACCAATACGAACTTTATCGAACACAGATTTCACTTTAACGAAAGCTATATGGAATATTTAAACGAAGAGTTCATTTCCCGGATTCGGCGCGGCACGGGTTCATAACAAAAATAATTTTGGGTTGCCCCTACGGGCCGAGAGCCCTTATGCGACATAAAATATAAAGAAATCCCCGGGTTACACCTCCACAGCGGGTGTCCATATCCTGCCACACAGTGGCCCGATAACCTCTAACGTAACAGAAATACAAAAAAATTCCCGCTTGCACTTTTCGGTGCCCGTAGCCCAAGATCTTAGATTCGCGGGTGTCACCGAGAGACAAAGGTATGATTAGTGAAATCGATCTGAATGCCGTCCTAATTCAAAAAAATAAAACACCAACTCCAGTAGTTCAATATCTATTTAATCGGTTAAATGCCCTCTGTAAATATCCCCCCCCCCCCCCGCCTATGGATAACTAACGATAATCCCGCTTACCAATAAGGCTAACGACCTCCATTTCTCCGTAACCAAAGTCTCATGACAATTCGTTTATAACATAATTCTTAACGATATCCAATTGAGTTGTTGTGAACCCTAATGATAAACAAATCCGGTGTGAAGTGATTCTAACGAGACCCAAGGTCGTTGTTAAATTTTAGCGATATCCGTTATCTTTTGTCACACAGCGAGCGATTTTACTGTTGCTTATTAATTTCAACGAGAACCAATACCTCGTCTTAAAAATTGTAACGATATCCATCCTCCCTGGATGAATCTAACGATATTGCTTTTATTAATTAATTTTAACGTGAACCAATTTCTTGTTCAAAAGCAACGTTATCCTTTTCTCTTTATCTCAAAGTTAAGGATATTAATTTTGTTTAATTAATTTTAACGATAATTAATCTCCTGTTCCAAATATGTAACGATATTCATTCCCCTTGACTACCAACTTAACGATACTACCTTTTCCGTTTTCCCACGGTTTATGAACGATAAGCTAACCAGGACGAAACCGCACTTCGTCCTACAAACCCGACGACAAACGAATTCTCCTAAACGACGATAAATTTCCGAAACCCGAAGTCACTCCGATCAAGAACACGAGCGAGTAGAAGATCACAAATTACGGAAGGGTATTCTGTCGGATAATTTAGTTAAAGTCCAAAATAATCGCGAACCTTCCGTAATCTGTCGTACATTTGTTCTCCAAGGATGCCCACCTGCCAGAGTCCAGTGTTCCTTCCGCTGCCACTGCACGAACGAGAATCGCCCGAGGCTCGTCGCCGCCTTGCCAGAACGCGGTCCTCGCCGCCCGCCGGTACCGCGTGACTACCGTGGCTTTCACCGCGGCGGCTCTTCCCCTTTTCCACCGATTCCCCTCACGCCTTCTGGAACCTTCTAGATACTTCCAGGAGCGGTAGCGGTAAACATCCATTGTTGCGCTGTGTTTACAGACTTACCGTAGCCGACCTTGTTTATCATAACATACGCGTTAACCCAGCCCGAACAATAACAACCCATTTCAGAATAAAGCATGTTTCGAGAACCACAGTAAATATTATTTTCAGCCAATAATTTCTGAGAACCTTTTCAGTTCAATATTTCTCTTTCTTTTTCTAATCGGTAGAATAATAAATTCAAATGAAACTTGTTGACAATAAAACAATAAATAAGATAGAAGTTCCAATCCCCCCCCCCGTACTTCCCTAACACATTCATACTTACTTAATTCTAAATTAATCTAAGGGCCCGCACTTAATCTAACTTACTAACTAACGGTATAACAGATTCTTAATACTACTAACTAAGGCGACTGAATCGCAAATATGGCGACTGAATCGCAAAAGTAACATGGCGACTAAATCGCAACAAATGGCGGCTGCACCGCAACAAAAGGCGACTAAATCGCAAATATGGCGACTGAATCGCAAAAGAGAATGGCGACTAAATCGCAACAAATGGCGGCTGCTCCGCAAACGAAAGGCGTCTAAATCGCAAATATGGCGACTGAATCGCAAAAGAAAATGGCGACTAAATCGCAACAAATGGCGGCTGCACCGCAAACAAAAGGCGACTAAATCGCAAATATGCACAATGATGTTACTGAAATTTTCGGCGCTCCTTAAGAGTAATCCCCCCCCCCCCCCATAAAGAAAACATCATTATTCCCCAGATAGTGCCTCTCGGCTAGACAAACTGTCTCATTCTGCGGTAAATTCGCCCGCGACAATTATACAATTTTCTCTGCTTCCGAATTCTCTCACGGAACGGTAACCCCTTGCGTGAAATCAGTACGGTGCCTAAAAAAATTGGCGTCTTAAAAGACAGTCCCCCCTATTATTGGCACTGCTGCAGTCTCACGGATTGATTCTTGATCGTTTCAGCGTCTGTAACGTGTTGCCACGTTACATTCCTTCCCCCCTGGACCATGGCCGGAGAGGCCGTTCCTCGCTCATTTCACACCCTTCCGGATTGCATCGACCACACGAATGTAATTAATAGCTTCTCACTACGGTACCGAACTTCATAATTCTAATGTCGCCAAGGAAAAATAATGTAAAAGGGGATATCGGAAAATAGGTACTCACCATACGACGCCTTATCACGATGTAGAGCCCACTCTCTCGACCTTGATGAAACGATAGCCTTGGTGCAGTGAACGGTTCTGATATTTAACTTAGACGAGTATAGGGTGAAAAATGAGGCAGGAATCGCATTTTCTCTCTTTCGGAATAATCTTCGATTTCTTTAATTATGAACACAGACCCCGGAGGCGATAGCAAAGAAACACAAAAAAAATAACGGACGATAGCCAAGCGCACTTCATTCCATTATTGAAGGATGATAGGATCAAAGGAAAGGGTATACCTTGCTCCGAGAATAATCGTGAGCCATAAATCCGTCAGAAAAAAAAATATAAAATTGTTCTATAATATCGAACGCTTGGCTCGCCGAATAACACAAAATTAAATTCTCAAGGTCCACAATGTAGAGTCCTTCCTCGACAGTTTACTCCACTTATTGGTATAATCCCATGACTTGGTGCACATTAACCGCCCTAAAAAAAAAAGAACTAACTCACTAGAAAAAAAAAGTCTTCGTACTCATTCAGGGCGTCGATCCTTTCCTCGCCCTCTTCCTTGTCCCGTTGCGGCTAGTTCGGAATCCTCCACTCCCTCGATGCGTCCTTCTTCTCGTCGGAGACGGATGGCGGTCCTGGGTAGGACGGTTAATCGGGGTACATTACGCCCCAAGGACCGGATGTATGGTCCCGCTCGACGCCATTCCACAGCGAGGACATAAGTCGACGGTGACATTCCGCAATCCGCACCGATGACAGACAATTCTTTTCAGTCCGCGGCATTGGTGGAAGGGGTGCCCATTAGACCCACAATTCCAGCATCCGAGGAAACTCGGCAACACTTGCACCAGCTCGGAATATCCCGGGAAACTATAATATCCGGTGTAAGCTGCATCTGCCCTGGGACACAAGGGACTTAGCTGTGGATTGGTTGAGGCTGGTGTCCCCGGGTGGGCGGGGTTGGATATTTCCCCAGATGGTGGCCGATCCCTCTTTTCGGAGGTTGATCCGTCGGATGACGAGGGAGTGGTCCAGTCCTGAGTAGTGGCGTCAACCATGGGTGGACACTCCGGCATCCACGGAGGAGTTTGGGAGTCGGCATGTCGAGGCGCCGGGCATTCCCGGATAAATATACTGCCTGCTCCGACATCTGGAGCGGCGTACCTCGGGACTTTTCCGAGACATCCCGGAGTCCAGCCCCAGCAATGTCGACGTCGCATTTCATCCCGCCCTCGGCGATACCACGCCATAAGTGCGAAGATCAAGCCGGGATGCTCTTCGTGCCAACTCTGGATCACGTCCCGATACGGCTCCAGCGGGGCTCGGATATAAGCCTCCGGATCTGCCCAAGGATCTTCTTCCGCTGGATTTTCGGCCCCCGCTGCTCTCTCGTCGTCTAAGATGATAACGTCGTCGTCATCCGGTTCGGCGTGATCACTGTATCTCTCTGTCGGAGGGGACAGTCAATCTTCCTGTGAGGAGGAGGGATGGGGTGAATCTTCCGATCCTTGGGCGATCTCCGCGAAATCCTGAAAACCTCTCCATTCAGGTCACGAAGCCCGGAACCACTGGAGCGCCACCCCTTCAAGGAAAAAGAGTAAGCATGCGAGTAACGCGTCGTCGGGAATTGTTACTATCTCGCGACCTTCATTCAGCCGGGTTAAAAACGATATTCCATCTTCACCTACCCGACCCGAGAACCTCATACCCCACCTACGCATGACATTAAACGCTGTTTGCACCGCCGCGGTACGATCTCGCGCGTCATTGCGTCCTTGACCCTGAGCCCTAGGTGAGTATTGTCCGTAACCCCCTCTTGCATTAGTATGCCCGTAACCTTCCTCGGGTTGTTCATCATCCCGATAATCGCAATCGTATTCCCTGCCGCGAAACTCATCCCCGCTAGATTCACCGCCACGAGCGCGATTGCGATCATCCCGCGCACTAAAGTTGCGGAAGCCGTTTCGTCGCGCGCGCTCGTTACCCTGTGGGGTCTGATACCGTCCCGCCGGTACCCCGAGATCATCCTCATGACCATAACCTTCGTAATCGAACGGTCGCGATTCTCCCTGTGGTTCATTCACCCCGTAGCCGCGAGACTGCCTTCTTCTACCCATTTCGTTAGCCTGATTACCGCCCCAACCAAATTCGTTAGCACATCGTCTGCGAGTACCACCCTCGCGCTCGAAATCGCCATCTCCCGTTTCGCCACCGCCGGCATTTCTGTTCGAACCCGGGTAAGGGAACCTCGGCCGGGGGACCGCCCCTTGAGGATCATCCGGCCGCGGCTGCCGTTCCCGGCTCTGTAACGGTACCTCCGTGTCCGGAGGTCGGGGCAGCTGCGTACTATTAGCTCCTTCAAAACCGCCGATTTGTCCCTCCATCACCGTGTCGAGTTCAGGTAAGGTATGCGTTGGTACGGATGAAAAGGCCGGGAGTCCCCCCGTCTCCAAACGAACAGCGGTAAGCAACCGAGCACGCAAGTCAGCCAACGTACCGTCCGCCGCTAAGCAACGCTGCGAGAGTTCTGCCTGTAAGGCCTCCTGTACTTCTTGGTCACTTATGGTCACGTGACCACCTCGCTGCTCAAAAGTATCGGGTACGAATCAACAGACCACTCTGATAGTAGAAGTACCAATTAATTAGTTAGGTAATTCCCCGCCGCAGAGTTTCGATTTACTAGCAAAAGGGACACTGGTAAACGCGAAAGTAACGATAGCCGAACACGTCACCTTTAAAAAGATAGGATTTCCTAAAACAAACATTTCTACATCAGTCGTCTATGGTACGACAGCACGGGGCTCGCTCCTCGCGTCAAAGGTCGCCGGATGATTTGCACATTTTATGGTTGTTCGAATTAATTTATATTCAGTTGATTTATCACTTAATTAGTACGAATTGAGACCACAAAGCATCTCATAATATAGGCCTTCGTCTGAGAGCCGTATCAATACTTAACATCCAACAACCATCGCACATCAAAAAACATCACCTCAAATTTTCAGCAATATTAATATTAAAACATAACAGGATCAACACAATATAATAAAATCAAATTCATCTGGTCGCCACATTCACGAAAGTGTGTTCTCGATCGGAGTACTTCGCTTATTAATACTACCCCGGATAATATAACGTAACCGAATAATAGCAACGAAAAAAACTCCTGGCAATTATAAGAGGCACCTAATTTCTTTATACGCTAGCCAAAACCACTCGCCAAGCATTTTAACGATACTCAACTAGATAGCCGAACATACAGACATTTGGATTATCAACGATAAACGAAACCTCAAAACACAATACTAACTATAACACTCGAAACATCGACGTAATGTTGAAAAACTCAAAATACAGCGTTATTGCGCAGCCCCACGTTGGGCGCCAATTTTGTGACCCCCAAAAACTTAACCCCAAAATTCCTTCACCGTCGTCGCCGCTCGCAACCGCCCACAACCGAAATACAAAACCAACCGAATCCCTGGGGTCACAAAACCTTACGACGCGCAAGATGTTAATAAGGGCGCCAGGCATGCCGAAGCATACCGAATTTATAGGCGCGCCGCAAGGTGATGGTGTGCCCGCTATGGTCAGCCCCGAGATCCCCTCGGAACGGGAGAGAGGGGTATTCGTGCGCACAAACAATAACTAAAGATCGAAACAACGAAAAATAACGATTGCAGCCGGCGAGGACGGGGTGCTTCATTTAAACGCAGCGCCACGGGATTAGATACCAGGTGCCTCCTTTCGGTACGTACATATTCAAAAGGCGAATTTTTACCAATACGAACTTTATCGAACACAGATTTCACTTTAACGAAAGCTATATGGAATAATTAAACGAAGAGTTCATTTCCCGGATTCGGCGCGGCACGGGTTCATAACAAAAATAATTTTGGGTTGCCCCTACGGGCCGAGAGCCCTTTTGGGAAATAAAATATAAAGAAAACCCCGGGTTACACCTCCACAGCGGGTGTCCATAGCCTGCCACACAGTGGCCCGATAAGCTCTAACGTAACAGAAATACAAAACAATTCCCGCTTGCACCTTTCGGTGCCCGTAGCCCAAGATCTTAGATTCGCGGGTGTCACACCAACTCCAGTAGTTCAATATCTATTTAATCGGTTAAATGCCCTCTGTAAATATCCTCCCTCCGCCTATGGATAACTAACGATAATCCCGCTTACCAATAAGGCTAACGACCTCCATTTCTCCGTAACCAAAGTCTCATGACAATTCTTTTATAACATAATTCTTAACGATATCCAATTGTGTTGTTGTGAAACCTAATGATAAACAAATCCGGTGTGAAGTGATTCTAACGAGACCCAAGGTCATTGTTGTTAAATTTTAGCGATATCCGTTATCTTTTGTCACACGAGCGATTTTACTGTTGCTAATTAATTTCAACGAGAATCAATTCCTCGACTTAAAAATTGTAACGATATCCATCCTCCCTGGATGAATCTAACGACATTGCTTTTATTAATTAATTTTAACGTGAACCAATTTCTTGTTCAAAAGCAACGGTATCCTTTTCCCTTTGTCTCAAAGTTAAGGATATTAATTTCGGTTAATTATTTTTAACGATAACTAATTTCTTGTTCTAAAAGTAACGGTATCAACTTTCCTTTGTCACAGAGTTAACGATATTAAGTTTTGGTTAATTAACTTTAACGATAGCTAATTTCTTGTTCTAAAAATGTAACGATATCCTTTTTTCCTGGTTATGAGTCTAACGACAATGTTTTTGTTAATTAATTTTAACGGCAACCAATTTCTTATTCAAAAAGTAACGATATCCATTTCCCTTTGTCACAAAGTTAACGATATTAATTTTGTTTAATTAATTTTAACGATAACTAATCTCCTGTTCTAAATATGTAACGATATCCATTCCCCTTGACTACCAATTTAACGATACTACATTTTCCGTTTTCCCACGGTTTATGAACGATAAGCTAACCAGGACGAAATCGCACTTCGTCCTACAAACCCGACGACAAACGAATTCTCCTAAACGACGATAAATTTCCGAAACCCGAAGTCACTCCGATCAAGAACACGAGCGAGTAGAAGATCACGAATTACGGAAGGGTATTCTGTCGGATAATTTAGTTAAAGTCCAAAATAATCGCGAACCTTCCGTAATCTGTCGTACCTTTGTTCTCCAAGGATGCCCACCTGCCAGAGTCCAGTGTTCCTTCCGCTGCCACGAGAATCGCCCGAGGCGGTACCGCGTGACTACCGTGGCTTTCACCGCGGCGTCTCTTCCCCTTTTCCACCGATTCCCCTCACGCCTTCTGCAACCTTCTAGAGACTTCCAGGAGCGGTAGCGGTAAACATCCATTGTTGCGCTGTGTTTACATACTTACTGTAGCCGACCTTTTTTATCATAACATACGCGTTAACCCAGCCCGAACAATAACAACCCATTTCAGAATAAAGCATGTTTCGAGAACCACAGTAAATATTATTTTCAGCCAATAATTTCTGAGAACCTTTTCAGTTTAATATTTCTCTTTCTTTTTCTAATCGGTAGAATAATAAATTCAAATGAAACTTGTTGACAATAAAACAATAAATAAGATAGAAGTTCCAATCCCCCCCCCCCCGTACTTCCCTAAATGGCGGCTGCTCCGCAAACAAAACGCGACTAAATCGCAAATAAGCCCAATGACGTTACTTAAATTTTCGGCGCTACTTAAGAGCAGTCCCCCCCCCCCCCCCATAAAGAAAACATCATTATTCCCCAGATAGTGCCTCTCGGCTAGACAAACTGTCTCATTCTGCGGTCAATTCGCCCGCGACAATTATACAATTTTCTCTGCTTCCGAACTCTTTCACGGAACGGTAACCCCTTGCGTGAAATCAGTACGGTGCCTAACAAAATTGGTGTCTTAAAAGACAGTCCCCCCCATTAATGGCACTGCTGCAGTCTCACGGATTGATTCTTGATCGTTTCAGCGGCTGTAACGTATTGCCACGTTACAATATATAACAGGTAATCAAATCTATTATACCGGCGTGATAATCCTGTAAAATGGCAGATGATAAGCGAAATATTATATCAGCAGCACACGCACCTGCACCCGTGCAACCGGTAGTACAATATGTTGTTGCAAGGGCTCCGCCAATAGCGGAAGCAGTAAGTAGCATTCCCGAATTTGACGAGTCTGTTGATAAATACCCCGATTTTGAACGAGCATCTCGCGACGGTTTCGCGTTACTCACTCCCAACGACACACGACTGTACTTACACATGTTACGCAAAACACTAACAGGAAAAGCGCGAATATTCGACGAATGAATTGCAGATTACGCGACGGTAGATGAATTCCTCACAGATTTACGCGGAACCTACGGAGTTACGACAGACCCGATTAAATTGCTAACGAACATGAAAATTATGTACCCAAAATCAAATGGGTCGTTGGAAGAATTTGGGCAACGTCTTCTAAGTAATACGAAAAATCTTGAAAAAGCTCTAAATGCCTCTGCCGACTACACGGCCGAGGATAGGGTGCGCTTCATGAATCGCGCTAACCGGGATGGGCTAGAACATTTTATCTATTGTGCGAAAGGGCCGATGGAATCACGGTTATTACATGCCAATCCAGTCACATTACAAATCGTATATCACAATACAAGAAACAGCTCGAAATTTGTCTTTAAAATATGGCGCGAAAGATCTCGGTTTAGACCCCAGTTTCGAAGTTCGCGGTGAAAAATCCTATCATGCATCCGCACATTTAGTGTCCACGAATTCACCAAGAGAATGTTATTTAAAACGTTATTTTTTACGCGAAAAATCACAACAATAGCTATCGCGATCAAAATAAGGGCGTCAGAAATTAGCCCGATGGAAGATTTAACCGAGACAGAAACTACGATAACAATCGCGATTATCGTCCGAGATTAGAAAACAATCAGAGAAGGTACGCGAATAATGGAAATAATTATGACAAACCCACGGACAAAAATTTTCAGGGAAACAATAACGATAGGTTTGAACGCAGAAACGAAAATAATCGCGGATATAACAATAAAAGACCGGCTATTGATAATCAGAATCGCGGAGGAAATTCTTCGCGATACCCTGAAAATCGTTCGCCCCAACATCAATTCAATGATAAGACGCGAGGGCCTGATAGGTATGTTGACCGACGGGAACCCAAAGTAACGGAGAATGACGATTCCCGCCCTTTAAACTCGAAGGGCGCTCGACGCGGAGGGGGGACGCCGAGTGACGCCCGTCAGGAAAGTCACCCAGTGAAAATTTATGCGGCAACAGCGGAACATCTAGGATCCACCCTGGGCAAGCTAGGCTCTCAATATGTCCGTGAATAGAGATTTCGAGCCCCGACCTATATCATAAAGACGGGAAATTCCTTGTCGATTCCGGGGCCGAAATAAACATAGATAAACTTAATACTATACGTCGGGATTTGTGCCTCGACCCAGAGATAAAATTCGATTTGAGTGGAATAGGCAAAGGAATGATAGGGTCGTTGGGATGCGCGAGTATAAGATTCGATAACGAGATAATCGACTTACAGATTGTGGAGGATAGTTTTCCTATCAAGGAAGATGGAATTTAGGGTGATCCATTCTTCCGATCGCTGGAAGCCAAAATTTATTACGAACAGGATTGTTTGCATTATAAAAATCGTAGAATTCCGTTTATTAACCCAGAAATCTTGCTAATACCTCCGAGGACTCGGAAAGTCATACGGTTAAAAATAACAAATGACTTAGAATTCGTGTTTGTTCTGAAACTCGAGAGCAGCCTAGGCATATACCTTGGAAATGCACTGAAAACCAATCGAGGCGGTTACGCTTATATGTACCTCATAAATACAAATGATCGAGAGGAAAAACTAATCATTCCGCCTATCAAATTAGAAGAGTGCGGAGTAGCCGAAAAAACGGTATCAAAAGGCCATTGCGACAATAAAAATTTGGTTTTCGAGGATTGCGCTGGCGACGGGGAAAAACGACAACAGGCGCGGATACTAATTACCAAGATAAGGGAAAAAAGAATTAACGATGTCCTAACTCGTATAAATATATGGTCTTTCGGCTGAGGAAAGAAATCAGATGAATAATCTTGTATCCGATTAGGCCCATATGTTCCATCTACCGGGCGAACCGTCGGGAGCAACTACGGCGTTCAAACATCGCATCCATACAACGAACGACTTGCCGGTGCGCGCGAAGCGTTTTCGACACCCGCCTGCCATAAAGACGGAGATGCAACGTCAAGTGGAAGAACAGCTCGAGGCCGGTTTTATCAGACCGTCTTCATCCCCGTACGATTCACCCACGTGGATAGTACCTACAAAACTGGGATCAAATGGCGAAAAGCGCTGGCGTTAAGTTATCGACTTTCACGATTTAAATGAAAAAATTATAGGTGATGCATACCCGATCCCAAATATCACGCATGTACCAGATCAATTAGGGCAGTCTACATATTTCACCACCCTCGATCTGAAATCGGGATTTAACCAAATATTAATGGATGAGTGAGATGCACATAAGACAGCATTTTCCACCCCCTACGCTTATTACGAATACGTAAGAATGCCCATGGGTATAAAAAACGGCCCTAGTGATTTTCAACGAATGATGGATGTGGTTTTAAGCGGATTACAGGGAATAGAATTACTAGTGTACCTCGATGACATCGTCGTGTATGCAAAGAACTTGCAGGAATATGAAATTAAATTCAGGCGCCTAATGAAACGGCTCGAAGGCCCAAATCTCATCTTAGAGCCCGACAAATGCAGATTCTCACAGAAGGAGGCTGCGTATCTGGGATATTTAATAGGAAATAATACTCTCCAACCCGATCCCAGGAAAGTTGAGGTAGTGAGGGAATTCCCTGTTCCAAAAAATAGAAAGAACGTAAAACAATTTCTGGGGTTAGCAAGCTATTATAGACGGTTTATCGAGGGTTTTTCGAAAATCGCTCACGCATTAGTAATATTATTGCGACAAGACGGTGACTTCACATGGGGCCCAGACCAAGCACAGGCGTTCGAGAAATTAAAAGAAATCTTGTGCAAAGCGCCTATACTGCAATTACCAGACTTCGATGCACCGTTCAATGTTACCACGGATGCATCAGGAATAGCGGTCAGTGCTATTATATCATAGGGTAAAATTGGCGCAGACCTGCCCATAGCCTACGCATCACGTAGTCTAAAAGGGGCAGAAACGCGGTATAGTGTTTCAGAACGAGAAATGCTCGCAGCTGTGTTTGCAGTGGAGCAATTTCGCCCATACCGGTACGGACGAAAGTTTACACTAGTTACCGATCGCCAACCGCTGAGATTTCTCAAGACAATGAAAAATATGAATCTTCGATTACATCGCTTTCAAGTAAAGCTTGAAGATTATGAATACGACGTAATTTATAAAGAAGGCAAAAGAAACGTCAATGCTGATGCATTATCACGAAACCCGATTGATAGGTCGGAAATAGAAAATGAAACCCACGATGAAAATGAATTTGAGAAAAAAGTTAGAGATTTTGACGATAAAAAGGAGAAATTGATAAATAAAGGAAGTAATATTAAAGGTTCAGTAAAAAACAAAAAAGGATAATAAATTTAAAAAGATATCGTGTATGTCCATTCAAGGTGAAGAAAATAAACAAGTGGAAAGTAAGCAGTCAAAATATGCTAAGAGACGCGCAGTCTCAGACGACGACGGGTCTGGTAATCCCGGTCCAAGGAAAAGAGGGAAGGATTCCGATAACGATACTGACACATACGGGGACGTTGAGGACAATGCGACAAACTGTGAGGAGTTCGAGGTAAAAGCTCCGGGAGCAGAAAAGAAACCCCGTAAGAAAAAATTAACGGAGGTCGAAAAGCTCAAAGTGCCGGACTACCTAAAAATGGGGGATTCCGTAGGGAGAACCCGCTCCAAAAAACAAAGCAAGCCCACGTCAGATCAAGTACCGTTCATAGAAAAAAAACAAAGAAAGAAGTATATATCGGAAGACGAGAAGTTGGAAATACCGGAGTACCTGAGGATTAACCCGACCGAGAAAAGAAGTGGTCCCCCAAGAATAAGGGAGGATCGAAAAATCTCCGAAAATGAAAGCATAGATATGGAGAGGATTTTTTCAAAGCGTATGGAAGATGTACGTAATCGATGGCGAGAGCGAGAGGGATATACAACGGAAGATGATTTGACGTCCGAACCCGAAATCGAATTGACATGTTCGGAAGTGGAAGAGATAGGAGATAGGGAGAATAGGAAGAAGAAGACAAAGATGAAGGTACAAACGGATTATACGCCGGATACCGGAGACCCAGATGATTCATGGTCATCGAGCTCCGATCTCGACTCACCCGACGATACTGTACGTTTTCTCCCCCACTCTACCCCTAAACAGACATACCCGTCTAACAGAGCGACGGGCCGAAGCGAGACGTCAAACGGACTCGAGAAGACTGTGACGGGCCTTTCCCCTTCTCCGCGACTGCGAGGAGAGAGAAGGACGGTCGGGAACAATGAAGCACATGATGTTAATAACGTTGAAAAGGATGATGATCTAACATCACCACTAAATTATGAAGTCAGTAATAATTGTATGGAACCATATGAACTCTTACAGGAAAATGATAGCATACCCAAAGACGGAAACTGTCTTTTCAATTCCCTAATCTTATTATAAAATCTGGCAATAAACTCGGATCAATTGCGAAAAATCCTGCGGGATAGTGACCACCTTCGGTCTTGTGTAGAACAAATACGCGCAATCGCCATATTAGACTCGCTTTCTGAATTAGGTGACGATAATATTTTAAAAATATTCGCGCGGCCTTATAACACAAATATATGCGTTCACAAGTCCGATGCAAATGTAACAGTATACTATCACATTAGGTCACGGACCTCAGATAAAGTCTACCACCTGCATCTCGAACGAGAGCATTACACTCCGTTTCTCCCTATCACCAGTAATACCGAAGAACGGAGTATGGCGTTTAACTTTACACCGACGCCAGAATACATGACTCACACACCGGGTCAAGCTACGGTGATTGAGGAAGGTCACGTTACGGACATACGATTACCACTTGACATAACCGAAACTCGACACGGGAACAGCTGTGAGAATAAGCAAACCACCCGAAAGGAAGAGGGTCGGAATAAGAGACAGCCAGATATAAACGTCGGTTTGGAAGAGAAAAATCTAGGAAATTTAAACTTAAAAACAGAAATCACCAATGACCACATTTTTAATCGGAAGGATCATGTCGCGTATTTCACAACCGCCGACGGTCAATTAGACAGCGAGATTGCAATTGCGCTCACTGAGAGATCGCTGATAGATCAGGATGATCCACAATTAAAACGATTAAAAATCGGGGAAGTGGTGCTCCATAAAAAAGGGAAGAAATATTTTTTCGGACTGGTCGTAAAAAGATTTATTGATGATAGAGCCTTAAAGAGTGATATTATCAAATGTCTCAAGATATTAGGACTACTTTTGCGGAAATTCCAAATTACTAGAATTGTGATTGGACACGACCACGACATTTTCCAAAAACTAAAATGGAACGAAATCCATGAGATTTCCCAATCAGTTCTAGTTGAACAAAAGTTGACTATTATCTTTTGTAAAAACAATCGCGCTATACCGGAGACAAGCGAGCGTCTCGGCATAATTAAAGAATTCCATGATTTAGTAGGCGGAGGACATAAAGGAGTTACTAAAACGTACCTCCGAATGTGCGAGAAATTTTACTGGATAAATATGAAACAGGACGTAAACGAATACGTGAAAAGATGTCCACAATGTCAAAAAAAGAAACTCGTGCGCGTGAATACCCGATGGTCATCACTGATACGCCGCGAGCAGCTTTCGATAAGGTAGCCCTAGACATCTGGGGACCTATCGATGTAACACTAAACGGAAATCGTTACGTTTTAACTGTACAGGATTTATTGACTAAATATTCTCTTGCAATTCCTTTAAGTACAGCTACGGCACAGGCCGTTGCCGAAGCCTTTGCAAGATATTTTATCTGCAATTATGGAACGCCAGTGTCCATGCTTACAGACCAGGGTAAATGCTTCATTGCAAAAACCTTCAAAGAATTTGCAAAAATTTTCAAAATTAAAACTCTTTTGACATCTGCCTATCATCCGCAGAATAACGGAAGTTTAGAAAGAAGCCACCAAGTCCTGGTGGATTACTTGAAAAATTTTGTGAAAGGTCGGGACGACTGCGACACGTGGTTGCCTTATGCCATGTTGTCATATAATACAAGCGTTCATGAGGGTACTAACTACTCTCCTCACGAACTTGTATACGGTAGAACAGCACGACTACCATCTTCATACCCTACGAGGAAAAAACTTGTTACATACTATGACTACCTTGTAGAAATTATGAATGTCATCTCCGAACTCCAGACACTGACTGCTATGAACCTGATACAGTCAAAACACCGGTCCAAGCAATACTACGATCGAAAACTGAACGTAGGACATTTTCGGGTAGGAGAAAGGGTATTATTACTGAAGGAACCAAGACGCGGGAAAATGGATGACGAATATGTCGGTCCATACGAAATTTTGGAGATTGCAGGACCGCGCGACGTAAAATTAAGTATAAGTGCACGAAAAAATAAGATAGTGCACATAGACAAGATAAAAAAGTGCCATGACCCACTCCTCTACCAATCCAAAGAATAAGCAAAACGAAAAACACCATTGTAAAGAAAACATAACAAACATTTAGAAGGTACATGCACATGACAGCTGACGACATTCGAAAATGCAAAACGACGGACGATACTTATATGCCCGAACAACTCCCCGGTTCACCTTGTAAACGAAAAAAGCGAATGCGAAGTACGTTTAATAGCCGAACCTTTATTTCGTGACTTTGAGGTATATCCTATCCAAATGACAGACCCCGTAAACACATTTTGGGTCAAATTACAATCGCAAAACAAATGGATTTTTTCGATACCGGCGGACGACGCAATTCACATTATGTGTAAGGACAGACCGACAGTAACAAAAATTTTGAACAATACGGGAATACTTACTTTAAATTCGGGATGCAGAGCGTGAGCATCGAATACCATACTTACTAGCTCTATGACAACCGTATCGCGAAACTCCGAAGTTGAATACCACGTACATAAGTTCAATATCTCTAAGTTATTCATTGCACATTTTAATGACACAGGCAACGCGCTTCTAGAACAAAGCATTCGCGAAACAGGAATCGGCAAACCACGGGGGACAAATCATATTAAAAATGGGGTAACGTATCAGGAAATAGTTCAACGGGCACGCGAAATTGCAATTTCAAACGCGAATAAAGAGAAATCCACCCGTGTGCAAAATATTTCAATATATGCTGGAACAGGAATTGTCGCAATCATCATCATTATAGTTATTGTATGGAGATGGTTCAGGTGGAGGAATCTCCATAAAATAATTATCCCACATGAATGCATTCCACAAAAACCAGTGCCTACTGAAGGACATGCGGCTAGTAATAGTGAGTGTGCTTATAAGAAAGGTTACGAAAGTGTGAGTTTAAAGGTTTCAAGCGCACCATATGGTCCGTCTGACGCACGAGACAAGCGGGCGCCGCCAGAATCTATGCGTAACGCTCCGAATACAATTGCGGCAGAGCCACACACGTTCCGAATGGAGCATCCAATAAGAGGAGCATTGTTCTACTTCGCATAAGGAAATTTTCTTTTGATTACCGATTTTTTTAAAAGAATATTTAATTTCTGTAATCACGAATACTAGAAATAAGCGCTTTAAAAAAAAAGGTACTGTCTAATAATAATAATAATAAATTAACGTGCTAATCGTCACATTTCAAACAGGACACTTGATAGAGCACAACGCACTATCAACAGATTGACATTTCAAATCAAACCAAAAAGGAAATGTATTAGTGAATGTTTCGGAATTAACCCGAAAAATTATAAATGTATTTATTTAATAATTAAAGTTAGCGAATACCAAAAAGAAGTGTGGTTAAGAAAAATATTTAAAATTAATTATTTTGAAAATAAAAATTAATTAGAAATAATATATATATATATATATATATATATATATATATATATATATATATTTTGTGGTAATTTTGCGGACTTTTTTTTAAACAGATCGGTCATTTTGCGGACTTTTTGTCATTTCGCGGACCGTCCGCGAAAAGAAAGTATTTTTCTGGTCATTTCGAGGACTTTTTTTTAATACATGATGGGCATTATGCGGACCCTATGTTTTTGCTATAGGGAACATAATTTCGCACCAAACTTTAGGCACAACTAGGTCTAGGCGAGGTTTGGTACGGTTGGGTTAGGATAGTTTTTAGCGGGTGGTCTGGGGGGCAGAGCCCCCCAGCGCACGCAGCCTAGTTAAGCTTGATAAGATCCAAATAGACCAAATTTAATTTTTCCCGAAGTCCGCAAAATGACCGATACATAGACGAGTTATATATATAAAAAATCGGGTCCGCGAAATGACCACATTACGTGTTTGTTATATATATATATCAATTTATGTTTTCAAAAATAAGGAAAATTAATATTTGCTAATAATCGGTCGAATTCCGGGAATTTTCCGAAATATAAATGGAATTCCGAGAAAAGATTATTTTATTTTAGTAATTGTTACGGACGCTAGGCTACACGTGTAGCAGCGCACGTAGTCAGGAATATTCTCCCGTTAATAAATAATAAAGCAGACACCTGAGATGTCCACATCCATCCGGTCGGACCGCACGTGCAGGAAACCGTTGGAAGTTAGAGATTCGGGTGTCCTATTGTTACCCGAATTGTTATAATAAATCGAGACATGCAAAGGCATACCGCGGCGGCAATCACCTTTATAGTCGATAATCAAGTGACATTTGAAGACATCCGCTGTAGATTTGGAGGTCGATTTAGCAAACAATTGACCAATCGGAATCTGCACGTGCAGATATTCGAGCCCGTTCCGGAAACCACTGAATCGCTAAAAGCATCGATATCTGACCCGAAAGCGGCGATTCGCGAAAAAAAGAGCCTTATCGGACACCATGGTTGATGGTGTCTCGTAAACACCCCCGCTACCGAATTATGCGCAAAACCGACCTGACTTGTAACGGATAATTGCATTGTCCAATCAGAGTCACCCCGGAGCTAGAACAGCTAATCTCGCGATCGGGAACTTGTAAAAACCTAACATGTCGGAATTTGGCACGCGGACGCCTTTTTCCCTAGCGACTCTGCGCGAACACATAAGTCGTCGACACGACTTAATTTATTCACAAATTATTATTCGCGTCCATCACGCATGTCAAAAACCTCTGCTCTCGGCAAAATATAGAAATAATAATAATTTTTCCTACATAAACCAATTATTCTTTTCACTTGGGGTATCGGTCCCCTTCACGTGTATCCTCAAACCCGAAATTATCCTGACTTAATAAACACTTCACGTTGCGATCGCAAATTCGTAACAAAATAAAGTAATTCCGAATTGTAATTCGGAAATAAACGTTACATTTTCTAAATAAATAATAAAATTAAAAATTTAAGTTAAGATAATAAATATATTTAAGAATACCATAATTATACAATATTATGATATATTAAGTCATATTAAATATTATATATAAAATATTATTATGTGTATGAAATGATATATTATAGTTTAGATGTAAAAATAGTATTAGAAAATAAGTGTACATTAATTCCGAGAATCGGAGAAAAATAAGAATTGGAAAATAATAAATCCGATTAGTATACCGAGTTATGAATTGAATATTAAATATTTGGTTAAAATTTTCTTCGATAAAATTCTACTCGGGAATTGCAAATAATAAGAGAAAATAATTTTTCGGTATAGTTTTTTTTACCTTCCAATTTTATTTGTTTTGAAAAATGCTGTAACTCTTCTTCACACTTTTATGTAATATAGTTTCGTAATAAATACAGTAAAAATTAATTATTTTGATTAATTTTTTATTATTACTGCCATTTCAAAGTCCGGTAGTATCGATTAATCGGTTACGACAGGTAAAAATTTACCAGTTTTTCAATACCGACGCTAGCACAGAATTAAACCGGTTGAATCAAATTTGGCGGTACGACAGGCTTGGGATGAATCGAGAAGGCCCAAGTCACAGAAGCCAGATAACAGGAAGCCAGCATATACGAAAACGTGGTTCAAACAGAACCAACCGGATAAATCAGTAGAGAGAGGATCGGGCCGAAGCAGCCCGAAATATCCTCGGTATGAGCAACCGAGTACAAGTGGCCGAAAAAGCCCGGAGAATGCACGGAGCCGCACGTATCGGAAGAGTGGACGAAATTCACCACTTTGGAGAGAGACCTCGCCAACAGGTTCGTCAAGCTCCACCGGGAAAAACTTGGTCTGCTGGACGTGTCAGTTACCCGGATATACGAAGAAGACATGTCCGAGATGTACGGGAAACCGATCGAGGAACCAGTAGGTCAGGCCACTACGGTTCCCAGGCCAGTGAATAAGGCCTCAACTTCGCGGAATTTGGCGAATGCACCGGAAAAAGAGGTGACAACCGGAAATAATGGTAATCCGGTAAATGCAAGATGGTGGCTGCAAATCAAGATAGCAGAGTTTGCAGTCAGAACAATATTTGATCCGGGTGCATCGAAGACCGCTATAGGAAATATCGGTCTACAAATTGTATCGGCCAGTGAAAGCCAAATGATGACGTACGAAGGACCGGGTGAGAGAGTGGCAGATGGTACACTTTCACCGATTGTGGGGTTGGCCCGGTTACCTTTTAGTATACGAGGAGTCACCCGGCAGATCGAGGTTATGATTATGCCTCGGTTGGAAGTGGACTGCCTCCTCGGGGCGGATTTCGTCCGTATATTTGATGCGAGGTTGCAACCACGACAAAATGTCATCCAAGTGAAAGGGATAGCACTTGGAGTGCCATTGGAAGTCAGTAGCTTAACTACAGAGAGTCCGACTGAATCAAAGACCACGGGCACAATGAGTTAAGATGTTGGAGGAAGGTATCATTGAGCCACTTACAAGTGGATGGTCAAGTCCGGTCGTGATGGTCCGGAAGTCAAACAGAACATATCGGTTCTGTGTAGACTACCGGAAGTTGAACGCAGTGACAGAAGCAAATGCATATCCAATTCCGTACATGGATACAATCCACCGGAAGCTGCAACGAGCGCGTTACATTTCAACGCTAGATTTGAGTAGCGCGTATCACCAGATCCGGATGAAGAAAGAGGCTCGACCAATGACGGCACTCACAGTGCCCGGAAAAGGACTGTTCCAGTTTAGGAGAATGCCGTATGGATTAACAGGAGCACCGGCTACGTTTCAAGCTCTCCTGGATTCACTGCTCGGTCCGGAGTTAGACCCACATGCGTTTGCTTATCTGGACGATATAATTATCGTCACTGAAACGTTTGAGAACCATTTGTACTGGCTAAAACACGTTTTAGAGAAAATATTGGGTGTCGGACTTACGATTAACCGGGAGAAAAGCCGGGAGGAAGTAAAATACCTCGGAGTCATCGTCAATGAACATGGCTTCAAACCGGACCCGGACAAGATAGCTCCAATATTGGATTATCTGGCCCCGAAAAATCTTAAGCAGCTTCGGAAATTTATGGGCATGGCATCATGGTACCGAAAATTCTTACAAGACTTTGCCACGGTAGCCGAGCCATTACCCTATCTGACCAAAAAAGGTGTTCAGTACATATGGTCCGAAGATCGTCACATCGCATTCGAGAAAATTAAGGCGATGATTGCTACGGCTCGGGTATTGCAAAGACCGGATTTCACAGCGGAATTCCCACTTCAGAACAACGCTAGCGATAGTGGACTTGGCGCAGTACTCACCAAAGAGCACCAAGGCCAAGAAAGAGTACTGGGGTTCGCTAGTCGGACACTGAATTCTGTCGAACGAAACTACTCAGTAACAGAAAGAGAATGTCTGGCCGTCCTTTGGGCGATTGAAAACACATCTGTGGGGGGTTACCATTTCAGGGTAATAACCGACCATAGTAGTTTAGTATGGTTATATAAACTAAGGAACCCTACCGGAAGATTAGCCCGGTGGGCCCTCAAAATGGAGGCATACGATTTTGAGGTTAAACACCGGCCAGGCTCGGTACACTGCGTTCCTGATGCATTATCTCCGATGTACGAAGACGAGATTCCGGAAGTGGCTATGATGAGTTCCCCGGATGATAACGAAGAAGTCGAGGAATGGTATCGACACCGAAGAGCTGAAATTCGGGAAAATCCAAAGGAGAATCCGTACTGGAACGTGATCGGGAGTCGGATGTATACGTACCGACCGGACCCGATTTTGGAAGATACCACCGGTGATGACGACGCGTGGAAGTTCGTGGTACCGGAAAAGAAGAGAGAAGAGGTTCTACGGGTTTCACGAAGAAGCCACGGCCGGGCACCTAGGTCAAAAGAAGACCTACGACCGGGTTGCCGCTTATTATTGGTGGCCTACGATCCACAAGGATGTTGCTAGGCACGTAAAGAATTGCGTGACATGCCCAAAATGCAAAGTGAAACAGTTGGCACCAGCCGGTAAACTCGGACACCGGCGGATTACTCGACCGGGACAAATAGTAGCCGGAGATGCCATGGGACCATTTCCGCGTGGTAAAAACGGATTTGAATTCCTGGTAATCTTCGAGGATCTATTCACTCGATGGATCGAGTGCGTTCCTCTCCGGAAGTTGACAGCGCATAATGTCACCCGAGCACTAGAAGAAAGGATTTTTCTACGGTTCGGAGCACCGGAGACATTCTTGTCCAACAACGGCCACGAGATTAAAAATAAGGAACTTGACGCGTTCTTGGCGGAACGAGTGTCGGACATGAGTATACCCCGAAGTACCACCCACAAGCCAATCCGGTAGAAAGAGTAAACCGAACCTTCAAGAGTATGATCCGATCTAAGATTGGTGAGGATCACCGCGAATGGGACCGGTATATAAACGAGTTTACGTTCGCGTATAACACGGCGACACAAGAATCCACGGGATTCAGTACGGCGTTCCTGACTTATGGTCGTCGTCCGGAACTGCCAAACATGGTGCGTCGGCAAACGGAACGTGCCGGAGAAGAAGAAGAAACTCGGCAAGCTCTGAGCAGTTGGGAAGCTCGGATGAATAAGCTTCGGCCCTTGCATCAAGAAGTTTGGTCTAAGTCCGATGAAGCTCAATGCCGACAAACTCGGTATTAGGATGCCAACCACCGTGATGTCCAATATCAAATAGGGGACAAAGTACTTAGGCGGCATAGGACATTGTCGTCAGCGGCCAAAGAAATTACGGCAAAGTTGGCGCCAAAATATGTGGGACCATTCACTATCCGAAGTAAAATCGGGAAAACTTCCTACGAGTTAATAGATAACTTTGGAAAAAATGCCGGTGTGAGCCACGTCGTAGATTTAAACCCGTTTCACGAAGATCAACAGGAAGAGGGAGATAACCCAGAAGATTAACCGGAAGAGGGGGTTAACCCTGAAGATCGACCGGAAGAACCGGATTTAGCGAGCGAACGTGGTCAGCGTGACCAGTCAAGCAAACTGCGAGCGCCGGTAAAACGCGGGCCCGGACGGCCACGAAAGTTAGTAGCGACCGCGATTGAACAGGCTCGAGGGGATAAAATCGAATCGCGAGATGGAACCGGGGGTAGTAACAACGCATCGCGACGGGTGACTCGGGCGACCCGGTTAAACGCGAGAATGTAAACTAACCGAATTTTAATCGATGGTTCCATTTTTCTTTTCCAGAACCCTGAGACGTATAAAATGGCATCCGGAAGGGATGATGATCTTTGGGCAGCAGTGGCGGCACTGGCCCTCACAGAGGAACCAGATCAGGCCGCCCTGGAAGCGGAAGAAAACCGGCTGGCCAATCCCGCGGCCGCAGCGTGGGAGCCGGTGGCAGAAGCCCTCTAGGAGGCCCGCGCCCGCAATCGAGAGGGCCAGGAGACGCGGGCGAAGGCGTTCGCTAGCCTCCGGGTTTACTGCGCCCGAAATGGGGCACCCAGATACCACGGCGTGGGTGAAGAAGATGAACGGCTTCCAGAGGAAGCGGACATTCTGCGACACCTGGTATGCCAAGTACCAGGCCGAGCAAGCCAGAAAGGAGGCACGAGTGAACGAAGAGAGGCGGTGCCCCACGGAAGCGGCGGAGATGGCTCGACGCCACCTCCAACGCGCGGAAGCCTGGGAGCGAGCCGCAGAGGAAGCGATCTATCAACTCCGGCAACAGGAGCGCCGTAGTTTGGCAGACCGGATAGCCCGGTACCAGCAGGGCCAATAAGTCACTGGCAAGACCGGCTTCAACGGTTATACTGGCGGTTAATTAAGAGCCGGTTAATTCTGATGGCCTAACGGCCCCTACTTTGTACAGGGTGGGGACCTTAACCCCTTTAAAATATAAAGGTTGGGGAAACAAAGAGGAGAGTAATGATTCACCTATCCTCCTTCCCATCCTTACACTCTTATTTATTTATTTTTTCTTCTTGATTGTTGTAATTTTTATTTTTTATTTTTCTCTCCCAATAGCCTGATCATGCACATAACCGACTTGTCTGTACGCAAGGTTGAGCCGGTACCGCTCCCGGTACGCGGCGTCTGGGGACGGGGAGTGTAACAAGAATACCGGGGTATCGGACGCTCTTGTGACGACGAACCGTCTTCATCGGTTGAATAATATATTAATTGTTTAGATTAAATGTTTCAGGTACGATCGCGGAAAGAAAGAGACAGAGAGAGGCGAAGAGAAAGAGAGGAAACGATCGTGAGGGGGGCAAGCGCGAAAAGCTCGGGGATCGGAACGACGAAAGTCGGCAGATTCGATTTCCTCGAGTCACGCGAACTTTCCTGTGCGCGACGAAAAAGCTTACCTGCCGCGTAGAAAAAGTTTCGTCGCAACGATACGCGAAGTGGGTGACATTCGGTACACGGTACAATTGGATTACCGGAGCGTTGGTGGAGGCATCACCAGTAAATGTAAGTACCGGCTTGGCCGTACAGACGAGATTCTTCTCTCTCTTTCTTTCCTGGAGTTTTATAACAGGAGGCGCGGTGGAGTTTACGGCGATACCCCGCATCGTTTATTTGATATTATATTTTATTTTGTACCGGGTTCCCGGAGTAATTACATACGCGAGTAAACGTAATTATTATTATATTTTGTTTTGGTTATGAACCGGCATCTTTCTTAACGACCCATCCCATCTGCGCCGATAGCGAGTTAGCCGGTGGACGGTTTGGTACGCCGCTGGTTCCTGTCAACCGACAGTCCAAACGGAGCAAGGTCAACAGTGCGGTGGGTGACCTTGACCGGTGAAATCCCGGCATAGTTTAAAATTCGTTATAGGTACTTAGCGAGTGGGGAACGTAGTCACAAACCGTATAAATACGGCTGCAGGGCCGCCATCAGCCAGTATTCCGTCCGAAGGTCTATCGGGCTGCATCGCGAGTAAAGTACCATTGTAGAGGGTAGAGTATAGACAGGGTCGTTGAGGAGAAAAACAAGAAGAGTTCTGTTTGCCTTGATTTGCAGGACGTGATACCATCGACGTACGTTACACTAATAAACACTCAATATTCACGGTAAATATAGTTTAAAAATTACTGTTTAGATAATCCAGAAAAAGAAACAATAATAATCCTTCAAAGTTTTAATTTTAATCTTATCAGGTTTATAATATGCAAACAAAATTAAAATAATTATTTCGAATTTGTTACTATTTATTATATATATATTACATAGTTTTATCTTATTGTTGTGTTCAAAATTGCATGCACAGACGTTCTAAAAATGTATATTTTGTAAAAATAAAAAAAAAATATCCAAAATCGATTATAAACAATATTATTGATAAAAATAGATAAAATGAGAAAAAATAATTATTTGTTCGAAACGATTACCCCTTAAAATAAATCTTTTTCATATATTTTTTTAATGTTCATAAACAAGAGCGGATGTATTTATTTCTATACTGATAATTCGCATGATATAAAGGATAAGGATAAAGGAAAGGAATTATCCCCGCTTTTAATGACATTTTAGCCTATTCGCGGGTCGGCTCTTTGGTGGATAGGTCGGACGGACAATCGAATACATCGCAAGACAATACATAGACAAATACAAGGCGACACCGACCCAGAGCCAGTTCCCACATTACTGCGCCCCGTAGAGCGACCTGACTCCTCTGTATCGCATTTGCACGGGGTCTGGGAAAACTACGGACAGACAGATACAGTCGACGAACTACTTTATCGTCAGAGGATACTCTCTGACGGTAAAGCAGGTGTGTCTCCCACTCAGCAATCGGCCTGTTATCTTTGCTGTAGCGGGTGCAACGCTCGTTTTTTTATTTTAACAGTCACCCTTCCAAGTATGCATTCCCAATCAGGATGCTTTACTTGAAAGAGCCACTACGAGTCGCGCCGACAACATGACAATTGCTGTCGGTGATAATTCTCATGATATACGTTTCTCTTAGGGCAAAATGGGTCTTAAAAAGGCCAAAAATGGGAAAAAAAATAACTAAAAAAAATGTTTAAATCCAATTTTAATATAGGCGCACCTCACCAAAAAATCTGGAAAAATTCATGACGATGGGTCTCAGAGCACTCTAAAAACTGATGAAAAGATTTGTTGTGCCATCTCGAAAATAGTGCCAAAAATATCAATTTTAAAATTTTTTTAAGTAGGAAAGACTGAGTGTATAGGGCTGAAAACTGAATTGTGCTTAAAGGTCACCTCAAACACTACTTTCATGAATTTTTTTAGATGTTTTTACTGACTCATTCATTAGAAAAAACAAATAATTATGGAAAAAAGGCGTTTTTTTGCCCTGCGGAGGGGTGCAAGAGGTGTTTTGACCATATGGGCCATGCGTACCTTATTTTGCCAACCCCAAACTACCTATTTATTGGGTAAAATCGAAAATCCGGAGACAGGGGCATTTCACCTATCTTAACCGTGGATACTCTTTTCTTGTTTGTTGTTATAAAGTGATGAGTAAAAATTTGTATGATGTGACAACTTATTAAAAAAAATATGTTCGGGTAGAAAACCATTTGATTTGCATCGAAGTAAAAAAATTCTTCTCATTATTGATGTCGCTAATTTGTTGTTAATCGTTTTCCAATGTATTAATTCGTAATATTCAATGAATAAAAATTCTTTAATTCTTCTCCGTTCTTTCATAAGTGAAAACTCTCCTTTGTGTGTTTTTTCAAAACCGGAGTGTACACAAAGATGTTAATAAAAATTCCGTATTTACCTTTCGACTGTTTTGATGCAGTTCTCATCAGAATTTTTTTTTTATTCTGTATAAAATAAAAATTAACAAAATAAAATAAAAGTACCATTACAAATTTAGTCAAAATTTACGCAATATAATCAAACATAAACAATTCAATTTTCCTAACCGAAAACCTTTATGTTTCGAAGGACTTTTTAAAGTTAATAAAATCCGAAAAAATTGTTATTAAAAAAAGAATCCGAAAAAATAGTTATTAAAAAAATTCTTTAATTCTTCTCCGTTCTTTCATAAGTGAAAACTCTCCTTTGTGTGTTTCTTCAAAACCGGAGTGTAGACAAGGATGTTAATAAAAATTACGTATTTAAGTTTCGACTGTTTTGATGCAGTTCTCATCAGAAATTTTTTTTTTATTCCGTATAAAACAAAAATTAACAAAATAAAATAAAAGTACCATTACAAATTTAGTCAAAATTTACGCAATATAATCAAACATAAACAATTAAATTTCCCTAACCGAAAACCTTCATGTTTCGAAGGACTTTTTAAAGTTAATAAAATCCGAAAAAATTGTTATTAAACAAAAAAAATACGAAAAAATAGTTATTAAAAAAGTTTTTAACATTTTACCTAGATATACGTTATAGTCCGTTAAAGGCTGGAATTTACGTATATATTTATAAAAAAAATAAATTTACGTTAAATATTCGATAGTAAATACACAACTAACTGAAAAGTCGTTCGAAAGCATTCAAGGGTATAATAAGCGTCCTGTTTCACCTGTGTAAACTCCATTACCGTTTTTACATCTAATTTCACAAACTACTTGTTTTTGTTTAATTCCTTCAAAAATACCTTGAACGTAAGGGATACTAATTGTTTTTTTTTTAAATTTTCATTTTTAGAAACAATTTATAGAGGATTATAATAATTATGAACTATTTTTCTAATGCTTTCTTCAATAAGAAAGTCGGGTAATTATTTTTATATAAAATGTCTGTAACTAAGTTTAAATTCTTGTTACGAAATTTAACTTAAACGGTAATTTATTTCTCAAAATATTCTGAATAAAATATAAAGTCAAATCTGCAACTATTAGCGATAATGGAGAACCCATTGGCACACAACATTTTTGTTTGTAAGTTGTACCTTGAAATGTCAAAAAAGTCGAATTTAAAATTAATTTAAGTCCTGTTAAAAATGCATCTTTAGGTATAATAGTGAAATCTTTGAATCAATTCCATTTTAATTCTATGATATAACAAAATAATTCTGTAGAAACGTTAAGGAAGAAAGAAACCACGTCTAAAGATATTAACTTGTGATTAGGTGGTAATTGAAAACCCTTAATTTTATTATGAAAATCCCAGCTGTCTTTTATTCTTCTAGATAAAGTTGGTATAAGATAAGATAAAATGGAACTATAAAAAACAGCTAGTTTGTAAGCAGGACAGTTTATTGTAGAGACAATAATTCGTATAGGCCAATTTTCCTTATGGGTCTTCGGTAAACCATATGCTTTTGGAGTACACGAATTATAAGTTAATTTGGGACGTTTCACAAAGTCAGTATGTTTCGACAAATTTAAATTCTTAAATCGTTTACACACATACAATAAATGATTGGCATAGCAAATGGGACATTGTTTATTTGCAGAAGTCGTAGCGTGAGATTGCACTATGTTTTTCGATTTACTTGTGTGTTTACTTATGTGTTTCATTTCGGAGCTCGTTACAGAAGTCGAAGCCTGAGAAGGACCGACAGCTTGTAGGGCAAAAGCGCGACTGTTTATAAAATCTTTTGATTCTTCGAATTGTAGATATTTCTTTCTTCAACCCAATCTAAATACCCATCCTTTAAGTGTTTCGGAATCGAGCTTCGAACTTATGAAATGAACTAATATTGAGTTCCATTGATCGACCGGTTCACCTAATGATCTCAATGCGCCTAATACCGTAATTACTTTATAATATAACTCGCGTATTTCGACCGATAATTCTTTACGTAAAGCCGGAATTGAAAACAATGCTTGCAAATGACTCGAAATTATGCATCGATTATTGGAAAAATGTGCTTGAAGTGCATCCCAAGCAACGACAACATTTTCCGAAGTAAAATCGAGGTGTTCTATCATAGATAAAGCCTCACTATCTAGGCACAATTTGAGATAATGCAATTTACGTATATTATCGGTAGAACGGTTATTAATGATTATCCATTTGAAGTAATCTGAGAAAGAGTCCCATTTGCTATATTCACCTGAATATCTTAGAAGATCGATGCGTGGTAATTCCGATGTCGGATGAGCAGTAGCCGGAGAAAATAATGTTTCATCGTGAGTAAAGGGCGTGGATGATACAGATTCCAATACCGCCTTTGTTTCCTCGATCTCTCCAATTGTTTGCAGGAAGCGTAATTTCATACCTCTTTTCTTTAAAGTATGGATGTCGTAATTCCAGTTCACTGGAAATGTGAAGCAAAAGTGCGCGTAACTCTCGACAATGACACCAAGTTTATTCCAAATACGTAGCACGAACCTTGAGTTTTGGAATTGTCCTTGCATCAGCTGGGGCTAGATTGCACGCGCACGTTCAATGCTCTCAAATTGCATTGTTTGTGTTGCCACCAACTCGTCGAAAGAGGCCATGAAGATCCGATGAAAGTTAAGAGAGAGAAGTTGACGGCGATAAATGTCCAATTGTGGGTAGAAGTTGAAGTCCAATAGTGTTTAGAAGACGATGAAAACAGGAGTAGCAATCGAAGCGTGGCGGCAGATGTGCGGTAGCGACAATTGAAAACGTCTATTGACAACACAGCTGACGCGCGGCGGCGGCACGAGTGGGCGGCGTGAAAAAAACGATGTGACGAAGTCGTCCGAACTGGCTCGAAAGCGGCGCACGAATGCGGCGGCTGAGGCGAGGTACCGACACTGACACTGACTACGGCCGACCTAATTACGAGTGAGGCAATGATGACGTTTGACGAATTGCGAGGATGACTCGCAAGTGGGTGGTGGATGCGTGACGGAAGTATGTGCTTCGCGAATTGTTGTCTTGAAAAGACATTGCGAATTAATGCCACGGAGAGTTCCGTATTTTATCCAATGTGGTTTATTATCCAAAGTTAACAATGGTAGCATTAATAAATAAATAAAGTAAGTAATTTACAGTAATATTTAAATAGTAATAAATCTCACATAATTCGAATAGCACGTATTAAAATGTGTATTAGAGAACTGATGGAAGAAGCTAGAATTAATCAGAAAGAGAGATGATGATACGCTTATTTCCTATACCTGTCTTTGGCCATTCAAGGTACTCTTTATCTCGATCCCTTCTTTTGGGCTTGTTGAAGGATGCACAGATTGAATCATCATATTTACGTATTTTCGTGACGTTAGTAACATAGCTATACGAATTTGGACACGTGGGTAATGTAATTAATCATGTTCCTGACTGTTTTTTAAAATGTGTACAATTTACTACATCCTCAATATCGCCATGCAGGTTTCGGCCTGTTAATTATCCGTAGACTTTACCCTATTGTAAAAAATGACGACCGTTGTGACGTCTATTGTGAAGTGAGTCATTCCACGTCAATAATATCAAAACTGAGGTCGGTGTCTCGGCATTCCACAAAAAATGAAATATTTGAATCGTATGGGCATGAAAAGCATTGTGGTTCAATATGTTTGTCAAATTTACAAAATGGTAGCCATGACGTCATATTCATTGAATTTCTTAAAATTACGATTTCTATTTTTCTAATTTTCACATTTTAATGTCACCAGGCTCATTTCGTTCATAAAAGTGAGTACTTTCATACAAAAATAAAATAATTTTTTTTATTTTTAATTTAAAAAAAATTGACATAAAATATTTTGTAATCTATAATGATAATAATTTAAATTTGACGGGCTTACTTGCAAAGCATCTGCTGGTAGTTCCATATATTAAACATTTCAGGATGGTTGAAATGTTTTTTTCAAGCGCAATCTGTCGAAATCATTTTGATTTCCGAACAGCGGCTTTTTTGAAGAAACATTGTTTTTTAAGAAAATGTTAAAAATACAAAATTAAGATGTTAATTGTATGAAAAATATGAAGAAACCGAAAATGAGTAAGAAATTCAGAAAAAATAACGGACTTTGGAATAGCATTCGGTAGATACCAGGGTACGATCCTGGGATCTTTCGATTGCTGGTCGAATGCTCTACCAACTGAGCTATATCTCGCCACATCCTTCCACATCGTTAATTTTTAATTAATCACTCATATCATATTTCTTCATACCTTTCATACTTTTCCTTTATTTTTTCTGCTCTTTTTCGCCCAAGAGTAGATACAAATACGAAGATAAATGAAAAGTTTTTTGCTGGTCAATATTAAACAATAATGATAATAATTCAAATTTGGCGGGCTTACTTGCAACGCATCTCATGGCAAAAAATAAGCACCATGAAATGGAATCATGCCGTTTAGATGTTTCTGACGATAGTATAATAATAACTAATGAAATAAAAGTCGGAATTGTCGGTGAAGCACTTAAGGAATTTGAAGATTTAGAACTTAAGCAATTGGATGCTTTAGATAATTTAAACAAAATTATCGAACTATTATGAGTACGTCAGATACTAAGCTGGGAGGATCGTAGGACGGAAGCTACCAAACATATAAAGACTACCAAAGATAGAAAGAGAGAAAAACTGAGACTGACGAAAATTCTCAAAAAATTAAATACTTACCAACGACACAAAAATCATGCACAGCTCGTCACACAGAGTCAGAGTTTACTGTTCCTTACAGACTTGGTGCAAGAACAAAATATTCTCGGTTCGACATTGGTACATTGCCTAGCCTAAAATGTGGAAAATCTCTTCCCGATAAAATTAAAAACTTAGTTCGTGACTTTTATTATAATGCTGATTTTAGTCGAATATTGCCCGGTAAGAAAGATTGCTTGTCGGTTAAAAGGGACGGCTCCAAAATTTAAGTTCTGAAGCGACTACTTCTCAATAATTTGAAAGAATTATACGCCAAATTTAAAAATCGATACCTCGATACGAATATTGGATTTTCAAAATTTGCTGAATTGAGACCAAAAGAATGTATTCTAGCTGGTAGTAGAGGTACTCATTCATTATGTGTCTGTAACATACTTCAAAATTTCACATTAATGATAATCGGTGCACGTTTAAAGGATGTGACATCTTCTGAAACTCAATCCGCTGTTGTTTGGAATTCTCCCAATCCATATTGTTATTTTCCAAAATGAAAAAATTGTCCAAGTATCGAAAAAAATTTCTCATAAGTTAAATGTAGAGTTTAAAAATCATTTTGTAGATGAAATTACTTACAAACAATGGATATCAAGTTCGAGTTTAGAAACTGTGGTAACCTCAGTAGACGAATACGTTGAAAGGTTTATTTGTGATTTTATTATGCTTTTAAAGCATCACTTTAGAACCAGGTCACAATGTAAATATCTTTTTACTGTAAAGAAACCCTGGAAGCTGGCGAATTCGGAGTATTAGGTGACTTTGCTGAAAATTGACTTCACTGATGCTGCTGCCTCGCAATATAAAAATAAGTACAATTTTATGAATCTTGCGTACCATAACCCTTTTACAGGCCGAAGGTTCTGGGCAATCCACCAGAAAAAGTGACAGTACTTTTAAGCATTCTCGGGGTCGCTGATTACGAATCCGAGGTCACATTTGAAAAATTCAAAATGGCGGCTTCAATATTGCGACCATCGAACTGAAAATTTCAATTTTTTGAAACATAAAAAATATTACCATATTCTGCGCAAAATTCTAAATAAAAAATATCTCTTGCGATTTTTGTCTAAATTACATACATTCCGAGGAAAAAATTCCGAAACTTTCAAAACGCAAAATTACACATTACTGTATTCCTTTACCAGGCTGAACGATATGAATTATTCTACGATTATAAATCGTACGTTTCTAATGATTTTCGGGGTCGCTTATTACGAATCCGAGGTCGGATTTGAAAAATTCGAAATGGCGGCTTCAATATGGCGGCCGTCGAACTGAAAATTCCAATTTTTTGAAACATAAAAAATATTACCATATTTTACGCAAAATTCTGAATAAAAAATGTCTGTTGCTATTTTTTTCTAAATTGCATATATTCCGAGGAAAAAATTCCGAAACTTTCAAAACGCAATATCACGCATTACTGTATTCCTTTACCAGGCGGAACGATATGAATTATCCTATGATTACAAATCGTACGTTTCTAAGGGTTTTCGGGGTCGCTGATTACGAATCCGAAATCAGATTTGAAAAATTTAAAATGGCGGCTTCAATATGGCGGCCATCGAACTGAAAATTTTAGTTTTTTGAAACATAAAAAATACTACCATATTCTACGCGAAATTCTGAGTAAAAAATGTTTCTTGTGATTTTTGCCTAAATTGCATATATTTCACGGTAAAAAATGGGGAATTTTTCAGTCTTCACTGAAAGTTCGATTCTCGCAAGCGAAGTTGTTTTCTGAAAAATACACATGTGCTGTCTCTCATGCATCTTTTTTACTGCGGATATTTATATCATTCTTACGGAACTTATATCTATTCGTATTTACGCCGTAATATATATTACGATAAATATATGTGTGTATAAGTATTTATACGTAATTACTTCATTTGTTATCATAATGCCTAAAAAATTGGTCGGTAAAGACAGTTTACCCTTGAAACCTGAAAATTTTGATGTGGACGGTGATTCAGATTATGATGAGGATTCAGATGTGGATTCAGCTGATGATTACTTGGTCCTGCAAGAAAATGTTGACTCAACTTCTGAATGGTCTCAAAATACAGACAAATTTGCTGTTGAGCACGATTTTGAACAATCTCCTACGACCAATTTCTTACACTACAATATATCACAAAAAAATGGTGAAAGATTCTTTTTTTTCAAATATTCACAGAAAAATTTATGCAAGAAATTGTTGATGAAACTAACAGATATGCCCGTCAGAAAAATGAGAACTCAGCTAATTGGTATGATACTAATGTAAATGAATGATATGCCCTCATTGGTCTACTGATTCTTATGGGAATTCATAAAATGCCTAGAATAGAAGCACCGATAGTTATCTGAGAGTTGGCTGCATTGCGAAAATTATGACGAGTAAACGCTTTTTCAAATTATTGGAGATGATGCACATAAGTGACAATAGTACTATGCTTCCACGGGACGATTCCAACTTTGATAAACTTCATAAAGTAAGGCCTCTTTTAGAACATATGAATTATCAATCTGCTGAGGTATACAACCCTTCGAAAACGGTCTCTGTCTATGAATCTATGATTCCTTTCAAAGGAAGATCATCCATGAAGCAGTACATGCCACTTCAGCTTTCAACGCATCGCATACTGTAGAAATCAACAGAAAATTGAGAAATGGTTCACATATTTCTTTACAATGCCCAACTACCGTACAAGCTTTAATGCCATTATGTGTGGTGTTGATCGGTTTGATCAACTACGGGAAAGGTATATGATAGGCAGAAAATAAAAAAAGTGGTGGCATCCAATCATGTATTACTATATTGACATGGCCATCGTAAATTCCTATATATTACACAAATGCTACAAGAAATATGTATGCAGAGATCAATTATCATACCGAACCAATCTAGCGAAACAATTAGTAAATATTTACGATGGCAGGAAACGATTCATGCGGGAAACGTTACAAACTGTTGCAAAGAAACGAGCATAAATTCAAAGTTGCAACGTCCGTGAAAAAAAATATACACGAAAAAAAGTTGAGTTTGGTAGTTTTTATTCTTTTCTTTGTTTTACAAATATGTTTTGCGAAAAAAAAGATGAAAATTAAAAAACGAACAGCACATGAAATACCGAACTTCAACCGTCACGTGGTATTGTGCGTAAGTAGGTAAATTAGTTACTGAAACCAAGGAAGTGGAAGACATTTACAAATTTGAAGAATCAGAGTACTTTTCGAACGAAGTTATTATATGTGATCTATAATATATTTATTGAAATTCAAAACAGCTCCACCATACAGATTCCGCCAACTTCAATGTCGGAAATCTCCCACAGGTTTTGTAATGAGCGACAACGAAAACCTTTCAATCTATGTGAATTCTAAGCGATCTATCGGAATTTTTTCCTCGGAATGTATGCAATTTATACAACAATAGCAAGAGACATTTTTTATTCAGAATTTTGCGTAGAATATAGTAATATTTTTTATATTTCAAAAAATTGAAATAATCTACGAAGACCGTCTAACACTGACTGGAAAAAAGCCAATGAAATCTTCAAACCAAATTTAGTAAAGTGGGCAATTCGGTCCTTTAAACCTTATAAAAAAGAAGGGGAACACGGAGTCTTCCCAATGCTACTAAAGCAAGGATTAGAAATAATCTTACCAACATTATTGAGAATCTTCAGAACCAGTCATGCCTGGTGACTTATATCAGAGGTGCGGAGACGGGTAAGGGTGGCCTATATATCAAAGGTAGGTAAAAAAGATAATGCCGACACAAAGTCATACAGACCGATAAGCCTAACTTCATTCTTACTCAAGGCAATGGAGAAAATAATCAGTCAATATATCAGGGGAAAACACCTGAAAGTAAACAAGATACATAGTGATCAACACGCTTACCAGAAGGGTAAATCCACTGAAACCGAGCTGATCAATCTAGTAGACAATCTTGAAAAGACCATAGAGGACAAGGAAATTGCCCTATGTGTCTTTCTAGACACAGTAGGTGCCTTTGATAACACCTCAACCAAAGTTATCCTGGAAGGGCTGATACGGAAAGGAGTCGACTAAACTACGATAAATTGGATAAATCACCTCTTATCAAATAGAAATGTAATTTCCAGTCTACTAAATGCTACACTGGTAATAAAAACTACTAGGGGTTGCCCACAGGGGGTGTTCTTTCACCCCTTTTATGGTCAATTGTAGTAGATAGCCTGCTGGTGGAATTAAGTGAAGCCTACTTTGAAGTACGAGGCTATGCGGACAATATTGCCATCATAACCAGAGAAAACTGCTGAAACACCCTGGCAAATAGAATGCAAGCTACTCTAAACATCGTAAACAGGTGGTGTCATGAAAATGAACTTTCAGTAAACGCAGAAAAAACAGTCCTGATCCCCTTTACCAGGAAAAAGAAATTGGGAAACTGTAAACTGCTAAAGCTATTGGGCAAAAACATCCCATTGGCAAAACATGGCAAATACTTTGGAATCATCTTAGACAAAAGCCTAACCTGGAGTAAACATTTAGACTATGCCTTATTTAAAGGAAAAAAATTCCTCGCGATTACCTCGCGCATGATAGGTAATAAGTGGGGATTCCAACCGTCTATGGCCATGTGGATATATGAGACCATAATTAACCGAATAATCACTTATGTAGCAATAATATGGAAAGATAAAACCCTTCAAATAAACTGCATAAATAAATTAACCAGCATTCAGGGACAAGCTTGTCAGTTGATAAGTGGAGCATTAAACTCAAATCCGACATTGCCCTAGAAGCACTACTAAATATGCCAAATGAGGCAAGAAGTGCGATGTACAGAGTATACATGAGAGAGAACAAAAACTGGTTATCAAAGAGATATAACAACCTCAAAAGGGAAACCTTTCGGAATCCGATCATGGGAATGCCCACTGACGACATTAAACTAGAGCTTGGAGAAAGCAGGCTCTTTAAAGTCGAAGCATCATTTAGGGAGCAACCAATGACGGAAGGGACCGACCTGACAAGAACCTCACTGGTGTACACTGATGGCTCAAAAATGGCGAGTGGAACCGGGTATGGTATATTTGGTGCCCGTCCACAAGTCAAAATGTCAAGAAGTCTCGGACAAAATGCAAGCATCTTTCAGGCAGAATTAATGGCTGTCAGAGATTGTGTGCAAACTAATTTGGACAAATACTGTACTATCAACATTCTAACAGATAGTCAAGCCGTGCTAATGGCTCTGGAGGCATGACAAGTAAGGTGCAGACTAGTAAAAGACTGCATATTTGCCCTAAATCACCTAGCTCAGTACAACAACAAAGTTATCCTAAACTGGATAACAGGGCATGCAGGAAATATGGGAAATGAAGAAGCCGACAAACTCGCCAAGGCAGGTGCCAGTAATGAGTTCATTGGCCCTGAGCCTGCTCTGGGAATAGCGACTAAAGTAGCGAAAAAACTACTTAAAAAGTCGATAATTAGTGAAGCAAAGAGAGCTTGGGGAACTTTGGAAACCCCCAGACATGCAAGATCACTGATAGAAGGATACAACAAAAATAAGGCCATGGAAATCATCAACTCCAAAAGACATACTGCAAAAGCGATAACAAGACAGTTAACAAGACACTGTCGACTCAACAAACATTCACTCAGGATGGGGCTAACAAATACCGCATGCTGCAAATTTTGTCTTGTTGAGAACAAAACTCGTGTACACTTACTGACACCTTGCATAGAAACTTGTCAGGAGAGATACATGATTTTCGGAAAGGACTTTTTAATACCTGAAGAAATCAAGACCTATTCATTCAGTAATATTGTCGCGTACATAGGGAGGCTGAAACTACTGGAAGAACTATATCTTAGCTAAGGTTGCCACAATAGGATGGCATAGATGCGCAGTGGCCAGGCTCAATAGCTTAACCGTTTAAGAATATACATATTAGGGTGGAGCGAAAAATACGAAAGTCGACAAACCGAAAAGCGCTAGTGCGGAAAAGTTGTAAGGGACCTTCAATAAGAAGTGTGTAAAATTTGAACCCGATCGGATAATATCTTCTGCCTCCGACAAGTGTCTACAGTTTTTTAATTTTATAGCTATAAAATTATTGTAATTCATATTTGTCAGATTGCTGTAAGAATTATTTTGACGCGTTGTGTCTGCATATTTTGATGATATATGGAAATAAGGTGCAATACTGATATATCCGAGAGTCACCGCTAGGCGCGCTCGAAGCTCTATAACGAGTATTTGTCGTTCTCGTTACAGAAATGAGTTTCGATTAGTACTGTAACGTGGCAACACGTTACAACTGTAGATCTGCGCGAGAATCAATCCGAAGGGGTGCTGGCAGTGCCTATATTGGGGGGGACTGTCGATCGTGGCGCTAATCTTTTTGGCAGTGTTGCTCGCGGGGGTCATATCAAGGGGTAAATGGGGGGGGGGGGGGCGGCTGTAGTGGCGCTGGTTTTTTGGATATGGCTCCAAACCACGGGTTGGTATAGTTCCATAATAGAGGGGACTGTCGTTCGTGGCGCTAATTTTTGTAAGGGACTGCACTGACCCGTGGCAAGGGATTACCGCTCCGTACCGAAACGGACTTTGTTTTGCCGGGAGGCTTTATCGGGGGAACGATAACGATCACTATAAGGGGGGGGGGGGGGAATGCTGTTCGAAGCGCTAATTTTACAGTGACGTTTCGTATGGTTTTTGAGTTTTGGTTTTGTGATTTTGAGCAATGGCGGCCGTAGTACCTATAAACTATAGACTTTGTCTTGCCGGGAGGATTTTTCCGGGGAATAAGGATATTTTTTGATATAAAGGGGGGACTGCAGTAAAGGCGCTAATTTTTTAGATATCCTACAGTGCGTTGTGAGTGTTGAGATTCCGGAGATCGCAAAAAGTAAATTAAATTAAGTAAAATTAAGCTAAATTAAGTTAGGGTAATTTAGAGTAAGTTAAATTAAGTTACATTAAGTTAGGATAAATTAGAGTAAGTTACATTAAGTTACATGAAGTTAGGATAAATTAGAGTAAGTTAAATTAAGTTAAATTAAGTTATGGTAAATTAAAATAAGTTAAATTAAGTTAAGGTAAGTAAAAGGAAGCTAAATTAAGTAAACATCTTTTTAGGAAAATGGGGGGGGGGGAGATTACATCATGCATCGTATAGGTTCGTCTTGGTTTTCATCCGAAACTGAAAAGAAAATTTTATCGTTTAAATTGTTTTCTTTTGCATTGTTTAAGATTTTTGGATATCGTGTAGTAGCGGGTTTGAGTCATTATAAAAATTAGTACGCATACTTGGGCATTTTTCACATCATTTTAGAATATTAATTTCGTTAGAAGGTTCTCGGTATTTTGGTAATTTCGTAAACAGATTATATTTTGCATCACGGATAATATTATATCGTTTATTGTTTTGAAATTCTCGTTAATATTTGAACATAAAGAGCCCGATTAGAAAGGTTCTCGTCGCTTTGTTATGATGGTTACGGGATAAACAAGGGCATCTGTTGTTTTGATAGAGGTATCGAGACAATGGATGTTTACGGCTTACCGCTTCTGGAAGTCTCTAGAAGGTTCCAAAATGCGTGAGGGGTATCGAGAGAAAAGGGGAAGAGACACCGCAGGGAAAGCCGCGGTAGTCACGCGGTACCGCGGGAGCTGATCAGCGCGCTCCGTCTCTGGCGCCGGCGGGCGGCGAGGATCGCGTTCTGGCACGGCGCGGTGGCGACGAGCCTCGGGCCATTCTCGTGCAGTCCGCAGCAGCGGCAGGATCTCTGGGCTTTGGCAGGTGGGCATCGGAAGGTACAGGTACGACGAATTTCGGAAGGCTTCGCGTTCTTTTTTCGATAACAGCCTTCCGGAATTCGTATATAGTTCTCGCTCGCGTGGTCGGCTGAAGTGTTCCTTAGAATAGTTCCGCGTTCGTAATACAACGTGATAGCGCCGTTATAAATAGTTTTCTTCGGTAATTCGTAGATTCTTCGCAAATTGATTAGCATCATTGCTTTTTTTCGCGAGTGCAATTTTCTGTGGACGAAGTGCGGGTATCGTCATCAAATGAATCGATAAATATTAATAAAAGATTCGTGTTTCCGGACTTTTCTCGTGGTAGAGGTTCTTTGTCGAACAAAATATGCCTTAATCACTTTAAAGATAAAATTTCTGCCGTCCGTGACTTATTACAGCAAACTAAAATTGTTAATTAATTAAATTGAATTTAACTGCTCTGGTCTTTGATAATTGTTCAAGGAGATTAATAAATAATTTAAATATAAGTAACATTGCTATCGCCTTTGATTCGCTCAGAGGGAATAATGTTACTTAATTAAAAGGAATAAGCTAAATAATAACAATTCGGAAGGTGGCGCTGAATTTGTGAGACAAAGGATCACCCACGGCTAAGTGTTTATGTGCGGGCGAGCGCGGTTTCCGTGGAGGCATGCCCAATCAGCGCGTTCGAAAAACTAATCGAGATGGCCCGAGACGTACATAAAAGGACAAACGGCGAGCGTTGGGTCGACTAGTCGGTACCGAGAGGACGCGTTACGTCTCTTTCGCAGTTGTTCCGGCATGATAGGATCGGGTAGGAATCTGGGTTACCGACACCCGTGAGGGTGCACCGAACTATTGAATATTATTTTTCTTATGTTTGGGTTATCGGCCATGGCGGCTAAGAACACCCATTGTGGAGGTGTGGCGCGCTTTTTGTATCTTTTATTTCGACGGCTCTCGGCCCCTACGGGGCAATCCAAAATGTTGCCGTTGCATCGTCTCTTTTCGTCGGCCCTTAAGGGGCAACCCACATTTTGCGTAATGCTTCGTCAGAATAGGGCGCGTTTTCTAGGGTTAATATCGCTCCGCAGTATTCAAGATATCCGTAGAGTTTATGGGTGGTTCAGTTCCGTTTGTTTTTTTTGCGCATATTTACCGTGGAATCGTGGGGTTTGAATATCGAGTTTTAGCTGGACGGTGGACCAGTCCTCTCTTGGCAGGGTTTTCGCGGGGCACCGCGTATAAAGTCCCGCTCGAGTCCGTCACGAGGCAGTGCATCTTGGAAGTCCTCGCTGAGTTCGTCGACGGGCAAGGCCTCTTAGAAAGTCCCGGGGAGGTCGTCCCCGGGCACCGTATATGCGAAAAGTCCTTGTCGAGTTCGTCGCCAGGCGCCGCGTCCGAAAAGTCCTGGTTGAGTCCGCCGCAAGGCACCGCGATTAGGAAGCCCCTGCCGTACCCCTGCCGAGGGACAACGTCTGGGACCTCGATTTACGTAGTCGTCGTTTTGAACCCCGCCCTCGTTAGTCGTGACCGCCATCTTATATCGCCGAGTTTTGGTTTCGGTTATGACTGCGCGCGAATACCGCCCTCTCCCGTGCCGAAGGGATCTCGGGGCTGAGCATGGCGGGCACACCATCGCCTTGCGGCGCGCCTATAAATTCGGCATGCTTCGGCATGCCTGGCGCCCTTAATAACATCTTGCGCGTCGTAAGGTCTTGTGCCCCAGGGATGTGGTTAGTTGACGTTTTATTGTTTGGCGTTTCGGTTGCGGGCGGTTGCGAACGACGACGACGGTTTGGGGCATTTTCTGGGTCGGTTCGGATTTAGTTTTGTTTCGAAATTTTGGGGTCGGTTTTTTTGGGGGGTCACAGTACATATAAAATCAGGACCGCAGCGTTCATCATAACATATTACTAGATATGTGTGCGATGCACCTTGCGCTCTACGCTCAACTATCTACTGATTGCGGCTGTTCGACTATTGAAATAAAATTTGTGAATAACTGTATTATCGCACAAATTAAAAACTTAAATTGTTTATTCCATTACTTATGTCCTTAATTTGCATACTTTCGTAAGTTATCCCGTGTTGTAGATTTTTCACAATATGTCAAAACCTTGCAAATTCAAAGCAAGGTCGACATTTACCTGTCCACTTTTTGGGGGCCCGAAGGATTTTAACCTTTCTCAGCTTCCTACTTACGAGGATGTACTTCGCTGCTGTTCCTCACAAAGAATGAATCTTGCTCCTTCCGAGAGAAATAAGTAACCTCTGTTTTCAGATATCGCGGAAATTGTTGCAGGGAAAATAATTGAACTATACGATAAAGCTTGGATTCCGCACATTACACATGAACGAGTCATCAAAATGCTGAAAGCTTATCATCAAAAGTATAAAGATATCATGAAATCGTTTTCAAAATACGATAAAAGCCAAATTATAGCTTCTAATAAAGACAAGTTTAAGACCCATGCCGTGAGTACGCTTTTTGATATCTCATCTTGCTAATGTTCAACCTTTTCCTCTTGTAAATGTAAGAAATCCAAAAAAGTCCCTAAAATTGAACGCAATTTCTTGAGTGTTCAAAGAACCGAAAGAAAGATGCATAGAGACGCTGTCGACAAGAAAACCATGAAATCATTGCAAAAGATATTTCTGTGCTAGACTCTCGAAGCTAGTCGTTTAGACGAATCTGGAAAAAAGCTTTCTTCGTCTTGTGAAGACTCTGAGGAATGTTTCGGTATCTATGCTAGTTTATCGGCCATGATATACTCTAGTGACAATAGTAAGGATGTAAATAATGATGACGATGAGTATATTACGCCGCAACCAGCTGTAAACTTCGAGTCAAAACCGTATATCTCTGTCAAAAACTGCTCTTCTGGCTGACAGATTTGGTTTATCAGATAGATCCGTTGCAGCTATAGCATCTGCAGTTCTCCAAGATGTAGGTGTTTTTACCGAGGAAGACTCCACCTTAATAACAGACAGAATTAAAATAAGGAGAGAGAGATTGCGCGTTCGCAAAACAATGAGAAAGAAGGTAGATTTAGATAGCCAAGTAGTACTGGGTCTTTACTTTGATGGTCGAAAGGATAAAACACTTGTACTATCCAATGAAAAAGGCAAGCAGTACCGGAGGACGACCAGAGAAGAGCATATCAGCATTGTGAGGGAACAGTTCGCAATACTGGGGTCATGTTACATCTGCTTGTGGGAAAGCAGAGTCAGTATGTCGCAGTTTAAAGGAATTCCTCGATTCTCAGGGCAATATCGTTGAAGATATAGTAGCTCTGGGTGCTAAATGTACAGCAGTTAACACAGGACACAAAGCAGGCGTGATTCAGATGCTTGAAATAAAGCTAAATGGTTCACTGCAGTGGCTTATTTGCCTACTGCATTTTAATGAATTACCACTGAGACATTTGTTTATTTTTCTAGATGGGAAAAGAAAAGGCCCCAATACATTCGGTGGACCAATTGGGCAACAGCTGCAGAACTGCAGTGCGTTGCCTGTCATAAATTTTAAGCGAGTGACCTCAAACTTACCCGAATTGAACTTGACAGATATTAGCACAGATCAACAATATCTACTTGATATTGTCTATGCCGTACAGACTGGTGAGTGCTCTATCGATCTTTCCAATCGTGACCCTGGACCCGTCGCTCATTCTCGGTGGTTAACTACTGCTAACAGGATCCTTAGACTTTATATAAGCACTGAACATCCATCTTCCCAGCTTATATCCTTGGTACAATATATAATGAAAGTATATGCTCCATACTGGTTTCAAATAAAGTCCAAATGGTCATGCACTGAAGGTGTCAAACATGTCTGGTCTACCATACAATGGTCTAGATACTTACCGCAGAATCTAAGGGAGATTGTCGACTCTATCATTCAAACAAATGCTTACTTTTGTCATCCGGAGAATATTCTCCTGAGTATGATCGTCGATAAACAAAAATCAATCAGAGAAGTAAGTAGCGTTTCGGCGTATTATCAAATGTAGGGAGTCTGATTCTACTACAATCCGCAATTTTCGTGTACCTCGGGTTAATTTCGGTGCAGCTGACTACACTGACCTCATTTCGTGGCCTGATATTCACGTCACGGAACCTCCCTTACTAGCAAATCTATCTAAAGATAATTTGCGAGACATAGTAGAAACGGGAGAAACGGCTCAATATGATTTTATTAAGTTGCCCTGCCACACTCAAGCAGTGGAAAGATGTGTGAAATTGGTGACTGAAGCGTCACTTATGCTTTGTGGGGAGGACAATAGGCACGGACTAATTCTATCCAAACTAGAGTCTCGACGCGAAATGCCTTTGACAGAAACGAAATCAGACTATAAGTGTTAAGTCATTTATGCCTTAAATTATTTTTTCTTTACTTTCATACCCTCTCTTCGTTGTGGTTGGTTGGTTGGGAAATTTCATACAGTGAGACAAAAATGTGTATCATTGAAAATTTTCTCAATCCCATGACTACCTTCTAATCCCTTAATATCATACACCGTATTCACTTGTCGGCACGTCATCAAAATATGTACACACAACTCTAAAACAATTCCAGAAAGTTCCAAACAAATCTGAAATTAATTAAAAAAGCAATCGAATAAAATGTAAATAATAATTCTTTCAAATATAACTTAATTTTATTTAAGATTGAAAATTTTTAGAAACTTGTCGGAGGCAGAAGACATTATCCGATCGGGTTCAAATTTTATACACTCCTTATTGAAGGTCCCTTACAACTTTTCCGCACTAGCGCTTTTCGGTTTGTCCACTTTCGAGTTTTTCGCTCCACCCGAATATATATATATATATATATATATATATATATATATATATATATATATATATATATATATATATATATATTCGAAAGTGGACACTATAAAAGGAACTCGGGATTTTGATAGTTTCAACCCCTTATATCAGATTAGTTGTAAAATGTTTTCTGCTGATTCAAAATTACATATTTTTGGCATCCAATCTACATCGTAGGTTTAACTTTAGTTAATAAATGTAGAATATCATGTTCATTGGGATGAGAACCCTGTTACGCACACGCCATTCATCCTCGGTAGCGCTAAGAAGGCATTATTTTTAGAGGTATCGTTATTGTTAAGGCTGATTTTCGATATTTCTAGTTTTTGAGTCAGATAATCTTGCTATGAATTTTTAATATTTGGCGGTGAAAGCTCGAAAATGTAGCTAATCTTTGACCTGATCCCCTTAGTCCACTGCAAAAACTGTGACCATGCGAAGTAACAGACAAAATTTTATTCACCATTTGTAGTAAAATACTGTTTTTGGTGAGAAAGATTTGTAAAATTATTCTACTCACATTCGTAGAATATTTTACTTTATTCACAACATATTGTTTTTGTAAGTTTGTGACCAATTTCCAAGTGTAAAAACTGCAGCAGAATAAAGTTTACTACTTTTTAAAATTATTATGAAAGAATCAGGATCTACAATTTACAGTCTTATTTTATTCATTAGTACTATGGTAGAATTGAATCCCGTCCTGGATTATAAATAAGTAATTTTCAGCAGTCATATACGACTATGAATTCTCCAGTTTCCAAATATCTTTACAATCAAAAAGTGTTTTTAGATTCAAAAGATCTGTCGAGAGCTGTCGTTTGCAATTTATCCTGTAATTTCTTTTCAAACGTTACATTTCCGTAATCAGACATTTTTGCAACCAAACTAAATTTATTTAATTTGATCGTATTATTTTAAGTTTCAACATTTATTGTTTTATTATTATGCGCAGGTGTAAAAATTAAGTGTGGTCTGAAATTTATAATATGCGTATTCATTTTATTATTTTTCTCAACCGTTTTATAAATTACTTTAGTATTCATTATTAATAGTAACCTATAAGAGTATACTCTACATGATTATAACCTATAGTTACATTAACAGTTATTATTAACAATGAACTATGATTATAAATACCAAATTGAAATATATAATTTATAAAACGGTCGAGAAAAATAATAAAATGAATACCAATATTATAAATTTCCATCCAAACATAAATTTTACATTTGCCATAATAATAAAATAATAAATGTTGAAATATACAATAATACGTTCAAATTAAATAAATTAAGTTGGGGTTTAGCCGCGTAGGAGGATGCCGAATTACTCAATGTCGATGTGCAAGTGAATATTTCCAAATTTCTGAATTTCCAAAATTCTAAATATCTCGAGAACGGTAAGAGTTATGCGAAATCTGACATTTTGTGGGTGTATCGATAGGGGGGCCTCGAGCAAATAAATACAAATCCGCAATCAGATTTTGCAAATATGCAAAATACAACATTTTCAATATATTCAATTATCTTGAAATACGCCCAGAGATACGGGAAGCATGTGTACTTAAAAAAAAATGACTAGCTACGATCTTGATATACAAGTTCGAACATTTTATTTCGTAACATAGCGCGTAGCGTAGTGGTTAGCGTGCATACTTTGCGATGTTAAGGTCGAAAGTTCAAATCCCACCCGACCAAAAGGTTTTTTTAATTTATTTGGGAGCGTTAATAATTGTAAGAAAATAGGTAAAAATTAAATAACTAATGCGAGACATTGATATACAAAATTTATAAATAAAAAAATGTTATAATTTTTTTTTACATCAGAATAATGTCTTAGATTTGTCTGGCGCCCGTCTAGAATTTGTCTGGCGATAGTATGGGATAGTAGCATTAAAATTTGAAAATCATAAAAATATATATGGGCAAATCCACGGAACTTTTAATTTTTGGCACTAAAACATTTTTGGAATTTATTTTGTGGCACACTTTTTTCCTTTTAACCATATATTCAGGCTATTGCTCTGATGGGAAAATCATGCGCGTGCACAATTTTTATGACACGGCGTGAGTGCAAAATACAAAATGGCGGATAAAATGTGAAAAATTACTCGATTTTAATGAAATTTGTTTTTTTTTTTTGGTGGAGGATGTCAGCGAGCGCTGATTACGGTTATGTTGTCAGATTTTCGAAATTCAAAATGGTGGACGCAATATGACAGATTACAGTACGAAAAATTGTTTAGTGTAAATAAAACTCGGTTCCAGTAGAGTTTATAAGCCACTAACTAAGAGTCTATTGTCAGATTTTTTAAATTCAAAATGACGGTCTATTATGGCGAACCAAAATACAAAAAATTGCTTGATTTAAATGAAACCAGGTTCTCAGGGATTTTTGACGTCGTCGATTACGAATTAGCTGTCGAGATTAAAAATGTAAAAAAATCGATTGAAAATATCCATAGTAATAATAATGATAATAATAATAATATGTTGATAAATTAACGATTTTATTTTTATTGTAACTGTGTATAATATACATAGGAACCCGATTAACATTATTCTTTCTTATACAGAGTTTCGCGGTCATACTTTTTGCACTCTTTGTGGATTTTATTTTTTTGTTCTTACTCTTTTCGTTTGACAGTGGTGATGTCATTTGATCAATATTCTCCGGAATTTGTAATGTGTTTATTGTCGCTTGTTGTGTATTTGCGCTTTTAGTTTCTTGGGTGCTTATTTGTGGTTGTAGAGTATTTGTGAGGTCTTGATCGATATTTTGACAGTATTTGGCCAGATGACCCTCTTCCTTACAAAGAAAGCAAGTGAGTTTTTCATCAGTGAGGTAAATCCAGTAGGTCGTGTTGTCATAGTTGATTTGAAAGTTGTCTGGTAGTTTATTAACATCGTTGGGGTTGACACACATTTGTCTTCTGAAACTCATAATATGCGAGTATTCTTGCTCGTTTATTCCTGCTTTTAAGAGCGTAATTGCCGATACAGGCGTGACGTTTATTTGTGCGAGTTTTTCTTCTATTAACGAATGTGGTATAATCGGGCATACATTAGAAATTATAATACGCTTGGCTTTGGAAATTAGCAGTCTGATTGTAAGCTTGTGTGCTCCGATGTTTACTTTCGTATTTGTCAACAAGCTCTTCTGAACTAAGTTACAACACACACGCCCTTGTGAAATTCTAGAGATAAAACATATGTTTGACGGACCAACGAATTTTCCAATAGCTGTTGCATAATTTCTTATTTGCAGTCCGTCCACTGTATCTGTCACTATTGCTTGTTCTTTTTGGGGGAATTGAGCCTGTTTCAAGTGTATCCGTAAAGTATACTCCTAATAGTTAAATAAATTGATTTAGACAAAGCGACATTTAGTTGCTTCTTTGTATCAGCGAACGTCTAATGATATTAAGAACGTTACTCCAATTTGAGACGCCTTTCATGACGTCCAATGTGACGTACCATATTCATTGAATTTCTTAAAATTACGATATATATTTTTATAACTTTCAAATTTTAATGCTACTAGGCGCATTTTGTTCATAAAACTGATTACTTTATTTCAAAAATAAAATAATTTTTTTTTGATTTTAATTTTTCGCCCTAAGTGACGTCCAATGATATTAAGAACGTTACTCCAATTTGGGACGTCTTTCATGACGTCCAATGTGATGTACCATTTGACGTAACATTTGACGTATCATTCGACGTAACAATTCACGTCACAACGGATGCCATTTGTTTCAATAGGGTCTATGGATAATTAACAGGTCGAAGCCTGCATGGCGATATTTAAGAAGTAGTAAGTTGTACCCATATTAATAAACGGTCAGGAACATGATTAATTCCATTACCCACGTGTCCAAACTCATATAGCTATGTTTCGAACGCCACGAAAATACCTAAATATAATGATTCAATTTGTGCATATTTCAACAAGGTCGAAAGAAGAGATCGAGACAAAGAGTACCTGGAATAGACAAAGAAAGGCATAGGAAATAATTGTATCATCCTCTCTTTCTAATTAATACTAGCTTCTTCCATCAGTTCTCTGGAATAATAATCAGGCTACCGTTCCTTTTGTCATTTATTATCAAGAGAATGATGAGTTGAAACACGTAAGCTTTATAATAATAGCAGAAGATCTACACTATCATACGGTCGTAGATTACCTTTTTCAAAAACGGTTTATCTTAAAACTAAAAGAAATAATATGAGATGATAAAATAAAAAAATTAATTTACTTCACTGATGGTACCGTGGCTCAGTATAAAAATAAGAGCCAATTTGTAAATATTTGATATCAAAAAGTTGATTTCAATATTATATACAGAAAAGTATCATTTTTCATGGTCATCCTGATTGTTTAAAAATTTTAGAAGAAATATACTATAACAAAAATAAGGAATAAACCATCGAAAAAAGTTATCAATTTATAAAAAACGTTCTTAAAAATTTCTATTGTGGTAATATAGAAATTTAATAATATAACTTAGTGGATTTTTTAAATAAGAAATATTCACTTTAGAGAACGTTATATTTTATCGAAAGTTATCGATTAACAAAAATATTATATATATTTATGACGAAATATCATCAATCCGACCCTTTCCTAAAAAAAAGGAACATTTAAAAATTCCGTTAACTTCCGAATTATATTCTCTTCGCTAATATCGGCAATTATTATAAGTATTTCGTCTTCCCTTCTCTAACACATAGCCTTGTCCTTTTTCAATTTTAATCCTTTAATTTAATTATTAGCGTTGAACCTGTATCAATGTTTTCGTTCGATCTCTATCTTTTCCCTAGGTCGGTGCCGCTCGCACTCTCCTGTGACGTCACAGACGCACACATATGGCCATCCAAGTCGGTTCAGTGCCGGCGATAGTGGGGCAAATCGGCGAAGCATGGCTCGGCCTAGTGGGAGTGCATTGGTGTGCGTAGGTAATAGGTGTGAGTCTCCCTCTTTCTCGCACAGGTACGGTTGTCCTTGTTGCAATTCGTCGACGGTCGTCGCTTCTCAGGGGTTGCCATTCGGCCCCAATACTCTTACCGATACTTGCATCCATGCCCAATTTGATTTTCGAATGATTACCATTAAATGAATTTTGCTCAGCCGTATTGTACCTTAGATTCATTCCTCTGCTCCCCTATTTCTTTTCCCCGTGTGTCCTTTTACCACCTTGACTTGCCGATGTTCGCGAAGAGGATTTTCGGGAATATTCGCGATTAGAGGGGAATCATTTTGGGGAACGGCGTACGAGGTGTCGAGGAAACTGACACTTAGAAATTTTCTTTGCGTTTCTTCGGATAGCTATCCACTAAAAATTAAATTTTGCGAGTTTTTCCTATAATAAAAATATTATTTATAAAATTTATAGTGAGTAAAAAATTGTTACAATATCGGGAGTGAACTCCATTAGAAAAATTTAGTTTGGAATTACTTTTTTTTGTAAGTAACAAAAATTGCGTAATTTTTGCGTTAATTTGCGATTCCCTTTTTCCTCCGTATTAACTGTTAATAATAATTCCGGTCATATTTAAAAGAAACTTCACTGTTGCGTCGAATATCGAACCCCTAATTGGATAATCCATTTTAGCGTGCCCCTTTTCTTTTTAATTGTTATTATTTCTTAATTATATTGTAAATATATTTTTGATTATTAATTACAATTTCTTTTTTTGTAATTATTTCATAACCCGAATTAGAACATCGGTTATAACATAAATTTCTGAGAAATTACTGATTCGTCTCATATGGAATTGCTCCTATACATCTTTGTATACTGCGAAGACTTGTTATATTAGATTTGGAACTTACGTTGATAGTATCAACTAATATTAACATAGTAATTGGCAGTAAATCTCTTACTAGAGTTACATTCTGCAAATATCATCCGAAAAGCGCTATATTTTTTCCGTACAACGTACTTAAAACATTCTTCTTTCGTTTCTCTTCAAATTGAAAACATCGAAAAAGCGCAATTTATTTCAACTTTCGACTGAAAGTCAACTCGCATGAAACTTGCTATATGTATTCCGAAAGCAATTATTCTTTATGTACAAAATTAAAAATTGTTATTCAAAAATTATCAAAAAAATTTAGCAATCAAAAAGGGAAGAATTTTTATCATTTCTTCGTATTTCACCGTATTCGCTCGCATCGATATTTCCTTTGCATTTGCTTGCATCGTAATTTCTGTATACAAAAGCGCAGTAAATCTTCCGCTAAAACCAAATGGTAAAATTGTCAAAAAACAATTGCGCGGTGCTTTCTCTTTTATGAATTTACTATCGCTTATTCGCGGATGTAAATATAGTTAGCACATATAGAATTAACTATTAATAATATAATTACTCTGTGAGATAATTTATGATATATTATGTACACATATTTTTCTCCGGCTAATAAACAAATTGCTGAAAACGATCTCCTTGTGAGCGCATAAATGAGGTTTATTTATAGTAAACAATAAGCGGACATTATGTATAATGATACTGAAAACGTACAGACGCAAGCAAGTGGCCGCTTGTCAACTCCCGCGAACCCCTCCTCGGCAACTCCCCAACATAGAATCATGTGACGAGGAAGTGCGCGACAAAGAAACGCACATTGAAAACACCGAAACGATCGGTGAAGACAATGATAATCTCATTGAATTTATACCGCGTAGATCTTCCCATAAAAGTACAGTCGTGATCCATAAAGGAAGGCTGAAGAAAAAATCGCCTAATTGAATGACAACGCAATATTTAAACGCAGTTTTTTCAGAATTGCAAGAGCAACCCGCGCAATTTAAAAGTTCGATACAAAGGATGCAAGCACAATATCTCGAAAATTAACGCCAACAGTTCGACCTTTTTCAAGCCGAAAACAGGTGCGAAATTAATACTCTGAGACTCGAAACAAATAAGTCGACAGAAACGCTCGCGCAACAAATAGCAAATTTTCAAACAAAAGCCGTCGATCCGATTTCACAAAAAGCTCGCGCGAGATCCTTGAATCGAACCCAATTTAAAAACAGCAAAACGACGCGGCCAACGAGACTGCCCCCCACCATCACCACTACTACGGTGACGACAACGGTTGCAACAATGAGCCTGCTGCTCGAAGGCACTGAGTTTACGGTTTGCACCGATCACTCTAGTCTAGCATTGTTGCAGAGAATCTTCTTGAAAGTCACCTCTTTAGGATTGAGCCAGTCTAGACATGGTTCGACACTTGCCCGATGTCATGACAAAGCGTGTTTTCCAAAGAGGCATCAGGTCTTCTACAATTCTCACTATGTTTGGGTGGACATGGAGGCGTTTGAGCAACAAGCTTAAAAGCTCGTGCGATGTTGAGTCATACGCCTTCATGTAATCCAGCCAGGCTATCGACAGGTTACGCTTTTACTGGACTGCGTCCTGACAAACACACCTGTCGATAAGCAAGTTGTCCTTGCAGTCGGATATACCCATTTTGCAGCCTCGTTGTTCTACTATTCGTTGCCACACCGGTTTCACGGATTTCTCAAAACTTTCGTTCAAGATGTTAGTGAACAATTTGTGTAACGTATTGAGACACGTGGTCGGTCTATGGTTTCTCGGATCAGACAAGTCTCCCGATTTTGGGATCAGCGTCGTTCGGCCCTCCACCAGCCAGTGCGGAATGGGTTGGTCTCCATTTATATAAGAGGTGATAATGCGGGCTAGGTGTCGATGGACAGAAGTGAACTTCTTCCACCAATAATTGTTAATTCCATCCCAGCCCGGCGAGGAGAAATTCCTCGCTCCTGTGATGGTATTTTTCACCTCTAATGCACCGACGGGTGGGCAATGTTCACTTTGTTGTGTGACTTCGTCGCACTACTCGGTGAAGATTTCAATACCTGGAGTGTCTGCATTAAGCCTAGATGTTTTTTCGTAGATGCTCCCCCAGAATTCCTCAACTGCGGCCATCGACGGAAACTCACTTGAGGCTGCGATACGATGTTTGATGAGGTTAGAAGGATTCGTCCAAAATATTGTATTTTGTCGAATTCCGTCCTCCCGTCTTTGCAGCCTCTTTTTGGCCTCCGCCAAAACCCGAATTTTATCCGCCAAACGCTGCTTGATGTTGAGCAACTCCAACTTGTTCAGTGTGTGATAGTACGTCCGCAGTTGTTGTGCGAACTTCTTGACTTTTGCCGTAAATGAACGGCTAGATGTTAAATAGTCGATCACTCACTGAACTCGGGAAGCGAGTTTCCGTGTCAGTCGAATCTTACCGTTCAATTGAGAGATGCGTTTTGTAATCTGCCGACTCCCCGATATCTGTGTCAGATTTTGCGGAGTCACCAGATCACTTGTAGCCTCGTAAACGGCACAATTGACTTGCCACAGGTCGCAGTCCTCTGGAAGAGCATCCAGAAGTAGGCTATTTGCTCTGTCTAATTCTCGTTGTGTAGGCAAAATTTTCGTTGTCAAATTTTGCCTAAACACGAGTGTCGTGCTTTCATAATGTCGAGCATCTCTCCCAGCACCGCGCACGGGCTTAGTTGTTATTGCCCTCATATCCGGTACCGGTTGACAGCTAGAAACAACCAAACCTGTCCGCCTCAGATAGGCCACACATAATCTCTCAGTTGTTGTTGAGAAAAGCGATCTGCCAGTTCGGGATGCATGAATGCAAACCGTCTATGCATTCGCGCCATGTAGCCTTTCTGTTGCGGACAGCTCTCATCATAGCAGCGCATTAGATCTTGCCTGAGATCCTCCGTCCACTGAAATCGTCCGTGGACATCAGCTGGTCGTCGTCCCGGGACACCTGTTTCGGCTCCTCCACCTCGGGACTGGGCTGCATCCGATGCAGCACACTTAGCTGTTTGCCTTTTTATGCTATTCCTGATACGATTCAGGGTTCCGTTGGATAGCCAGCTGCTTTGCAGAATCTCAAAAGTTGTCCGAGATTCCGCTCCCTGACTTCCTCCTTGTTTACAAATGGAGAGTCCAGGTATCTCCTTCGAGTCTCCATCAGTGCAGGGCACTCGCATAGGAAGAGAATTGATGATTCCTCCTTGTTTTCATCACATGTAGTGCACATCGCTGAAGTTTTGCTTCCTACGGTGTGACTGTGCTTGTTTAAATTTCCATGTCCGGTTAGGATTTCGATAGAGATCCTTATTTCTGTTCTGTCTAGTTCGAGCAGTTTTTCAGCCCATCGGTCCGCCTGCAGCTCTCCTGCAAGGCTTTTGGTTGTGCTGCATTTTTGTTTTTGATCCACTCTCTAACCTGTTGGGATTTCATTGGTCTCTCCAGTAGGTTGAGTCCTTCTTGAAATGGCAGTGCCACCCTCCTAGTCAAGACAGTTCCATTAACTATTCCCGACTTGGCAAGGGTGTCCGCTCGTTCATTTCCTTTCCAGCCCATGTGGTCAGGTATCCAGGTCAGGCTGAGTTTGTTTCTTATTGCCAGGTTACGTAGGCAGGTCTTTGTATCTCTGACTAAAGCTGATTTGACGATTGGATTGTCTATCGCTCTCAATGCGGCTTGGCTATCCGAGCATATCCGTATCGTTTTATTTGTCACTTCCTTCTCCATTAGTGTCTCGGCACACTTGAGGATTGCCGCCACCTCTCCTTGGAAAATAGTGTTAAATTTGTTGAGCTTGAGGGAAAAGTTCTCCCGCAGCTTCGGTCCGCAGTATCCTGCGCCTACACCCTGGTTAGTTTCGGACCCATCTGTGTACCAGATGATGCCATTCCTGGGTATTGCTGATTTATTTTTCCAGTCTTCCCTGTTGGGAAAACAAACCTTAAAGTTGTTTTCCCCGGTGTGGTGTGTCTGGATCTTGTCTTATGGTTGGTACCATATGTCTCTCAGATTTCCACGAAAAAGATTGTTGAACCAATCTTGCTTACCTGTCAAGCTTCCCAAGCACTTGAGTCTATTCACGTTTCTCATGGCTTCGCATTTTACTGCCCGAGCCATGGACGGTACGCCCAAAAGAGACCTCATTGCGGCTATGGGTGTACTCTTCCTTACTGTGCAAATGCCCCTGAGGAACATAGCCTGTACCCTGTTCAATTTTTGTTGAACTTGGGTCTTTTCTGTCCTCTGCCACCAAATTGGCGAGGCATAGGTAATCCTTGGTAACACAATCTGTTGGTAGATCCAGAGCAGCTGTTTCGGTCCTAGACCCCAACTCTTACCAAGAGCTCTCCTACAATGCCAGAAAGTAGCAATTGCTTTATGACATTTGTTTTCCAGGTGACCATTCCAGTTTAATTTTTATCTAGGGTTCCTCCAAGATATTTGGTTTCGCTGGCATACGGCAGCTGCTTCCCGCCAATCACCATTTCCCTCAGTTTTTTGATCTTATATCTTCTAGAGAAAATGATGACGACAATTTTTTTCCGGTTGTATCGATAGCGCTTTTTAATTGCCCCATTTTTCCACAACCCTCAGGGCTTCTTGGACAAGCTCCCGCAAAACTACCTCGTAGTTGCCTCTAGCGAGGATAGCAATATCGTCCGCATATCCAATCGCATAGATTCCGCTATCGTTTAGTTGCCTGATCAAGCTATCAGCTACCAGGTTCCAAAGAAGTGGGGACAACACTCCACCTTGAGGACAACCCTCAGAGATCATCCCCTCCACTAGGGTACCCTGCCATTCTGCATAGATATACCTATTTCTAAGGGTGCTCACAATCTAACTTATGAGTTCCTTGGGCACCCCATGTTCTTCCGCTCCTTTCCGTATTACTTCCACGGAGGTGCGGTTAAAAGCACACTCAATATCTAGGAAAGCACCGATGCACGTTTCGTACTGAGTTGCTTCTCTATAAAGCCCGCGGCTGAAATAAGTGGTAACTCAGCAGATTTGCCAGCCTGGTAGGCATACTGTTCCCCATGAAGAGGTGAGCGTACCAAAGGACCTTCTATAAGATACTTCTCAACCAATCTTTCCAACAATTTTAATAGGAAGGATGTTAGGCTGATCGGTCTGTAGTCCTTTGCCTCCACGTCGTTCCTGTTTCCAACTATGGGTATAAACGAAAATCGTGATTTTTTCCATTCTTTAGGTGTGTAACCAAGCGCAATGCACCCCCGAAGAAGTCCAGTCAATGGTCTCAGGATAGCCCCAGGCCTTCCTGAAGGAGGGCCGGGTATATGCCATCCGGTCCCGGTGACTTGAACGCCTCAAAGGCCATTAGTGCCCTTACAACCTTGTTTGGATTTACAACTTGGGCAGCGATCCCCCAGTGCCTCCCTTTACTCGTAGTAGGCTCCTCGGGGGCACCGTTCGATCCCAGTTTAATACTTGGAAAATTGCTTGTCAACAACCTTTCCAGTGTTTCCTTCGGAAATTTGGCAAACTCGCTTTCTCCTTTGATAAATCGTAGTTTACCATCATTTCCTTTGGATAGAATTCTCGCTAATTTTTCAGTAGAGGGTATACTCTCCGTTTCCGAACAGAACTCCCTCCATGCATTTATCTGAGACTCTCTAATCTGCCTTTTGTAGGCTTTCAACCTATCCTTGTAAGCCGTCCAGACTTCTGCTGTATCGGCTTTCTTTGCTCGATTAAATAATCTCCTCGCCTCCTTCCGGCTACGCTCCAAAGCTGGTCCCCAATTAAGCCTTCCCCTTTTGGGGTTTACTTTATTGAGTGGGCAATTGGCTTCGAGCGATCTCATCACAGCTCCCCTAAGAAAGATCTCTGTGTACTCAAAATCGTTTTTCGCTCCATACTTGCCTTTGAAGCCCTTCATCCTGGCTTGCAGACTTTCTCTGAACCCTTGTCAGTTCGTGCTTCTTGAATTTCTGGACCATTTCTCTGCAGGGTTAAACTGTTCCAGTTTGGCCCGAATCAGTTTGTGATCCGAGAGCGAGGAGGGTTCATCAATAACCCTCCACTCCTGGACAGCCTCACGCATGCCTCGGCTGCATAGAGTGAGATCAAGGACCTCTCTTCTGTTAGCCGTTACAAACGTTGGCTCGACTCCCTCGTTCAAAATTTCGAGGTTAGTGGATATCAGGTATTCCATGAGGGCCTCCATTCTCTCATTTGTGTCGGTGCTCCCCCACAGAGTACTATGAGCATTTGCCTCACAACCAATAAGGAGATCAAGGCCCTCCTTTGCGCAGTACCTGACTAACGTAGTTAGCTCCTCCGGGGGAGTTTCCCTATCGTGCGCAAAGTAAGCTGATGCAACCACCAAGCTCCTTTCTCCTATTCCGTGAGAGACTTTGACCGAAGCTAGGTCTCTAGTAGAGAATTCCTGTAACAGAGCAGCGTCCACGTTTTTAAGAACTACGCATGCCCTCTGCATTTCATGAAGTTGACTGGCGTAAACTGTGCCAATCCTACTCAGGCCCCGAATCTGACCTTCGTAGCACCACGGCTCCTGTATTAGCCATGGCTGGTTTTGTATGCGTCACTTGCAGGTCCCTCATAAGTTGAGCTGAGGCACCTTTGCAGTGATGCAAGTTAATCTGGAAAATTTCCGCACGACCGTTAGCCATTAGAGCTAACTCGCGCTGGAAGCTCCCGTCGCCGAACTTATCGGGTTTTTAGAGGTTGGCCTGAACACAACCTCTCCTGTCCCAGATAAGCTCGGTAGCCGCGAGACTCGAGGCGCTTGGCCGAGTCTTCGTCCACGCCGAGAACCAGAAGGGTGCCATGCGGCAGCTCCTCCCTACGGTGGACAACCCACGTCCCGACACTCAACCCTGCATTCTGCCTGTCCAAGATCTTAAGCAGGATGCTAGTCTCCTTCTTGGGTGGTGGCGCGAGTACCGTCATTTTAACTCTCTTGACGAGTTCCTCAGGGAGTACAAGCCTCACCTTTCGGCCCCCTTAAACGGTTATCTGCGGAATTGCTTCCCGCAGCCAACAGGCACTCTCGTCATCCACAGAAGCGAAAGTGGCAATTCCTCCTCTCAGGTGAGACTCCACGAACCTGGGTATGATCCCCCCTTCCGGGATGTCCACAACCCGGTCAATGATGACCCCCCTGAGTTGGTCAAAGACGCCCATCTCGACCCGCTCCCCTACGTCCTCGCCAAAGGCAATCAATACCCTTGGGAATCCAGCAGCGGCCGTCGAGTATGACATCCCTGTTGCGGATGCTTGCCCCTGAGTCTTCGCCTTCTTCCCTCGGGGTTTGGCCATGGGATCTGAAATATTCCTCTCGGCCTTCCTTTTATCCCCAGAGGGAGGACTAATGGACTCTGTAGCGGTTGAGGTCGATCCGGGATGCTCTTCCAGACGGGTTCTAGCCCCAGCCACGGAAGATGCCGCCTTTTTCTTCCTCGAACCGCTTACTCTCGGTGGAGGACGCTCCGGATGGGGGAGACCTTTAGCCTCCGCCCTTCTCTTCGCCTCCTCGCAAGCTACCCACTTGGCCTTTCGCCTCTGTGCGCCGTTTATTCGGATCGGGCTTGGACGTGTGTCTTCCGCCGTACCGGTCTCCATCAGAGTGTCCTTAGCCACATCCGACGTTACCTCCTCGGTGCAAGGCATCTGAGGCTCATGTTTTTTGTTTGTTTTCATCTGTGTTTAATCCATATGAGTACCACGAGAAGCTAGGGAAATAAAGGTCACACCTCGCAGAGCCCCGCGATACGAAGTGAAGGCTACGTACTAGGGTGATTCAAAAAAACCACATATTTTTTTTTTAAGTCTTATCCGCTAAATATCTTTCAAATGATGAAAAACTCCTACCATAATTTTTTCAGAATTTTAAAAGAATATATATAGGTCGCACTACTCTATTTTCTGCCAAAACTCATAATATTGCTAATTTTATTTTATTTAAGTGTGAACATTAAACTATTTTTTTGTAAACAACTGTTAACTTCATCATTATTATGCACAACAAACGTGAGATTTTTTTTGTCCTATAAAAAAGTTTACAAACCAGAATAATCAATATATATCATATAAAATCCAACGGAAAGACAGATCATTAGCGGATTTGTCCGCATAACGGTTCTATGACAAAATTCAATAACGCGTAGAAATCATTTTTTCGGTTGCTGAATACGAATATAAAGTCACACTTTTAAAATACAAAATGGAGGACCCAACATGGCGGACGAAAGTGGTAAATGTCGTCCAATTTCTATGAAACTCTGTATTTTGTTTTTATTTTGGTTGCTGAATACGAATCTGAAGTAAAATTAACAAAATTCAAAATGGTGGATCCAACATGGCGGAAGAATTTAGCAAATGTTATCCGATTTTGATGAAAATCTGTACTCGGGTTCTATTTTCGTCGCTTAATACAAATATAAAGTCGCGGATCCAATATAGCGGACGAAAGTAGTAAATTTTGTAAGATTTCTACAAAACTCTGTATTTCATGTCAAACTTTCAAAATGCAGAATGGCGATTCAATATGGATTGTAGAAATTTTAATTGATCTTAAATATACGAACCGCACCAGACAGGTAAGCATAGTATATTTCTGAATTCGAGAAGTAATAGAATATTTGCGTCGGCGGGCGCGGGGCAAAATGCGGCAACATTTTGCTCCAAGTCATGGGATACACAAAAAAGTCTATTTTGTAGACGCCTGTACGAGTGTACGTACATCGCAATTTCAAAATGACAATTGCATAACGCACAACATAGAGAATACACTGAGAGAAAAAAGACGTCACTTTATCAGGCGAATGACGTCGATTTAGCGGTATACAATTGGTGTATGGACCGCCAAAAGTTTTGGCTGCACAAACGTATACGCTATTTCGGCATCACTGTCGTCGAGAATTATTTACTGATCTGTGACATCCAAACATTCAGACAATTCTGTCCGTTGATATGTTAAAGTTAAAGTAGTTGTCTGTGAATTATAGGTTATGATGCATAGGTTATGAAAGAAATAAAAGCATCCAAAATCTTATTAAAATTTAAGAAGTTATCGCAATTCAAATATTTAAATATAAACGGTTTTTAAAATGTTCAATAAAATACGGAAACTGTAATAAGACTTTATTAAACACTTATATGTCTAAATGTCATATAAGATAAAAGAAGTGAAATCTACACGGAGCATTATTACTGTAGTAATCAATAGCCTATCAGAAGATATATTATGTTTTGTTGTAATATTCGAAAATAGCAATCAATTAAATATACTTAAATAAGCATAATTGTAATTTGAACTTTAAATGGGCAAATGATATTTTAGTTACAATAATAAAATTCCATTCCGTATACTGATCGTATAACTTTTCTCATCATATCTCGTAATTTGAATAAAAATAAAACTGTATTAGAAAATTAAATAAAAAATATTCATTTTGTAACAAGATAATGCACATATTTCGGACACAAACGTGCACGCATGCAAGCACCCACGCATGCACACATACATCATTCTATGTCAATTAATTGGGTTTATTATTTGTCGATTGAAATTCATTGAACCTTATTCGAATTCATTCGACTTATTACTGCTGGGTTCGGCTTGTCAGATTTTGGTTCTGAAATGAGTTTCTTACATCCGCACATCCACAGTTTGCATTAGATTTGCAAATCTAACCTCTTTGATGCGACATGTTGCCATCACTCCTGGTTTCCCGCCGTTTCATCGTCAACATAACCGTTACTGTGGCAGCATAATCGTTCCAGGGGAATAATTGAATAAATAACGCCCATCTACTTGCACTGGCTGGTCATTTCAGCGTCATACGTGACTAACTCTTTTGGTTAATCAGTGCGACGAAATATCAACGTCTTTTTTCTCTCAGTGTAGATGTACGTTTTTCAGGTTAACTTTTGACGTTTGTAGAAAATCGCGTTTAAGCCGTTTAGTGTAGGAGCATCATAACCGATTAATGTAATTAATATACGTGAAGAATGTGAAGTGAAGATATTCCTTCTTTTTTTTTAATTGTTCAAAGAATACGGAAAAGCTGATCCACCAGTTTTTGGGTAAAACCCCTACTTTTAGGTAAATAAGTTGTTTAGTTTCTACAATCCATTAAATGCTCTGCATTACATAGTATCAGTTTAGATTTAGAAATTAATGGTTCATTTTTATGTAGAATTCGTGAAGTGGGTTACCTCCTATTAGGTAAAGTTAGGTTACGTACGCATTACCTTCCGTTGAGTTAGATTGTAATTAATCACATAATTATAGTAAATTATTGTTAAATTTGCATAAATTGATGTTCTTATAATGCACTTGTTATAAATTATTGTTCGAAAATAATAGTAAAAGTAATGTAAGGTTTTTATTTTATATAATCTACAACCGTACCCTGCGGTACTTTCTGTTTGGATACATTAAGTTAGCTTATTATAAGTCATTACTTTATATATACATTAGTTATTCCCATATACGTTTACACGGGATTATTTTCCAGAAACGATGGACGTGGTCAATTTTTGGTATATTTTTGTTTATAATTAATTAACTACAGTAAGATAAGCCGTATAATAGGTTTCTTTTGTTAAATAAATGACTTAGCTAGGTAAAAAACCAGTTGTGACCTCAGAAATACGAGAAACTGATTTTTAAGGCGTAAATAACCAACGAATAGAAGGTGGGACTCTCAGAGTCCCGTCATAACGCAAAGGGTTAAGCGACGAAAATAGAACCCGAGTACAGATTTTCATCATAATCGGATAACATTTGCTAAATTCTTCCGCCATGTTGGATCCGCCATTTTGAATTTTGTTAATTTTACTTCAGACTCGTATTCAGCAACCAAAATAAAAACAAAATACATAGTTTCATAGAAATTGGACGAGATTTACCACTTTCGTCCGCCATGTTGGGTCCGCCATTTTGAATTTTTTTAACTTGACTTCAGATTCGTATTCAGCAACCGAAAAAATGATTTATACGCGTTATTGAATTTTGTCATAGAACCGTTATGCGGACAAATCCGCCAATGATCTGTCTTTCCGTTGGATTTTATATGATATATATTGATTAATCTTGTTTGTAAACTTTTTTTATCGGACAAAAAAAATCTCACGTTTGTTGTGCATAATAGTGATGAAGTTAACAGTTGTTTGCAAAAAAATAGTTTAATGTTCACACTTAAATAAAATAAAATTCGCAATATTATGAGTTTTGGTACAAAATAGAGTAGCGCGACCTCTATATATTCTTTTAAAATTCTGAAAAAATTATGGTAGGAGTTTTTCATCATTTGAAAGATATTTAGCGGGTAAGACTTAAAAAAAAAATGTGGTTTTTTTTAATCACCCTACTATGTACAATGGGAGGTCGCCCGGTATCTCAAGGGCATCGTTAGCAGTACAGCTTCCCCTGTACCATGCATCCCTAGGCACGATAGCTCCCACCTGTGGATTGGCGGATCCATTCTTGGTCACGGCACCTCAGAGGTCCTTTGCCCCACCCCCCTCCAGCCCGAAGGTGGAGGTGGGGCTTGAGTTTCTAGCCACACTCTTACCCACAGTCATCGGAGAAGCCCGTTCATAGAGCCCCGAGCCATTCAACGGAGAGCCCGGTTTATAGGGATCCGTATTCTCTCACCACTCACACTGCTATCGACTCAGGACCTCCTGTATGGTGTTTGTCAAGCCCCCCCACCACGACAAGGTGATAGGATCTAAACGGGGAGGCTCGTCCGGAGATAGTCGGGCTCCGTAAGTTTAACGGCTGATGGACGATCATTTTCGTGGATTTTATCAATACATTTTTAACGAAGGGTGAGAGCACCTAAATCGCTAATGGTATATTAACAAAGAACCTAATAAATATGACATTTCCGAATCCCAAATAATAATAATAAGAATAATCATAAGAATAAAAATAAGAATAAGAATAAGAATACGAATAAGAATAAGAATAAGAATAAGAATAAGAATAAGAATAAGAATAAGAATAAGAATAAGAATAAGAATAACAATAACAATAACAATAACAATAACAACAATAACAATAATAACAACATTAACAACAATAGTAATGACAATAATAACGGCAATAATAATAACAACAATAACAATAATAGCAATAATAACAACAATAACAACAACCCTTTGCCATGACATCTGGCAAACGTTGAACCATGTCTAGACTGGTTCAATTCCAAAGAGGTGTCTATCAGGGAGATTCTCTGAGTCCTCTGCTCTTCTGCATCTCACTGCTGCCTGTATCCGTTGCTCTCCGGAAATCTCAAGGGTACATGTGTGGATCGCCTGCAGAACGCGTATATAAGATCACCCATCTTTTCTATATCGATGATATTAAATTATACGCATCAGGCGAGGATCAATTACATCGATCTCTGAACATGGCCCTCACATACTCGAAAGATATCGGCATGGAATTCGGATTGGACAAGTGTGCAGTCGTTCATTTGCACACAGGAAGGTCAGGCTGCCATAACAACGATATCGAGCTCGTCAACGGAAATGTCATCCGCCACCTTGGCGCCGAAGAAGCCTACACTTACCTGGGCGTTCCTCAAAGGCATGTCCAGGATGTGCAGGCTGTTAAAACCACCATCATTAAGAAATACCGGCGCATTCTCCGTCAGATCTGGTCATCAGAATTGACCGGGAGAAATAAGGTGGCAGCCACGAATATGTTGGCCGTATCACCAGTGCTCTATTCATTTGGACCACTGAAGTGGAACGTTGACGAGCTAAGGGATCTTGACCGAAGCACACGGAAGATGATTTGCATGCAACGCAGTTTGCATCCAAGATCTTCCGGGGAACGACTGTATTTGCCCCGAAATATGGGAGGTCGTGGCCTTTTAAGCCTGGAGTGTATGCATGACCGATTAGTCCTCGAGACAGCTTGCGACGTGATTAATCGAACGGAGGATCCCCTGATGATGCTAGTTCATCAGCATGAAAATCAGGAAAAGGGGGCGTTGTTATACAACGCGGCGGAACGAGCGGCGCGAAACCTCGGTCTGGTTTTCAACGTGGGACGTAGTGGTGCACAGGAGGCTGAATCAGTCATCAATCTGTGCCCAGTGTGTCTTAGGGCTAACATACGGAAGGAACAACTCCGTATGTTGGAGGGAAGGCATATCGACAAGCCATTGCATGAACAATTCTTTCGAAATGTATTTCATCAATACCTTAGCGTATCGCCAGAACGTCTTACACCAGGCGGTACAGAGTACGCTTTGTAGATTGCGTAGATGCCATGTAGAGACACTAATGCATCTTTTGGCAGCATGCCCAATATATGCAGTTTCAGCATACATCGAACGTCACAATGCGGCTCATCGAGTGCTGTATTACCATCTTCGCAGCACTTATGGTATTGATGCAACCCCAGTTTTGCCGTACGTCCCCACTGATATTGAATCCGTAGTCGGGAATGAGTCGTGCCGAATATACTGTAATTACTCATTTCCGACGAGCAGGCAAATATCAGCCAACAAGCCTGACATCGTCCTTGTTGACTTCGATAACAAATCCATCTGCGTCATCGAGTTCTCTGCACCAGCAGAGACAAACATAGTCAGCAAAGAGGACGAAAAACGAATGAAATATCGGGAACTCCTGTTCGAAATGCGCAAGCTATATCGAGGATTCAAAATCAAGCTCCTCGTGCTGATAATTGGAATGCTGGGAGGAATGAGACCAACCTTCCTCGAAAACATCAAAAGATTTCGGGCCTGCCGTCCATCGCAAGCCGAATGCAGAAAGCAGTGCAGCTGGGATATCTCCGTCTACTGAGAGCACACGAGATCCTGTAACCACTTACCCAATGGGAGAGGGAGTGATTATAGTTGCAAAAGAAATGGCTCGGTGCAGTCTGCAGCGGAGGAGAAAGATATCGGAGCTACGTTTCTGCTGCAGACTGCACACGTGGATTATGGAGGGCCAAGGGAGGTTAGGGTTTTAGTCGGTAAACCTTGCCGTCAACATCCAAGGTGAGGGAGTCTGACACACGGGGGGGTTAAACAACATCTTCAACCCCCTATGATGCCCAACGCATTTCCCCTCTCCGTCAAAAAAAAAAAAAAAAAAAAAAAAAAAAAAAAAAAAAAAAAAAAAAAAAAAACATAAATAAGAATGCGGCTATGCAAAATGCTTCATCCTAGCCTGTATTCCGAAATAACCTACTCTCACCTCCACGTGTGCTTATTAAAGCCGTCAGGCCCTAGACTCTCAGCAACCTTGCCAGAGATTGAGTAAGTGGATGGCGAGGTAAGAGATAAACGAGAGACGCATAACAACGGGGGTATGGCCAACCACCCTACTCACTGTACATGCAGTTACAAGAAATGCAACGCGCAGGGCTCCTGACCATCGGGCTGCTTTGTATGCAGCAGGTGGAGCGACCGAAACGGATATCCCGGGACGACAACCCGCTAATGTCCACGACGATTTTAGTGGACGGAGGGTCTCAGGAAAGATTTAATGCGCTGCTACGAGGAGTGCTGTCCGCAACAGCGGAGCTACATGGCACGAATGCATAGTTGGTTTGCAGTAATACATTACAACCTGGCAGATCGCTTTTCTCAACAACATCTGAGAGATTATGTGGCCTATCTGAGACGGATAGGTTTCGTTACTCCCAGCTGTCAACCGGTACCGGATGTGCGGGCAATAACAACTGAGCCGGTAAGCGGTGCTGGAAGAGATGATCCACATGTTGAAAGCACAATACTCGTGTTTAGGCGAAATCTGACAACAAAAATTTTACCTAAACAACGAGAAATAGAAAGAGCAAATAGCCTACTTCTGGATGCTCTTCCGGATGACTGCGACCTGTCAATGACTAGGCAAGTCAATTGTGCCGTTTATGAGGCTGCGAGTGATCTGGTGACTCCACGAAATCTTACACAGATATCGGACAGTCGACAGATCAAAAAATGCATGTCTCAATTGAACAGCAAAATTCCACCGACGCGGAGACTCGCATCCCGAATTCAGTGTGTGATCGACAATTTAACATCTGGCCGTTCATTTACGGCTAAAGTCAAGAAGTTCGCGCATCAACTGCGGACATACTATCACACACTGAACAAACTGAAGTTGCTCAATATCAAGCAACGTTTGGCGGATAAAATTGGGGTTGTGGCGGATCCCAAAAAGAGGCTGCAAAGACAGGAGGATGGAATTCGACAAAATGCTACATTTTCGACGAATCCTTCCAACCTCTTCAAACATCGTATCGCAGCCTCACGGCAGTTTCCGTCGATGGCCTCGGTTGAGGAGTTCTAGGGGAGCATCTACGTTAAAACATCGAGGCTTAATGCAGATACTCCAGGTATTGAAATGTTTACCGAGCTGTCTGACGAACTCGCACAACAAAGTGAAGATTGCCCACCCGTCAGTGCATTAGAGGTGAAGAATGCCATCAAAAGAGCGAGGAATTTTTCCCACCAATTCCGCACTGGCTGGTGAAGGGCCGAACGACACTAATCCCAAAATCGGGAGACTGAGGCTTTTATCTTCGCATGCCAGGATGGGGTTGTCAATACCTTAGCGTACCGCCACACCATCTTACACCAAGCAGTGCAGAGTACGCTTTGTTGATCGTGTGGATGTCATGTTCAGACACTAATGCATCTCTTGGCAGCTTGCCCAAGATATGCGGTCTCAGCATACATCCAACGTCACAGTGCGGCTCTCCGAGTGCTGTATTATCATCTCCGTAGCACCTACGTTATTGACGCTTATAATGAATTATATGTGACCGATTCCATTTCAAATCATGCAATGAAAATAAGTTTGAAATCCAAAATCATGTTTTATAACATTTTTATTGTTCTCTTGGGTTAATAAAGAAACACGCATTTTTTGTTTTGCAAAAAAAAAATTTTTCGCGAAGTTACGGCCTACACAAAAATTTCGCTAGTGATTTAATTTTCGCCCGAAAAAGGTAGGAAATTATTTTTAAATATCTCTATTTTCGTTAAAAATTAATATTTTAACCTTCTGTTTTCTTAATTCAGTAGTGTTTTAAATGTTCTTTCATGGCTATTTTGACATTTAAAAAAATTTGAAAATTAACAAAATGGCGGTCATTTTTTGTAAAAAAGAAAAACTTGATTTTCTCAAAAACATCATTTTTCAAAATTCTAATTTTTTTTATGATTAGACAATATAGAAAGGAAAGTTTTGCAATAGGTTTGGTCTGCGCTAAAACGGTGTGAAAGCCTCAAGAATTTTTTTTCTCAAAAAAGAAATCATTATTTATCAGGTTGCAGTAACGTCATCTTTTTCCCAATTTTCCAACACAATTTTCCCAAAAAATCGCGTTCTGGACCAACGTGGGTCGCGCCGCCATCGTAGCAGCTACGTAAGAGGGCCACGACGAAGGTGCGTTGCATGCCAACGGCGAGACAAATTGTTAGGCCTTAAAGTAGGGGAAAAAAAGGATCGGGATAGCCCTGAGAAGGGCTGATGCGAACAAGTTAACTCGCGAGTCGGTAACCAATCAGCGTGCTTCACGATTTTCGAAAGTGGCTCGATCAAATTATGTGAACTAATCGAGGGTTTTAAAACTTATTTTAATGCGAAACCGTTATTGAATTATAAAGAATTTATCTTTTTGCGCATTGTCGAACATTCGCGAATATCTAATTTCGATTTAACATTTTGATTTCCCTCGTGCTACTTTAACTACGATGTGGTATATATCGTTTAACGAATTCCAATTTTAAGTTAACAACTTTCATTTACTCACAAATATTTAATGATATTTGATATAACGAAATAATTTTACATTCATATTATTTCGTTACATAATTACGTTTTCTCATTTCCGAACGCTTGTTATGATTATGTTCTTGTGACCTTGGTCACACAACAATGCCTGTTTGTGTTTTCGTACCCGCAACGTTCCTCAGGTCAAGAAACGACTTTTCTATGCTAATATATTTAAATATTTAATTTAAGTAAGAATTGAAAAGGAAATAAATCAGATGTTTAATATTGAAAATTTTCATTTATTTCCAATAGCCGTATCGGACCAATCAGCGTATTTCGCCTCGTTACAACGAATCTTTACGGATTTAGTAATGAAGTAGCTTTGTTGTCGAAATTATTTTATATTCATTTCGTTACTCCGCTATATCTTTCAGAGCGTATAAAGCAGGTCAGTACTATCGCTTTACTGATGATCCTAGTGGTACAGATTGAAATGAAACGCTATAAAGAAGCAGTATGCATTATTTAATGCATATTGTTTCTTACTTTTCGAGAAATGATAATTAATCTATCTTAATTTATTAATTATTATCGACCCAAACAGAAAGTCGAGTTTCATTTATTGAAATTGCTACTCCATGAATACCAACATGTGTTGGAATGTAGGACAAATCCGATATTTTTCAAACAAATTTTAATATTTAAAACTTAGGTATTCGTTTATACCAAGAAACGTTAATTCTAATATTTTAATTTACGAATTTACGCGTAGAAATGATTATTTATTTATATATTAGAGATATTTGTATACTTGATTTTCTCTGCATTATTTAATGAATTTTACAATATGTGATCTTAGTAGTATAATATATATGGTAATACAAACGTTATTAATAAAGTTAAATAGTCATTCAAATAAATTTGAGATCAATTGTAAATAATCGAAAAAATAGAAAACATACAGGTTATTTGCTGTTGGATTCATTCATCGTCGTTGATCTGGCAAACTTACGGCAACAAATTTTAGTTACATAATATTCTTGTAAACAGTTTTGAGACTGGTTGAGTGAATGTATGTAAACAAAATGTGCACATTTCAGAAAAATATGTAACGCTGATGTATACAAACATTAATCTCCATTAACTCCTCGGATAAATAATATTGTAATCGGATGGTTGCACGCTTTATGTACGTTCGCAATATTTATATCATTATGACGATGGCAGGCTTACTGGGCCCGGCTTGCCCGTTCGCGTCGGTAAAAATTTTAAATACCCACATTACATCATGTGCAATTGGGATATGCAAATTGTACAAGTATTCAGGTATATTTTTGGTCCATTTAAAAGAATTTCTAGACTTGATCCATTCGTACATAAGGATTCGAAGGAATTGAAAAAAATAGGTGCTCGCCGGACCCAGCAGTAGGCCCGCTTGCCCGTCCTCGGGTTAATTAAAAAGTTCGGGAATATGGGTTTTGCCAGCGTGGAATTGTTCCTGGACATATGGGTAAAAAAACTCTCCTTGGCTCAATTTTTATCACATAAAATCGAATAAGGGCTAGAATTGTATGTATTTTAAAGCTCTACAACTTTTTAAATTATCATATCTCGCTAGCTATCTAAGAAAATGAAGCCGACGCGAAAAACTGCGAAATTATGCATTTTCCCTCTTGAATTAGCTTTAAAAATTCGATATGCGGGGTTTTCGCTGAGAATTATTTCTGGTCATCGTTTGAATATTCAATTTTTAGCAAATCGAATCGAATAACTTGTCAAATTGCAGGTATTTTTACGTCTACAAGTCACATTTCAATAAATATTGATCAAAATGAGTTAGATGCGAAAAACCGAGCAAATATGAATCCCCCCATTTTAGCATCTCCAATAGAAGTCATTACTTGAAGATCATGACGTTCAACAGGATAATTGTGAGGCTTTAAAAGATCTTTATTGTAAGTTCTTGTGTTGCTCTGACTGTTGAATGAGTCGGATGTACTTATGATAGTGCTCGGTATGAACGTTTGAGTAACGGACAACAGCGATCAAGATAGTTTTCCATCAGGAACTCATCAAAAAACAAACGAGAAAACGTAAGAAAATCGGCAGTAACAGTGACAGCGAAGAATCTGTACCAACAAGAAACAGATTTCAAGTACTTTCGGATATTGAAGACACATATTCGGAATCGGAAGAATATGTGGCAACAGAGTCCAAAGAAAAGAGAAAGAAGATTCCACCGATTGTTATATACTGTTATATAAAAGATCATAACATAACAAAGAAATAGAAGGTATAGTTGAAATAATTAGTTAAAATGGATTCTAATAATTCAATAAAATTATTTAGTTGGAATGCAAATTCAATTAAAAATAAGTTAAATGAATTTGAAGTGGAAATAAAAGAGAATGACTATGATATAGTAGGAGTAAATGAAACAAGGCTAGATGAAAATTGTACAATTAAGTTAACCGGTTACAGTATACAGGGTGAGTCTGATAGAAGTGAACATAGGGAAACCCATGTTAAGGCTTCGCGCCTCGTGATTGGTCGATTCCGGTGGTACGTTGCTTGCTCGCTGATTGGCTGTGTTAGAGCCACAAGAATGTAAACAAAATACTGTCTGTATGTATCAAATATCTTGTGTGACATAACGGACATAACCACGTTTTGGGCTTATGTAAAATGTGTCAAATCCATGAAATGTGTAACTTAAACTCAAATTCAAGACTCAGTTCGTGAATCTTCTACTTTTGTTACAACCGGATGCAGCTGATCATTGAAAACGCTACAGGAACCTTAGTAAATCTGCATCTGGTTATAAATAAGCATTCTAAAATGAGCATTAGAAATACATTACTATTGTACAAAGTTTTAGTTAGACCAGCATTAACATATGCGTGCCCAGTATGGAGTTACACAGCCAAAACAAATTATAACTCGCTACAAATTATGCAAAATAAATTTGTTAGATTGATAGGAAATTATCCAAAATACACCTATATAAGACGAATGCATGAGGAAATAAACCTAGAATATATAGAAGAAACAATTAAGCGTTTAACAAAAGATTTTTATTATAAAATAAGCGATACAAATAATGAACTACTTAAAGATCTATTGTAAGAAGATAAAAAATATAAACATAAAAGAATTAGGCATAAAATAACAGTCTAATAGTTGTATAAGATCCATAGATAGTTGAGTTTTTTTTACTATTAATATTTTTTTTTTGGCAATGCGAAATTTATGTAGAGTTATACATATACTATAGGAATTTATGTTCAGTAAAATATGGATAGGTAAAGAATATTAATTTTTCTTGAACGTCCAACATAGCACAATGTTGGTATTGTACAATTGATGTAATGAAACAATAAAGATATTATTATTATTATTGTAATTCTTATTATTATTCTTATTTGCTTGAGAAACTTAATTTTTGATACCACAGACGAAAATGCAATTTTGTTAAGAAAAGTAATACGCATTTTGTTGTCACTTTTAGAACGGCGTTTGGGAGCTCAATAGGCTTAGAGTATAACATTAAACTCTAAATAGAATAAAATTTGCATTATAAATTAATAGATTGTAAATTAAATATAATAAAATTTTCATTGAAAAAACTAATATGTTCGCATGTTTGTATCATATTACGTTCGTTAATTCCAATTTCAAAATATAAAAACCGTAAAATTGAATTGGTCGTCCATGATACCAAAAAATTAATTTTTTTTAAGCAAATAAGAAGCTTATATCTAGGAACTTTCGAAGACATACAATTCTCCCGTTTAGCGTCATGATCTACAAGTAATATTTAAATTTTGTCGTCTTTGTATACCGCTGTTGATCACATCCTTATCTTAGGAGATTTAAATGTCGATTTATACAACATCAATTCGTGTGCTACAAAAAAACTCCTTGAATGGATTCGGTCAAATGATCTTCTCCAAATTATAAATTCTCCAACGAGAGTTACGGCTACAACATCGACCTTACTTGATGTCATCTTAATTTCATCCAGGGTTAAAATTATTGATGTCTTTGTTACTGAGGAGCATGAGATTTCGGATCACTTTTTAGTCGGTTGCCTTGTTTCCTGTCCTAAGCCAGAAAACAAGCATACGTTTATCCAAACACGTGATTTTAAGAACTTTGATGATAAACAATTAGATTTGACGGCTGCCTGTTATCCCTGGAGGGAAGTTTTTAATTATCAAAGTATTGACGATAAATTAGCATATTTGAATTATCTAATTGTAAGTATCTTTGACATATTCGCTCCGGAAAAACTCTTCCGCGTGTCCAAACCTCGTGCTCCTTGGATAACGGATACGGTTAAGATATTCATTAGGAAAAGAAATGCTGCGCAATCAAAGTGGCGAAAATCTAAAGTGGGCTCGGACTTTCAATACTATAAGTCCCTTAGAAATTGTACCACCTCGATGATTAGAAGAGAACGAAAATGTTATTTCCGCACTATATCATCCTCGGCGAGTAAACTGTTATGGAAATCTGTCAATTATCTAGGGGTTAAAGATTCCATTTCTCCTAGGATTCCATCTCACCTGTCAGATGTTAACCGTTTAAATCAGTATTTTGCTAATGTTCAAAAAATTTTACCCAACACTGATACTCTCCAACTCTTCCGTTCGACACGCTCTTCAAAGATTCCTGAAAATACTTTTTTCTCTTTCAGGGAAATCTCTATAATCGAATTATTCGATTACATCTCAAAATTAAACGCTCATGCTGCTGGATCTGATGGAATCTATGGAGAGATGTTCTTAAGAGTTTTTAAATATTGCTTGCCGGAAATTTTAAATATTATTAATGGCATAATTAGTTCTAACGTATTTCCCAAAATTTGTAAACAGGCGGTCGTGCGCCCTATTCCCAAATCGTCAAAACCTACGGCATTTTCTGATTTACGACCGATTAGTCGTCTACCTATTTTTTCAAAACTAGTTGAAAGCATTCTGTATGATCAAATTGTACATCATTGTAACAAGTACGATATCTTCCCAGCGTATCAATCTGGCTTTAGGAAATCCTTTAGCTGCAAAACAGCTCTTCTTGATGTTTCTGAGGACATACTTTCGAGCATTGATCATCAAATGTTATGTCTTACTGGTTTGCTGGACTTTTCCCGGGCATTTGATACGATGAACCACGATCTTACTGTTTACAAGTTAACATTCTATGGTTTTCTGGTACAGCTTGTGACTTAATTAAATCGTATCTTTATCGACGCTCTCAATCAGTTTCAATCTCTGGTAACAGTGTGATCTCTGAGGCAAAAATGTTGACTTGTGGTTGTCCCCAGGGTGCTAAATTAAGCCCCTTACTTTTTATAATATATACAGCTGACATTTATAGTTTATGCTCGAATGTTTTCCTCAAAACATATGCTGACGATACTCAAATACTGTTACCTTTTAGCCCGCGTGCTGCATCGGAAGCATTTTCTAGATTTAATTCTGACCTCAATCATATCGCAAATTGGGCAAATAATAACGCACTTATCCTTAACCCGTTGAAGTCTAAAGTACGCATAATCGGCAATGCGAAACTTTGTAAGACCATCGATCATAGTGTAGTTCCAATTATTGTAAATGGCAGAGGTATCCCAATAGTCTCTGAGGCAAGAGACCTGGCTTGATCATAGACACTGACTGGACCTTTTCCCAGCATATAAATAAAAAGAGAGCAATTTGTTTTGCTAATTTGCGCCGATTGTTCCCATTGAGGCATGTGCTTCCATCGAAAATAAAGCTTAAGCTTTGTGAAGCTCTAGTTCTCTAGCACTTGCTTTTTTGCATTTGCGTAAATGGGCCATGTCTCAGTGGGAGCAACTGGTGTAAGGTTCAGGCAGCGCAAAATTCTTGCCTTCGATATGTATATGGTGTACGTAAGTTTGATCACATTTCTCCTGCTATGAAAAGATCCGGCTGGCTGACAATGAAAAATAGGATGAATGTTAAGCGTTAACCAGTATGATTTGCCGGGTCCTCGCCTCGAAGGCTCCGGGTTACCTCTATCATCGTATTACCATGCTAGGTCAAAACCGTCAAAATTCCCGAAATTCTGTCGCGTATTCAATGAAATACCCTAGATATCGATCGACAAAGGCAGGTGGAGCCTTTTCGTTTATAGCTGCGAGGGTGTTCAATTCGCTCCCTTTAGGACTAAGATCCATGTTGTTCAGAGTAAATATTCTTTTGTTTCGTGTCAAAAGTTATTTTTTAACCCAAAAGAATTAGCATGTAGATGTGTTAGCCGCTGTTATTGAGGTATTCTTTGGTTGCCATTATTGTTTTCGTACCTATTTATTTTATATTTCATGATTATGTGCTTATTTTAGTTAGTTTGTATGGATGCGTCCAAATGTATCTTGCGGGCGGGTCAGGGCTATAAAACAGCAGTTTCAGTGCTGTGACTCGCCTTTTGTACAATGCTCTTATATTGTCCAATAAAGACATTTTTTTTTTTTTTTTTTTTTTTACGGAGGGGGGAAATGCATTAGGCACCATAGGGGATTGAAGATGTTGTGTAACCCCCCGTGTGTCGGACTCCCTCACCTTTGATGTTAACGGCAAGGTTTACCGACTAAAACCCTAACCTCCCTTGGCCCTCCAGAATCCACGTGTGCAGTCTGCAGTAGAAAAGTGGCTCCGATATCCATCTCCCTCTACCATTGGGTTAGTGGTTACAGGATCTCGTATGATCTCAGTAGACGGAGAGATCCCAGCAGTACTGCTTTCTGCATTCGGCCTGCGATGGAATTTGCATGTTCTGGACAGGCCGGAATGCTTCTGATGTTTTGGAGGAAAGTTGGTCTCATTCCTCCCAGCACTCCAATTATCAGCACGACGAGCTTGATTTTGAACCCTCGATACAGCTTGCGAATTTCGAACAGGAGTTCCTGATATTTCATCCGTTTTTCGTCCTCTTTGCTGACTATATTTGTTTCTGCTGGTGCAGAAAACTCGATCACGAAGATGGATTTGTCATCGAAGTCAACAAGGACGATGTCAGGCTTATTAGCTGATATTTGCCTGCTCGTCGGGAATGAGTAATTCCAGTATATTCGGCACGACTCATTCCCGACAACGGATTCAATATCAGTGGGGACGTACGGCAAAACTGGGGTTGCATCAATACCATAAGTGCTGCGAAGATGGTAATACAGCACTCGAAGAGCCGCATTGTGACGTTCGATGTATGCTGAAACTGCATACATTGGGCATGCTGCCAAAAGATGCATGAGTGTCTCAGCATGACATATACACAATCTACAAAGCGTACTCTGTACCGCCTGGTGCAAGATGTTCTGGCGATACGATAAGGTATTGATGACCCCATCCTGGCACGCGAAGATAAAACCCTCGGTCTCGGATTTCAAGCCGGCTGATCTTAAGAAGGAGAAGGTCATCTCTGCCGACAAGCCAAGTTGTTGGACATTTCGAAAGAATTGTCCATGCAACGGCTTGTCGATATGCCTTCCCTCCAACATACGGAGTTGTTCCTTCCGTATGTTAGCCCTGAGACGCACTGGGCACAGATTGATGACTGATTCAGCCTCCTGTGCACCACTACGTCCCACGTTGAAAACCAGACCGAGGTTTCGCGCCGCGCGTTCTGCCGCGTTGTACAAAAACGCCCCCTTCCCCTGAATTTCATGCTGATGTACCAGCATCATCAGGGGATCCTCCGTTCGATTAATCACGTCGCAAGCCGTTTCGAGGACCAATCGGTCATGCATACACTCCAGGCTTAAAAGGCCACGACCTCCCATATTTCGGGGCAAGTACAGTCGTTCCACGGAAGATCTTGGATGCAAACTACGTTCCATACAAATCATCTTCCGTGTGCTTCGGTCAAGATGCCTTAGCTCGTCAACGTTCCAATTCAGTGCTCCAAAAGAATAGAGCACTGGTGATACGGCCAACATATTCGTGGCTGCCACCTTATTTCTCCCGGTCAATTCTGATGACCAGATTTGACGGAGAATGCGCCGGTATTTCTTCATGATGGTGGTTTTAGCAGCTTGCACATCCTGGGCATGCCTTTGAGGTACGCCCAGGTATGTGTAGGCTTCTTCGGCGCTAAGGTGGCGGATGACATTTCCGTTGACGAGCTCCATATCGTTGTTATGGGAGCCTGACCTTCCTCTGTGCAAATGAACGACTGCACACTTGTCCAATCCGAATTCCATACCGATTTCTCTCGAGTATGTGAGGGCGATGTTCAGAGATCGATGTAATTGATCTTCGCCTGATGCGTATAATTTAAGATCGTCCATATAGAAAAGATGGGTGATCTTATGTACACGTTCACCAGGCGGTCCACACATGTACCCTTGAGATTTCCGGAGAGCAACGGATAGAGGCAATAGTGAGATGCAGAAGAGCAGAGGACTCAGAGCATCTCCCTGATAGACACCTCTTTGGAATTGAACCAGTCTAGACATGGTTCGACGCTTGCCCGATGTCATGACAAAGCGTGTTTTCCAAAGAGGCATCAGGTCTTCTACAATTCTCACTATGTTTGGGTGGACATGAAGGCGTTTGAGCAACAAGCTTAAAAGCTCGTGCGATGTTGAGTCATACGCCTTCATGTAATCCAGCCAGGCTATCGACAGGTTACGCTTGTACTGGACTGCGTCCTGACAAACACACCTGTCGATAAGCAAGTTGTCCTTGCAGCCGGATACACCCATTTTGCAGCCTCGTTGTTCTACTATCCGTTGCTACACCGGTTTCACGGATTTCTCAATACGTTCGTTCAAGATGTTAGTGAACAATTTGTATAACGTATTGAGACACGTGATCGGTCTATGGTTTCTCGGATCGGACAAGTCTCCCGATTTTGGGATCAGTGTCGTTCGGCCCTCCACTAGCCAGTGCGGAATGGGATGGTCTCTATTTATGTAAGAGGTGAATATTCGGGCTAGGTGTTGATGGACAGAAGTGAACTTCTTCCACCAATAGTTGTTAATTCCATCCCAGCCCGGCGAGGAGAAATTCCTCGCTCCTGTGATGGCATTTTTCACCTCTAAAGCACTGACGGGTGGGCAATCTTTACTTTGTTGTGTGACTTCGTCGCACAACTCGGTGAAGATTTAAAAATCTGGAGTGTCTGCACTAAGCCTAGATGTTCTCTCGTAGATGCTCCCCCAGAATTCCTCAACTGCGGCCATCGACGGAAACTCGCTTGAGGCTGCGATACGATGTTTGAAGAGGTTGGAAGGATTCGTCCAAAATATTGAGTTTTGTCGAATTCCTTCTTCCCGTCTTTGCAGCCTCTTTTTGGCATCGGCCATAACCCGAATTTTATCCGCTAAACGTTGCTTGATGTTCAGCAACTTCAGCTTGTTCAGTGTGTGATAATACGTCCGCAGTTGTTGTGCGAACTTCTTGACTTTAGCCGTAAATGAACGGCCAGATGTTAAATAGTCGATCACACACTGAATTCGGGAAGCGAGTTTCCGTGTCAGTCGAATCTTACCGTTCAATTGAGACATGCGTTTTGTAATCTGCCGACTCCCCGATATCTGTGTCAGATTTCGCGGAGTCACCAGATCACTTGCAGCCTCGTAAACGGCACAATTTACTTGCCACAGGTCGCAGTCATCTGGAAGAGCATCTAGGAGTAGGCTATTTGCTCTGTCTATTTCTCGTTGTTTAGGCAAAATTTTTGTTGTCAAATTTCTCCTAAACACGAGTGTCGTGCTGTCATAATGTGGAGCATCTCTCCCAGCACCGCGTACGGGCTCAGTTGTTATTGCCCGCACATCCGGTACCGGTTGACAGCTGGTAACAACGAAACCCGTCCGCCTCAGATAGGCCACATAATCTCTCAGTTGTTGTTGAGAAAAGCGATCTGCCAGTTCGGGATGCATTACTGCAAACCGACTGTGCATTCGCGCCATGTAGCCTCTCTGTTGCGGACAGCTCTCCTCGTAGCAGCGCATTAGATCTTGCCTGAGATCCTCCGTCCACTGAAATCGTCCGTGGGAATTCGTTTGTCGTTGTCCCGGGACACCTGTTTCGGCTCCTCCACCTCGGGACTGGGCTGCATCCGAAGCAGCCCGATGGTCAGGAGCCCTGCGCGTTCTATTTGTAGTAACCGCATATACAGGGAGTAGGGTGGTTGGCCCTACCCCCCGTTGTTATGCCTCTCTCGTTTGTCTCTTACCTCGCCATTCACTGGGGTTGGTTACCCAATCTCTGGCAAGGTTGCTAAGAGTCCAGGGCCCACCGGCTTTAATAAGCACACGTGGAGGTGAGAGTAGGCCATTTGGGAAGATAGGCTAAGATGCAGCTTTTTGCATAGCCGCATTGTGTTACGCATCATTCCCTTTGGGCCCCTTATTATTATTATTATTATTATTATTAATAATAACCAACGTTTGGTCATTTATTGCATGTTTACTGTTGTAGCTGGTAAAAGGCCGGAAATTCATATTTACTCCGTTTTTCACAGCTAACCGCAGAAAAAAGTAGTATAGCTTAAAATACGTACAATTGTCTCGCTTATTCGAAATTTTATAAATTTCAGTTGTTTTCCGTGTTAAGAAAAATATACGCTTCAAATTTATGTTTGAACCCACACGTCAAATTTTGTATGCATCAGAAATTATACATGTTCTGAAAAATAATCAAAACTATTTTACTTCTAAGCAATACAAATAATCTCTTGTTCCGAAAAAAATTAGCAGAAATGAGTAATACATTCTGTTCACAATCTGTATCGTAAAAGGGGAACATGACAAAGAAAAAAATAGTTAAACAAAAATATTGCATAAGTTTATTAAACAACAATTAGTCCTATAAAACACCATAACTCGTGATGTTAACGAGATTATGAGTCCTCGTACGGATATAACTGTTAAACATAAATTATCTTCTTTAAGAAAAAATGTGTTCCATAATCCGTTTTATTGAAATTGCATTATTCTTATGACGCTGTTATAGACTCTGCCCCAAAAATAACGTTTTAACCAAAAATATCTTAAGCAGACCCGATTCAATTTAAGACGCGATTTATCTCACCAAAAGCGGTTTCTGTCTTCTAGGCAGAACTTTTTTGCAGTAGAAAATGTAGTTTATTTCGCTTATAACCATTAGCTAATCAAATAAATGCATTTTTAGTACACGTTAGACAATGGAACATCAGACCTTTTAGGGAATTTAATAATCAATGTTATGTTTTCAGCTTCTTGAACAACTTTGTTTTGGATGAGGCGTGCGAGATTTAGTTGTACCGAGAGATTCTCCCAAGTCGCTCCTGCAATTTATTTTAAAGTTGTTTCAATGCGGCATTGGTACCAGGGCATCGCGAGAAGTAAGAGGTATTCAACGAGTAACTATTGCCACCCGTGAGGTTGGTAACTTATCTACTTAGTGGCAGTGCTATCCGGATTATGTTATTTATGTTAATTTAAATTGCAAATACTTTTGCGAAATTTCTATATCGATCGAATTTACCGGTATAACACAATAAGCTCCTATGAAGCTCGTTTGAAGCTTCTTGATTTTCGTAGGAGCTTCATTTTTAACAGCCATTAAGGTCTCATAGAGCTCCAGAGAAGCTTCTATGTCTGCTTTTTTGAACTCCTGTGAAGGTCCACTCTACTATCTGGGATAAGCTCGCTTGAAGCTGGCTTTTAGCTCTGTGGGACCTCACCACGACAATTGTCAACGGAAAAAATTAATTTGATTTGGGTATACATCTATATACCATAGATATAACTTATAAACACTTAATCTTAAATTTGACTATTTAATTATGCCGTATATGAAAGAGTAACTGTTATACAACAGCCAATTTTTTTTTTATTATATTGTACTAAACGCTTATGAAATATACGTAAAAACTTTTCCTACATTATCAACGAGATTCATTCACCGCTCATCAGAACAAACACGCTTAGAGCCATACGTTACACATGGATATGCATTACGTATAGAGAGTATAGCATGTGTGCCGACTTAACATGGCCTCCACTATTTGCGAAAATGATCACCTATGCTAAATACGTAGTATACATGCACTCAACGGAAATTTTGATGCACCACCACTCGACGGATGCCCGAAACTGATAGAAACTTCTCTCTCGAGTGTCGTCAATCAGCTGGCATTTGAAACGGATAGAAACTGTTCTCTCTAGAGACCGTTCAAGATGGCCGTGTAAACAAAAGAACTCTATTGTCGGAAACAATTTTCCATTCGATGTGTGCCTACTCCTGGCATTTCCTATACGTGACACATTATTTAGATAAAAAACTATAAGTCGCGTTAGTGTAGACTGATTCCATTTCAAATCGGGCAGAGCAGTTTTAGGAGTATTGGAAGAGAAATGCCCATTATCTGCTTTTCAACTTTAGTTCAAGCATTTTTTTCGTTCCAGCTAAATTTTTCAAGATAAATACAAAAAACTGAAAAAATGGGTTTTTTCGTAAATTAATGTTTCAGATATGATAAAATGCTTTACCAGAAGCCAAACATTGAGAATAAGTCAGATATATATTCAAGAATTTACTGGAGAAAATTGAAAATTTTAAAAGTTGGGGTTTCTGAGATAATTAATTTATACAATTTTTTATAAAATGCACGCCATTGTGGTATTTAAATATATTCTTAAATTGCGCTACATGCATTTGCTGCTGACGGGTTTTCCACATTAAATGCACGAAACCATATATTATTATTTTTGTTAGTGGGACGGCATTCTTAATAAAAATATGTACTACTTTCGGCGAAATGGGCGTTTCTGCCGAAATATCCCTTCTTACGAAAAGTTTTTACTGCATCGTGGAGAAACGAAACATAAATTAGTCGCACCAAATGGCTAGCCAATTCAAACATTCGATACGCTCATTCTCGAAATTAATTTTGGAGGCGACTAAATTTTATTTGGAAATTTACTACAACAGACGTCGCACAACCTTGCATTGGTACAGTTTTTTGGCATACCACAATCCTTTAGCAGATGCTCGTAACAAAAAGCGACGAGACGTCACTACTAAATGCACAGTTCTCGGAAAAAGACCTACATTTTGAGGAAATTGAAATTCCAATGCAAGATACACGGCCGATATATGAACCGACAGGTTTCGATAAGGAATCTAAGCACACTACGTTGCACCACATCCTGGTTATTCAAGGACCTCCAATAGCGGCGAAAGCAAGGCGATTTTCACCTGATTTACTAGAGACAGCAAAATTAGGCATACTCGGAAGATTCGACAGCATGTGGGAATCTCAATTACCTATGGTTAAAAAAATCGGCGAATGTTGACCTTGTGGAGTTTATAGGGCACTCAATGAGCGTACAATTCTCGATTGATATCCAGTAAAAAGACTAGAAGATTTTTCGGTCAGTCTATCAGGTGAAAATAGTTTTCTCTTCATTACATCTTGTTAAGGCCTGTAATCAAATTACGAAGTCAAGGATATACCGAAAATGGCTATAATTACGCCTTTCGGACTTTTTGAGGCTTTGATCCTTTAGGTATTATCGATTTTTACAGGCTTTGCAAACCGCATGCTGAACGTATTCAAGCTCCACTTGCAAATGCACTTAAAGGTCATAATATTAAAGGAAAAAGAACAATTATTATACTTGTCGCATCAATATAACAGAAGCGCATTCACCGTCGTCACACAAATTTCTACATACGTTTGAAAAATAGGTATATTTTTTCACTTCTACGCGAGGGATAGTTCTATGCATTGACGTTATATGTACATAGTAATGACAAATACTGGTGAAATAAGATATTTGCTTACATTTTTTACTTTTAAACTTAACAAGTAATTCTATTTTCATCCAGAGATATTCGTATGAAGAATTTTTGCTTAAAAGCAATACAAATTTATTTGTATATCGAATTTTAGCAATACAATGTCACTTATGTAATATTACATAAAATACGAATTACATAAAGATATCATTGTCAAATTATTAAATTACAGAAATGCTTACCTGTCAGCATCCTCGCCTAAAAGAGTTATAACAGCAGAATCGGCTAATGTTATTGCTGGAGCAGAGAAGAATTCGCCGACTATTACTAACAAAAGTAGCAAGAAGAAGGTTTTTTGAATATCCTGTAAATATAAAAACATAATATGTATATATTTAAGTGACAACCTCAATATTGTTTATATATACGTTTTCCCATCAACAGGTGTTAAGTGAATAAAATTAGAAACTCGATACTGATTTTGCATTTGAAGAAATATTCAATATCTAACTATAGAAGTCGACGTTGTCAGTAAACGGCCTTTTTTAGTGTCTTTTTTCGGAATACAATGAAAGTTGCAAACAGGCGTGTAGAAGAGTTTTCAGACCATATCGCAATTGGTGTCGCGGATTCCAATCGCAATTGATATCTGGATTGCAGAACATGCTTTTTTATAAACCACCATTTAACATTTCTTTTTCAAACAATTTTAAAGGTTATTTCTCAGAATACAGATTAACAAAATTCTAAACGCATATATATGAGAGCATCGACATATTTTCAAGATAATAGATCAGTTTCCCGATTCTGATTCGGATTTCGAAGTAAGAGTAAAGTTTTCTTATTTTGGATCATGTTTTTAAGATTATTAAAGTTTATTTATTACAGTTCTTGACCTACATTCATTTAAACAACGGCATACGAGTAGAGATTCGTTTCAAACCAGTTAAGCATTGCGTTTCCCATAATAAATGCATAAAAGCCGCTTAGTAATATTTAACGCGCTCTTAGAAATTTTTGGTCACCATCCCTTTCTAAATATGACTATTTCTATGTAGTGACACTGAATCGAGCTTGTTATAGAAAAATACAACATTGTGCAACTATATAAAATTATTCAGTCCCGTTTGTCCTTCTTTACAATAATAAGATTGGATTACTGATATAAACATCGAAGGAAGGGGGAATCGTGTAAAAATCGTGTAAATATTTTGATAGGATTAAAGAGGTCGCAGAATCTTAGTTCCGTGGTATGGATGTAATTCCAGGGTTCCTCGTGAGCTACGATCAAACCCTTGCGGATATGTAAGGTTAGGGAGAGATAACACTCAATTATTAGGTTTTTGAAACTAGGCGAGGATCGATAATTAACCTTATCATCACCATGCAGAAGAATATAACAGCGAAATGGTTGAATATTAGTGTGTATCCACTCTGGAGAGAAAGCAATTATGAGGAACCGACATTTGTGTATCATGACATTTTAGAACTTTGTAAACCAATCTTTTCTCATAAAGAAGTCGATTCTTTGAAACCAACAGTATTCGAAAGCGTCTCTGCTGCGATCACGGAACATCAGTGTACTGAGACAGATGCTGCTCTGTGGGGGGGGGGGGGGGGGGGGGGTGGTAATTTTAGTTGATGATTTATGTTTATGATGAGTGATTTGATAAGGAACTAAGTAGACTGAATTCCACAAAAGTAGCGATCCTAAAACGGCAATTTGTCTCTGGGTGAGGACATGCTCTGGCGAAGGAAATAGGAATTAGGAAAATAAGCTCTCTTGGAAGTTGTAAATTGAGTGCCCGGATACAAAAACGATTTCCGCGCACAAGCAGCCTGTCCGACCAAAAATCAGAATTCGAAAATCAAAATAAAAAAAATATCAACAAGCAAAGAATTTAACGGAAACAATGTTTACATTTAAATTTTTTATTTGACATACCGATTCTATCCCCCATGGACAAAGGACAAAGGACAGGAAATTTTCCCCCGCGTTAATGACGAATATGTCTGACGGCGTGATGGTCGTGCGGGCTAAGGCGTCAGTCTTAGTCCGCCCGAACTGAACGTCGCGAAGGGCCCGAGTTCGAATCCCCGTCCTGCAATTTTCTCTGCTTATGTCCAGTGTGGAATAACCGGGGAACTTTGCTGGGCGAAGGTACGAATTTGGGACCGCTGCCGAACCCCGTCGGCAGTTATCGGTACCATCAGCGTCTTATCCGCGGTCGGTACGTCGTGGGTCTTATCTCGGATAAAGAGGGGATAAGCCCCGCGTCGTACTCGCTAAGGCACAGACCGCCGAATCTGCTGGTGGTACCGATATTGGGGTAGGGGGGACTGGCTCTGGGTGGGTGTTGTGTTGTATATGCCTAGTTCTGTCATTGTACTGTCTGTCTCTGTCCTGTACCTCGCCACCCGAGAGCCGACCCGCAAATAGACAAATCGTCATTAACGCGGGGGAAATATCCTGTCCTTTGTCCTTGTCCTTTGTCCTATCCCCCATGGAAAATATACATACTGGAAACATATAGTTCAAAATAATGTATATCTGACAAATATACATAACCATATATGAATAATGTATAGCAACATATATATAATTTGGTCGCTAAATATATATGGGACGTTCTTTGTCAACCGGAACAGAGCTCTGCCCAAAATTCATGTTGATGGATTTTGGTGATCTTGGGCTTAAAATTTTCGTTTTTGATTACTCTTTCAAAGCTCGTTGGGCAGAATCGGAATTTTCAAAATTTCAGACCAATATGGCGACTGAAAACCAGAAAAAAATGAGAGTTTGGATATATAAGCTTCACAAAAACAAAAATTTACATCCAAATAAACTGTTTTGGGCACAAATGATCAACAATTAACGTACTTAAAAAGTTGGCATGATAGGTTGAAGAAATTCAACATGGCGGATCTAAAATGGCGAATGAAACTTCAAAAACCGCCAAAAAATTAAAAAATCGCTACGCGGACTGCCATTTCACAGTGGATTTTATTGGAAATTGTTACTCAGGGGTTTTTCGGTCCGCTGACTACGAACTTGGTGCCGGTTTGTAAAAATTTAAAATGGCAGATCCAACATGGCGAATATTTTTCAAAACAATGAATTAATTCCGTTGGAATCTTGCTAAACGGTAGTTTTTGGGATCGCTGATTACGAATCCGATATCATTCTTTAACAATTCAAAATGGCGGATCCAATATGGCGGATATTTTTGGAAATAATTCATCAAATTAAAGTGAGACTTGTTACTCGGGGGTTTTTGAGGTCGTTGATTATTAGTATGATATCAGTCATTTAAAATACACATTACATAATCTAATATTGAAAACAAAAGTTTTAATAATTGATCACACTCAAATTTAATGTCCGATTGGTAAGCAGCGATCGCATAAACATTCGAGAAATAAGCTCTTAATAGCTCTCTGCGTTTCACAGGGTTGAGACTGTCTTCATGCAAATGAAGCCCGCATTACTTTTTTTTTACTTTTTTTTATTTTTTATTTTTTAATTTTTTTTTTGTTTTATGCAAATTTTTTAATTTTAATTGTCTTTGGGTTATAATTAGAAATAATTTGTTGTTGATAAAACGTTAGTTGCACCGGAATATCTAAATGCAGTGAGAGTTTTTTCGGAGGTGACCTTGAATGCATGAGCTTGCGAAATTAGTGGTACCGGTGGTGCCTGAGAAAATCTTTTTGCCAGTTTTCTGGACGTTCTATCGTAGTCTTGTTTACTGTAGTGAAAAAATGTGATCGTAGGAAATTTATTTATAGCCCAGTTAAAAAGTTGAGAAGAATTGAGAATTGCTTCATTCCCTTTGCCCTGTAAACTAGCTTTTGTTGCCTGACTCTTGATTGTTGCCCCTACTCCGTCACAAGCTGTACGGCCCCCTTGCCATGAGCTGTAGCATTATAATGCCAATCTGCCTTAAGAGAAAAATCATCTTCATGGGAAACTAAGTTAACCATTTGGTATCGATTTTTAAAGTGCTGGACCGCTCCATCCGTCACATAGAAAAGTTTCGTTAATTTTGGTAATTTTTTTCGAATAGCAGGAATCAAATGTGTTTGTGATAAATACACAGCTGTTGTGTCGTAAGTTGTGCATTCAGAGAGCAACACAAAGCTGCTGTGTTTCACTTGCTGATCTTCTCTGTAGTAGAGAACAGCAACGTGCATACTACACTGGTCATTGTTATAGTGAAATTGTTGGGCAGCGTTTTGAGCTACATACGCGTAATTCTCGGCATAGTACATCTCCATAAATTTTTCACTGTGTTAATATTAATATTTAAAAGAACTTAATATTTCCGAATATTTACTATTTCTTGATTAATTCAGAATCGAATCGACCAAATCTTATACCATTTAGAATTTAAATGCATTTAAAATTTTACTTATTACGAACTACTAATTTCATTATCGGTAACAACATTATTTTTGAATTCACACGTATTAAAATTATTAAGTATGAAATTAAAATTTTTGGATTCAGGTGCATTTAAATTATTTTTGGATTTATTTGGATTTAAAATGGAAAAAGAGCGAATTCAAAGTCGACCAAATTAATACAAAATTATCAATTTTAATCCAATCTAGATTGCTGGGTAATTTGTAAAAATATTTTCATAAAAAAAAAAAAAAAAAAAAAAAAAACCTAAACGTCGGAATCGGCATCGGAGTCGACGTCGGTGTCGACGTCGGATTCGACGTCGGAAACGAGGCCGGATTTTTGGACACCTGATTGGACGTCCTTTCCGACTTCCTGTTCGACGTCCTTTCTGACGTCTTTTTCGACGCCTTCTTCGTCATCTATTCCGACATCTATATCGACGTAATTTTCGACGTCGGGTTCGACATCGTATACGAAGTCGTTTCTGGTTTCGTATAAGGTTTTCATTTATGGTATCTGACGCTGTTTTCGACGTCGTTTTCTACGTCGCGATTGACGTCCATTTTTACGTCGTTATAGACGTCGCATTTGCCGTCGTTTTCGTCGCCGTTATCTACGTAGTTCTAGACGTCGCTTTCGACGTCGTTTTCGACGTCGTTTTCGACGTCGTTTTCGTCGCCGGTTTCTACGTTGTTATAGACGTCGCTTTCAATGTCGTACCTGACGTCGTTTCTGACGTCATATGGAGCGTTTTTTCGACTCCGTTTCACTGAATTTCTAGTTAATAATTTTATTAATATATGTATTTTATTAATATTTTATAAAGTACAAAATTAGCAGAATTTTGTCAATAGTCCACAGAAGAGTGTGGTTTTCGAGTCTATAAAAGGGATAAATATCACTGAAAATAAAATAATTCTGAATTTCTGCATATTAAAAATCATGGATTCGAAGTCGGTTCTTTGAATCCACGTGAATTTAAAAAATATGTAGCCAAACATAAAATAATTCTGAATCCTGCAAATATAGTCTCATGGACCGAGCGAGTGAGCAGAATTCGAAGCGAGTTTTTTAATCCAAATCTATCCAAAGGAGTCAGTTTTTTGAATACATATAATAGAATTCTGAATTCAGTTACAGAGTTATTGTTTATTATTGTCTTTGTGAGTTCAAAAAATATTAACTAAAAATGAACGATATAAATTGAAATCGTGAATTTACTTCTTTTTTTATAATTCGAGTTATATGGTTATTCTATAAATCGCCTCGATTTTTCAGCATTAATATGTGTATGTTGACACACAATTTACAGATAAGATGTATTTCATGCTACTGATTTATATTGTGACATTAACTCAAAAATCTATTAAATCCAGTTGTTCCGTTATCCCAACCCGTCAATTAGAAAGAGTAACACATGGATTAAGAATATAATTTAGATGAGAATATTTGTACTTTATTCGCTGTTATACAAACTATGGTTTCTGTTAATAAACAATATTACAGTCTACATTTCACATATTTCTTTTATTGCAAATAGTGCAAAAAGTTACATAGGCAAGATGGATAATTTACTTGTTCGCAATATCATGAAATTTTTAATGAACATTTTCGATTTAATTCATTTAATATTGAATGAATATCAATAATTAGAAACAAAGAATCGGAATTTTATAAAAAGTTGACGTCTATGTGGATAATAAACCAGTCACATAATTTATGTAATCACTTTTGATCGCACGCAAAGCCATAATAAGATGACGATAAACTTGTTAAGTTATATTCAACGCTTGTTCCAGATGGTACTGATTGCAGTTCCAGGAATGTATTGACACCAATGGCCCACGCGCGAACTCGTTCTTGTTCCTTCGTTGGACGGTTCGGGCTCAGCCCAAGAGAAATCTGTAATTAAATGAAAATATAATTCGAAAAATTAATAAACGTAGAGTGAAAGGACGTCGAACAGGAAGTCGGAAAGGACGTCCAATCAGGTGTCTAAAAATCCGGCCTCGTTTCCGACGTCAAATCCGACGTCGACACCGACGTCGACTCCGATGCCGATTCCGACGTCATTGACGACGTCATTTGCGACGTCGATTTTTTCAGTAGGGTTCAATATTAGATTATGCAATGTGCATTTTAAATGACTGATATCATATTAATATTCAGCGACCTCAAAAACCCTTGAGTAACAAGCCTCACTTTAATTTGATGAATTATTTCCTAAAATATACGCCATATTGGATCCGCCATTTTTAATTGTTAAAGAATGATATCGGATTCGTAATCAGCTATCCCAAAAACTACCATTTAGCAAGTATCCAACGGAATTAATTCATTGTTTTGAAAAGTCTTCGCCATGTTGGATCTGTCATTTTAAATTTTTACAAACTGGCACCAATTTCGTAGTCAGCGGACCCAAAAACCCCTGAGTAACAATTTCCAATAAAATCCACTGTGAAATGGCAGTCCGAGTAGCGATTTTTTAATTTTTCGACGGTTTTTGAAGTTTCATTCGCCATTTTGGATCTGCCATGTTGAATTTCTTCAACCTATCTTGCCAACTTTTTAAGTACGTTAATTGTTGATCATTTGTGCCCAAAAACAGTTTATTTGGATGTAAATTTTTGTTTTTGTGAAGCTTATATATCCAAACTCTCATTTTTTTCTGGTTTTCAGTCGCCATATTGGTCTGAAATTTTGAAAATTCCGATTCTGCCCAACGAGCTTTGAAAGAGTAATCAAAAACGAAAATTTTAAGCCCAAGATCACCAAAATCCATCAACATGAATTTTGGGCAGAGCTCTGTTCCGGTTGACAAAGAACGTCCCATATGTTTAGATATAATGACTTCATATGTTAGTAAATATTTTATTAATGTATGAAAACAAATTATTTAAAAAATATATAATGTAATGTACATTTTAATATGAATTTTAATAAGTAATTTTGTAATATATGTGTGGCATTACAAAACTATAAGCATTTTTTAATCACCTACATTTTCCATAATATATTTACAGTATACAGGGTGTCCCAGAAGTTTCGAAGCGGTCTTGTAACTTTTGAAAGAAAAAAAAAAGTTAAAATAACTGAAACACGTGGAACGATTTTTCAAAAAAGCTATCTTTTTTTAGGGTTTCCAACCCCCCACCCAAAGGGGGGGGGGGGGGTTTGGGGCACGAGGCAGGATGAATATCTTAAATGGCAACATGGATCGAGAGGGGGCTCATTTGAAAGGTCTCATCGAGACGAATACAAAGCACTGGTCATAGATGGCGTTATAATCATTTATCGCCGAATTATTCATCGTTTGAAATTTCTAATCTCAGAAACCAATATTCGGATCCAACATACCACACAATATTTGTAGCGATTAAAAATGCCTAAGCACCCTCCTCTTTTCACGGGCTTGGGACCGTCATAGGCGGAGTTTTGCTACTTTTTTTACATTTTTTCTTTTTTGTTTTTTTTTTTAATTTTCTTTCATTTTTTGTGTTTTATTTTCTATAGTATTGATCGCCATTTAAAAAGTGTATTTCAAAATAATTTATTTCATGTGCTCAAATTGAGCACCTGCTACTTCCTGACACTGCCCCAGTCTTAAAGAGAATTCGGCCAATACTTTCAGCCTCATATCTCTTGAATTAAGATGTACTTCCTGGATTATTCGTCCTCATAGTTCTTGCAAGTTGGCGGGTTTCGTCGTGTATACCCTGTCTTTGAGGTATCTCTACAAGAAATAATTCAATGGAGTTAGGTCTGGTGATCTGGGTGGCCATGCGATGTAACTATGCTTTCCCATCCATCGCTGAGGAAATGTTTCATCTAGGAATTGCGAACCGGAGTCACATAATGTGGTGTCGCACCATCTTGTTGAAACCAAGCATTTTGTATATCACCATTGTACATGTTTCGTATTACAGGTATAACTTCATGTTAAAGTAATTCAAGATAAATGTTTCCATTTAAATTCCCGTCAATAAAAAACGGTCCGACAATTCCTTTTTCACAAAAACCTGCCTATACATTCAACTTTTGAGGCCATTGTGTGCGAATATCCGACATCCAGTGAGGATTTTCATCACTACAATATCGGAAATTATGACGGTTTACTGCACTGTCTAAATGAAACGTGGCTTCATCGGAAAAGATAATACGATTCAACAGAGAATTATCATTATCCAGGCGCTGCATAAATGTATAGCAAAATTCAACTCTTTTACCATAATCTACTTCTCTGAGTTTTTGAGTAAATTTTATTTTAAAAGGATACCATTTCTCATTTGATAGTAGACGATGAACACAAATTCTAGAAATACCAATTGCCTGTGCCGCTTTCCTTATACTAACATGTGGATTTTCTACAAATGTTTGCATAACTTCCAAACTTCCATGTTGTTTGTTGCTGATTTCGATCGCAGACATCGTGGACGGTCTTTTACAGTACCTCTATCATGAAATCGTTGTATTGTTTTCAGCACAGTCGACTTAGATATTAGCGGCAGTCTGGATGCGAATAATTGAAAATGCAGCTGCTTCCTCGTAAGATCGAGTCAGATTTCCGCACCCTCGTGCAATTAATATTTCTATTCGCTCACGTTCACATAAATTCATTTTTCCTTTTTCTAATAGATACAATATTTTTGTACCAATAATAATATGAATAAAAATATCAGTAGACAATCGATTCAAACTATGTATACGAGTCGGAACTCACTTGTCTGAATGTAATATTTGGTATAACGAATATGTGGCGAAACGCTTCTTTAATATTCCAAATAAAAATCCATTCCTCTAACGGACGCAAAACGCAGGATAGCGAAAGTCACGCCTGTGACTAGCGGCGAAATGAGGAACTATAAAGAGAGTATTTTCATGTGGGGATACCTCAAAGACAGCGTATACACGACGAAACCCGCCAACTTGCAAGAACTACGAGGACGAATAATCCAGGAAGTACATCTTATTTCAAGAGATATGAGGCTGAAAGTATTGGGCGAATTCTATTTAAGAAAGGAGCAGTGTCAAGAAGTGCTATAGAAAAAGTTTCTGGAGGAGGAATCGAGAAGACCACCTCTTCTAAACACAATAATTTTCGTCTTAGTCGTATTTACTACAAGGCTATTAAGATTACAATAGGACTCGAGCGTTCTCAATTTCATTCTTAAGTCAGCAGGAGAATAAGCGAAGATCGCCAGATCATCAGCGAAGAGAAGCATCATAAGGTCATAAGTGGTTGTGTAGTCAATGCCTCTTAAGCCTTGTTCACGAAAGTATGCTACAATGTCGGAGATGTAGAGTATAAAGAGCAAAGGGTTCAAGATTTCTCCCTGCAGGACCCCCTCTGTCACCCTAACTCGCTCAGTAGAGCCAGCGGCACAGACGATGAACGATTTGGCAGATTCGTAGAAGGCCTTATGCACCCTAACCGTTTTGGCACTAATCCCAATGATATAAAGCTTGTGCCAGAGTTTTGTGTGGGGGATAGAATCGAACGCCCTGCGAAAGTCGACAAAAAGAACGTAGCACTTTAGAGGCTTTTTTCCTAAGCTAGACCTGAACATCTGCATTTCATAAACAAATATTGTCTTCCGCAGAGCGTCCTCTTCTAAAACCTACTTGTTCGTCCGGGAGTATATCACGCTGGGGAGCCAGTTCTCCGGTCTCGCAGCAAGCACCTGCATGAACAATTTCGTAAATGCATTGATTGTGGCAATCGCACCGTAATTTTCGGGGTCGGTACGGTCACCTTTTTTGAAGAGCATTAAGAGATCGGCTTCCAGCCACCCTTCGGGCGGTAGCTAATTGGTTAAAATCAAATTGAATAGGTCCAAAATATACGAGAACCACTCACCCGAGAGTAGTTTCCACGCTTCAGCCGGTGTACCGTCCAGCCCTACAACTTTACCCGCCTTCAATCTCTTCATGCTCTCCCTGAACTCTTGCGGCAGAATTGGGCCGTGAAGCTCTTTGTCGAGAGGCCCGTAGAGTGTTAGCGGCATCAATGGCTTCCGTGGGTAGAGGAGCCCCAAGTGCCCCGACCAGGCCTCCAGAGGCACAGACCAGTTTCCGAGAGGAGCCCGCCTATGTCTCCGAACCTCAGACCAGAAACTCTTAGTGTCCCTCACCCCAGCAAAGGCATCCGCCAAGCGAGAAACATGAAGATATTTAGCCACTACCGTTGTGTGTCCAATTCTTCTTGACCGCGAGATAGGAGAGTTCGTAAGAGTTCATTTCTCTCTTGGCAGATTTGCAGGACGCATCGTACCACCGAGGCAAAAAACGTGATGGGTTGGTTTTTCCCCCGGAAGAAGACTAAGAAAATCCGAACAAAAAAAATCATAAATGGACTTTGTGCCGTGTGATCATAAAATTGTAAATAAGGGTTGACTTCGCTCAGCCTTTTAGCGTGTTTTTCCTCGCCCTCAGCTGACCACGACACGTCGCGACGTTTTGTACCACGGTGTTAGGCAAGGCGAAGGATGAGGCGCAGGCTGGGCATTATTAGGAAACGAGAGGGACAACGAAGCAATTGCCGGAAAATGGTCAGAGCCTCCACCATCAGGGCCTATAACAAAGTTCGCCAAGTACAAATGATAGGCAGAGACCCAGACCAAGTCAACAATGCTTCGACCCTTGGCATCTAAAAAAGTAAATTGCGCTGGTGAATCGCTAAGCGAGCGACCATTTAACAATACAAAATTATTACTAAACATAAACTCGTAAAGACATTTACCACGGACATTGCAACGGCTATCGCAGATTTGCCTGGCAACTACGAGTCGAGTTTTCTCAAATAAATTCGAAAATTCGCGTTCATAGTCAAAGTCACCGGTCCACGAGTTGAAGTCGCCTCCTAAAATAATTATACTATCCGGAAATTTAACTGAGAAATAATCAAGAATGAGTTGGAGTGAAGAAAGCAACGATATTAAATCAGAATTTGGCGCACAATAAAATAAGCCTTGATTTAACGGAAGTAGGTGAGATCTGATTACTATAAAAAGCCAGTGCGAGGAGGATTCGATCAGCACCGGTGACCCTGACAACGGAACAGATATCGACAAACCGCCGCTATATCTTCCTCTAAATCCTCTGAATCCTTCGCGCGTAACTGGGACTGAAAATTTCGCTACACTTTGGTCCCCAGGAAGTGTAGACGGCTCGGAACACCATGTCTCTGTAAAGTTCATGGTCCCATGTAGTTGGCACTTACTAGTCATGGCAAAGTTGTGTGGACCATAAATGTTCCAAAAAGCGACAGAAAACGAAGAATCTTGCAGAGGAGGAGGCGCCACTTGAAGTAGAGAACCAGGAGTTCGAGGCGTCGACGTAAAAGGAGAAGAACCCAACCGGTGAGTTATAGTGTGCTGGAATACTCGGCAGCCCCTAAAGCTGGTGGACGGGGCTGCAGTTAAGCGTTTTTTTTGCGAGTTTGGTTGGCAAATAGTCGGGATGTGCTAGGCTCTGACGAAATTGACTGAGAAGATTGAAAATCAGCCTCTATACTAGGAGACGATGTTGGTACTTCTGGTTTAAAAACTCCCGCAACTCCCGTACCAGCCGTACCATACTCCATCAACACGTACCTTCTGGTACCGACGCACTATTATTTTAGAGTCAGCTCTTGCCTTCTTGGCTAATTGCCTTGCATGGAAGTCGATGCGGCGCTCCCTGGCCGTGAGATCTGCGTCGATGTAGATGTCCTTGCCCATGAGGAGGCGCTTCTTCTGGGCCATGATGTGGAGCTTGGCACGATGAGAGAGCAGTTCCACTAGAATGATACGCGGTTCTTTCCGTACAAGGAATGACGTGTCGACCACATTGGTTATACCAAAAACCTCTGCGAAAGATTTCTCGACCCAAATAGTCGGATCTCCAGAGATTTTTAGCCCACGAATTTTGATGTTCTTCTTTTTATGGAGTTTACTCTGAACCTCCAATTCGTTGGTCAGATGGGCAATCTGGGCAGCTTTTTCCACTAGCTTTGCTTTGAGCGTGGTAACCTCACTGAGAACCTCTTTCCTGAGGTCCGATATTCAATCAAGGTGGTCGCAACTTCTATTTTTTCGTGCAGTTTCGCAAACAAGTTTCTTATAATTGCCTCTTGCATTTCTCTTAATTGGCCTTCCATTTTCCGGTTGGGCTGTTCGACGTTTGAGGCCTGTTCCTTTAGGTCAGCTAACGGAGCACAGCGCCGCTTTGGTGCAAAATTTTTCGAATCGAAAGCAGGCGCGCTTCATATGCGGGAAAAACTCCAAAATTGGCTTACTTTGCGGGTCTCTATATGCAAGCCATTTTGTCGCAGTTGAGGACCGCCCTACTCTTGATGTAAGCGAGTGAACTGTTGTTAGCGGCTCCTCCCCCTGCTCAATCGCACTTACAGGCGTAGACGGTGAAGAGAGGGAAGGCGTGTCCGACTCCTCCTGTTGCACAAGCAAATAGCTCGCCCGAGACGTTCTGCCTTTTAACTAAGCACTGCTAGAAGACTCCAGTACAATTGCTATGGAAGTAGCGACAGAGGTGCGCAAAAGAAGTGCGCACAACTTGACAGAACACGTGTTAGTATGCACTCGCTTGAGTTTTAATTACGTGAAACTCATCCTCATACAGTCCTGGCTAAAAAAGAACACTGTCCCCAGCTAACACCAGTGTATTGAACATCTGACAGCATACGTCCTGGCACAATTTTAAAAGCTGTCAGCGACCTTCTGATGAGTAGGGTGAGGTTATGATGATATCAGAATCGCTTTGAAGGGAAAAACATAAACGGTGCAGCAGCAACTCCAAAATTAAGCAGCAATCTTGCAAAACAGCTTCCAGTCTTTACAAGCGACGTAACATGGAACAATACATGGACAATACAGCTTAATAATACACGAAAGCTTGAAGCGTAATTTGACAGCGTGTGTCACCGATCGTTACCGGAAATGCACTCGGAAATTATATAAAAATGAAACAATGAACAAAAGCGAATACAAAAATGAAATATTCAAAGAAAAACAAATAACGAACAAAAATAAACATGGAAACGAAACACTGAATAGATACGGAATAATGAATAAAAATACATATGAAAACGAAATTACAAATAAAAACGAATACGAAAACGAAACAATAAATAATAAATAAAAATGAGTATGAAATTGAAATAATGACTAAAAATTACAATGAATGCAGAACCGAAATAATAAATGAAAATGGACATAAAAATGAAACTGAAATAATGAATAAAAATGAATACGAAAACAAAAACAACGATCATGAAATTGGGAATGAAATCAATAATGATTATGAAACTGCGAATATAACCGACAACCATTACTAGGTCAAGCACTACACTGTGAGCCATCGTAAAATAAAAACAAAACCAACTATCATGAAATTGGGAATGACATCACTAATGATTCTGAAATTGCGAACATACCCGACAACAATTATGTAGCCAAGCACTACACTGGCATTAGTCATGAAATTAAAAAGAAAACCAACAAATATGATGAAATTGAAAACTATCATGACCCTTAAGCACCAACGAAGAAAATTAAACATTCCCAAAAATGGAAATCACAAAGTTACAATGCTGTACCTTAGAACCATCAGGATAAACATGAGAATGAAGAACAACATAGAATAATCTCTGGGAATGAATCTACCCACGAATATTAAAATTCTTACCTATACTATAGCAAGAGACAAGTTTATGAAAAGAAGAATAAGACACAAGATTATTTAACAAAACGAATATGAAACCGACAAGGATAATGAACAAAAAGCATATAACGAATGCAATGAAATTAATCAAAATAATAAAAACAACGAAAATGTAAATAATGAAATTAATGAAACTAACGAACATAATGAGAATACTGAGAATAATGAAAATATTAAAAATAATGAAAATAATAAAAACAATAAATGTATGTATGTATGTATGTTTTTTTTCTCCCGACGCGACGATGGAAAGCTCTACCAGCCTTCTCTGCGGGCTGGTGCCAGCAGAAGTGCGGAGCTCTCATCCGATAAAACCACCGCCGCATAAGGCTATTTTGTCCTTCCCCGGGAACCGCTTTATGGCGTTACTTCGAGGAAAGCAGCCTAAGCCACGAAAGGCTCTTCGCCGATATCATTGCACATGACGGATAGGTGATGGTATTTCTAACCGACCCTCCTCGTTTTTGCGGATAGCACTCAGCTTCTCCACGATGGACGGGGCTAGTTGGACCACTGCGTCCCATCCTTCCTGTGAGAGAGGCAGGACCCTATCCAATCGCTCGGGTGTTATTGGGTCTTCCAAATTTCTGCAGCGGTTTCCGCGCCTCTGCGAACCGTGTACAGTGGAAGATGGGGTATTCCACGTCCTCGTCAACGCCAGGGCACACCTGGCACTCCGCGTTTTCGTAAACGATGGAGGTAGCTACGGAAGCAGCCGTGCCCAGTAAGTACCTAGGTCAGATGGAATGTGACGAATCCGTGGTCTCTGCATGTCCACTTCGCCACATTCGGGATGAGACGGTGGGTCCAGCGTTGCTACGAGAGTCCCATCGTTGCTACCACTCGGCAAGTAGTCTTTTGGACCATTTGCCTTGGCCTCGCGAGACATTTGCCAATTCTTGGCCTCTACTCCTAACTTCACGGTACTTTTCAGCCCTCTCAGCTGACATTAGATCTATGGGAGGGAACCCCGATATCACTGAGAGGGCAATTTCGAACATGGTATGATACGCTCGAGCCACTCTTAGCGCTACTGTCCTGTAGGCCCGTCGGCAAGTGGCTCCATAGCTTTTCTTGCTGAATTCCGTAAGGAATTACAGAGCTGACCACTGAAGCAAGGAGGGATCGACGGTGATGTTTTGGTCCCCCTATATTGGGCATAATATACCCCAGCACGCGAGCCACTTGTAGCGCTTTTGTGCCGGCATATTGCAGATGGTCTTTGAACGACAATCGCGCGTCGAGCATAACACCGAGGTATTTAATGGTCTCCTTCGTTCTGATCCCCTTATCCTCGATCATGAAGGTAGCGTACATTCTCTTCTTAGTACGAGAGATGAGCACCGCCTCCGTTTTCTCAGCCGCCAGGCAGAGTCCGTGGTTTTCGAACCAGCTAGCTACCACCTCAATAGCGTCATCTCCGAGGTATTGGACCTCCTCTATGGTTTTTGTAACGACGATAAGTGCAACGTCGTCGGCAAAGACTACCATAGTCACCCCTTCTGGAAGTGATTGTTTGAACAATCCGTCATACATGACGTTCCAAAGCAAGGGACCTAGGACCGAACCCAGCGACACGCCTCCTGTGATGTTGTGGGAGCGCCTGCCTTCATCGATATCATAAAACAGGGTCCGGGCTGACAGGTAGCTAGAGATGACCCTTCTAAGGTAAATTGGTACCTTGAGTTCTTCTAAGGCTAGGGTGATGTAATCCCATCGGGCCGAGTTAAAGGCGTTCTTGATATCAAGCGCGATGATGGCACATATTCGCCTGGTATTCCGACTGCCATTGGTGGCGTTGCCGGCTAACATATTCACCCGGTCGACTGCATCAATGGTTGAGCGACCCTTCCTGAAGCCGAACTGATTGTCGGAATGACCTCCAACTTTATCGAAGGCTGCTTCGAGCCTGGCATATATTATCAGCCTGTACAGCTTCCCGAGAATGTCCAGCATACAAAGTGGTCGGTGTGCGGATGTTTCGTGCAAGGGTTTAGAACCCTTGTACAGCAGCACCAACCTTTGTTGCTTCAATTGCACCAGGAAGCATCCATCTTTTAGACATGCGGTAAATGTTTCCAGGAAGATACCATCAATTCCCTCTCTTAGCAGCCATCCTCAATTCGGTTTCAGTGACGGCTGGTGGCTCGACTGCACCAGGTTCTGCCAACAGACCAGTGCCGGTGGATCGTTCCTGACGTTCTGGGAACAGATGGTGGATTACTCCGTGGAGGAAGTGTGGACAAAATGGAGCATTCATTCACTCGGGCTTGTTCTTCCTCATGACCATTTTATAAGGACGGCCCCAAGGGTCCCAGTCTACCTCCTCTCAGAATTCCTGCCAGCACTTTTTTTTCGCTATCTTAATGGTAGCTTTAAGCTTTTTCCTCGTTTCTTCGTAGGCCGAAGTTAATTGTTGGTACTGCGGTTTATGAAGAGCTCTCTGGTGCAGTCTCCTGAATCTAAGACACTCTCGCTGGATAGCTGCGATGTCCTAGTTCCACCAGTATACTGAGGTTTTGCCGCGCGGATTTGATTTTGCGGCCATAGAGACATCGCAAGCCGATGATATGGCCTGGGAGAGGCTTTGAGCCCTTTCTTGGATGCTCCCTCCTGTACTGTATTCTCGAGTGAGCAGATAAACATCTCAGGATCTAATGTAGAAGGTGCCCATCTCTCTTTTTGCACTCTTCTGCTGTTCCGCGCTGGCCTTTTGGTTAGCTGGAGTTAAAACACCACAGCATGATGGTCGCTGCCCGTGTATCGGTCGCAAACTTTCCATTCGTGACCCTCCCTCATCAATGTAGGGTCGATGAAGGTAAGATCAACCACGGATGTCTTTTCGCCTTTGGTGTAGGTTGGCTTGGCTCCGACGTTAGCGATCTCGAGCTCCAGCGTGGCAAAGGTTTCGAGTAGGGCGCGGCCGCGTTGGTTAGTCTTCGCGCTGCCCCACTCTATTGATCAAGCGTTAAAATCTCCCACGATTATTACTGGTAGTCGGGAGGTCTTAGCACTTTCAGCAATGTCGTCCAAGGACCCTAGGAATTCCTCGTAGGTGTCGCTGGGTGGAAGGTAGCAGCTGTATAATCTTATACCAGCCACCTCCACCCATGTGAAATTCGGTAAGGGGGTGACCATCCTGTTGAATATGTGAAAATTTCCACAGACCCAGATGGCCGCCTTGCTGGTAGTTTCCCTTACCCACTTTGAACCTTCTAGATCCCTGTACTGCTCACTAATGATGGTAATATCGGCCTTTTCCTCTATGCCCAGCTGGAACAGCAGATTCTGGGCCACGGCACAGTGGTTGAGGTTAAGCTGGAGTATCTTAGCCACTGTTGTTCGTTACTCCGTCCTCTTGTGCAGGCTGATGTTTAGCCGCACAGTCCACTATATTGTAGCCCTCTTTACCACATCGGAAGCACTGAGCTGACCGGTCGACTGAGCTCTTGCAGTTCGTTGCCATATGCCCGATCTCATGGCATCTGTAGCACCGAAGAGGTATTTCTAGGAGCCGTACTTGGCAGTTCACCCAACCAACTCTCAGGAGTCTGACTATGGCCGCCTGAGTGCCGCAGTACGCGCCCCTAAGTTTGATGGAGTCTGGGGTCACACTTTCCAGGCCGGTGGCCGAAGCGAGGGCGAGTGCAACGGCATCCGTGGTTGTGGCCTCGTTCAGGTCCGTGATCTTTATGCCTTCTATTTGGGTCAGCATCTGAATGAGAGCTGACCCGTTTGGGAGAGACGCGGCCTCGGATCGGAGCTCCTCCCTTGATGCGTATGTATGTATTTACTCCCCTAGGGTCGGTGTGATGGTCGTGCGGGCTAAGGCGTCAGTCTTAGTCCGCCCGAACTGAACGTCCCGAAGGTCCCGAGTTCGAATCCCCGTCCGTGCAATTTTCTCTGCTTATGTCCAGTGTTGAATAACCGGGGAACTTTGCTGGTCGAAGGTACGAATTTGGGACCGCTGCCGACCCCCGTCGGCAGTTATCGGTACCGTCAGCGTCTTATCCGCGGTCGGTACGTCGTGGGTCTTATCTCGGACAAAGATGGGATAAGCCCCGCGTCGTACTCGCTAAGGCACAGACCGACGAATCTACCGGTGGTACCGATATTGGGGAGGGGGAACTGGCTCTGGGTGGGTGTTGTGTTGTCCTGTTCCGTCATGTATAATGTCTATGTGTTGTCCATCCTATACCTCTCCACCCGAGAGCCGACCCGCGAATAGGCATCTAAGTCATTAAAGCGGGGATACAAATCCTGTTGAGAGGTGAGTTCCGAATTGATTATTATATAACACAAGTATAAATGAAAAGAATAAAAAAGCAAAAAATAGAGATATGCACTGTCGGTAGGTATAAGAATGAAAGCACAGGTTAATCACCTAGTAGGCACGACCTTCGTTTATGGATCGCTTTTACGAATGTACATAAGAGTTTCCGCATGCCGGAAACTAGAAGCGATCGCTGGAGATAGATTGGCTACTGTATAGTACCCGAATTATAATACCTCGACAGATCCTTTGTTTTGCAGGATTCCGCGTATTTGGTGACCACTCGCGGACCAAAGGCAGCCTTGAACTCGGCGTCAAAATTGTCCAATACACTCGCCCAAGAGTGATAAAAGCTGTATAAGCTTCGAATCTTGTATAAGTTTCGAGGCTCTTGTGGTGCCGCGATGGCCAGTTCTCTCAGACGAACAAGTAAAATCTTAGGTAGCCTCGAGTCGGGAAGTCTCATAGTTTTAATTCACTATTCATTGCCATCTTGATGATCCCTACCGAGCTCGGTGAAATACCTAGTTCTAAGTGAATTAAGTAGGCCGGGATGTTTCTTGTCAGGTGGAGGAGCCTTTTAAAAAAATCTATTGCGAAGAAGAGAACACGATTCTTAGAAATCTATAGGCGCTTATACTTACAACTGGTGTGTTATAACAGAGTACCGGTCGAGTGGTCCGGCTCTTCTAAAACAGACGATCGTGGTTTTCTCCACGATGACAGTGAGCTTGTTTATAATACAATAGGAAGAAAGAATTTTTAATTTGTTGCGCATATCGGTAGGCAAAAAAGAAAAAATAGCAATATCATTGGCATAGATCAGCACTAATAGATCAACGGATCTGGTAACGTCTACTCCACGTACATTGTTATTACGAAAATAAGTGGCTATACAAGAAAGGCATAGAACAAATAGTAGTGGGCCTAGGATTTCGCCTTGGAGTACTCTGATAGTAACCTTAAAACGAGGCATTTCTCCGCTTTCGCTGCTACATGAAACTGACGCGGAGGGATAAAGCGCACTCAGTACACTAACAAATTTGGCGCTTAAGCCAAGACCAAACTGTTTTCCCCATAGAAGAGCATGAGGAACGGTATCAAAGGCTCTCTTAAAGTCTACGAAAAGGCTATAGAGTTTCGAGTTCTGGCGACTGAGGACGGCTTGCGCGGATTCAACGAGACAGAAAATATTGTCCTGTGTTCCCCTTCCAGCGCGGAAGCCGGATTGCTCCTCTGGTAAAATGCCTCCCTGCGGAGTCCATTTGGTCAGGCGTGTACATAATATCTGCGAAAAAAATGTTGACAAGGCATTAGTTATGGAAATCAAGAGATAATTTGAAGGGTTGTTGCGCGCGCCCTTTTTGTACAAAGTAAAAATTGATGCATCGTCCCAACCTGAGGGGAAAGATTCCGCAGCGAAGATGTTGTCACGTCCAAATGAGCTGTAAAAAAACCCATATGAAGACGTGGAAAGGGCGAGTCTACCGAAAGGTAGACTTTGGGTTGTAGAGGGTAGCGAGGGGTACTATACTAAAATGGGAAAAAGTTGAACAGAAATAACATAACAACAAGTATAGTTAATAAAAGTGTTGGAAATCGTGATGTTTTACAGGGGAGGAGAGGAGATGGGCCCAAAATCGAGAGTGGGTCGGGGGGAGAAGGCGAGGATTGACCCGCCCCCTGGAAGGTTGCTGCTTCGGCGATAGTTCTGGCGGCTCTTAGGCTTGCCTGCTTCCGTACGTGGTAGAAGTTACTGGAAAAAAAAACAATAGTGAGAAAAATAAAAGGGTAGCGAGATAGGTTTTTGTTAGAGTTGGTTAGTGATCAGGAGGAGGTAGGATATACTATATCCTTCTAACTATATCCCGGATAGCAGGTAAAGTGGACAAAAATTGAAATCAAAATAAATCTAAAGGAGATACTTAAAATGCCCAAAAGAATTATAAACGGGTCACCTAGCAGTCCCAATTGATGCTTGCGGCTCAATAAGGCTCGACATTCAGAGAACGACACCCAGTTAAATCGCCAGTATCACTAAAATAAAAAAATGAGTCTCTACTGATGATCGGAACTCCCCGGTTCGTCATTTAGAAAATGATGCCTTGTGAATTCCTATCATCACTAAAAAATATAAAATAATAAAAAAATAAAACTATAAATATATTCCCCAAGGTGTGGTTCCTCCCTTTTTTTCTACTATAAAAAAAAGAAATATTAAAGGGACCAACACGTTCGTCTCAGGTTGGGGAGGTTGGATGGTGGATGGAAATCGAGTCAGGTATTTTTCCCCTTTATTATTCCCGTACTTACTTTTTTAGTAGAAAACCTTTTTTTTCTTCTCGGATGCCGAGCTGATGCCTGTGACGCCTGAACTTGCTGCAGTTGGCCTCCTTCGTTGGAAATTATTCTGATATATATTGACCGTATTTATTTCCAGTGCGTTTGTATTTATATTGTAACACGAATTTACAATGTCGAGACACTACTTACCTGTCGACGTTGCACAGTGGTTCCAAACGCCCGAAAAACGCTATCAAATCCGCTTTAAACGAATTTAGTATCAAAAAAACTTTTATTAGGGCCATTTTGCTCCTTAAGTTGTGCACTTTAATAAACGAGTTCCCCCGCTGATGTCTACCTTTATTATTAATGTAATAAACGGACGATGAATGTTTTGAAGCATACTACCTGTTGAAATTATTCCCAGATTATTATAATCACTGCTAACGCGGACCTGCCGAAAACAGTTTCATGGATGAGTAGGGGTGATTCTTGTAGATTTTTGTCTTAAGAACGCATCTAACCTTGAAATTGCTCTAACAAGTCATTTTTGAAACTTTAGCTTTTATGGAATCACTCATACCATTAATTTACCTTTGAATCGTGGGAATTTCAATATTTTGGTCGGCCATATTTAGGCCGCCATTTTGATTTTTTTGATTTTGTAATCGGATTCGTGATCAGCAATCTCGAAAACTGGGCGAACTAGCATTTTCAGCTGACTCGAGCAAACTTCAACATTGCGATAGGCCATATTGGATCCGCTATTTTTAATTTCTTGAAACTGACATAAGATTCGAAATCAGCGACCTCGAAAACCCCTTAGTAACGAATTTTATGCAAATTTTTTCATTTTTTTAAACAGTCGTCCGCCATATTGGATCCGCCATTTTGAATTTCTTAAAACTGTCATGAGATTCGTAATCAGCGACTCCGAAAACCCCCGAAAAACGAGTTTTATGGGAATTCCTTCATTTCTTACAAATGTCGTCCGCTATATTGGATCCGCTATTTTGAATTTTTGATAAGTGATATCAGATTTATAAACAGCGACTTCAAAAACCTTCCAGTAACGAGTTTGAAGCCAATTCAGTGAAAATAACAAAGGGTAACTGAAAGGGTTAAAAAAGTACCATGTTTTAAGTCCGTTTATTACATTAATAATAAAGGTAGACATCAGCGGGGGAAATCCCTTATTAAAGTGCACAACTTAAGGAACAAAATGACCCTAATAAAAATTTCTTTGATACTAAATTCGCTTAAAGCGGATTTGATAGCGTTTTTCGGGCGTTTGGAACTACTGTGCGTTGGTGTCTCGTCTTTATTATCAAATACACCAAGCATCATTTATACCTGTAAGAATAATTGCGATTAATATTGTTTTATTGTTATGATTAGTAAATAAGGATTTTTGTTACCTGTATTGCGTAGCCAGGAGTTGACGTCCCTAAGTCCTCTCATGGTTAGGGGTCATGTCCGGGCCCCGTCTGGATCCTGGAGTGAACAAGGAACGCAAACAGAAAGGGATACACAAAGAAAATAGTTCTTATTAATAAGTATTTAGCAAAACCAATGCTTACCGTAATTGATCCGGACGACAGCCATCGAGAGGTCGTTCCCCAGGAGGTTGCACTGGTCGTGTTCCGTGTTTGTGTTCACGTGAACCCGACGTAAACACAACATCGTCGCGCACTCGGTATTCGAATTTAAGATTCGCGAAAATCGCACAATCGTGATACGTAAATTTGACGATGACATGTCAACATCGCCGCCATAGTTAATACTGACTCGTGCGCATCTCTTACGCACTGCATTCCGCCGTTCCGGCCAGTCAGTAGCGGTATTGCCTCTCTCCATGCGTATCATGCATCCCTGTCCCACGACTTGTGTATGGCATCGCCGACCCTTCTCGCACACATACGCAACGTGGTGAACATGGGAATGCAAACTTTGCGATGATAGTCGCACGCGCACGCGCAATATGGGGAAAGGAAGGTTAGTTACAACCGGGAAAGAACATGATTGGTACTCCCTTCCCTGTAATACCCTTAGAGGTACCATGTAGCCCCCCCCCCCCCTCAAATACGAACGGAGCAATGAACACCGACAATCCAGTGCTGCCAACCTTGGTAATGTTCCATTACCATCCCTAGGCTATCATAAAGTTGACCTTTTTTATTAATGCTTGGCAATTGGTCCCCCTTTGTTTTGTATATGTTTCCCGGTTCACGCAAGGTAGCGCAGAGCTACCGAACATAACCAAAAATTAAGGAAGAAGCTGCCATTTTGGCATTCCTCCCTTGGACAGCGACACTCACAAAAGCGTGGGAGAGAAATTAAGTTTTTTTTTTGGATTGTTTAAGAGGCCTTCGGGTGTTCCGAGTTACCCAAAATTAAGGACAGTTTGAACGGCGACCCAGCGAGAGCGATCAGGTACTGTGCACAGTGCGCGTTTCCGTATAAATTTAATTATATTTCTCGTGCGATTGCCATTCCCTATTTTCTTTCCCCACGTGTCAAGCGGTCGACCCAGTGATCGCGTTATTTAAATGTAAAGGTTTTCTATTGATATTAAAAATTACGTACTCTCAAGAATCTATAGTGTTGTAATTGAATTGTGTTTTCCTTTTCTTTTTGGTCCCCAAGCGTATACCAGAGTTCGCGTTCCGTCCGAACTCAACGGTTATCAATGGCGCCCAACGTGGGACACAAAATTTTAAGTGTTTCTTTTCTCGGTCGGTAAAATTTGGCGTCTGTCGGAAAGATTTTTAGTTGTTACGAATAATATTTTGTAAAGAATTTTGATTATAAAGATTTCACGAAGTGGAGACCGAACACGTATCGTGTATTGGTGGTATATTGAGCACATTTTTTATCTCGTACGTTTACCGAATGTTTCCTCATTACCCTAAATATTGAAATTTTAATTTTAAGAGTTTTGTTAATATTTAAGGATGATATATATATATATGTTGAAATTTATTTTATGAATTATTGAAAATAATGTACTATTCCATGAATTGATGAAAAATTGATGAAACATATTGTGTGATTGGTAACGTATTTTATTCCAGGTAGTGGGGATAAATCAGGAGAAAGTCCTTTGGGTTCTGGGTAATAAGTTTAACTTAGCAGTTGGCAAGTAATTGGGTAGATACCTTAAGTAATATTATGTTATTATTTTTTTTTATTTCTAACTTGGATATTGGGTAGTGACTTATTAAGTATTTTATTTGTTTAAAATTTTTTTTTGTAATTAAAAATTTATTTTTTCTCTCTTGGTAATTAATTCTATTTTATTTGCATTTTTTTAAATTTGGTATTATATTTAATATTTTTTTTGTGTCTTTCTTGGTCTAAGTTCAATAAAATAAGCTTTTTTTTTTTTTTTTTTTACTGTCCCCTACTGCCGACATATAACGACCTGTGGGGAAATTACCCTGGTATATATATATAAATTCTTAGTTTTTAATAAGTATTATCAGTCTAATTGGACTATTATACGTGAGGTGTCCGTTGTTGGCCTCAATCTCCTCGGGTGTTGAGGTTGTGTGGGTGGGGGTGGTTGGTGTCGAGGTTGCGGCTTATTGACTATAACGGCGATTCTCTTCACCTCTGTTTTTTCTTTAATAATTTTGTATCTGAGACCCCTTTGAAGCCTTACTTCCTTCAGTTTTTTGTCATGGACTTCTATTATTTTGGAAATTAGTTCCCTTAGTTGGTATGTATAATGCGCTTGCGTCTGACGTTTCTATTCCAGTAATTGTAATTTTTGCGTTTTGTTTGACACTGTTAAAATGAAACAAAAATAAATTACTTCCCCTTTATTGTTGTATCGGTTTTGAATCGCCGTGCCCTTTAGACGTCTGTTCTCTTTTGTAAAAGAAGAGAGTCCAAGGAGAGAATTGTCCCCCTTACTAAGAAGGTTTGGTCAATTTCCCTAAAACTGCGACACAGTTCCGTTTGTGTTAGTTCGAACTTTCATTTTTTCTCTTTGCGTTAATATTGATTCCTTGCTAAGAAGGTTATCAATGAAGAGTTGATCCCTTTGCTGTAGAAAGTTTGATTAAACTTTTAAGAGGAAAAGGGAATTAATTTGGCATTTATCGTTAATAAAAATTATTGACTATTTTATTGCTACTCAAGAAATACTATTGAAAAAGAGCGTTGTTTTCTTTCTTTGTTCGTTTTTTTTTTTGTTTTTGACAATACAAAGAGGAAATTATTTATTTCAGCCGTCAGGCAGCAGAGCCTTTGCCGGTAGGGTGTTATGGTTCAAGTCTTTTTCCCGAAAGGTATAGGTTCTCGCTCGAATTGCGCTGTCACCATTTTTGTTACGTCCAAATGAGCTGTAAGAAAAACCCATATGAAGACGTGGAAAGGGTGAGTCTACCGAATAGACCTCGGATTGTAGAGGGTACCGAGAGCTACTATACTAAAATGGGAAAAAGGTGAACAGAAATAACAGGATGCCGGGCTGATGCTGATTGGCCTCCTTCGTTAGAAACTATTCTGATAATATTGACCCTATTTATTTCCAGTGCGGTTGTAGTTATATGTCATCTCCCCCTGACTCCGAAATTTTCGGGACTGATAAACGGGATAATCGGGAAGAGCAGATTTCTCGGAAATGTCGGATGATTTCGTTAATGTTTCTAGCCTCCACTGATTCCAATTAGATATCTTGATTCGTGTGATAGATTTTTTAAAATGCTTGACCGTAAAACAAATGAATATCGTAGCATGCGTCAGTTTAAAATATTTTCAATTAATTACATGATTGCTGGAATGTCACAACTTTTGTTAGTTTGTTTTGGGATAACATTTATATGTATTTATTCTATATTAACGGTATCGGTTTCCTAATCGTATTGCTAGTCGATATCTGTTTTCTTATGGCGACTGATTTATGAGACGTAGATTAGCATTGTATCGATGATCATATAAGATTTATTACTGCTGTTCTGCTTAGAATCTATGTTTATATTGAAACGCAAGTACAAACGATTACATGCATCGTAATTTTACGGAGCTCCTGATATCTTGATCGATTATTAAGAAGCAGAGAGGGCTTAATCATAGACAAAGATAATGTTATAATTTTAAGGGACTGCTATATCTGACAACTTATGCGTGCATGTTACGTCGTGCACGAGGCACGGCTATGAAGAAATAGAATGATTAATTTTATAAGTGTATTAATACATTTCAAAGAAAAGATGCATTACAATTGGTTTTCGGCATAAGAAGATGAAGTTAAAAAATGCTGAAGTATAATCGTTACGTAGAGCGTAACAATCTTATTAAAGAGCGAGAGAAGGATAGAGAGCCAACAGTTTAAAGAGTTCCGAAGGGATTTTATTCGGGCCGTCGGGCCACCTTTTTTTCGGTCGCTCCTCGAGCTAAGTTCTTATCAGACCTAATAACCGAATGTACAGACAGTATATCTATATATATAGCGCGCGGCGACCGCTACTATTTACCGCGACCAGAGACTTGTTTCATGCGCGCCCAATGCATTGTGCGTTTTACTATTTATCAGACTGATAATCGGGAATTCTGGATATGCACAATATTTTTATTTATTTTTTTCTTCAATTTGATCGGAATCCGTTGGGTAGATCGCTAGATATCGTCATTTTATTTATCATGTGTCTATGAAAACAAAACATTATTAGACACAAGCCAGTTGCATCGGAAAGACAAACCGCTAGTATTTTGTGTTCTCTGTACATGATACATGACATTACGAGAAATTATTTAAATTCTTAATACCGTTGTTTACACTTTTTTATAATCGTTTTCAATTTCTTTCTAGCAATCAACTGCGAAGAATCTTTTGTAAATTATAAACTACACTTACAAGATCATTAGTACCATAGTTCGTCCAGCTTCTATGTTTACACATTTTTAAGCATTTCTTGGCATTTTGAGCATGAAATGCACTAGAAATATATTTGCGATATATAATAATTAATAAAGAAAGTATCTAATAATATACTTGATTGTTACAGTCGATTGTCGATGATATGAAACAATTTAATTACGAAACAGTCTCTCTTGTTGGCTTCAATGCTCTTTACCACGAATAATGATTGAAGTGTAGCTCTGGGGACAGCTTGAAGAGATTAGTGTGTTGACATCGGTTTTCTAACATCCTGGCTGTTGAAAAAGTAGAAATTTTGCATCTTCTGAAAATTTATTGAAACGCAAGTAAACATTTCTAAAATGTAATCTTCCAGTGATTTTGGGAGTACATTTTTTCATTTAGAAAGGAATATCCGTAATTGACTTATAAGTGAAAGGAAAATCCGATTAGAAGCATGTGTTACTTCTAATTATCGTATTAAGAATTTAAGTCTTTACACGTAATGATATGTTCTGCTGTTATTTCAAGCACCGAAGTTCTTCCATCTTTGTCTATTTGCATTTTTTAAAAATATTGTCTGTCATTTTAAGCTTGAAGTGCACTTGCAATAAAATTGTGATACGCAACTATTCATAATGAAAGTGTCTCCTGATATATTTATCTTCTACAGTCGATTGTTAGAATTCCATGACAGGGAATGCTACAAGAAGTACAACTAGATAAAGCTGGAAGTACTTGGGAGTTCGAAATAATAGCAATATATCATATTAGGATAAAAGATTTCAATTCTTAATACGATTGCTTACAGTTTCTTTCAATCAATTTTCAATTTCTTTTCTTTCGTAGGTCAAGTACGGAGATTCTATTGTAAATTAAAAAACATACTCCAAAGATCACTGAACATTACATTTGAGAAATGATTACTTACGTTTCAGTAATTTTTCAGGACCTACAAAAATTCAATTTTTTTCTAGCAAGGATTTCGTAGAAGTGCTGTCAAAACACCAAGTTCCCAGCTGTTCTTAGCTACAATTCAATAGTTTCTTATGGTAAATAGCATCGAATCCAACGAGGTGGACTATGTCGTGTTAAACAGCACCTGTCATTGGAACCATGGCTACGAATGGTCAATCACTGCAATAGACATGTGTATCGTTAGATAGTTTCTTTATTAACCCTTTGCGTCTCAGTGGAACAGCCGTCGTCCCACTTACATTTATATAAATTTTGCTGCTTTTCTTGTGAAATCTAAGACTCATTTTGTTCAAATCTTTCTCTGTTACTTATATAGACCCTAATAATCAGTAAAAAAATGGTTTCCCCATCATTGCTAATACAATCGTTATTAAAAAAACAAGTTTAAAAAATGAGATTTTTCTTGAATAAATGCAGTTTTATGAAAACGTCAGATAATTTTTTTCTGACAATTTTTTCACAGAGATTTTTGGTACCGCTGATTACGAATACGGGGTTAATTTTTTGAAATTCAAAATGGCTGATCTGAAATGGCGGATAAACATTTTTAATATAACTGTATTTGGACAAAATTTGGTAATCGAGTGTTTTCGGGGTCGCTGATTACGAATCCAAGGTTAGATTTGCTAAATTCAAAATTGCGGATCCAATATGGTGGCAAAAATGTTACATGTAACTGTAGACAAAATTTATGAAATATTTAATTCGTATTACATATTGGAAAAGAGGCTAAGGACTGGGATTCATTACTTCATAGAAGCTTCCAGGGCATCCAAGACTCACGACGTAGACGTTCCTCAGTCCGATTATAAGTCCCTTTTTTATTTTTTTAGTTTTTAAATTTTTAAATTTTAACAATTTTAAAAAAAAAATTTTTTAATTTAAATGTAATCATACTAAGATTTATTTATTTATGATATGCAATGCAACAGTTTTTTTTAAATGTCAAGCACAACGGAAAATTGAAAACTTTGCACATAAATTGTGTTCTATATTCATTAATTTTAGTGCTACATTGAGCTCATCTCCTTCGCATTTTATTCGGTAACATTGTAGATAAGTGTTCTGCACTTGCTTGTCTTTTTCAAGCGAAACTTGAGGTTTCCGACAACTCATTCCTCTTCTTAAAGATTTTCGACATTTTTTTTTATGGATACAGTATTTGCTTATAATTCATTTATGACTAGTAATCTAAATTGTTTCAATTTCTTGTGTGTTTTCTTTATAATACATGCTTATAAACAATCGGGGAATGATGACATATTAGAATTACGGTGGATCAAAAGTCTGATCTTTTTTCAGCTATCCGTTTATTTTGAAAAACTTATGTGCATTACTGTTTTCTACGACCCAAAGTTTGAAAATTTCATTTTCCTTGATCGCACATCGATTGTAAATTTACGACGGATCACGAGGTTATTTTGCACACGGCTTGTATTTTTACTACGTGAAAAGTGAATCGATTTTTTTTCCAACGTGAATGTCTCAGACTGCGTGTAATTTTGACTTTTGTATGTTTTCAGGGAAATAAAAAAGAAAAGAGATAGAATTTAAATAAATGACGTGTTGTGAAGGTGAAGTGTTTATTTTGGCAAGTTAACAGTGTGTGTTGGTTTAACCTGTCATTATCTTCCCACATTTCCAATTCCCTAATTTTCATTCTGATCATGTCGCTGCTACTTGTCTGTTACGTAGTAACAAATATGTAAGAGGACGGAGTAAATTAGGCCTGAGTTCATAGTCGTCATATAAGAAATACTTACTGTGAAGTACACTGTAAAAAATCGTAATGAAATTGCTCACCTATAACGTGATAATTTTAGGATCTCATGTAATTTTCCTACACTGTAAAAAAATATTGTGTAATTTTACCACGTTCAACGTTGGTCAAAATATTGCCAACGCTGTACGTAGGGATTTCCGCTCGTCGGGAGTTGTAAAATTACATAAGCTAAATGTGAAGTTACATAACCTTAATTGTAAATTTACATCTACTATGTAATTTTACAATTTTCGACGAGTGAAAATCCCTCTACGTACAGCGTGGGCAATATTTTGACCAACGTTGAACGTGGTAAAATTACACAATATTTTTTTACAGTGTACGTTTAATGTAGTAAATTTAATAGGTTAAACATAGGGAAATTACACAAGTTTGTAAAATTACCACGTTATACGTGGGCAATTTCATTACGATTTTTTACAGTGTACTACTTAAATGAGTTCTTAAGAAGATGGCTCTGTTTCATAGTCAAGAAGTATGTAAGTTATAAAATGTCAAATCTTCTTGTGCATAACGCTTTTTCTTAAGTGAAAAGTACTTTAAACGGTATTTCTTGGTAAAAAACTGACATTATTAGTAAGTTATTATTAAGACGGGGAAAATAAGATGTACTTCATAAAGTCATTCTTAAATGGTTTCAAGATTCGCATATGTCTTATTAAAGCTATTTTATAATGAAACTCAAGGAAAATAAGTCGAATTTGTGTAAGATACCCGTAGCTGAAAGCACGATTTAAGCATTTACATTGTTCTTAAGTCAACTTGTACCCCGACTTGGAAAATTCGATTCTTAAGAAAGAACTTAAGTATCACTCAACGACTATGACAGATGAGAATCTTATAACCATTTAATAATTACTTTATGAAGTATATCGCCTTTTCCCTGTCTTAAGAATAACTCATTTCTTCACTGTGAATCAGAGCTACCATCTTAAGAACTCATTCAAGTAGTACTTCATGGTAAGTATTTCTCACACGACGACTATGAATTCGGGCCTTAAATATTGCTTCTCTGAGAACAGAGTTAAGGCTGTTAGGTAGGTATAAATATGTTATTCGCGTCTTTGTGCAAGTTAAAAGAAGGAATGATATTGCGGTCTATAGCAAAACGTCTAATGGTAAGTATTATAGCAGTGTTAATGTTACAAAATTGCCATATAAATATTAATTTCGCATGGTATTAAACTAATAAAATGTATTAATTAATTATAAAATAAATAAGATCTCAAAATCTGTCAAATGTATTTGGCAAAAATTATACAGGTTACTGACAATTAAAAGATTGAAGTTTTAGAATTTAAATAATATTAATGAAAAATTATAACATTAAACGATATTCATTGATATTAAGATATTTTATTTTTATTTTCTGCAGCATTTTTTAACCTTAATTTAAAATTTTGAATAACACTCGTACGACAGGTTTCACTCGATTTGCATAATCCCATATGTGATTGAACACTGATCAACGACTAAAAATTCCAGCCTCAGTCTCAAGTCTCCAAATCGAGTTTGGGATATCGATACCTGTCAGATGTATGGGACAAAAATTGTATAGGTTACCGATTACCAAATAATTTCAGTATCGAAATTTAAGTAATATTAATAAAAAAAATAATACAATTAAACGATATTTGTTGATATTAAGATGTTGTATTCTGCTTTTCAAGAACTTTTCCTTATTAAAATTTTTTAAATTTTTATCAACACAGATTCTGAAATCTCGAACTCGATTAGGAGACTTGAATCGATGTTATAAGAATTTAAATGTATTATTGTTATTCCAGTCATTGTTTTATTAACAAACAAGAAAATTAAATTATGCTGGATATGAGGAGCATTCATTGACAACAGCATGATTTTTTGCAGTACAGATTAAGTATGAATTAGTGTAAATAAAAAGCAAAGAGCTGAATTAAATAACAAAATTTAATGTTAAAATTAACATTGAATTTAATATAATTCAAACTTTTTAAAATATTAATAAATTTTATAACATAAAAAAAGGAATTATAACAAATGTTCGAAATGACCACCTCGCATTTCGATGCACAGTTGTACACGCCTTATTAAGTTGGTGGTTGCTCGCTGAATCATTTCCGGTGACATGGCCTGAAATACATTTCGTATTTTTGCCTCCAGTTCTTCGACAGTATTGCATGGTGGCCGATACACGCATTCTTTTATGTGTCCCCAAAGAAAATAATCCAAAGGATTCAGATCTGGGGAACGTGCTGGCCAGTTAATGGGACCTTGCCTACCGATCCAAGTTTTGGGGAAGGACCTGTTTAGGACTTCTCGAGCAATTCTTGAATAATGTGCTGGATCACCATCATGTTGGAACCATAGCTCCCTTCGCTTTTCCAACGGCATATCCTCTAATAATAATGGCAAATTAGTCTCCAAAAAATCTGCATAAATTGATCCATTTGATCTTTCTGGTAACTGGACTGGGCCAATCTAGAATTTGAAAATACAGTTCAAAATATTAACTACTAGGAATTTTGAAAAACAATGAAAGTAACAATATTAAGGAATGAGTAAAGAATTACCAAAGAATTTCCCGTTATTCCGCACCAATAATTTAAGGAGAATTTATGTTGAGATGCTCGCCTTGTAACAACATGAGGATTCTCCTCAGCCCAGACATGAGAATTGTGGATGTTGAAAACTCCGTCTCTTGAAAAAGTGGATTCATCACTAAACAGAATGTTGTTTAGGAAATCCCCATTTTCTTCATTTCGCGCAATAAGCCATTGACAAAATTCTATCCGGGGCTGATAGACACCGGGCAAAAGGTCCTGAACCCGAGTGTAGTGGTATGGGTAGATGTCATTTTCTTGTAAAATGCTATGAATCGTGCTTCGAGAAACACCATATAATCTCTCTGCATGTAAATGCTGTGATGATAAATTAACTGGAATATGTGCGTAACGAAATGTAAGAAATTGGACATTGTACACTAATGTATTGAATGACAAACTAATGCATGTATTCTGAAAATTGCATGACACTTCGAAATAGGCACCATTCTCCAGGGACCAAGATTCTACGAAAAACTTGACTAAAAGGGCAGCCAAGTTTTTGACAAGCCAGTTGTGGAATGCTTGGAATAAGGGCCAATGTGTATATTATTGATGATATTGCATCGATTTTTAAAGTTCATTAAATTCATTAATATCATTTTTTATTAAATGGTACTTTCATTAAACAAATGATTAGAATTACTTTGATTTCGAAGAAGTTTCTTGAAAAATTTTGTGGTGTTCTGAATGTACGTAAAATTTTCTTTCCTAATTATTGTATATTCTATTAATGGATAGTTTCTTTCATTAGAAAGAACTTGGCCTTAATACACGATTTCAATACTTTTTGTAGAATAAGAATATAACCTTATAATTGCTCATAATTTAATTCTGATATCATTTTTTGTGATAATTATGTTTTACCAATAAGAGTTTTTTTACAAGAATATTATTTTACGTCAACTTTTGTGAACCGACATGGGACTAAATCGCGACGGGACCTACAGTTTATGAAGGTGAAATCAGAACCACCTGAGCTTTGGCGTTATTGGACACTTATAAACAAATACAGAGGTGTCCCAATTACAGATGACAGAGGCCCAAAGGGGGAGGGAGCGAGGGAGGGAGGGAGGGAGAGAGAGAGAGAGAGAGAGAGAGAGAGAGAGAGAGAGAGAGAGAGAAATTGTCTTCTGGCGAAGCACGAGCTGGCAAAGCCAAAACGGATTTTCAGCACGCGAGGGTCGGCGGAGTGCAGCCGAAAGACCACTGTATTCTCGTCGGAACAGTTCGCCAAAATGCTACTACGACTGAGTCTGGATCTTGAAAGGGTAGAAAGGGGACAGTTGCACAGGCTGTGAATTAAAGTCTCCCTTTCACCCGTGTTGCAAATAGAGCATGGCTCATTCGGGTTGTAAGCGTAGAATGTACTACCGGCACAAAATGAACGCGAGAATATAGTGGCCGTTCTCAACTTATTTTTAGGCGCACGTGGGAAAGCAGGCAACGTTCCGGAGCAAGAGAGGCTAGTCCGTCGGATAATTGTCTATAAAGAGGTAGCTGGATCGATTCCGATTCGAAGTAGCGCTTAAGATCGCAATTACGCTGATGGAAGTGCAAAAGTTTCGCAGGTGGAGGCTACCTTGGACTCCCAATATTCTGCCGAAAAAGCAGACCAAAGATCGTCATAGAGAGGCGAGGCTAGGACCAACCTCAGCTGCGCAAGCCAGTTCATCGCCGAAGCACCATTGTCTCTAATATTAAGCTCATAGAGCCTTGTTAATCCGAGACGCGCCAAACTATCCGATGGTTACTGCAAAAATTTAAGTAATAAATTTAACGCTCTAATACTATCTCGACCGATATTGGATAAAGCCCCAATTAGAGACTCAAAAGGTAGGGCGGCGTCGACTTAGAGAGCTTAAGCCATTTTTTTAAAATCTCGACCTGCACCGATTCAAGAGAATTTAGATAGCCTAGGGCTCAACAGGGAGCTGCATACAGCAAGGTAGATAAAATGGAAACACCGTATAGTTTCAGGGCAGCACTGCTCGAATCACATCTAGTTGAAGCCATTATAGTCATGACCGCCGCAGTAGCTTGGCGAGTCCTAGCTATAGCTTTTTAGGCCACTTTCAGCCCACTCGTCGACGAGGAGACGATTGATCGTAGATAAGGATACATTGCCGCAACTTCCACCTGCTGGTTAGCAAAGCAACAATTTCTAGAAAAGGCGTCTAGAGGGCCGCCTCTTCTAAATACTATAATTACTTCGACCCAGACTAAGTCTGGACGAAGTATTGAATTTGGTCCCTTTGGGCATAAAAATTACCCTACAGTTTTTCATCAAATGTCGACGTTTCATACCCTAAGGAACCCAAATCAACAATAAAAAAATTTGTGTCCGCGAACTTGTACGTACGTACGCCTGTACGTCCCGTTTTTTTTTGTCTCGCGATAACTCGCGAACGGATAAGCGTATCGACATAATTTTTTTTTAAAATACGCGTCTTGGCATAACTTAGATCTGATTAGATTTTGGCGCAGATCCATCCGTCCATTACTAACAAAAATTAGCCCCAATTAAGTTACTTCGTAGTTTTTTGCATTTATTTTTAAAAATACAAATTTTATTGAAAAATGTTTCAAACAAAAAAGATAGAGCATGAAATTCTCTACAAAAAAGGTTGTATGCATTTTCTTCCTAAAGTCAACGATAATGCCATAAAAACTGGTTTAAAATGTTTATGACTATTGTCTGAAAAAGTATTGAATTTGATCACCTCGGCAAAAAATTACCCTATAGTTTTTCATCAAATTTCGACGTTTCGACCCCCTACCCCCCAGCGGTAGTCGTCGCCAGCCCCTCGGGCGCGGTGATCACCTACGGGCTCGTAAGTTCTTTTACGCCCTTGATACGAAAATAACTATTTCGATATATCTAAAAGATGCTTTATAGTATCTAAAAGATATCCGCCAGAGAACTTTTCGACACTTTCAAGATATCTTTGACGAATTATATGTATATATATTGTATAACTAAGATCATAATGATACAGACAGTAATTAGTAAAACACTGTAAATATGTAATATGCATCGAATAGTCTATTACAATAGAAGTGCTTGAAGTAAGTGTTTTGCAACTTTTATTTATTAATACTTCGGCTGGCCTGTTGTCGGGGTCGAAGTTTTGAAAATGCTCATTTTCAATTTTCATACATATAAAAAACACTATATTGTTGTAACATATCTATCGAGGCCACTTGGACCTATATATGATTGGACCCCCAAATATCAATATAATTTTATAATATAATTGACAGCTGTTTGTAAACAAACGAGTATCAAGAAATAGCCGACTCTCTACTGGGTCGAAGTTTCTGAGCGAGCGAAGCGAGCGAGGCACCACGCCAACACTAGCTTTAGTCTGTGATAAGTTGACTACAAGGATGTTGATAAAAAAAAAAAGACTTTAGCGTCCTCAGTTTCATTCTTAGGTCAGCAGGGGAATAAGCGAATATCGCCAGATCGTCAGCGAAGAGAAGCATCATGAGGTCATACGTTGATGTGCAGTCGATGCATTTTAAGCCTTATTCGTGAAAATACGACTCGATGTCAGAAATATACTTGATAAAGATCAGAGGACTCTCCCTGCAGGACCCCCTCAGTTACCCTGTCTCGGTCAGTAGAGCGGAATCGTAAAAGGCCTTAAGCACCCTAACCATTATGGCGCTAATCCCTGTATTATAATACTTGTGCCAGAGTATTGTGTGGGGGACCGAATCGAACGTTCTGCGGAATAGGGTGGAGCGAAAAACTTGAAAGTCGACAAACCGAAAAGCGCTAGTGCGGAAAAGTTGTAAGGGACCTTCAATAAGAAGTGTGTAAAATTTGAACCCGATCGGATAATATCTTGTGCCTCCGACAAGTTTCTAAAGTTTTTTAATCTTAAATAAAATTAAATTATATTTGAAAGAATTATTATTTACATTTTATTCGATTGTTTTTTTAATTAATTTGAGATTTGTTTGGAACTTTCTGGAATTGTTTTAGAGTTCTGTGTACATATTTTGATGACGTGCCGACAAGTGAATACGTTGTATGATATTAAGGGATTAGAAGGTAGTCATGCGAATGAGAAAATGTTCAATGATACAAATTTTTGTCTCACTGTATGATATGTATCCAGCTCTTCGCTCACTTACATTTGAAATGACCCACAACTCACCACGTGGAGGTCGCTGCACATAGAGTTCCACCTACACCCTTCCCAACCAACCAACCACAACGAAGACAGGGTATGAACGTAAAGAAAAAATAATTTCAGGCATAAATGACTTGATACTTACAGTCTGATTTTGTTTCTGCCAAAGGCATTTCGCGCCGAGACTCTAGTTTGGATAGAATTAGTCCGTGCCTTTTGTCCTCCCCACAAACCATAAGTGACGTTTCAGTCACCAATTTCATACATCTTTCCACTGCTTGAATGTGGCAGAGCAACTTAATAAAATCATATTGAGCCGTTTCTCCCGTTTCTACTATGTCTCGCAAATTATATTTAGATAGATTTGCTAGTAAGGGAGGCTCCGCGACGTGAATATCAGGCCACGAAATGAAGTCAGTGTAGTTAGCTGCACCGAAATTAACCCGAGGTACACGAAAATATCGGATTGTAATAGTATCAGACTCCCTACATTCGATAATACGCCGAAACGCTACTTCTCTGATTGATTTTTGTTTATCGACGATCATACTCAGGAGAATATTCTCCGGATGACAAAAGTAAGCATTTGTTTGAATGATAGAGTCGACAATCTCCCTTAGATTCTGCGGTAAGTATCTAGACCATTGTATGGTAGACCAGATATGTTTGACCCCTTCAGTGCATGACCATTTGGACTTTATTTAAAACCAGCATGGAGCATATACTTTCATTATATATTATACTGAGGACATAAGCTGGGAAGATGGATGTTCAGTGCTTACATAAAGTCTAAGGACCCTGTTAGCAGTAGTTAACCACCGAGAATGAGCGATGGGTCCAGGGTCACGAGTGGAAAGATCGATAGAGCACACACCAGTCTGTTCGGCATAGACAATATCAAGTAGATATTGTTGATCTGTGCTAATATCTGTCAAGTTCAATTCGGGTAAATTTGAGATCACTCGCTTAAAATTTATGACAGGCAACGAACTGCAGTTCTGTAGCTGTTGCCCAATTGGTCTACCGAATGTATTGGGGCCTTTTGTTTTCCCATCTAGAAAAATAAACAAATGTCTCAGTGGTAATTCATTACAATGCAGTAGGCAAATAAGCCACTGCAGTGAACGATTTAGCTTTATTTCAAGCATCCGAATCATGCCTGCTTTGTGTCCTGTGTTAACTGCTGTACCATCCGCACCCAGAGCTACTATATCTTCAACGATATTGCCCTTAGAATCGAGGAATTCCTTTAAACTGCGACATACTGACTCTGCTTTTCCACAAGCAGATGTAACATGACCCCAGTATTGCGAACTTGGTCCCCTCACAATGCTAATATGCATTTCTCTGGTCGTCCTCCGGTACTGCTTGCCTTTTTCATTGGATAGTATAAGTGATTTATCCTTCCGACCATCAAAGTAAAGACCGAGTACTACTTGACTATCTAAATCTACCTTCTCTCTCATTGCTTTGCGAACGCGCAACCTCTTTCTCCTTATTTTACTTCTGTCTGTTATTAGGAGTCTTCCTCGATAACAATACCTACATCTTGGAGAACTGCGGATGCTATAGCTGCAACAGATCTATCTGATAAACCAAATCTGTCAGCCAGAAGAGCAGTTTTTGACAGAGATATACGGTTTTGACTCGAAGTTGACAGCTGGTTGCGGCGTAATATACTCATCGTCATCATTATTTACATCCTTACTATTGTTACTAGAGTATATCATGGCCGATAAACTAGCATAGATACCGAAACATTCCTCAGAGTCTTCACCAGACGAAGAAAGCTTTTTTCAAGTTACGTCTAAACGACTAGCTTCGAGAGACTTGCACAGAAATATCTTTTGCAATGTCTTGTCGACAGCGTCTCTATGCATCTTTCTTTCGGTTCTTTGAACACTCAAGAAATTGCGTTCAATTTTAGGGACTTTTTTGGAGTTCTTACATTTACAAGAGGAAAAGGTTGAACATTTGCAAGATGAGATATCAAAAAGCGTACTCACGGCATGGGTCTTAAACTTGTCTTTATTAGAAGCTATAATTTGGCTTTTATCGTATTTTGAAAACGATTTCATGATATCTTTATACTTTTGATGATAAGCTTTCAGCATTTTAAGGACTCGTTCATGTGTAATGTGCGGAATCCAAGCTTTATCGTATAGTTCAATTATTTTCCCTGCAACAATTTCCGCGATATCTGAAAACAGAGGTTACTTATTTCCCTCGGAAGGAGCAAGATTTATTCTTTGTGAGGAACAGCAGCCAAGTACATCCTCATAAGTAGGAAGCTGAGAAAGGTTAAAATCCTTCGGGCCCCCAAAAAGTGGACAGGTAAATGTCGACCTAGCTTTGAATTTGCAAGGTTTTGACATATTGTGAAAAATCTAGAACATGGAAAAACTTACGAAAGTATGCAAATTAAGGACATAAGTAATGGAATAAACAATTTCAGTTTTTAATTTTGTGCGATAATACAGTTATTCACAAATTTTATTTCAATATTCGAACAGCCGCAATCGGTAGACAGTTAAGCTAGAGCGCAAGGTGCATCGCACACATATCTAGTAATATGTTATGAAGAACGCTGCTGTCCTGATTTTATATGTACTAATCGAAACTCATTTCTGTAACGAGAACGACAAATACTCGTTATAGAGCTTCGAGCGCGCCTAGCGGTGACTCTCGGATATATCAGTATTGCACCTTATTTCCATATATCATCAAAATATGCAGACACAACGCGACAAAATAATTCTTACAGCAATCTGACAAATATGAATTACAATTATTTTATACTTATAAAATTAAAAAACTTTAGACACTTGTCAGAGGCAGATGATAATATCCGATCGGGTTCAAGTTTTACACACTTCTTATTGAAGGTCGTTTACAACTTTTCCGCACTAGCGCTTTTTGGTTTGTCGACTTTCGTGTTTTTCGCTCCACCCTACTGCGGAAGTCAACTGAAAGGACATAACACTTTGAGGCTTTTTTCCTAAGCTGGAAATTTGTCTGATAAGGAGTCGATGACAAGCTGAAGAGAAGATAACAACAAAGTAAGATCAGAATTTGGCGGAAAATAAAACGAGCCTTGAATTAACGGAAGCGGTTGAGTTGTAATTAGTATAAAAGGCCAGTGCGCGGAGATTTCATTCAGCACCGGTGATCCTGACGACGGAGCAAAAGTTGACAGGCCGCCGCTGAATCTTCCTCTGGATCCTTCACGCGTTGCCGGGACAAAAAAGTTCGCTACATCTTGCGTCGCTGGAGGTGCAGATCAGTACAGAATGTCTCACTAAAATTTATTACCCCATATTGATGGTATTTCATAGCCATGAAGGAGTTGTGCGGTCATGAATGTTCCAGAAGGCAGCAGAAAGTGGAAGGTCTTTCCAATGAGATTCAATGAGAGAAGGTTGAGAAGTCAGGCGGTGAATGATGGCATGTTGAGGTGCTCGGCAGCCCCCGAAGCTGGTACACGGGGCTGTAACTATGCGTTTTTTAAATGTGATCTATAAGCCGCGTGGTCGAGATGCGCTTGAAGCTGACGAGATCGACTGAGAGGATGAAATCGACCTCCATTCCAGAAGATGATTTTTCGTCAATTATAGCAGACAGGGCTTTGATGATGGAATCCTGCATGCCTTATAATTGACCTTCCATATTTTGGATGGGTTGACCAGTAGTTAGAACGGGCTCCTTTGGAAGTGCTGAACCAGCACAGCGGCGCTTGTGTGGAAAATCAACCAAAACGGCTAACGGAAAAAGTTCAGGAGTGCAAGCCCTCTTCCTTCACAAGAAAAAAATCCGAAATTGGTTTGGATTGCGGTTCTCTATACGCGAGTCATTTATTCGCAGTCAAGGGCCTTCCTACTCTTGCTGGATACGAGTGAAGTGTAGCTGGCGACTCGGCCTCCTGACCAGTCGAACTCACTGGCGTAGTCGGTGGAGAGTGGGAAGGCGTGGTCGACTCCTCCTGTTGCAAGGGCAGGTAGTTCACCCAGGACGTGCTGCCTTTCGCGGGACAGCAACTAAACACTAGTTACCGACACCGGAGCATTGACTACGTATGCAGCGGTCCGATAGTGAGCAGAAGAGATGCGCAGTAACTATACTAGGCACGTGTTAATTTTCATGGAGTGTTTTATTCTTAAATAAAAACTCACCCGCCTTCTATTCCGGTGAGATGCAGTCAGCACTCGATAAGCAATATGACAGGAATAAATGGCTACATATAACCTGGCATCATATAAATATTTGACAGCGAACTTGCAGTGACCTTTCAAGGTTAGAAAAGAATCCGACACACGCCGAAGACGGGAAATTTTCTCGAACAGCACAGATTTAGAATTAAATAAAAGATTCTTGTACGACAGCTCACGAACTGTACTGATGACTTCGACACGGACAATTATGTACAAACAATTTAAAAAGATACATAAAAACACGGAGCTAAAACTGACAGCTTGTGCCACCAATCGGTACCGGAAATACACTCCCAATATATATAGATATATATACAGGGTCATCGAAAAGTATCGGACCCCCCTAATATCTTCAGTTAGAATGCACTTAGGAGAAAATGTCCAATAGCAAAGTTGTATGGTTTCAAGCGGGGAGTAAGATGATGACCTTGACTTTGACCTTGACCATGTCCTTCAAGGTCATTTCAAGGTCAATCTTATTTTTTTAAATAGAACTCCCTACATTTTATTGCATATTCTTATAGCTTATCTCGAGAGCTTTCCAAAACACAACAATAAAATATTTTTTTATTCAGTACTTTTTGAGTTATAAAGGTTTGAAGTTAACAATTTGAAGTGAACAACTGAAAATATTAGGGGGATCCGATTAATGTATTTTCGGATCCCCCTAATATTTTCAGTAAGAATGCATTTTGGAAAAATGTCCAATAGCAAAGTATTGTACGGCTTCAAGCAATCATGCTAATAGGCTCTGGCGAAAAACTGCCCGAACGTAATCGCGAGAAGCTGCTCGAATGCGTTATTTCCGAAGGCGTTAGCGGGAATCTAACAGCCTCAAAAATTTTTTCTGTAACAAAAGAAACCATTGCGCTTCAATTGATTATCCCAAACATCTTCATTTTGTTTCCAATAGCCCAGAAATTTTTCGTAAATATTATTAATTGATCTATTACATTTTCAGTTGCTCAACGAGCTTTTTGCTAGTGCTGGTTAAAATAAACAAATCGATAGTTGGACCAACACTTAATAATTAGTATTTTTCTCTACTTAATTATCTAGATCAATTTCCTATCACTTACCTGATTAATTCTTCTTCGCTCTAATTAAGAACGGCGGAGCTTTCTGAAAGAGATCGAATAACACTGTTAATGATGCGAGGATGGGGAGATCAACAAAGAGGGTATAAAACAGTAACGAGATTATTTAATGAAAATTTTCGGAATGAAAATAATAGGATCTCCAAAAGTACTGTAATCCGTACTATTCAACGTTTCGAGGCCATTGGTAGCGTTAAAAGCCGCCCAAAATCTGGTAGACCTAAAACAGCAACAAATAATGATAAGGCATTAGATGTTTTACAGTCTTTCGTTAAAGATCCCCATATTTCCATCAATCGCGTTGCACAAGAACACGAAATCGGTCATGCATCTATCAGTAAAATTCTGAAATTGAATAAATGGCATCCATACAAACTCCATTTGGTCCAAGAGTTGTCCGAAGACGATTTTGATAGACGCATCGAATTTTGTGATCTTATGATGGAGATGATTGTCGACGATCCTCTATTACTTGATAATATTGTTTTCTCTGATGAGGCAACATTTGAACTGACTGGAAATGTAAATAAACACAACTGTAGATACTGGAGTGACGTTAATCCTCACTGGAAAAAAGACAATCATACTCAATATCCACAAAAAGTTAACGTATGGGCTGGTATTCTTAATGGTAGACCAGTTGGCCCTTTCTTCATTGAAGGCAATTTGACAGCACAAGTATACCTAGTCATGCTTCGCGAACAAATTGTTCCAGCTATTCGAGACATAGCTGGTGGAAATATGGATGAAATTTATTTCCAACAGGATGGAGCTCCACCTCATTATGATGTCATTGTCCGTCAATATTTGAATGAGGTCTTTCAGGACAGGTGGATAGGGCGAAGGGGTCATATTGAGTGGCCACCTCGGTCTCCGGACTTGACCCCACTTGACTTTTTTTTGTGGGGTTACTTGAAAAGTAAAGTTTACGCCACCAAGCCTCAAGATTTAGATGATTTAAGAGGTAGAATAACTCGAGAGATAGAACTAATACCGCCAGAAACGTACCGGAATGCGGTTTCGGCTGTTTATAACAGATTGGCACATTGCCAGGCTGTTGAAGGGCAACAATTTGAACATTTGTTGTGAATTGTTTGGTACAATTAAATATTTTGCCCGAGCTAACCAATTGGAATTAAATTTGCCTTAACTGGCCGGACTCACACAGCACTCTTGCCTTAACTGGTCGGACTCGCACACCACTCTTGCCTTAACTGGTCGGACTCGCACACCACTCTTGCCTTAACTGGTCGGACTCGCACACCACTTAACAAATTGTTAACTTCAAACCTTTATAACTCAAAAAGTACTTAATAAAAAAATATTTTATTATAGTGTTTTGGAAAGCTCTCGAGATAAGCTATAAGAATATGCAATAAAATGTAGGGGGTTCTATTTAAAAAAATAAGATTGACCTTGAAATGAACTTGAAGGACATGGTCAAGGTCAAAGTCAAGGTCATCATCTTACTCCCCGCTTGAAACCATACAACTTTGCTATTGGACATTTTCTCCTAAGTGCATTTTAACTGAAGATATTAGGGGGGTCCGATACTTTTCGATGACCCTGTATATATATACAATAATAATAATTATTAGAACAAATTCGCATGTGCATGCAACAAAATTAACAGATCAACTGCATTTTGAGACAGAAATTGAATGTGATAACAAAACGAAAATATGAAATTATTATCAAATATAAATCAAATGACATTAAAAAACATTAAGAAATGAAAAGATTAATGAAATCAAACAAGGGAAATAAGAGAATGTTAATTTCTAATGAAGCTAATCAAATTCAAATTTGTAAGTAAACGATATTTCGCCGTTAAGGGGATTTAAACGAAATTTAAATGCCCACTGATTTTTGGGCGCCTTATATTCGAGGCCCTACGCCCTCAATTTTCCAGTGATTGGCTCAGTACCAGATTCAGATAAAAATAATTGCAAGCTCTGGTACTAATTAAATCAAATGCGATATAAAAAAAGTGTATAAATTCAAAACGCAATACATTTTGCACATCAAAAGTTTATACGCTTAGCAGCAGCCTCGAGTAAAAATAATTCAGAGCCATGGTATTAATGAAATCCAAGGAGGTATATGCGAAGTTTTTGTTCCTGGTAATGAATTTTTTAAGTCGGCATGATGGTCGTGCGGGCTAAGGCGTCAGTCTTAGTCCGCCCGAACTGAACGTCGCGAAGGGCCCGAGTTCGAATCCCCGTCCTGCAATTTTCTCTGCTTATGTCCAGTGTGGAATAACCGGGGAACCTTGCTGGGCGAAGGTACGAATTTGGGACCGCTGCCGACCCCCGTCGGCAGTTATCGGTACCGTCAGCGTCTTATCCGCGGTCGGTACGTCGTGGGTCTTATCTCGGATAAAGATGGGATAAGCCCCGCGTCGTACTCGCTAAGGCACAGACCGTCGAATCTGCTGTTGGTACCGATATTGGGGTAGGGGGAACTGGCTCTGGGTGGGTGTTGTGTGTGCCTATAGTTCTGTCTTGTACTGTCTGTCTCTGTCCTGTACCTCTCCATCCGAGAGCCGACCCGCAAACAGACATATTCGTCATTAACGCGGGGGAAAATTTCCTGTCCTTTGTCCTTTTGTCTTTGTAGTCCTTTTATTTTAGCAGCTATTATTGAATTCATTTTAGCAGCAGCTATAGAAACTGTAAACCATGGGAACCCCAATAATTGGACAGAAAAGACGATTGAAAAATTAAAAAACGCCTTTTATGTGGATAATTGTGTCACTAGTGTAAGTTCGGAGATAGAATTAAAGAATTTTCCTAGGCACTCTACAGCTGCCATGGCAGCAGGGGGATTTGACCTACCAGGATTGGAAAATTCTGCCAATTCTCGAAGTAATGAATCAACATTATTATTAGGTATGTTTGTGGAATAAAAAACAGGATACGATTTCTGTAAACTCTTCATTTTTGGAAACTGATATTCCGGAAATGATCACTAAGAGAGTAATTTTAACAGTAACTCATATAGTTTTCGATCCGTTAGGCAACGCGTCCGAACTGACCAACTTTTCCGATCTTACTCCAGGCGCGTTTCTTTTCCCACCGCTTTCCGCCACTTCACACGAAACCCCGCCCTCGAGCAATCAGGCGCGCGCAGGGATACCGTGAAAGTTCACTGCCGGTGCGGGTACGGTGCTGCGCGGAACTCGTATCGTTTCAAATATATGCACGTAGTGGATTCGGATGCTTGGATCTTGTCAATGTACTTTATTCAATATTTAGCTTTTATTACAATTGAACAAAACATAATAACTATTCATTTTTCTGTGAGACGCATTATTTTCTAGTATAGTAGACATGCTAATAACATGAATACGCATTCATTTACAAAATCGTATTTTTATTATATAATTTCATGAATCATTTCTTTTTAATTTTAATATATTTTTCATGGCAACAAAAAATGTCTTTAATAAATATCTTTTTATTTAAACCAGGAATTCAATGAATCGTTTCCATTTATTCTTTGAATCTATTTCACGATTAAAATATACTTTTGGGCTCATAAAATACACAAAATTCATTTTTCTGATATCAAAACATAAATTCGTGCAACATGCTAATTTCACTTCATGTTCATCTCACTCAATGTTTACCTTATTAACTTTTATCACCGAAAACTATGACAAAAAGTGGAAGTTAAATTTATTTAAAAAAATATCATTATGATTTACTAATCATAAAATTTGAAGTTATGAAAAGGGAGGACATTAATTGTTTCATGGTGATCGTGTGTTGGAATTTAAGTTTCAGTTTTGGAATGGAATTTTGGAATTAATAATTTTAAAAACCCTATCGGAAAAATCAAGACACCAAATTTGTAGAGCCTCTTTTTTAAGCAGTTCGATTTGCGGAATGTAAACTCATAATGAAGGTTGGATAATGTCAGATATATGCTGTATGATTTACTTGATTGGTGAGCCAAATAATTTGCAATTCTGAACCTTATCTTGAAAAGAATAAACAATTATTTTATTCTCGCACCCTCGTAGCCCAAAATTACTGTTATGTGAATTAATTCATTTAAAATGGTTAACTTGAAGGCCTCTGCATTTTATTATTGTTACGGGGACTTAGATTTAGATTCATACATTGGATAAACCGAAACGAGGAGAAACCGAAACATACTTTTTAACATACCTAATATGATTTACACTAAAACGATGATGGCGTTGAAATTTTTTGAGAATATATCAAATTTTGTCTTTAATTACGAAACATAGGACTCGGTGTGCTTGAATTATATAAACAGAATAGTTGTAAGAACAGATATTGCCAAACTAATTTTGTAGATTATAAATATGAAGAAATGAATGCCAAAGTTACTGAAACTGTTACGAGAAAGAAACAAAACTTTAAAAGAGTTCTATTTATTACAATGTCAGTAAATTATATTAACATGAAATCTGTCTGTAACTGAAAAAATTTTATTGTATTGGAAAATGAAAAATATAAAATAAAATATGTAATTAAGTTTTAAAAGAAAATCAAATCGGGGATTATATTAAAAAAAGAGGGGGGGGGGGTTATAAAAATAAAAATTCTCAACGTTTGGGACCTCTCGGGTCCCTCTTCAAGGATTGAATTGTTGAGCTCATATTTTTCTTATGTACTCTTTACGAGACCATTTTATTTGCGTGAAACATAGAATTAGATTTCGACGGATGGTGGTTAATGGTATTTTAATTTTATGATACGTAAAAGTTCTTCATTTGAAGAACTTAAACTTAAAGTATCCTCTATTTTATTCAAGTCATTTTTTTGTAATTTGATATGTATCAATTCAGAAATCTTGCGTTTCCAAAAGTCGCTTTCCGTATCCAGAATTTGAACATTTTCCCAATCGAAATTATGATCATGTTCAAGTCAGTGTTCGGTAATCACAGTATTTTGTTGTGAAGGACGTCGAATGTTCGATTGATGTTCATTTATCCTGGTTTTTAGGCTTCTTTTCGTCTCTCCTACATATGTTGCATCACAACAATTACGTTTTATACATAAACCAAATTGTTTTTTTGATCTTATCTTTACCTTTTCCGATTATTGAAGTTAAATTATTTTATATTAGCGAAAATTTCTTTCGAAAACACATTATAAAAATAGTCTTACGCAAACCGATAAAACTGTGGTTATGGCTTACCGAAAATTCACAAAAGAATATGCCATTGAGATCAATTATATCCTTAGTAGGTTCGCCAACGTACCAATTGGCGACATTTTTACATGAACTTATTCATAAAAATACACGCAAACCGAAATTCCATGTAAAAAACAGCAACCACCTGCGTTCACTCCTTGTTGATAAGTTGATTAGAAAAGATTATACATATACTACTATATCTGGATGTAGAATCCCTTTTTACGAAAGTTCTATTAGAATAATTAAAAAAACAGCATAATTAGAAGATATGGTCATATGTGGCATACAATGTTGGTGCCGTTGGACGATTGTAACAGAAATTTTTTTGTAAGAATTTTCGTTAGCTAGACTAAAAATTTTTTTTTTCACACATATATTTCCTTATTTCTAAATATACATATAATTTCTTATTCCTACATATCATATATTTTGACATCATCAATTATATATTTTCCCGGACTTCCTCCCAAGGCGGTTTCCGCTGAACTGCCGCTACGTCGCCCCCCTTCCCCTTTCGTCGCTACTTTTGTTTAGCTAGGCAGCAAAAAAAATTTTCCAGAGTGTTGGGTTCACGGCTCACCCGTTGTACCCACCACCTACGTTGTCACAAAAAAAGGGCAGGATTAGCCCACCTGTCACTAACGGGGCTTTATCCCCTACAAGATCCATAGCGGTTGGGTCACGGTTAACCCATCGTACCCTTTGTAGCAAGATTTGATCCACACACGAAAATCTTATTTGGTAATTATTTTGCGCGCGCTCTCTCTCTCTCTCTCTCTCTCTCTCTCTCTCTCTCTCATTCTCTCTCTCTCTCTCTCCCTCTCTCTCTCTCTCTCTCTCTCTCTCTCTCTCTCTCTCTCTCTCTCTCTCTCTCTCTCTCTCTCTCTCTCTCATTCTCTCTCTCTCTCTCTCTCTCTCGCATTCTCTCCCTAACTGAGGTAAACAGGTAACCTCGCTAAATTGTCCCCACTTCTATCAGTATCCGCCCATAATTTCAAATTTTCAATTTGGTCAATGCGTTTTTTCTATATTATTATATGCGATAGTACTATCTTTGTTACTCTAATAGTCCTATCGCATAAATACTTCACTTGCTTTATCGCCATAGAAAATTTTATTCGGTGCAATGCTGGAAAAGAAAGCTATTCCTAACAATTACAGAAATCATTCAATTGAAAGAGGCAAGGTTTTGAGTGACATGTATAAAACAGGTAGTCACCTCCTTGATGTCAAAGTGATGGAGGGCAAAAAAGTTAGGCCAATTGTATATGCTGATTGCACTGAGGTACTAGAAAAAGTCGTAGAGATCCGTAATATGGTTGGAGATTATTATGTAAAAATCATGGCGGATTCTGGTCAGGGCTTTTTCAAAATTTCATTGTCGTTATTTAATACAAATTATGAAGAAAACGACACAGATGCTGTTACATCGGCTAAGCGATCAAAATATTTTGAACGAGGTAGAAATGGTGGAACCGGTAAATTGATCAGTGTATAAAAAATCATTATGCTTTGCGTAGTACCTAAAATTAAAGAAACATATGATAACGTGTCGTACTTATGCAATTTAATAAATTTAAATAACGTGCCATTCAAGTTTGCATCTGATCTTAAGTTGTTATTGATCATAAATGGGCAACAAACTGCCAGCTCACTGTATCCATGCCCATATTGTTTTATTTCGTTGCAAAGTTTGAAGAAAGGCTGCAAAGAGTTCGTCGATATCAATGAACAAGTCATAGTAAGTTCTTCTAAATTATCATCAGAGGAAAAAGACATAATCAAGCAGTTAAAAACGTATGGAGATCTTAAAAACAATTACGATAAGCATGTGATCGAGGGCAAAGTGAAGAAAAATGCTATGAATTGTCACAATAAATGAACCTATTTTTCAAGAAAAAGATGATCTCACAGTAATAGAGAAGTGTGTAGTACCAGAACTGCATCTGTTGCAAGGTTTCGTTAACCACCTCTTCTGAAAAGGCTTAGTTCCGCTACTTGGACGTGAAACGGCTCTCATATGGCCTAAAAAAAAAGCTAAACGTCGTAGCAAAAAATTATCAAGGTGAATTATTCGAAGGCAATGCCTGCTGAAAACTGCCAAAACATGCTGATAATCTCTACGATAAAGATATTTGTCACGGTACCGCAAAGCTACGAATTGAGCCTTTTGTGTCATCCTTCAAAAAAATGAATGACATTGTACACAATTGTTTCTCGATGACAAGAAAAAATAATGTAGATCTTGAAAAAAAAAATAGAAGAGTTGAAGAAAGCTTTTGATGCAACGGACGTTTCTGAATCATTGAAAATACATATTATCCTCAACCATCTTTTACAGTGCTTATCGTATCTTGGGAAGAATGACGGATTTGGTATGTGGTCCGAACAAGCTGGTGAATCCATTCATCAAGAATTTATAAAATATTGGAATCGGTATAAAATTAATTCGCTTACCCGTCTTACGTTATCCAACTGCAAAAGGCAGTGATTGAATTTTCTTCGAGACACCTCTAGTTGGTACTAGTTGTGCACGTTTAGCATACGTATTACCAATAAATGTTTGAATATATGTATATAATTCGTAAATTCTGAGTTTTTTATTAAAAATTAAATTTGTAGCGATATCTCGAAAAAAAGAAGCTACGATTTTCTCTAAAAATAGTTAAGCTATTTACTTATTTATATGTAATAACTAACTTATTTGTATATAATAATAATAATAATAACAATAACAACAACAATAACACAAAAAATAATAATCAGGGGCCCAAAGAGAATGATGCGTAACACAATGCGGCTATGCAAAAAGCTGCATCTTAGCCTATCTTCCCAAATGGCCTACTCTCACCTCCACGTGTGCTTATTAAAGCCGGTGGGCCCTCGACTCTTAGTAACCTCGCGAGAGATTGGGTAACCAACCCCAGTGGATGGCGAGGTAAGAGACAAACGAGAGAGGCATAACAACGGGGGGTAGGGCCAACCACCGTACTCTCTGCACATGCGGTTACTACAAATCGAACGCGCAGGGCTCTTGACCATCGGGCTGCTTCGGATGCAGCCCAGTCCCGAGGTGGAGGGGCCGAAACGGGTGTCCCGGGACAACGATCTTTTCATTCCCACGGACGATTTCAGAGGACGGAGGATCTCAGGCAAGATCTAATGCGCTGCTACGAGGGAAGCTGTCCGCAACAGAGGGACAACATGGCGCGAATGCATAGTCGGTTTGCAGTAATGCTTCCCGAACTAGCAGATCGCTTTTCTCAATAACAACTGAGAGATTATGTGGCCTATCTGAGGCGGATAGGTTTCGTTGTTCCCAGCTGTCAACCGGTACCGGATGTGCGGGCAATAACAACTGAGCCCGTGCGCGATGCTGGGAGAGATGCTCCACATTATGAAAGCACGACACTAGTGTTTAGGCAAAATTTGACAACGAAAGTTTTGCCTAAGCAACGACAAATAGACAGAGCAAATAGCCTACTTCTGGATGCTCTTCCAGATGACTGCGACTTGTGGCAAGTCAATTGTGCCGTTTACGAGACTGCAAGTGATCTAGTGACTCCGCGAAATCACGTGTCTCACGGAGTATGTCAAAACGCATGTCTCAATTGAACGGTAAGATTCGACTGAGACGGAAACTCGCTTCCTGAATTCAGTGTGTGTTCGACTATTTTACATCTGGCCGTTCATTTACGGCTAAAGTCGAGAAGTTCGCACAACAACTGCGGACGTACTATCACACACTGAACAAGCTGAAGTTGCTCAACATCAAGCAACGTTTAGCGGATAAAATTCGGGTATTGGCCGATGCCAAAAAGAGGTTGCAAAGACGGGAAGGAGGAATTCAACAAAACTCAATATTTTGGACGAATCCTTCCAACCTCTTCAAACATCGTATCTCAGCCTCAAGCGAGTTTCCGTCGATGGCCGCAGTTGAGGAATTCTCGGGGAGCATCTACGAGAAAACATCTAGGCTTAATGCAGACACTCCAGGTATTGAAATCTTCACCGAGTTGTGCTACGAAGTCGCACAACAAAGTGATGATTGCCCACCCGTCAGTGCTTTAGAGGTGAAAAATGCCATCACAGGAGCGAGGAATTTCTCCTCGCCGGGCTGGGATGGAATTAACAACTATTGGTGGAAGAAGTTCACTTCTGTCCATCAACATCTAGCCCGAATATTCACCTATTACATAAATGGAGACCAACCCATTCCACACTGGCTGGTGGAGGGCCGAACGACACTGATCCCAAAATTGGGAGACTTGTCCGATCCGAGAAACCATAGACCGATCACGTGTCTCAATACGTTATACAAATTGTTCACTAACATCTTGAACGAACGTATTGAGAAATCCGTGAAACCGGTGTGGCAACGGATAGTAGAACAACGAGGCTGCAAAATGGGTGTATCCGGCTGCAAGGACAACTTGCTTATCGACAGGTGTGTTTGTCAGGACGCAGTCCAGTACAAGCGCGACCTGTCGATAGCCTGGCTGGATTACATGAAGGCGTATGACTCAACATCGCACGAGCTTTTAAGCTTGTTGCTCAAACGCCTCCATGTCCACCCAAACATAGTGGGAATTCTAGAAGAACTGATGCCTCTTTGGAAAACACTTTTTGTCATGACATCGGGCAAGCGTCGAACCATGTCTAGACTGGTTCAATTCCAAAGAGGTGTCTATCAGGGAGATTCTCTGAGTCCCCTGCTCTTCTGCATCTCACTATTGCCTCTATCCGTTACTCTCCGGAAATCTCAAGGGTCCATGTGTGGACCGTCTGGTGAACATGTACATAAGATTGCCCATCTTTTCTATATGAACGATCTTAAATTATACGCATCAGGCGAGGATCAATTACATTGATCTCTGAACATCGCCCTCACATTCTCCAGAGATATCGGCATGGAATTCGGATTGGACAAGTGTGCAGTCGTTCATTTGCACAGAGGAAGGTCAGGCTCCCACAACAACGATATGGAGCTCGTCAACGGAAATGTCATCCGCCACCTTAGCGCCGAAGGAGCCTACACATACCTGGGCGTACCTCAAAGGCATGTCCAGGATGTACAGGCTGCTAAAACCACCATCATTAAGAAATACAAGCGCATTCTCCGTCAGATCTGGTCAGAATTGACCGGGAGAAATAAGGTGGCAGCCACGAATATGTTGGCCGTATCACCAGTGCTCTATTCATTTGGAGCACTGAAGTGGAACGTTGACGAGCTAAGGGATCTTGACCGAAGCACACGGAAGATGATTTGTATGCAACGCAGTTTGCATCCAAGATCTTCCGTGGAACGACTGTATTTTCCCCGAAATATGGGGGGTCGTGGCCTTTTAAGCCTGGAGTGTATGCATGACCGATTGGTCCTCGAGACAGCTTGCGACGTGATTAATCGAACGGAGGATCCCCTAATGATGCTAGTTCATCAGCATGAAATTCAGGGGAAGGGGGCGTTTTTATTCAACGCGGCGGAACGAGCGGCGCGAAACCTCGGTCTGGTTTTCAATGTGGGACGTAGTGGTGCACCGGAAGCTGAATCAGTCATCAATCTGTGCCCAGTGCATCTCAGGGCTAACATACGGAAGAAACAACTCCGTATGTTGGAGGGAAGGCATATATCAACAAGCCATTGCATGGACAATTCTTTCGAAATGTCCAACAACTTGGCTTGTCGGCAGAGATGACCTTCTGGTTCTTAAGATCAGCCGGCTTGAAATCCGAGACCGAGGGTTTTATCTTCGCATGCCAGGATGGGGTCATCAATACCTTAGCGTATCGCCAGAACATCTTACACCAGGCGGTACAGTGTGCGCTTTGTAGATTGTGTAGATGTCATGATGAGACACTAATGCATCTTTTGGCAGCATATCTAATATATGCAGTTTCAGCATACACGGAAAGAATGCTAGGGGACCTGCCTGCCTTTCCGTAGGTGCGCTACTTCCCCACCATTTCACCCGTCAACCTGCTCGAATTGGGCGACCGAATCTCCCAAAAGTTTCAGCGAGCAGTCGATCCGATGATGTGCCAAAACTTCGGCGACTAACTCACGGAATTTGGGCGACCAGATCTCCCAATTTGCGAGATCAGGCTTCCCTCCACAACGTTGGTATATCCAACTACGATTGGCAACGCCGCCGGCACTTTTGGGTGATTCGACCGCTCAACGTTCTTTCCGTGTACATCGAACGTCACAATGCGACTCTTCGAGTGCTGTATTACCCTCTTCGCAGCACTTATGGTATTGATGCAACCCCAGTTTTGCCGTACGTCCCCACTGATATTGAATCCGTAGTCGGGAATGAGTCGTGCCGAATATACTGGAATTACTCATTCCGGATGAGCAGGCAAATATCAGCCAATAAGCCTGACATCGTCCTGGTTGACTTCGATGACAAATCCATCTTCGTCATCGAGTTTTCTGCACCAGCAGAAACAAATATAGTCAGCAAAGAGGACGAAAAACGGATGAAATATCAGGAACTCCTGTTCGAGATTCGCAAGCTGTATCGAGGATTCAAAATCAAGCTCGTCGGGCTTATAATTGGAGTGCTGGGAGGAATGAGACCCACTTTCTTCCAAAACATCAAAAGCATTCCGGCCTGTCGAGAACATGCAAATTCCAGCGCAGGCCGAATGCAGAAAGCAGTGCTGCTGGGATCTCTCCGTCTACTGAGGTCACACGAGATCCTGTAACCACTTACCCGATGGTTGAGGGAGTGGTTATAGTTCCAAAAGAAATGGCCCGGTGCAGTCTGCAGCGGAGGAGATGGATATCGGAGTCACTTTTCTGCTGCAGACTGCACAAGTGGATTATGGAGGGCCAAGGGAGGTTAGGGTTTTAGTCGGTAAATCTTGCCCCGAACACCATGGGCAAGGGAGTCCGACACACGGGGGGTTAACCAACCTTTTCAACCCCCAACGCATTTCCCCCCTCCGTAAAAAAAAATAATAATAATAACAGTAACAATAAGAAGAATAATGACGATAAACATTTTGATTGGATCCCCAACAATCATAAAAATCCCAAAAGGTGTGGCACAACTGTAGGGTTTTTTGGTGACTGGCACATATGTGCGTGCGTGTGCGTGCGTGTGTGTGCGTGGGTGCGCGCGTGTGCGTGTGTGTGTGTGTGTGTGCGTGTGTGTGCGTGCGTGCGTGCATGCGCGCGTGCGCGTGTGTGTGTGTGAGTGTGTGCGTGTGTGTGTTGTGAGGGGGGGGGGGGTCAGATATTTAAACATAAATGTTTTGGACGAATATGTAAATATACGCATATATAACTAGCAAATTCAGTACTATTTTTTTTTTATCTTACGCAAAGAGGTTAGTTTTTATTAGGTTGAATTTTACTTTAGCCAATTAACGTTCATTAAAGTATAGAAATAACATTTATAACAATAAAGTGACATAAACACATAATATATATTTTTATTAATAAATTATTTTTAAAATGATTTTGTGTCTACTTCAAGTCCTGCATCGGAACTGCTGACATCCGTGGAATTGCGAAGGCAATATTTTTTAAATCTTCGTCTCGTTGACGGTGCGTAGTCTTTCAAATATACTGGCCTCTTCGGCATGGTTAAAATAAATTTCTTGTTTCTCAGTAACGAAATTTTTCAAAATAATTACATATTGTCACATATCACTTGAAGTAAACTACCGATATTCTACTTAATTGCGTATAAAAATGATAAAAGACGAACATTCGTATCATTTGTATTGAAAATATTGACATGTCAGATTGGGGAAATAGAAATATGTTCGCTCTAATATTTTGGAAAGATTCAAGGTCAACGAAAGTATTGAATATTTCGGAAATCCCTGGACAAGCAAGGAAAGGAAGCGAATACAATATTCCGTACAAATAAAAGAAACATAATGGAATAATTCTAGAGATGAGCGGTATGTTTTATTTCTACTTTATCTGTTTCCACTTTTTTATTCTATTTCAACTGAATAAAATTTAGCAAATGTTAATAAGTTATGTTATTTTTGTTTTTAATTTACATTTTTTCATCGGTGTTTATAAATGCTGTGAAATATTAATTACTTTATTTGGTTTGGATGTGCAATTATAATAGCAAATCATCAATTTTCCTTTATATACTACATGCTAATATTTTACAAAGTTTCTTTTAAATGTTAATTATTTTAAATTTTACTGTAGACTTCTTGTAATATGTAGCCTTTTTTTGCAGCTAATTATATTTTTAAATTTTTACATATTTAAAGATATTGGTATATATACTATAATAATTTCACTCTTTTATATTACGATTTTTATTAACTTTTAATCAATATTTTTAAACAATAATTGAAAATAATTTTGAATTCATATTGCTAAGTAAAAATTTAATAATAATGCTAATTGTTTATTTTTATGCAATTATATATACTTTTTATTATTTTTTTATATTTTTGAGTGTAAAATATTGTTGATATATATTATTTAATTTTTTTTGCATTATTTTTTATTAGTATTTCAGATTAATAAAATTGTAATGAAGACCCTAACGTGTGATCGAAGTGTTCAACGCTATGTATTCAATTATACCCAAAGAATATTGTTATTAACTACATAGATCGAGAAAATTGTAGTTTTGTTTATACAAAATTTTGTATTTATCTACAATTAACTACGTTTTTGTTTTATTACACAGTATTGCATTTCCCTCGGCTGATAATTAACTTTATGTTTCATCTTACATGTATAAAATTCAAAAAATTTATGACTGTTTCCCTGAAATTATAGAGGATAAAAAGTGGCTTGAAAGCCTTTTCGTTGAAAAATCAGGCAATATTCGAATGAAGGAACCGCGGAAATGCCCTTCGGCGGATAATATCGTGACGCGAAAACTACACGGAGAAAAAATTTCCAGAAAAATTACCGTGCTAGTCACCTGAAAACGGGTGCAACTTGATTTTTCGGAAATGTTTATAGCAACAGATAAGAAATAATACTTTTCTGGATAGGAATATTTGCAATAACGGCTAGATATTGTTATGTACGAGCTAGTCGAAATGTTCAGTGTAGCACAGTAAAATTTACAGGACATTGAGTTTTTAAGTTAATGCAAGTCAAATAATCCCCAATATTTGAAGAATCTATAATATGTTTATCTCTTACTTCATGGTCTGAACTGGTCCGAACCGAGTAGTTTGCTGATTAACTATTTTTGTTCTCGTTACAGTAATTTCTTTTGAACAAGTTTGGCCAATTTATACAGGGCGATAGGAGACGGCGAATCGGTCCGGCCCATGATAGTACCCTTCCTTTATGCCCCTAAAATATATAGGAATGGAGCAACAAATGTCGGCTAATTGTTGCTGCCGTCATATTGGTTGATTGCTATTGACAGATGAACCCTCTTCTTTAATCACATTTAAACGCATGTAATTTTTTATTTTACTAACCGAATCGGTCCGGACATGATAGTATCCTTCATTTATGTCCCTAAAACACAAAGGAATCGAGCAACAAATGTCGGCTAATTGTTGCTGCCGTCATATTGGGCGATTACTATTGACGGATTAAGTCTGTTTTTTTTTGTCACATTTAAACGCGTGTAATTTTTTATTTTACTAGCCAAATCGGTCCGGACAATGATAGTATCCTTCATTTATGCCCCTAAAACACAAAGGAATGGAGCAACAAATGTCGGCTAATTGTTGCAGCCATCATATTGGCTGATTACTATTGACAGTTTAACGCTCTTCTTTAGTCCCTTTTAAACGCGTGTAAATTTTTAGTTTACTAGCCGAATCGGTCCGGACCATGATAGTATCCTTCATTTATGCCCCTAAAATACAAAGGAATGGAGCAACAATTGTCGGCTAATTGTTGCTGCCGTCATATTGGCTGATTACTATTGACAGATTAACCCACTTCTTTAGTCACTTTTAAACGCGTGTAAATTTGTATTTTACTAGCCGAATCGGTCTGGACCATGATAGTACCCTTCATTGATGCCCCTAAAATACAAAGGAACGGAGTAACGAATGCCGGCTAATTGTTGCTGCCGTCATATTTGGCGATTACTATTGACATATTAAGTCTGTTTTTTTTTGTCACATTTAAACGCGTGTAATTTTTTATTTTCCTAGCCGAATCGGTCCGGACCATGATGGTATCCTTCATTCATGACCCTAAAACTCAAAGGAATGGAGCAACAAATGTCGGCTAATTGTTGCTGCCATCATATTGGCTGATTACTATTGACAGTTTAACGCTCTTCTTTAGTCACTTTTAAACGCGTGTAAATTTTTAGTTTACTAGCCGAATCGGTCCGGATCATGATAGTATCCTTCATTTATGCCCCTAAAACACAAAGGAATGGAGCAACAATTGTCGGCTAATTGTTGCTGCCTTCATAATGGGTGTTTAATATTGCCAGATTAATGCTATTCTGTAGTCACTTTTAAACGCTTGTAATTTTTTATTTTACTAGCCGAACCGGTCCGGACCATGATAGTATCCTTTATTTATGTCCCTAAAACGTAAAGGAATCGAGCAACAAGTGTCGGCTGATTGTTGCTGCATTCGACTTGCAGTAATATAAGCCTGGTTGAAGTCGCCCACTCAATGTGCTTTCAAAAATATGTGTATTTTTTATTTTGTCAGTCATGTCGGACCATATTTGGTGTAAATTATAGCATTATTTGTTAGCAACAAATGAGCAAAAATTAGCTGTATGTTCGTTTTTGCGATACAATTTGTTCTTTTCACTTTTTGAGTTATGTTCGGATGGCTCTGAGGTAAGCCAGCCGAACCTACTTTTTTTTTTTAAATATCAGAACCGGTAATTTGGAATTCTATATTACAGCGGTAATCTTTGAGCAACAAATAAGCAACAATTAGCTGCGTACTCATTTTTACGGTAGCATTTGTTTTTCCCACTTTTTGAGCTAGGGTCGGCTGGCTCTTATGCAAGCTAGCCGAACCTGCTATTTTTTTTTTTTTTAATGGGAGCAACAAATACGGGAATAGAGCAACTTTTGAGCAAGAATTGAGCAACAATTAATCGCACTAGTTTGGTTCGATTCGGCCCTAAAGGGTCGGCCAGCTTATAGCACCTAATTTTATAATATAATTGAAAGCTGTTAGTAAACAAACGAGTATTATGGAAAAGCCGACTCTCTACTGGGTCGAAGTTTCTGAGCGAGCGAAGCGAGCGAAGCACCACGCCAACACTAGTTTCTGTTTGCATTCGATTTGTTTCCATTTTGGAATGAACTGTGAGCCAAACATTTTTACTAGGCTATGAACCAGGAAATTCTACTGTATTGTGGCACAGGAATTTTTACTGTGCTCTTGATCCGAAATTTTACATGTCACTTTGGTAAAATTCAGCATAGCAATGTAAATTTTACTTTGCACAACATGCACTGCGTTTATGGGACAGCACGGTAATTTTTCAGGACATTTCCATACAAAAATTCTGGGAATTTTTTCTCCGTGTAGAAAACGAAATACTGTCTTCCAAATCGATATTCCAGGCAGCGAGTGTTTTTGGTAAATCATATTTATATGTAATATGTGACTTAAATTCTTATAAAAAATGTTAATTTTATATCCCTTTTCAGAATATTCCTTCTAATATCAAAATGAACTGAACTCAAAATTAGTAAAAGTATTTTTCCCTATATGTACGAATGAAGCTGCTAAAACCTTTTTAAATAGACTAATTTTCATTTATTTTAATTCCTTAGTATATTACTTTTCTTCTACTATTTTTCAACTATGATTATACAATATTTTTAGTTCATCCAGTTTAAAATATTTCTGATAGGCAGACGTAAACACCCCCCACTCCTCCACCTTGAGGTAGGTCTGGCGTCAGACGGCACGCGCGCCTTGGGATAGGTCAGGGGTTAATGACCTCATAAAAAGGTGATAATGGTTATTAATGGGTAATTAATGTCAAAACAAGCACTAAAAACGTCAATAAATAATGTTAATTGGGTAATTAATGTCAGAAAAAAATAATTTATGACCGTAAATATCCCTGTAGCCGCCTTTTGAAGTAGGTCGGTAGTCTGACGTAAACAAAAACGTACGGGGTACCTTTGGCCGCTACGCGTGGCGGGCAGACGAATCTTGAGATAGGTCAGTAGTCTGACGTAAACAAAAACGTATGGGGTACCTTTGGCCGCTACGCGTGGCCGGCAGACGAATCTTAAGATAGGTCAGGGGATAATGACCTCATAAAGAGGTGTTAATGGTTATTAATGGGTAAGTAATGTCAAAAAAAATAATAAAAATGTCAATAAATAATGTTAATTGGGTAATTAATGTCAGATAAAAAATAATTTATGATCGTAAATATTCCTGTAGCCGCATTTTTATGAAGGTCAGTGGTTTGACGAAAACAAAAACGTACGGGGTACCTTTGGCCGCTACGCGTGGCTAGCAGACGAATCATGAGATAGGTCAGGGGTTAGGGACCTCGTAAAGTGATAGTGGTTATTCATGGATAATTAAAATACAAACAAACAATAAAACCGTCAATAATTATTGTTAATTGTACAATTAATATCAGATAAATAATAATCATGACCGTAGATAGCCCTGTAGCCGCTTTGTGAGGTAACTCAGACGTAAACAAACCTGTACGGGGTCCCTTTGGCCGCAACGTGAGGTAGATTATGGTTCAACGACCTCTCAACGACAATACGTTAGTTTTTGTGCTTGGTTTGATACGTTGATCTACCCGCACTCCTCCTTAATATTTACTAAAATTTACCAATACATTGCGCAGATGATCTTTATATACATGTTTCGCATGTGGCAGTCCACTTGTAGGTCGTAAACGAGAGGCTGTAATTTCCTATGACGTCGAAACATACACACGTGTTTTTTACTCGAGGCGACCCAGTTTTCTAGGAAAAATTTGAAGACGAAGGGGAGATATGACGTTGAATATACGAAAGGGGAGACACGAAGATTTCCTATGAGCAGAGTGGACAAGCAACGGGAAATATGTTGCGTAATATGTAGGAGGTCTGGAGTTGTCAGAGTTGTGTGCGACCTTGTATTAATGGATGAATGTTCAGTACTTGCGTTCAGTCGTAAGGGTAAATAAAATATTGTAAAAATTTTTCATTATTTTCATTATTATCAATTCCTTTACAAATATGTTACTTCTTGTATTTATAGTTTCCAATAAAAATGATACATCTTTTGTATGTACAATAATTTACAATTACCAAGTATACCACCATTGTGACTGCCTTTATTGTCTATATATATACGCAAAAGGAAAAGAATATCGACTCGAAACGTGACGCCGTTTTTTCAAAACTATTTGGCATGTTTTTCTTCCTGTCGCGGTACAATTTCATGGGGTACCTTTGGCCGCTACACGAGACCGGCAGACGAATCTTGAAATAGCTAGGTCAGGGGATAATGATCTGATGATGGTGGTTATTACTGTATTGTGAATATCAAAACAAGCTATAAAAGTATCAATAAACAATGTTAATAATCATTACTGGGCAATTAATGTCAAATAAAAAAAAATAATTTCGGATTGTAGATAGCCTTATACTCACCTTGTTAGGTAACTCAGACGTAAACAAACCTGTACGGGGTCCCTTTGGCCGCAACATGAAGTAGGTCATGGTTCAGCGACCTGTCGATGACTATGTCTTAGTTTTCGTGTTTGGTTTGTTATGGTAATCCACCCCCACTCCTCTTTATTATTTACTAAGATTTACCAATACATTGCGCAGATGACCGTTGTATACATGTTGCGCACGTGGCAGTTCACTTGTAGGTCGAAAACGACAGGCTGTAATTTCCTACGACGATGAAACATACACACGTGTTTTTTACTCGAGGGGACCCAGTTTTCTAGGAAAATCTTGAAGACTAGGGAAAGATAAGACTCTAAAAGTAAGCTAGAAATCGTACTATACAAAATAATACATATAATAATAATAATAATATACACGTATAAACTAGAATAATTAATGTCGAAAATTTCCGATTTTGGTAAAATAAGGAAAGATTCGATTGATTAAAAACACGTTTTATTCAAACATAGCATATTTTAAAGGCACGGTGATCCTACAAAATTTGAATAAACCAGCCTTGCACCTACGAAAACTAACGACGCAAAGTAACTTCTGCGCATAAAAACAATACCCTGTTCAACAAAAAATCGATACAAATACATTTTTTAGGGATAGATTTAGGGATAGAAATTTGGAAAGAACTAATTCGTTTTTTAGTTTATTTCAGTTTTTTTCGCCTTTGGTAAAGTGAATTTAATTGTTTTCATTGTCTGAAAATTAGCCTGGTGCAGTTACCCCAATATCAAACAGAAAGTTGAAAAAATTAATAACAGTAAATCAAGAAACGTATCCAAATGTCTGTCCAAATTTGCCCTCCTAATCAAAAATGTTAAATGGAGAATTTTTAGATATTAAGAAGATATACAACTTTTGCCTACGTCAGTGATTTCATTAAAAAATTACAGCTTATTCGGAACATAAAATGTTAAGTCTCACGTAAAGTTAATGAAACAAATTTTTTTTTTTGTTAAAAAAATAAAAATTAAAAACGCAGTTTTTTCGATGTTTTCAAAAACTTTAAGGTTTTAGGAGAAACATGATGTATATAGAGGTTGTACATATTTGTAATTTCTAAAATATTCCTATACCACAATATACAAATACTCCAACCACATATTGTCTGTAATACGAATGTTGATAAAAACGAAAAAAATAGAAAGAAATGGGCTTATCTAAAACAGTGTATCTTTTTCGATTTTTTTTAACGGGGTTTGTTTTTATACATTAGTAGAAGTTACCTCACGACGTTAGTTTCGGGGAGAAGGGTGGCTTTATTCAAATTTTATTATTCAACACCGTGAAACATACAAAAAATGTATCATTTTTAGTATTTCTAGAATTTTAATTTTTACTAAAAAATTGATTGTGCCACTTGCTTACAACATAATCGTTGTTTTTCTAATATTATTCCAGAAATTCTGGTAAATATCATATAATCTGTAATCTTTAGACATAGTATGTAAAAACATAAGGTAATATTGAACGCACACAAAAAAAGTAACGCTCTGAAGGCATTTATCGACCCATCGGATTGTCTTAAAATTGCTTCGGAGGCCGCGAATGTGATGCGTGATTCACGGAGGCGATCTACAGATGTCAAATAAGGTTCCATTAGAAAATTCGTCAACATAGAATGCTACCCAGTGCGTGCGAGAACCTGGTTTTATCGGCCGTGTTAGCGATTAGTACCGCAGGCTTCGTCTACACCAGAGAAATCGGATCTACCCGATACACGCCTGTCGGGATTTAACCATTTGAAACATACAATTTTCCTAACACGGAAAATGGCTGAAAATCTTTAGTCGGTGGTTTTCGGGGTCACTGATTACGAATCTGACGTCCGATTTTCAAAATTCAATATGGGGGAACCATGATGGCGAACCAATAATAACATTATTTTTTTTCAACACACAATGTAGAACTAAACGACAAATACCTGTGAGTTTTACACCCTCGAATTGAACAATTTTAACATTCCAGTATCGCAATCCGCGACATTCCGATCCGCCATTTTGGATCCACCGTATTGAATTTCGAATAATTAATGATAAATATTGATTTATTTATGTTTCTAGCATGTCCTCAAACTTAAGAAGCAAAAAATTAATTTATTATTACCTGAAATATGTAAAAACTGCATTACAAAAACGACGGATCGACACTGTGCTTGTAAGGGTTAAGGATCGTAGTACATAGGCTCGAGATCGTTTTCCGTTACAGCTGTCCTGTTTTCGTTGTTGCGTTTTTGCTTTTTCTCTCTCACTGCCACTGTCCCCTACGGTGACGATACTTTTTGACAAGTTTCTTCATAAACTTGTAGCTTTTAAAATATCTCTGAATTTTTACCAAATCGAGGAGTACCGGCGAGCTTCCACAAAAAGATTTGTTGACGATGGAATGTGATAGGATACTTTCCGCACGAAGACTACGGATAAATTCTTCGCGTTCAACTGGTTAACAACATCGACAATGTCAGGCCCGATAAGCTCATCACCGTGTATATGGTTACACCTTCATTTTTCCATGTTCCGTGCGATGTAGGTGTAGTTCAGTAATTTCAAATTTTTTTAGAATTTCGGAGATAACAATCGGATTTGTCAGTGAAATTGTGTCCTTCTCCTTGAATGTTACTTCATTTCAAGCTCCGTCCCAGATGTTTGCACCGTTCTCTTATCATCACTCGCCCTGTGTACTATACTTTCAGGAGCTAGTATCATTTTCTTTGCTTACACTATAAGACCAATGTTTTTTAATTGCAGTTGTTGCCGATTAATTGCGAGAAAATGGCGTTGATAACCGGTGTCAGAAGAATTGGTATTCACCACCACCACCACCGCCGCCGCCGATCTGTCTTATCCTCTTTTTATAGTTTCTTTTCGTGGAAAAGACGAGTGTTTGTAACATTTTTTGCTTACGAAGTAAACACCTCCATCGGGATTTTAAAGAAATGACAACCCACGCAATATATTGAACGCAAACATGCAGATATATTTGACGAGTTTTCTGTCGTCGGTTGTCAGCACAGCTGTACGTTGTCGTTTATCCGCAGGACACAGAGCGTTCAATAAAGTGAGATATTTTTTCCAGAGGATGAAAAACACGAAATACTATCGTATCCTTTTTGTGCACGATTTATGTCTTTACGATTTCTTGCGATGAGATGACTTTTGTTATTTTTAAGTTTTTCTACACTCGATACCATAATGGGGATTTAGCGGATACTAAAAAATTATAAATATCTGTGCGTTTTTTTTTAAACTTGTTGGCTTTCATCTACGTACACCCGCGTATGCAACGTGAGGTTGTTATAGTTCGGAAATATACATGCACGAAATCTGAAATCATCCGATATGGTTTGCTGAAAATCTAAGAGAAGATAACCGCGTCTGTGACATATTGCATCTCTATAAGCTTCTTGGAGAAACTTTGAATTTTCCGAACATACTTGACGTGCGAGATGTTGAATTTGAACCCTATCTCGACGATTTTTAAACAAAAGCAGCTTATCGGTATTAAGTGAAATGTCGTGCCGTTCACGACCCTTACGAAAAATATTTTGCGTAATGAAAATTACACTCATATTTTTACGGGGACTGACTTTAGTAAAGAGGTCCATACTGGTATTATTCGATGATTCGCTCAAAAGATCGTCCATTATAATTAATTTTTGCTATTGTTGTCTTTTTGAATAATCATCGGGGATCGGTAGACCTTCTAGAAATTCGAATCCACGTTGCGTTGCAGGTGATTTGTCACCTGAAAACATTTTTTACGACACTCATTTTACCATTAGGCTTAAAAAAAATCATCCGATCGAAGGAAACATCTGCTTATAATGACAAATTTATTAACAATTTTGTCACATACCATACACGTCCACGGATGTTTCCATCTCGTGTCCACCGACAGTTTTGAACTTAAAGACTTTTTTCAGAGCCACCGTACACTATACTCAATCTTAAACAACTGAATGTTAAAATAAAATAAAATAATAACAATAATAACAACTAATTGTATGCTAATAAATATACATCGCGCGAACACAGTCTTACAACCGGGGCGTCGCGGGCACGGTGCGCGCGGCTCTCACAAGCTTATTTATCGCGAGTAGCTCCTAAACCACCGGGGGGGCTTTCGCAAGCTTGATAATCGCGAATTTCGAAGAGGGGGACCGCGCTCAACAAGTTTATCAGAGTCCTCCTCTTCGATCGCACCGATTACAAGGCAGCAAATCCGTGTTATACATGACATTTGTCGAATATATAGAAATTTTGAAGAAAAATGCGTACATTCGTACATACACATACATGTACCACTACGGAGAATAATACATCCAAAAGATATATTATACAAAAAACATGCAACTGGTAGAAGGGCGTAAGCAAAGACGACCACCACGATCAAATACCATCGAAGACAGGGATCATCTTATAAAATAGGTCCTTCCAATAAATTTTGCTGCAAGATTTTAGGTGTAATTTAATTCATGTTCAAACATAAAATTGTTTCATAAAAATGATCCATTTTATTATTTATATCAATTTTACAGTACTGTATTAATGATAGATTTTGTATTTTCGATGATTATATCTAAAAATAATACAATGAGTTCATTTATAGTTACGATCAACAGTCTATCTGCAAAGAAAGGCTCTGCACCGAAAAAAATCTTTATTAAATTCCACTGAAATGCGTCAAATAGAAGTGTGCCATTGAAACTTCGGCAATATTTGCCGAACACCTTCAGTATATATATTTACATAGTACAAATATACTAGTGTAAATTTTACTAGATGTCGGGCGCCGAACTTTCTCGGCAAATTTTGCTCGATTTTTCAGAGGAGTTTCCTAAAGATTTTGTTTCCATGTGACGCTTGTGTTTTCATATAATTACAAATTTGTTCACATTTGTTTAGAAGGATTTGCTCGACACGTAAATCGCACGGTAAATATTCATTGTTTGTACCGATCGAACTGTTTATTTAGATTTTTCCCCTTTTCGAAATTCGCGATTGTCAAGCTTGCGAAAGCCCCCCCGGTGGTTTAGGAGCTACTCGCGATAAATAAGCTTGTGAGAGCCGCGCGCCCCGTGCCCGCGACGCCCCGGTTGTAAGACTGTGTTCGCGCGATGTATATTTATTAGCATACAATTAGTTGTTATTATTTTATTTTATTTTAACATTCAGTTGTTTAAGATTGAGTATAGTGTACGGTGGCTCTGAAAAAAGTCTTCAAGTTCAAAACTGTCGGTGGACACGAGATGGAAACATCCGTGGACGTGTATGGTATGTGACAAAATTGTTAATAAATTTGTCATTATTAGAAGATGTTTCCTTCGATCGGATGATTTTTTATTAAGCCTAATGGTAAAATGAGTGTCGTAAAAAATGTTTTCAGGTGACAAATCACCTGCAACGCAACGTGGATTCGAATTTCTAGAAGGTCTACCGATCCCCGATGATTATTCAAAAGGACAACAATAGCAAAAATTAATTATAATGGACGATCTTTTGAGCGAATCATCGAATAATACCAGTATGGACCTCTTTACTAATGTCAGTCCCCGTAAAAATATGAGTGTAATTTTCATTACGCAAAATATTTTTCGTAAGGGTCGTGAACGGCACGATATTTCACTTAATACCGATAAGCTGCTTTTGTTTAAAAATCGTCGAGATAGGGTTCAAATTCAACATCTCGCACGTCAAGTATGTTCGGAAAATTCAAAGTTTCTCCAAGAAGCTTATAGAGATGCAATATGTCACAGACGCGGTTATCTTCTCTTAGATTTTCAGCAAACCATATCGGATGATTTCAGATTTCGTGCATGTATATTTCCGAACTATAACAACCTCACGTTGCATACGCGGGTGTACGTAGATGAAAGCCAACAAGTTTAAAAAAAAACGCACAGATATTTATAATTTTTTAGTATCCACTAAATCCCCATTATGGTATCGAGTGTAGAAAAACTTAAAAATAACAAAAGTCATCTCATCGCAAGAAATCGTAAAGACATAAATCGTGCACAAAAAGGATACGATAGTATTTCGTGTTTTTCATCCTCTGGAAAAAATATCTCACTTTGTTGAACGCTCTGTGTCCTGCGGATAAACGACAACGTACAGCTGTGCTGACAACCGACGACAGAAAACTCGTCAAATATATCTGCATGTTTGCGTTCAATATATTGCGTGGGTTGTCATTTCTTTAAAATCCCGATGGAGGTGTTTACTTCGTAAGCAAAAAATGTTACAAACACTTGTCTTTTCCACGAAAAGAAACTATAAAAAGAGGATAAGACAGATCGGCGGCGGCGGTGGTGGTGGTGGTGAATACCAATTCTTCTGACACCGGTTATCAACGCCATTTTCTCGCAATTAATCGGCAACAACTGCAATTAAAAAACATTGGTCTTATAGTGTAAGCAAAGAAAATGATACTAGCTCCTGAAAGTATAGTACACAGGGCGAGTGATGATAAGAGAACGGTGCAAACATCTGGGACGGAGCTTGAAATGAAGTAACATTCAAGGAGAAGGACACAATTTCACTGACAAATCCGATTGTTATCTCCGAAATTCTAAAAAAATTTGAAATTACTGAACTTCATCAACATCGCACGGAACATGAAAAAATGAAGGTGTAACCATATACACGGTGATGAGCTTATCGGGCCTGACATTGTCGATGTTGTTAACCAGTTGAACGCGAAGAATTTATCCGTAGTCTTCGTGCGGAAAGTATCCTACCACATTCCATCGTCAACAAATCTTTTTGTGGAAGCTCGCCGGTACTCCTCGATTTGGTAAAAATTCAGAGATATTTTAAAAGCTACAAGTTTATGAAGAAACTTGTCAAAAAGTATCGTCATCGTAGGGGACAGTGGCAGTGAGAGAGAAAAAGCAAAAACGCAACAACGAAAACAGGACAGCTGTAACGGAAAACGATCTCGAGCCTATGTACTACGATCCTTAACCCTTACAAGCACAGTGTCGATCCGTCGTTTTTGTAATGCAGTTTTTACATATTTCAGGTAATAATAAATTAATTTTTTGCAATTTTTTGCTTCTTAAGTTTGAGGACATGCTAGAAACATAAATAAATCAATATTTATCATTAATTATTATGTCATATTGTTTGAAATAATAAACAAATTGTAAATTTGGTGGATTATTTCACAAAAACGTGTGTTGAGACGAAAAACACCACTCAAACATGACAAAATTGGGTACTTTAGCCGTTTTCGGGGCCGCTGATCTGAACTAGTATTTTCGAAATTCAATACGGTGGATCCAAAATGGCGGATCGGAATGTCGCGGATTGCGATACTGGAATGTTAAAATTGTTCAATTCGAGGGTGTAAAACTCACAGGTATTTGTCGTTTAGTTATACATTGTGTGTTGAAAAAAAATAATGTTATTATTGGTTCGCCATCATGGTTCCCCCATATTGAATTTTGAAAATCGGACGTCAGATTCGTAATCAGTGATCCCGAAAACCACCGACTAAAGATTTTCAGCCATTTTCCGTGTTAGGAAAATTGTATGTTTCAAATGGTTAAATCCAGACAGGCGTGTATCGAGTAGATCCGATTTCTCTGGTGTAGACGAAGCCTGCGGTACTAATCGCTAACACGGCCGATAAAACCAGGTTCTCGCACGCACTGTGTAGCATTCTATGTTGACGAATTTTCTAATGGAATCTTATTTGACATCTGTGGATCGCCTCCGTGAATCACGCATCACATTCGCTGCCTCCGAAGCAATTTTAAGACAATCCGATGGGCCGATAAATGCCTTCAGAGCGTTACTTTTTTTGTGTGCGTTCAATATTACCTTATGTTTTTACATACTATGTCTAAAGATTACAGTTTATATGATATTTACCAGAATTTCTGGAATAATATTAGAAAAACAACGATTATGTTGTAAGCAAGTGGCATGATCAATTTTTTAGTAAAAATTAAAATTCTAGAAATACTAAAAATGATACATTTTTTGTATGTTTCACGGTGTTGAATAATAAAATTTGAATAAAGCCACCCTGCTCCCCGAAACTAACGTCGTGAGGTAACTTCTACTAATGTATAAAAACAAACCCCGTTAAAAAAAAATCGAAAAGGATACACTGTTTTAGATAAGCCCGTTTCTTTCTATTTTTTTCGTTTTTATCAACATTCGTATTACAGACAATATGTGGTTGGAGTATTTGTATATTGTGGTATAGGAATATTTTAGAAATTACAAATATGTACAACCTCTATATACATCATGTTTCTCCTAAAACCTTAGTTTTTGAAAACATCGAAAAAACTGCGTTTTTAATTTTTATTTTTTTAACAAAAAAAAAAAGATTTGTTTCATTAACTTTACGTGAGACTTAACATTTTATGTTCCGAATAAGCTGTAATTTTTTAATGAAATCACTGACGTAGGCAAAAGTTGTATATCTTCTTAATATCTAAAAATTCTCCATTTAACATTTTTGATTAGGAGGGCAAATTTGGACAGACATTTGGATACGTTTCTTGTTTTACTGTTATTAATTTTTTCAACTTTCTGTTTGATATTGGAGTAACTGCACTGGGCTAACTGTCAGACAATGAAAACAATTAAATTCGCTTTACCAAAAGCGAAAAAAACTGAAATAAACTAAAAAACGAATTAGTTCTTTCCAAATTTAAGTTATCAATCTAACTGATTTATATTCTCACTTTTCCAGCATTATCTCAGCATCCTTAGAAAAAATTGACTTATCCCTAAAAAATGTATTTGTATCGATTTTTTGTTGAACAGGGTATTGTTTTTATGCGCAGAAGTTACTTTGCGTCGTTAGTTTTCGTAGGTGCAAGGCTGGTTTATTCAAATTTTGTAGGATCACCGTGCCTTTAAAATATGCTATGTTTGAATAAAACGTGTTTTTAATCAATCGAATCTTTCCTTATTTTACCAAAATCGGAAATTTTCGACATTAATTATTCTAGTTTATTCGTGTATATTATTATTATTATTATTATATGTATTATTATGTATAGTACGATTTCTAGCTTACTTTTAGAGTCTTATCTTTGCCTAGTCTTCAAGATTTTCCTAGAAAACTGGGTCCCCTCGAGTTAAAAACACGTGTGTATGTTTCGTCGTCGTAGGAAATTACAGCCTCTGATTTTCGACCTACAAGTGAACTGCCACGTGCGCAACATGTATATAAAGGTCATCTGCGCAATGTATTGGTAAATTTTAGTGAATAATAAAGAGGAGTGGGGGTGGATTACCATAACAAACCGAACACGAAAACTAACACATAGTCATCGAAAGGTCGCTGAACCATGACCTACTTCATGTTGCGGCCAAAGGGACCCCGTACAGGTTTGTTTACGTCTGAGTTACCTAACAAGGTGGGTATAAGGCTATCTACAATCCTAAATTATTTTTTTTATTTGACATTAATTGCCCAATAATGTTTATTAACATTGTTTATTGATACTTTTATAGCTTGTTTTGATATTCACAATACAGTAATAACCACTATCATCAGATCATTATCCCCTGACCTCTCTATCTCAAGATTCGTCTGCCGGTCTCGTGTAGCGGCCAAAGGTACCCCATGAAATTGTACCGCGACAGGAAGAAAAACATGCCAAATAGTTTTGAAAAAACGGCGTCACGTTTCGAGTCGATATTCGTTTCCTTTTGCGTATACATGTAGACAATAAAGGCAGTCACAATGGTGGTATACTTGGTAATTGTAAATTATTGTACATACAAAAGATGTATCGTTTTTATTGGAAACTATAAATACAAGAAGTAACATATTTGTAAAGGAATTGATAATAATGAAAATAATGAAAAATTTTTACAATATTTTATTTACCCTTACGACTGAACACAAGTACTGAACATTCATCCATTAATACAAGGTCGCAGACAACTCTGACAACTCCAGACCTCCTACATATTACGCAACATATTTCCCGTTGCTTGTCCACTCTGCTCATAGGAAATCTTCGTGTCTCCCCTTTCGTATATTCAACGTCTTATCTCCCCTTCGTCTTCAAATTTTTCCTAGAAAACTGGGTCCCCTCGAGTTAAAAACACGTGTGTATGTTTCGTCGTCGTAGGAAATTACAGCCTCTGATTTTGGACCTACAAGTGAACTGCCACGTGCGCAACATGTATATAAAGGTCATCTGCGCAATGTATTGGTAAATTTTAGTAAATAATAAAGAGGAGTGGGGGTGGATTACCATAACAAACCGAACACGAAAACTAATACATAGTCATCGAAAGGTCGATGAACCATGACCTACTTCATGTTGCGGCCAAAGGGACCCCGTACAGGTTTGTTTACGTCTGAGTTACCTAACAAGGTGGGTATAAGGCTATCTACAATCCTAAATTTTTTTTTTATTTGACATTAATTGCCCAATAATGTTTATTAACATTGTTTATTGATACTTTTATAGCTTGTTTTGATATTCACAATACAGTAATAACCACTATCATCAGATCATTATCCCCTGACCTCTCTATCTCAAGATTCGTCTGCCGGTCTCGTGTAGCGAAAAACTAACGTATAGTCGTTGAGAGGTCGTTGAACCATAATCTACCTCACGTTGCGGCCAAAGGGACCCCGTACAGGTTTGTTTACGTCTGAATTACCTCACAAAGCGGCTACAGGGCTATCTACGGTCATGATTATTATTTATCTGATATTAATTGTACAATTAACAATATTTATCGACGGTTTTATTGTTTGTTTTTATTTTAATTATCCATTAATAACCACTATCACTTTACGAGGTCCCTAACCCCTGACCTATCTCATGATTCGTCTGCCAGCCACGCGTAGCGGCCAAAGGTACCCGGTACGTTTTTGTTTTCGTCAAACCACTGACCTACATAAAAATGCGGCTACAGGGATATTTACGGTCATAAATTATTTTTTTCTGACATTAATTACCCAATTAACATTATTTATTGACGTTTTTATTGCTTGTTTTGACATTAATTACCCATTAATAACCATTATCACCTCTTTATGAGGTCATTAACCCCTGACCTATCCCAAGGCGCGCGTGCCGTCTGGCGCCAGACCTACCTCAAGGTGGAGGAGTGGGGGGTGTTTACTTCTGGCTATCGGTACCCCTATACTACTACTACTGATAGAAGATAAAAACACCTTGAATGCTTACACGTTGAAATATCAGGCAATGTTCGAACGAAGAAACCGCAGAAATGTCCTTCGACAAATGCCATCAAGACGCAAAAGCTGGAAAAGGAAATATTGTCTTCCAAAACGATATTCGAAACTTCAAGTGTTGCTGGTAAATCATATTTATATGTAATATGTGACTTAATTATTATAAAAAAATTAAATTCTATGCCCCTTTTAAGAATATTTTTTCTGATAATATCAAAATGAACTGAACTCAAAAATACTAACAGCATTTTCCCCTACCTGCATCAACGTACTAAAACCTTTTTATATAGCCTAATTTTTATTTTTTTTATTTAATATACCCGCTAAACATGTAACGTAAATGAAACGTTACAGGTTATCCCATTTATGGCAAAAACGTAACGTTTCGTAACAACTTCTTGATGCCGTTTACACAACGTTGCACAATATCTAAATACACAAAGCTAATGCGTAACATTACCAGAATGTCACTTTATAACAGTTTTAAAAACGTTTTATGGAATCGTTTCTGCAACGTCACAAAATCACCAAGGAAATTTAAAACGTCGCATTCAGGTTACTAACGTAACATTCATGTAATGTTACGAATGCAACGTTTCGTAGACATGATTTATTGCATAAATTCAATCGTTTCGACCGGTTCCATCTCAGACTTCGCCTTCAATAACTTCAAAAATAACTTGCACCTTATTATTTTTAATGTAAATTGTATTAAATTTAATGCATAATTTAAAAATTGGTTCACTTATGTTAATTTTAATATTCCGTCACTTGTCCAGAAAAATAACTCGCACCTTATTATTTTTAATGTAAATTGTATTAAATTTAATTCATAATTTAAAAAGTGGTTCACTTGTGTTAATTTTAATATCCGCGTAATTTCATAACTTATTTCCAAGTAGTGCATTTGTAAAATATACGTGTGTCAATTAACTTTACATTTTTTTAAACATTGTCTATTAATCCATTTCGTTTAAAAAAAATATTATACGGATATCTTAAAAATATTTATTTAAATTACAATAAATTACTACAAAATAGTCAAATAATATTAAAATATTATTATTCCTGATATAGAAATGACAAAATTAATTAAACATATCTTGTTTAAACTAAACCCGCATTTATCAAGAAGCCTTCTACGATTGAGTATAAGAGCTCTCGTTCGCATGGTAATACGTATGCGAGCGTAGCGTAGTGGTTAAGACGTCAGCGTTGTAACCGGTAGACCCGGGTTCGATCCTCGGTCGGGACGGATTTTTCTTAGATTCATAGATTTATTTGCGAGTAAAATTATAAAACTACATTCTTTCATAACATATCTAACGATACATAAATAATAATAAAATTCAAATTGAATAAAATAATTCGTCGAATTTCTTATAATTTTTATTTATGACCGTTTAATGTAACGTTTTTACAACGTTGGATGTATAGTTTTCAAACGTCGCAGGTACGTTACGAATGAAACGTTATTTAAAAGCCGTAAATGTGGTAGGACATTTCTGGTTCCAAGGACGTCCCAAAAATGTTTTTGCAATGAAACAAGTTTGGTCGCATGGCTATAATGCGACGTTTCAAAGATGTTGCTGTAACGGAATATTGTTTAGCGGGTATTTTGAATCATGGTAAGAAATATTTGTAAAATGATGTTTTAAAAGTTGCAAATGATGTAAAACGATAATAATTTGAAAAACGAAGCAAATGTGCGCTATCAAATAACTGTTAACTTGAAAATAATTATTGATTAATATGGTACGAATGACGTACAGACTGCGGTTTTCCATGGAGAACACTATGATACATCGAAAGAAATGAAGTAGTTAATGCCGGAAATATATCAAAATGGATTCAGTACTGGTAAAATGCGACTTAAGTTAATAACGAAGCAAATTCAACAAATGCCATTCAATACTTTTCAATTCGTAGGAGTTCTAAATGTAATGATTATTGCTAGATTCAGATGAATTGAAGGGCATTGAATTCCATTTGTACCCATTATTCTTTCAATTGACTTACACGTATTAAAAAATGATGATATATAACGAATTTTCTTCATCGTAAGGAAATCCAGATTTTAGCATTGCTAAATCCGTTTTAATACACTTGCGTTTGGGTAGTACCTTAATAGTTACTATTTAAATAATGAGAGCGCTTATGGAACTTCTCTGTCTCGTATTTCACTACTTAAATGAGATCCATAACTCGTTTTTTCGCTTTGATAATATTCTTATATCCTGAAATTTCTTAATCAATGAAAAAAAAGTAATGTACATTATTTGTTCAATTTTAGAAGAAAAATCGTTTACTCCGGAAATTCAGAGAACTCCGGACAAAATTACATAACCCATGGTCGCAAAGTCACCAAAAAAACAGGTTTTAACATTTTATTCGAAATACACATATATGGAACACAATCTATATAAAATATTACTTTATCTTTTATTTCCTATTTTATGAGTTATAAACTTTTAATGATATAAAGTCTTCTTTGAAATTCATATGTAATTTTTGTTATTAAGTTTTATTTTCAGTCTCAGCGACCACTGGTCTTTAGCGTCTATTACAGATCGGTATGTTATTACATCATATACTTATTACTCGTAAACTTACATTATAATATTCATATATTTGTTATATTATGTACTTATTATATCCTTATTACTTTATACACATTATATTTGTTTGAAAATATTGTTCCTTTTTAAAAGTTCAATGGTTTTCATAATTTGATCTTCATCGGTAATGCAATTCTTCCATGGACCATTTTTGGTTATTTCTTGTATCTCTGGCCGGAATTTTTCACACTCTTGAAGCAAATGCTGAACTGTCATGGATTTGTTGCAGGATTCACAAGCAGGTGGCTCTGTTTTTGTTATTAAGTGTAGATGAGTCAATTTTGTATGTCCCATTCTTAGCCGGGTTAAATCTGTTTGTTCTCGTCGATTTAGTTTATCCCATGTATTAGAATTCGGATTTTTATTTGTATATTTTTGTATTCCATTTTCGACAGCCGTTTGTTCTTGTTCCATTTTTGCTTTTTCTTTAATGCCAAGATTTATCGTATTAATAATTTCCTTAGCAGACTTTACTGTTCCGGACTTATCTTTTATCTATTGTATCTTTTCGGTGATATTATTATTTATTTGGAGATCATTTATTATATCGTTTTCTGTATTTGTTGGAATCCTGATTATATTTGTCCTGTATCCTTGTAGTATGAGTTTCTGTAGGGAGTTTATGATTTCTGAACTCAGATCTCCGGGATTTAAGGAATTTAAATCATTGATATGCATAAAATGTTGATGGTATTCCGTCTGATCCGGCTAATGATCCTTTTATATGGGATAGAACGGTTTTTAATTCTTTGTATGTAAATTTTTCATTTATTTTTAGTACATTTTCTTTATATTTTGATTGAACTTCTTCATTGTCATTGTTAAAATGTGGATCCTTGATAAGTTGTGATTCGGCATGACAATTGATTGAAGATGAGTTAGTAGCGAATTGTTTTACGAAATGGTCGGCTATTTGTTTGCTCTCAGTAATTATTGTACCGTCTTCTTATTCTCTGCCATATATCTTTACTTTGTTATTTTTATTCACAGATATACTTCTTATTTTACCCCAAATTACTCGTATATTATTATTTTGATTCATCGATTATACAAATTTAACCCACGATTCTTTTTTTGCTGTCCTGAATATTTCTCTAGCTTCTTTTCGTGCTTTAAGAAAATCAATTTTGCTTTCTGATTTATGTCTCTTCCATCTGTTAAACGTATGATGTTTTTCTTTTTTTGCTTTTTCGCAGTTTTCATCTCACCATGGTAACTTTTTCTTCTGTCTTCCTTTCTTGGTTCCAATTGCTATCTTTGCACTTTCTGTTATTCCTTCGATTAACTCTTTTATTATTTGGTTTGCATTTTGTGTTAAAGAGTTAATGGGAAATGTTATTTTATCCAAACGTTTTTCTGCTTCTACAGCGAATTGTTCCCACTCATACTTTGTCGCGTTTTTTGTTTTCCAACATGATGGAATTTAGGAAATTTAGATCTAATTCATCGAACAGTTTTTAAAATTTTTTTCAATTATTTTTAGTACATTTTGAGATCTCTTGGACATGTATTTAGAGATCCTGTTATATAAGAATAACTATTTGTTTAAACAAAAACAATTTAAAGAATTACAAAACTTGTAATTAAAATTAAAAGTAATATATCGATAAATGAAAATTAAAAGTTGAAATTTTACATGTACTTTTAAATAAATTACATATTTGATTTTTAATTCGCGTATTAAAGAAATTAAATATTCCCGAGTATTGAATGCATTAGATATTGTTAGTTAGTAATTTGAGGAAAACACATATTGAGTTTTCTGGGTGTATATAGCAAGCGAAAGAATAAAATAATAAAACATAATAATATTAGTGAATTGAAACCTAACAGTCCCTATTGATGCTCGTGGCTCGATCGGCTTTTCGTTCAAAGAACGACGCCGAATCGAGACACTAGTATCACTAATAACAAAATTATTTTCCCTAAGGTGTTGTTCCTTTTATTTAAAATAAAGAGAAACAAAAATTAAAATATAATCAACACATTCGTCTCAGTAAAAATAACAAAATATAAAAATAAAAAGGAGGCATTTACGATTAATTATCGCCTCCTGGGGGGGGGGGGATTAAGGAATGTTAATTAAGAAAAATTAATTAAGGAATATTTGTTAAATATAAAGCGGATTGCTTACCATGTGCGATGACCGATGTCGCTTTCCGAGCACTTCTGACTGCTCTGTGTTGACTTCCGATTTGGTCGCGATGTCGTTCCTTACTTGTTGACCATCAGTCCGATGACGTCGGGCTGAGTCGCGATTGTCGGAATCTAGTCGGAGTCTATCCGACGCCACTCCTGGAAGAGCACTCACTATCCAAATTTTGTCGGGGTCTATCCGACACCGCTGCTAAATGAGAACTGACTGTTTTTCTCGAGAGAGATCATCTCCTTTTTTATCTCTTTATGTATTGGTGTGTAGATATTGTCCCACGTGGAAATTGTAGCAGTTGAATCGATGACGAAATACTCGCTGGTATTTTGGGAGTGGGCGTGGATGTGAAGGTTCATAATTTAGAATGTGATAAGGTGCACGTGAGAATTGGATTCTTTCTGATGAATCCGACGCGGATACGAATGAAAAAACAGATGTTTACTTTGTCTGATAATAAGAAGCACTTCGTGGAAGTTTTAGAAACTGGGAAAGATCGGTGTCGAAATGTTCGGTGACGTAGCCCTAACAGTTATGGACAAACGCCTTGTAGTTCGCGTTTCGAATAATGAAATCAAACATAAGAGATTGGTGAAATTGAAAAATAAAAACGTGTTTGTGCGTCATGCGTTAAGTGCTAGTTAATAAAGAATGTTCATTGATGCTGGGTTACAATAAGCGGAATCTGCAATTACCACAATTCACAAAAAACTAATCTGAGTCCGTTACGTAGGACGTAACACTCCCCCTCTTAGTTGAAAGTTGGTCCTCCAACTTTAGTAGAAGAAGTTGATTGTTTGCTAATATTGTTCATTAATGCTTTCTTCATATCTCTGGCCCTAATACATTTTATCTAAAACGCATGAAGATTTGCATTGTTACAATCGCTATGACGTGGTGGATTATTGTGACGTTAAATACATCTGCATTTTGTATTCCAATACAGTCGAGCCAGACACTGAGCTCACCTGAGAATTACGCCAGCATGCCGCAGCTATATCCCCACTCTCGACCGTCCCCACCGCGCTTAGCCCCACCATTACCTTCGGTCGGTTCGTGTATCGTCGGAGAAAGGCTGCGTTCGCACGTCGTCGCTGTTTATCGACACCAGCTTCCTCGCTTCGCTCAGTGTGGGGAAAGTCCCTAGTAGTTGCGCGGGAATTAAAAATCTCTATGTGACTGGCGACTCGACTCAAACATATTTAATACTTATTTGTAATAATGTAAAATACGTAAATTAATTGTTATTCATATTTAGATAGTTCTGGAAAGTCATTCCATTGTGTACAAATGCAACATATAATTTCCCGTTAATTCATTAATGCCCACGGTGCTTCTAGTGAAACTGAAGTGAAACTGTTTATTACCACCAAATTTCTTATTGGATATATTTCTTGTATAGAAAACTGCAGAATTCAAATTTATTTATTCCAAAATAATACATAAATTGAAAATTTAGACATATTTGAATTGCACCACTGAAAAGAGCGACCGCGAAAATAGTGGGAAAAGGTTTCTTTCAATTTTTTTAACTTCATTTTTATTATGGAATTATGTATTGAAATTGGGTCCAGAAAAATGTTCATTTTGACTTTAATGGTTTAAACCTGGAATTTCAAAAACAACAACAAATATAGCTATTTTTTGATGTACAAAAAACATATCCAATAAGAAATTTGGTGGTAATAAACAGTTTCACTTCAGTTTCACTAGAAGCACCGTGGGCATTAATGAATTATATGTTGCATTTGTACACAATGGAATGACTTTCCAGAACTATCTAAATATGAATAACAATTAATTTACGTATTTTACATTATTACAAATAAGTATTAAATATGTTTGAGTCGAGTCGCCAGTCACATAGAGATTTTTAATTCCCGCGCAACTACTAGGGACTTTCCCCACACTGAGCGAAGCGAGGGAGCTGGTGTCGATAAACAGCGACGACGTGCGAACGCAGCCTTTCCCCGACGATACACGAACCGGCCGAAGGTAATGGTGGGGCTAAGCGCGGTGGGGACGGTCGAGAGTGGGGATATAGCGGCGGCATGCTGGCGAAATTCTCAGGTCAGCTCAGTGTCTGGCTCGACTGTATGTTCGTAGTTATGAACCTTTTTGGTACAATGTTATTATAAGTAGTATACATTCGCGTTCGAGGGTATTACATTATGGCGTTCACTTACATTGAGTTTTCTCTTGTTCGCTAATCTTGTAAATTGTTGTAGCATGTACAGTATGTGTTTACTTAATAATATTATATATTTGCGGTAATAATATATTTCGAGTACAAGTTGTCGCGATATGTGAATGGTATTGTTTCTTAATTTTATTAATAACAGTAGCAAATAAACAGTGTGTATGTTGATTTCGATCCATAACGTTTAGTAATTTGATAACAATTTATTTAAATGTATAAAAGTTTTAAGTTCTAGCGATGTATTGATGGTACTGATATATTCGATCACATAAAGTTATAGGGTACTTTGATCATTCTTTTCGCATCTGTTGATAAGTTGTGAGAAAAATATATATATATTTTCGTATATTTCCGTCTCAAAATTGTTGTGAATGATAGATTTTGGTTAGTAGAATTGTTAGTTTTAGGAAAGTCATTACTGTTTATTACAGTTGTTGTTTTTATTAAAAAAATATTTTTATTATTTTGTTGGCAATTGCAATATCGTAATATTCAATGAGGTTCAAATGAAACGAATACCAAAATATTAACTTTTGCTAAGTCAGTGATACATCGCTCTCCACCAAATCGTGGCAAGCCTAACTTAACGGCGAGTTTTTCTATCACTTTGAATTTGAAATTACATTGATCTTAATTAGCATGTATTATTTCGCACTCCACCAAATTGTGGCAAGCCTAACTTAACGGCGAGATAACATTAATTCTAACAGTTTTCACCAGTGATGGGATATCGAGGATTTTTCGCGCACCGATGTGCGCAGGTTGGGCGCGATTGGCGGCTGAAGGCACAGTCGAGCGCCAGCGGAAAATCTATAGTCCTTGCGTGTTCATGCTTCGAACAAATGACTGCGGCTAGCAGTTTATCAGCTGCTTCGCGGCTCATATCGCAAAGGGTGTAGTAGCCGAGTAGTTGAAGCGTTCGACTGATGAACTTAACTTTTGTAGTTCGCGTACTCGCAGATGCATGTTTTTTTTTTTTTTTTATTTTTATAATTATGTAATATATTTTTTTTATTTTTTTTTATTTTTATATTTATTTTTATAATTTATTGCAATTTCTTAAATGCTATTTAAATTATTTATTGTATATTTTTGAAAGGAATTTTTAATTTTTTAAATATACTTTTTAACCTAACTTAATTTATTTTCTGTAACTTATTTTGACGAATATGGCGTTAAATAAAACTGAAACATGTTTTCTCTACTTTTATTTATGTAGTTGTATATTACAGTTGTATTAAATAAATAAATTTCTTCAGTTAGGAAGATATTGCCAAAATGTTTTTAATTCTTCTTTATCCGCCAAAAATGAAATTAATATGTCACAATACTTTTTACGTATATAAAATAGTAGCTTATATTATACAAAAGAATTGTGACTAATACCATACCCATCTATTTTCCAATACTTGGAATGTTATTTTTACTTACTCCAATTTTATGAAGCTTTAAATAATGCTTAAATATTTAAATACATAATTTTCCAAGGTTATAAAAATATTGCCACAGTTTTTCACTTCTTATTTATCCGCCAAAAATGAAATTGATGTGTAATAATATTTTTTTCCGATTCAAAATAATAACTAATATTATGCAAAATGATCTGTAACTAAAATGAAACTATACCTATTCAATGTCCATTATTTGGAATATTGTTGTTACTAAGTCTTTTCTATTTAGCTTCAAAAAAATGCTTAAAAATAATAAAAGTTAAAAAAGCATTTGGTAAAAATAATATTATAATTTATTAAATGCTATTTAAATTACTTATTATATACTTTTTAAAATATTGTAACTGTTTAAAGAAATTGAAAGTCTTTAAATATATTTTTTCTCGTAATTATGATATATTTTTTGTAACTTATTTCGGTGATATTTCTATTTCTGAGAATCATCATTATCAGTGACAGGCATTATTATATAATACTTTTTCTAAATTAGTAGTAATAAACAAATAATTTTCCACAGTTAGGACAATATCGCCAAAATGTTTCTATTTCTTCCTTATCCGCCAAAAATCAAATTAATATGTAATAATTTTTTTTCACATATAAAATAGTGGTTTATGTTATGCAAAATTATGTGTAAGTAATGCAATTATACCTATTCAATGTCCATTAGTTGGAACTTTGTTTTTACAAATCTTTTTTATTAAACTTTAAAAATATTCTGAAAAATAATAAGAATAAAAAAAAACGATTTTGTAAAAATAATAATGAAAAGATAATACGTTGTTTAAACTACCAGTAATAAACAACAACATTTCTAAAGTTAGAAAAATATTGCGACAAGGTTTTTACTTCTTATTTATCCGCCACAATCAAATTAATTAATATATAATACGAATGCAGCAGTAATTCATCAACGGCTTTGCGACAACAATTTTAATTAAGTTCGTTTAGTCGACTGGTTAGAGTGCTTGCCTCGTATGTATGACGTTGGAAGATCGCGTACTGGCGTCTGCAATTTTTTTTTTTTGTTATTAATTTTATTATTATGTTAATATTATAATTTATTAAATGCTATTTAAATTATTTATTATATACTTTTGAAAATATTGTAATTGTTTAAAGAAATTGTAAGTCTTTAAATATATTTTTTCACGTAATTGTGGTATATTTTTTGTAACTCATTTCGGTTATATTTCTATTTGTGAGAACCATTATTATCTGTGACCGGCAATATTATATAATACATTTTCCAAATTAGTAGTAATAAATAAATAATTTTCTACAGTTAGGACAATATCGCCAAAATGTTTCTATTTCTTCTTTATCAGCCAAAAATTTAATATGTAATAATATTTTATGTTTAGTATCATAAAACATACATATATCTACATTCAGACCTCTTAACAATATCATGGTCATTCATACGTTGCGATTTTCCAATGAAAAAAGGTATTCAAAAATTCTATGTTTAAATACATTTAGAGAACTGGCTAATTAAGAGGTAATGAACCTAGTAACTTATTTTATGTAAAATTATCTGTAACTAATGCAATTACACATATCCAATGCCCAATATTTGAATAATTGTTGTTTAGGAAGTTTAACCCATTTCAAACAAAATATAAAAATAATCAAAATTAAAAAATACCACGACAAGGACATTACAGAACTAATAATAAAAAGGGAATATAATAGCATATATGAATACAAGCAGCTGGACATAAGCAATATTTATGTAAAAGTTAACGTTGTCGAGTGATCTAGATGACTAAAAATCATTCGATATTTTGCAGGCTCGAGAACCGCTGGATGCATAATTTTTGTTTACCTAATGATTAATTAATTTATTGTTTCCCTTTTTATCATTATTTCAATTATTTTAATAAAATCGTTGGCGGTATTTTTTAAAATTCTACTTGTTTTTATGGTGCTTTCCGTCCACCAGTCTGTATCCTAGGCAGGAGCCCAAACCGGGTACCTCCACCTGGGCTGGGTGGACCCGGGGCCGCTTCCGTTTGCCGTTTTTCGTAGCATCAAGGCTTCCAGATATTTTTTTCTGAGAACGTGATTGCTGTGTGGGAAATGCAAAGGAAAAAATACAATGATGCGGAAAAACGCATTTTTTTTTAATTTTTTACCCTCTACCTAATTCCACCTCGATCTATTTACCACAATCATTTTTTGTTATTTATTATTTTATAACTACAACGTGAAAATATATTATGCGGAGATTATTACATTATTATACTTCACATTTTGATTTGATCACCTCTATTTTTACAACATTAAGGAGGTTCTAAAGTGCTCCGCCGATAAAGTAGGATTTTCACTAAAAACGGTTTATAAAAAATTCCTGAATCGATTTTCAAAATTCAGACTCTGTAATGAAAATTCTAATTACTGCGGACGGTATCCTAGAAAATATCAAAGAAATTAAGAATGAGAATTTTCGAAAATAAGTAATTGTTATTTATATCTGAAAATTCTCGGTCAGTTTTCAATTAATGTCTTTGGCATTTTCTAGGGTACCGTATATGGTCATTAAAATTGCTCTAAGAGTGCCCGAATTTTTAAAAATCGATTCAGTCATTTTTTTATTTACTGTTTTTAGTGAAAATTCCTACCTTATCGTCTAAGCACTTTAGAACTCCCTGAAGGAGGATATAAATCCACACAATGATAAAACAGAAAATTACACTTAACACTGTAAATAAACAAATTATAAAAATTTAAAACAAATCTATAAAATGTAGGTTTTCCAAATTTTTTCTGATTATCCGCATTAATAGGCTAATAAAGAATAAATGCACAACTTAATATTCTCATAAATTTACAAATTCACATAAATTTATAAATTCTCTATCAATTTGTAATAAAAGTTAAACAAAAATTAAGATTGGCACCGAATGGATGACATATTTTAGAACCGTTTCAGTTAAAATGATCACGTTTAAAAGAATATACAATAGAAGTAATATACTAAAATAGATTCAAATTAAAAAAATATCGATGAAATAATAAAAGTATAGAAAGCGTGGTATTTAACAATTTCTGTCATTAATAATAATTCGCACCAATAGAATCAAATACAAATAAAAGTAGAATCAAAGTAAGTTACGAAAAGTCTATAAAATTACGTGAAAAAATATATTTCAAGACTTACAATTTCTTTAAACACTTACAATATTTTCAAAAGTATATAATAAACAATTTAAATAGCATTTAATAAATTATAATATTAACATAATAATAAAATTAATAACAAAAAAAAAAAAATTGCAGACGCCAGTACGCGATCTTCCAACGTCATACATACGAGGCAAGCACTCTAACCAGTCGACTAAACGAACTTATTTAAAATTGTTGTCGCAAAGCCGTTGATGAATTACTGCTGCATTCGTATTAGATATTAATTAATTTGATTGTGGCGGATAAATAAGAAATAAAAACCTTGTCGCAATATTTTTCTAACTTTAGAAATGTTGTTGTTTATTACTGGTAGTTTAAACAACGTATTATCTTTTCATTATTATTTTTACAAAATCGTTTTTTTTTATTTTTATTATTTTTCAGAATATTTTTAAAGCTTCATAAAAAAGATTTGTAAAAACAAAGTTCCAACTAATGGACATTGAATAGGTATAATTGCATTACTTACACATAATTTTGCATAACATAAACCACTATTTTATATACGTACAAAAAATTATTACATATTAATTTGATTTTTGGCGGATAAGGAAGAAATAGAAACATTTTGGCGATATTGTCCTAACTGTGGAAAATTATTTGTTTATTACTACTAATTTAGAAAAAGTATTATATAATAATGCCTGTCACTGATAATGATGATTCTCAGAAATAGAAATATCACCGAAATAAGTTACAAAAAATATATCATAATTACGAGAAAAAATATATTTAAAGACTTTCAATTTCTTTAAACAGTTACAATATTTTAAAAAGTATATAATAAGTAATTTAAATAGCATTTAATAAATTATAATATTATTTTTACCAAATGCTTTTTTAACTTTTATTATTTTTAAGCATTTTTTTGAAGCTAAATAGAAAAGACTTAGTAACAACAATATTCCAAATAATGGACATTGAATAGGTATAGTTTCATTATAGTTACAGATCATTTTGCATAATATTAGTTATTATTTTGAATCGGAAAAAAATATTATTACACATCAATTTCATTTTTGGCGGATAAATAAGAAGTGAAAAACTGTGGCAATATTTTTATAACCTTGGAAAATTATGTATTTAAATATTTAAGCATTATTTAAAGCTTCATAAAATTGGAGTAAGTAAAAATAACATTCCAAGTATTGGAAAATAGATGGGTATGGTATTAGTCACAATTCTTTTGTATAATATAAGCTACTATTTTATATACGTAAAAAGTATTGTGACATATTAATTTCATTTTTGGCGGATAAAGAAGAATTAAAAACATTTTGGCAATATCTTCCTAACTGAAGAAATTTATTTATTTAATACAACTGTAATATACAACTACATAAATAAAAGTAGAGAAAACATGTTTCAGTTTTATTTAACGCCATATTCGTCAAAATAAGTTACAGAAAATAAATTAAGTTAGGTTAAAAAGTATATTTAAAAAATTAAAAATTCCTTTCAAAAATATACAATAAATAATTTAAATAGCATTTAAGATATTGCAATAAATTATAAAAATAAATAAAAAAATAAAAAAAAAAAAAAAAAATATATTACATAATTATAAAAATAAAAAAAAAAAAAAAACATGCATCTGCGAGTACGCGAACTACAAAAGTTATGTTCATCAGTCGAACGCTTTAACCACTCGGCTACTACACCCTTTACGATATGAACCGCGAAGCAGCTGATAAACTGCTAGCCGCAGTCATTTGTTCGAAGCATGAACACGCAAGGACTATAGATTTTCCGCTGGCGCTCGACTGTGCCTCCAGCCGCCAATCGCGCCCAACCTGCGCACATCGGTGCGCGAAAAATCCTCGATATCCCATCACTGGTTTTCACTGATCCCATTTTGTTTCGTAACTCTCGTTCTCCACCAATTTGTGGCAAGCCTAACTTAAACGAGGTTAGTTCTTTTCTGAGATTTAATTTATTTTCTTTTATTTGATTCATTATAATCATTTAAAATTAACATTTTCGCATTTCTCACATTTGTCCTCATTTTGTGTCGATTATTTTGATCATGCAGTTACGCAATTCGCAATTCATTTTGTTATTTTTTTTCTTTCACTGGAGAAGTTCGTGCATTATTATATTTTACTTTATTGTCTATCCGTACTGTTTCATTTTAATTCTATTGTTAATCGTGAAGGTTAGTTTTGTTAATTATTTGTAATGTATACATGCTGGTTGAATAATATTGTTTCATTTGATATTACTTTTAGCTTGTTGGATTTATGAGAAAATCTGAATAGTGTCTAGAAAACAGAAAAGAATTGAAAAATTATTAATAAAAAAAAATTTGTTTCAAGCGTTATTCCAGCCTCTTGAAAATGGTTAGGAATGAAAAGAAAATTATTAAAGAGATATAAAGTTTGAGAAGAGAAAATAATTTTTATTTTTATCTTGCTCCATATGTGAAGGTTGGTCCTGAAAAAAAAATGTTCATATATATATATGCATGTTTCCACATTTCTCTGATTAGATAACGGGATTACACATGTACATTTGTATATGCAAAGGTGCATTATTTTTTATATTATATGTTTTAACGTAAGTGATAGTGCTTCATATAAACTAGACTTAAGATGATCATGATGTGGTTTGTTCAATTTTGTCAAAAGATTTGAAACATATTTCGTCTATCTAAAAATTTAATTTTAAGGTTTGCATTCATATTCGTATCTAAAACGCATAGGAAAATCTGAATAATATTTTTTTTAATAAGATTTTTAAATTTATTTTTCATTATATGAATGATTTAAATTATAGTTTCAATTTCATTTATAATATTTTTAATTATTTCCGACCCTTTTTCATTTTGACGATTCTAAATGTAATAATTATTTACTTTGCTTGTGAGTTCGATTTCGTTGGTTTCTGAAAACATGTTCAACTATGATCAGTAATAATAATTTCAATTTCTTTTTCTTTGTTTTGCTGTCACTTGTATGTGCTTTTAATAATAATATGTGAATATGTTTTTACTTATGTATTATGTCATGTAATGTTTTCTTATAATCATTTTATGTTTAATGTAATTTCTGAATATTATTTTTAGGAAAAATATAGAAAAATTAAAACAAATTAAAGAGCTAAGGAATATTTCTGAATAAATTTGCCTCTATCATATGGAATTCGTTGAAAACCTGTTCTTCCTAATTGATAACTTATGTTTGAAATATTCCGAATTGAGTTGTGGAATATAGAATTAGTACTCATGGCATTGTCCTTGACATGACATTTATCGGATTTATTTAAAACAAATTTATGATTCATTATTTTATAGTAATTCTCGAAAACCCCAGAGTATTCGTTACATGACTCATTGTTTCTTTCGACATTTGATGCGAGATATGTATTTGTACTTTGAGTGTTTCCATTTTCAGCAGGTTCGAAATCTTCGCCATTGCCATTTGTGATTTGAAAAATGGTATTAGATCGAGAGGACTTATTTATCAAGTCTTGATCTCTTTTTGTTTTATTTAATATTGGTGATCGAGAGGACTTCTGTATAAAGTCTTGATCCCTTTTTATTTTAATTAATATTGCTGATATAGATGACTTATGTACCAAGTCTTGATCCCTTTTTGTTTTAATTAATATTGGTGATCGAGAGGACTTATCTTTCAAATCTTGATCCCTTTTTGTTTTAATTAATATTGGTGATCTAGAGGACTTATTTATCAAGTCTTGATCAGAATTATATTCATTATTTTCATCATTATTATTTTCGTTATTTTCATTATTTTCATTATTTTCATTATTTTCATTATTTTTATTATATTCATTGTTTTTATTATTTTCATTATTTTCATTATTTTCATTATTCTCATTTTCATTGTTTTTATTATTTTCAATATTTTCATTGTTTTCATTATTTTCATTGTTTTCATTATTTTCATTGTTTTCATTATTTTCATTATTTTTATTATATTCATTGTTTTTATTATTTTCATTATATTCATTGTTTGTATTATTTTCATTATTTTCATTATTTTCAGTATTTTCTTTATTTTTGTTAGTTTTAATATTTTCATTATTTTCAGTATTTTTCTTATTTTGGTTAGTTTTAATATTTTCATAATTCTCATTATATTCATTATTTTGATTATTTTTATTATTTTTATTGTATTTATTATTCTTATTATGTACGTTGTTTTCATTATTTTCATTAGTTTCATTAATTTTATTATTTTCATTTTCTTTATTTTTATTATTTTCATTACTTTCATTGTTTTCACTATTTTCATGGCATTCGTTGTATTCGTTATATGCTTCATGTTCATTTTCCTTGATGGTTTCATACTCGTTTTGATAAATACTCGTTTTGTCATCTTGACTCTTATTTTCGTAAACTTGTCTCTTGCTACGATATAGGTAAAAATGTTGATAATCGAAGGTAGATTCTTTTTCACAGAATATTCTTGGTTGTTCTTGATTTTCATGGTTTTCTTCATAGTTCCAAGGTACAGCATTGTAATTTTGGGATTTCAATTTTTGGGAAGGTTTAATTTTGTTCTTTGCTGCTTGAAGGTTTTCATAGTTTTCAGTTTTATAATCTTTGTTGGTTTTCTTTTTAATTTCATGACTTATGTCGGTGTAGTGCTTGGCTAAATAAGTGTTGTCGATTATATTCGCACTTTCAGAATCATGAATGATTTCATTCCCAATTTCATAATAGTTGGTTTTGTTTTCTATTTCATCATCGTTCACAGCGTGGTGTTTAACTTCGTAATTGATATCAATTGTGTGCGTCGTTTTATTATCATTGTCGATGTAGCTCTCAGTATTATAATTGTCGTTGGGCATGTTCATGGTTTCATGGTCGTCATCGGTTATACTCTCTATTTCATGATCATTACGGTCTTCATTACCTGATTCATAGTCATGTTCTTGTTCTAGCATGTTTTGGCTGTTGAATTCTTGTAATATTTCTGAGGTTATCTCCTCTCTAAATTTCTTGCATTGTTGCCAGTTATGTCCTATATTTGTGCAATGTGTACAATAGATTCTTTTTCGGTTTGATTTATATTGGGTGTAATTTTGTTGAACAGTTTGTGAATTTTTGTCCGTTTTGGTTTTGTAATCATTACCAGTATCATTCTCAATTATGGTATATTTATTATCAGTATCATACTCGAATTCATAATCGTCGTCAGTATTGTTTTCAGTTACGAATTCATTGCCTGTATTGTTCTTGTTTTCATAATTTTTGTTAGTTTTGTGGTTGTTTTTGGTTTCGTTTTTAGTATTATAATACTTCTTCGTTTTATTTTCCTCTCCATAATTCTGTACATATTTAGGTTTTTTATGTTTAGTTTGTTCCAAATTTTCGTCTGTGATTTCCCCGTTTTCCCGTCTTGATAGCTTTATACTGTTAAATTCGTGTACTACTTCGGAGATTATTTCTTCCTTAAATTTGTTACATTCTCGCCAGGTATGTCCTATACGTTTGCAATGCGTACATTTGATTCTTATTTGTCTTGATCTATTTTGTACATAACTTTGTTTATGAAATTCTGCACATTGAAATTGAATTCGATTATTTTGACGATTGTTAGGTTGGTCGTATTTGAAACGTTTTCCCACGAGCATCGCTGTCACCACTTGTTATGACCGGTGGGAAGCGTTTTGCAATGAAAAGTTTGCAAATACCTTCACCTCAACACAACCACGAAAAGACGGAATCGACTGGAAGAGTCGATTCTGAGTTCGAAATTTTGTGGGGGCTGCTGCCAATACAAAAGAACAGGAATAAAGGTTGGATTTAAATAAAATTCAAATTCAAAGTAAACAATTCCGTTTATATAGAAAGATGAAAATAAGGAAGGATTGGAAGGAATTAGGGATAGATTAATTCGAGGATTCTCCGGCGTCCAACTTCTTTGGGTCTTTTTCCTAGAATCAAAAACAAAATATTATATTATAAATTATGCGTATTATAAATTTGTAGTTTAGATAAGAATAACTATTTGTTTAAACAAAAACAATTTAAAGAATTACAAAACTTGTAATTAAAATAAAAAGTAATATATCGATAAATGAAAATTAAAAGTTGAAATTTTACATGTACTATTAAATAAATTACATATTTGATTTTTAATTCGCGAATTAAAGAAATTAAATATTCCCGAGTATTGAATGCATTAGATATTGTTAGTTAGTAATTTGAGGAAAACACATATTGAGTTTTCTGGGTGTATATAGGAAGCGAAAGAATAAAATAATAAAACATAATAATATTAGTGAATTGAAACCTAACAGTCCCTATTGATGCTCGTGGCTCGATCGGCTTTTCGTTCAAAGAACGACGCCGAATCGAGTCACTAGTATCACCAATAACAAAATTATTTTCCCTAAGGTGTTGTTCCTTTTATTTAAAATAAAGAGAAACAAAAATTAAAAGGTAATCAACACATTCGTCTCAGTAAAAATAACAAAATATAAAAATAAAAAGGAGGCATTTACGATTAATTATCGCCTCCTGGGGGGGGGGGGGATTAAGGAATGTTAATTAAGAAAAATTAATTAAGGAATATTTGTTAAATATAAAGCGGATTGCTTACCATGTGCGATGACCGATGTCGCTTTCCGAGCACTTCTGACTGCTCTGTGTTGACTTCCGATTTGATCGCGATGTCGTTCCATACTTGTTGCCCATCAGTCCGATGACGTCGGGCTGAGTCGCGATTGCCGGAATCTAATCGGAGTCTATCCGACGTCACTCCTGGAAGAGCACTCACTATCCAAATTTTGTCGGGGTCTATCCGACACCGCTGCTGAAGGAGAACTGACTGTTTTTCTCGAGAGAGATCATCTCCTTTTTTATCTCTTTATGTATTGGTGTGTAGATATTGTCCCACGTGGAAATTGTAGCAGTTGAATCGATGACGAAATACTTGCTGGTATTTTGGAAGTGGGCGTGGATGTGAAGGTTCATAGTTTAGAATGTGATAAGGTGCACGTGAGAATTGGATTCTTTCTGATGAGTCCGACGCGGATACGAATGAAAAAACAGATGTTTACATTGTCTTATAATAAGAAGCACTTCGTGGAAATTTTAGAAACTGGGAAAGATCGGTGTCGAAATGTTCGGTGACGTGGCCCTAAGAGTTATGGACAAACGCCTTGTTGTTCTCGTTTCGAATAATGAAATCAAACATAAGAGATTGGTGAAATTGAAAAATAAAAACGTGTTTGTGCGTCATGCGTTAAGTGCTAGCTAATAAAGAATGTTCATTGATGCTGGGTTACAATAAGCGGAATCTGTAATTACCACAATTCAAAAATAACTAATCTAAGTCCGTTACGTAGGACGTAACAATCCCTATAATTGATTATGTGAGTTAAAGTCGCTGATTATTAATAAATTATTTGAGAGTTTCTTAAGGATTTTTTTGATATTTTCCCACTTCATTTCTTGGCTATTTGGCAGATAAATATTTAGAATTTTTGTAGCGTTAACGTTCGTATTTGTATTTGTATGGAATGGTGTGGATGATATCGGTGTTCCCTGCATTATTCTGTTTTCGTTATTACTAGTGCTTTCTTGAGTGCTTACAATTGATTCTAAGTGTACTTGGCATTGTTTGGCTAAATGGCCGCTTTGTTTGCATAAGAAACATGTAACGGAATCTGATGCAAACAAAATTCTGTATGTTGTATCATCAATATTTATTAGTAATGAGTCATGAAGTTGATGATATCCCATTAATGACGTGGGATAGAGGCGGGTTTCGAGCATTTATTCTTAATTCTTTTATGTTCGTTGCCAGATTTATATTTAAATTCCTAAGTGCTCTTTCTGTAGTTTCATTAGGGATCACTGGGCAGGCATTCGAGATAATTATTCTTTTAGGTTATTCAGTAAAGGTCTAATTTCTAGATCGTTCCCGAGTATTGTAATGCTTTTGTATTTTTTTTTTGTAATGCTGGTAACAATTTCTTTACTGGAGAGAAAGATGCTTATTCTTTGATTGGATATTTTTTAGGCATATCTGATGTCGCTTGGCTTTACTATTTTTATCAGAGCTTCTAGGTAGTCGTTTATGTGAAGACCTTCCTTGGCACTGATGATTAAGGCTTGATCTCGGCTAGGGTAAAGGCTTGCAGTAACTGCTTTTGCGTAAGTTGACTTCATGTTGTCGATAATATTTATTCCTTAGGATGATGTTTGTTGTGAAGGTGGGTGCATTCTGGAGGTGGGGGGTAGGTGTATACTCACCCCCTTACCTCAAAACATCAAAAACAAAAGTTTACGCGGATTTTATTCTATATTTTTAGTGTATATTTTTAAATTATTCATTGGATATACTATACGTGCACCGTTATATGTTTTATAATTTTAATTTAATGTAATTTTGTGTGTTCATTGAATCGACCGCATCTTTTCAAATTAGCCAAAATTCTGCCAGAATGATTTTTTACGTTTCGGCGCTACTGTTAAAGTAGAGAGTTTCTCGTTACATTAACTTGATCTAATTAATTACCGCATTATATTTTACGCATATGTTGTAACTCTTTTTACTTTTTGACACGTATGTGCAATTTGCCAATAAGTTGTGTGTGAGCCAAAAATGGCCAGTATGCTGAATTGCATAAAATTATGTCTGACAACGGATATAGGCCATCCAGGTTTATTGTAAATTATAAAATAAAATGAGACGATTATAAAATACTATGTGCCGGTCAGCACCAGTTACGCGAATTTTCGCGACCGCGGAGGTGGCAGGATTCTGATTAAAATGAATACGTGGATAGAAAGATGCAGGACAGAAATGCTAAAAACGCCGATATTATTATAATTGCATTTATTCAAAAAAACAAAATTAAAGAAATAAAAATACAACAAAATTAGCCACATTAAATGCAATCAGCCAATACTGCCTAATACTTAATTAGATGAATTACGTCGCGAAAATAAAACGTGTTCGACGATTGGAGCACGAGGCAAACTATAAACGTGGGAGAAATCTGGTGGCATATAGCTGGTACTTACATCTTTACGCTCGTGCTATTCCGCTCGTACTAGTCCTAATGAACACAAAAAAAAGCACGCACAATAACGCCGAAAAGGGCAAAAATCTGCCGAAACTTAAAATACCTACGACAATGTTAAAACGCACGTTAGCTCGGGGCCTATATTAATCGATCGCGGTCAAAGCTCATCTGTCTATTAATTTGATAAGAAACCGCGAAGGGATCTATTCACGGCTCACGTGACCTATCACGGCTATTGCCGAATTAGACTCTGTCTCCCTTAATCGCCGTGTCGCTCTCTCGCTCCTAATACGCTGAAATCATACTTTCAATACATACATATTAATATTCAAGTTCCAACATGTAATACATTATTATTGCCTGCTCGAAGGAGGCCTCTATGGTTCTCAGGAACGTTACAGCTCCCCTCCCCCAGACGCTGGGTAGCTTGGACGTACCAGCTCTCAACCAGCTCTCCCTTTATCAAACTGGAAAAATAAAATAAAAAAAAAACAATGTCTGAAACAGAGAAAATTAACGAAATCTACAATTATTACTAAAATTATAAGCATCTTCAAGTCGTTCGATTACAAATTAAATTTATTTTTCATACATAGTAGTAGGTCCATTGGCCACTCTGGGCGTCTACATAATTACAAAACTTAGTGCCGATAAGCCTTTTGTGGCACTAAATGGTGTAAATGCCGATCCGGGCACTCATCCCCCCTCAATACATTGGGGTGTCGACAGACATAGCAACTCCTTTGCTCCCGCAGTGCCTCACCGACATCTTGACCCTGCTCAATAGCTAACTTCTTAGTCAGGGCCCTCATTTGCTCGGCAACTTCCTCCGCTTCCTTTAAGTCAGCTAGCGCTGCTTCTTTTGCCCTTATCTGTTCTTCTTGAGCTCTTTGCAGTTTCTGGACCGCTCGGTCTCGCTTTGCGGCAAATTGTCGTTGCAGCTCTTGCTGCTGCTCGGCAAGCGTAGCGACCCTCTTCCTCTGCTCCGTCGCTTGACGCTGAAACTTTTCTACTTCTTTCAGGTCCGTTCTATAATTAGTGAGTAAGCGCATGTACCGCTCACCCACCGCTGCCTGAAATGGAGCTCCAAATTTTTCTATGAGCCAATCGATGTGAGCAAAAATATCCTCTTCTTCCGTCTGTAGGCTTCGTCGACGTAGTCGTAGCTCCTCTATTTTGGCCTGTACGGGTTCCCACAGGACTCGGTATTGGGCCAAATCGGCCACTTGTAGCGTAGAGACCGCGGCTTCATCCCGGAGTTCTTCAATTTCTAAGGCAGATACTGCGTTCGCAATCTGCCTTATCTCCTCCTCAGGTTCCTCCACAATCGGTTCTGGATGTTTACTCCTAAATAAAAGGGATACCATCCGGTTAGGATTTGTTTTTTATATGGGTTTGTGCTCGTGTCCTACCTAAAACTACGTTTGCCCTATTGGCTTCTAACGGCTTAGCTTTTGCACCTTTTGGTCTTCCACGCTTCCTAACCTCGCGTAATGACTCATCCAGACAAACGTTTAACCCCGGTTCCGCTGCACGCCTCGACGGTGTCGGTTCGCGATGTACAAAGACGCGCGTGGTACGAATTCGCCTGGGCTTCCCGTTCGCGCTTACAGTCTTATCCGGCACATTACTCGTTTTACGTTCACGGAGGATTGGGCCAACGGTTGGCCAAACTTCTTCGTCCGCCGATGATTCGCTGCTTGTAGACGATGACTCTTCAGCTCTTGTGGCCTCTACGGCTACTGTAGCCTCTTCTGGCATTGGCCGAATTTCGTCAGGGTCTTCCTCCAACTCTTCATAGGGCTTAAGATCGATAACGTGCATAGGCCCACCTGGCTGACCTTCAGCGCCTTCTAATTCATAAATATTCGCGCCAAGTCGCCCTACAATAGTGTATGGCCCAACATACTTTGGAGCCAGTTTGGCAGTTATACCTTGAGCGGCTGATGATAGAATTCGGTTCTTTTTCCAGACTCTATCTCCAATTTTGTATTGTACGTCACGATGCTTGGCATTATAGTAATTAGCCTGCCGTTGATGTTCCGATTGGCTGTTCTCAACCACTTGTTCATACAGCTCAGGTAACTGCTTTAGCCTATCGTTCCACTGTATCCTCGCGGCGTCTGGCTCATTTAATTCCGTCGCTAATTCCTCTTGCCGCCGTTTTAACTTAGGTGGCGCGAGTTGTCGGCCATAAACTAACATGGCCGGACTGAATCCAGTCGATTCAATGACCGCGGTATTAAATGCGAATGTAAATTCGTTAAGTAGAACGTCCCATTTCTTATGATTTTCGTCGGTAAACGCCCTGATCATCGTTTTTACAGTGCGATTGACGCGTTCAACAGGATTGGCTTGCGGATGATAAGGTGGGGTTTTCTCTTACGCAATTCCCGCTTCCTTCAGGAATTTATCCATCACCTTATTTTTAAATTCAGAACCTCGATCTGACAAAAACATTTTAGGGGCACCAAATCGTAATAATATTCGCTCGCGGAATGCCTTTTTAATAGTTGGACCATCTGCTCGTCGAACGGCTACGCACTTAATCCAACGAGTGAACAAATCTTGAAATATTAAAACAAATTCGTAGCCTCTTGCAGTTCTCGGCAGCGGTCCAGTAATATCTCCTGAAATTACTTGGCCGGGATGGTCCAATTGACGTGTTCCTAGGAAGCCGGCTGGGGCAGATTGCAATACTTTGCATTGTTGGCAAATTTTGCAATTTTTGACGAATCGTCGAACATCTCGCCGTATGGTAGGCCAGTAATAATATAATTGGACCCGTTCTCGAGTCTTAAATTGACCCATATGGCCTGCCGTCGGTTCGTTATGACTTTCGTCCATTACCGCTCGCCGCTGCTCTTTCGGCAGCACCAGCTTCCAGCCATCTTCGTCCGATATTACATCTTCCATTCTCATATCTGGACGATATACATATAGACGACCTCCCAATATCTTCCCGTCCGGGCATTCATGTGGTCGTTGCATTACTTTTTGCTTCTGAGAAAGATACCATTCATCTTGAGTGTCTACATTTACATCCAAAGTTGCTAACGGTATTCCTTCAGCATCTTCGTAAATGCGAGATAACGCATCTGACACACTGTGCAACGAGCCCTTTCGATGCTGTATATGATAATTGTAGCCTTGCAATTTTAGTGCCCAACGAGCAAGACGCCCCGTTGGATTATGCAAGTTGCAAAGCCACTTCAGGCTACTGTGATCTGTGATCACGTTAAATCTATAGCCTTCAACATATGGCCTATACTTTTCTATTGCCCAAATAACGGCTAAACATTCCCGTTCAGTAACAAAATAGTTCCGTTCAGCGGAACTTAGTACTCGGCTTGCGAAACCCATAACGCGTTCTAATCCATCGATTTCTTGTACGAGAACAGCACCTAAGACCGTATCACTGGCGTCTGTCTCAATGGTGAATTCCTTAGAGAAATCTGGTCTCTGAAGTACAGGAGCTGAAGCAATTAGGCTCTTTAAGCACTCAAAAGCTTGCTGTTGTGCGTCCGACCATTGAAACCGGACATCTTTCCTAGTCAGCTTCGTTAGCGGTTCTGCTAGAGTAGCGAAGCCTTCCAAAAATTTCCTGTACCAGGAAGCCATACCTAGGAATCGACGTACTTGTTTGAGATTCTTTGGCTGCGGGTAATTCAATATGGGTGCAATTTTATCCGGATCTGGACGGAAACCGGTTTCATTTACCAGCACCCCTAAATATTCAGCCTCGCTTTGACAAAATAAACTCTTTTTGCGGCTAATAGTTAATCCCGCAGCTTGAATCTTTTTTAGGACTTTTTCGAGCCAATGCAAATGATCTGCGAATGTCTCTGAGACGATGATGATATCGTCCAGATAGCAAAATGCATGTGGCTCCAGTTCGGGACCAATGAGATTATCAAGTAGCCGTTGAAAAGTGGCTGGAGCTCCTGATAAGCCAAAAGGCATCCGGACGAACTGAAAGAGTCCCATCCCTGGTACTGTGAAAGCCGTGATCGGCCTAGCGGCTTTACGCATCTTTATTTGATGATATGCGCTCTTCAGGTCCAGGGTCGATATATATTTGGCTCTTTGTAACTTACGCAGGATGTCATCCATATAAGGAAGTGTATAAGCATCTACCTGCGAAACCGCGTTGACTTTACGAAAGTCGATACAAAATCGTAAAGAGCCATCCTTCTTCTTCACAAGTACGACCGGGCTAGACCAACTACTAGTGGACGGTTCAACAATTCCTGCTGACAGCATCTCTCTTACATGCTCATGCATGACTTCTTCCACCTTTGGAGAAACCGGATAATATTTTTGTTTAATCGGTTTGGCGGATCCTACATCGATGTTATGCTCAATGAGCATAGTACAGCCTATGCTTTCCGAGCCATGAGGCAATACTCTATCCAACATTTCAGTCAGTTCTTGCTTTTCAGCTGTGGATAGTTTGGCCAAACCTACTTGCGGCTTTTCGGAATTCTCCGTTGAAAGCGCTGCAACTTCTGCTACCACTGGTTCATTCAACCCTTCAATACTAATGTGGTTATTGCGTGGATGTAAAATGGCGTTGAATTCCCGCGCAAAATCTGCGCCGAGTAGGCAATCTGCTTCCAAGCTAGGCATTATTAACACAGAGAGCCTTTTCTTTACCCCTTTAATGGTGATTGGAAGTGTCACAAAGCCAGTCACCTGAGAGGACCGTCCGTCTGCGACCCGAACATCCTCACCAAAAGGCTTCAAATATTCGCCTTGAGCAGAGGCAATCTGGACCCCGATGGGTCCCATCACTGTTCTGGCTGCTCCGGGATCAAACAGCGCTTTTAATTTAAATCCCGCCACATCCACAGGCAGCCACCAACGAGGATATGTTCTACCTATTGGTTCTGTGGTCCCTTGCGCCCATTCGCAGGTTTCTTCCATACCTGCGATTGGCCAACCTGATAGCAATTGCTGGGATTGCTCTGTTGATTCGGTGATCGAGGTCTGGTCATTTTCAGGGGTGATGATGACCTCCTCTCTTCGCCCCCTGTGCTGTTTCCCGCGCAATTGGGACAATTGTATGTCTTAAAGCCTGGTAGATGGCACCTCCAGCACTCTATTCGCCGCGGTGACCGATTAACTTTCGACGTTACTCCTAAACGCGGTTGTCTCGACGCGGATGCGCGTTCGCGATTGTTAAACTCGGACGGAAAGCGGTCCCTCGGCCAACCAGGTGCTCGACGAGTCGATTGAGCATCTACTGATTGGGGTCTCCGAAATTCCGCGTTTTTCCGCTGCCACTCGTCCAATTTTCTTGTCACCGTAGCTTCCACAATATCCGTGACGTCCTTAGCCGTAAGGGCACTTGCTACGCTACAAACATCCGTATTTTTAGCAACCCTTATTGTCTTAGCTGGTTGATCCTTAACAGACGAATTTGCCACTGCTGCAACTGTGGCTTTTCTTATAACCTGCTGGCCTTTAGTTAGCTTGTACGCCACTTCCGGCATCAAACTACTTTCCACTGATGGTGGGGGTCGATATCGATGCCTCAACTCAGCCAATCTCTCGACTTCCATAGCTCGCATCAACAGCTCATCGCAGGTGTGCACGTCTTCCCTTCGTACTGCACATTGAATATCCGGCCGCAAATTACGAAATAATAAATTTATTTGATGTTCCCCTGACGGCTGAGGTACACATCGCTTCAGTATTGTAAGCAAACAGATAACATAGTCTCGCACTGTTTCATCCGGACCTTGTGTTCGCGCTTCAGCTTCTTGCCACAATCGCTGTTGAAGATTAGGATCAACTCCATATCAACGACGTGCAGCAACACAAAAATCTTGCCATGTACGCCAACTTGGCTGAGAGAGTCGGAACCATTGAAGCGCCACGTCACTCATTAAATGCGGCATTGCTAATAGCATCTCTTTTTCGCTCAAAGTAGCTAATGCCCTACACTCTTCTATCCGGATGAGGAATTCTTCGATGCTCTGATCTTTTGCACCCGAAAACTTAATTCCCCAGCGACGTACTATCTCGCCTACATCGCGATTTCGCGGCAACACTGATTCGCCTAATTGGAGAAGGGGACGATTCGCCTCTCCCCTCCCCCTATGGTCAACATATTGGCCAGACCCGAAATATAACGGATTAGCCGTTATAGCGTCATCGTTACCTTCGCGATCTTTTTCCGTTTGAAAATAGTTCACATTAAAGGTGTCGCGAAAGTTAACTCTGCTATTAGTCGATTTTGGTTGGTTATTAGCCTTCTGGCCTATTTGGCTACCTATATTCCGTTTACACTCTACCCCTGAACTTTGCTCTAACTGCTTTTGCTGTTTTAATACCTGAATCTCGCGACGGCTTTCTTCTAGCTCTTTTTCCAATTTCTTGGATCTCGCTTCAGAATTTTCCCACGCGGCTACTATTTCTGCTAGCATTTCATTTCGACCTTGCTTGACCCTTTCGGTGGAATTATATTCCGAAATTCTATCTAAATTTTCCGGCATTCCTGCACGTAATTGCGAACGTGCCGTTGTTATAGTAGACGTCGCGAATGTTGTTGTTGTTGTCACCGCCGTTGCAGCAGTAGTTGTAATTGGCGAAAAACGCGATTCAATATTCGCCCGAACTTGATGAATCTGCGGAGATTCTTCCCGATTCTCTGCCATACTTTCTGACGCATTCTCGCCTTCGGTATCATCGAGGATTTGATCTGCTTCTAAACCTGTACGGTTAAAAAATGATCGCAGTAACGTATCGCGATATGCTCGTAAAGTTTCTGGATTTTCTGCCGTATTATTTGGCACAAAATCCGCTTCTGAATAATTTCCCGTTAATCGTTGGTAAAGCCGTTCCATCCTTATAAATGGCGTACCTGTCGCATTCAATTGTAGCTCTGTGAGCGCAACTTCTATATCCCGTTCTGTGAGACCGAAGACCTAATCCTCCAACGGACGCAACGTTTCGCGACTCGCGTTTGTCCGAAGAGCCATTTTACAATATATATATATATAGCAACTTAAAAAAAAATACAATTAACACTGCCCAATTTCTTACACAAACAAAAAAACTTATTCTTTTATTTATTTTTTTTTTAAACTTTTAAACTTGCGTAAAATTAATAATTAAACCATGCAATGACATATAATTATCTAATAAATAAACCAAACAAATAAACAAAAATTACACATCTTCTAAAAAAAACATTTTTTTTTTTTTAAATATATACAGGAATAAATAAACTCATACCATATTAAAATAAATAAATAAATAAATAAATAATAAAAAATAACAAAAATAAAATCAAATTAAAATGATTATTTAAATAATTTAATCAAGTCGATCACAATAAAAAAAACTTTCTATTAAAATGTTATTTTATAAAAACAAGCAATTTAATCATTTCTTACATCGCATAAAATAAGTCCAATGATAAAATATCGTTAAAAATACAATAAATAAATAAATAAATGTCAACGAAAATCAATACGAAATACTGTTTACATAATCATTAAAAAAAAATTCAAGTAATTTTCATAAATAATTTTCACAAGTTCACTCATTACAAATAACATATTTCACAATTAAATAATTTAAGTAAATAACAAAACAAACAATTTTCTTAATTGGGCAATGGAGACGAGCTGTGATTTTCTTTGTTTCTTCTTTAATTTTCTATCTATATTTATACCTCAATCAATTCGGTATCTTTTTCTTTTATTTACGCTATTTTCACAAATCTTATATATATAGATATATATCCTTCTCTTTTTCAGTTTATCTATTTTCACCATTTTTGTTCCAATTAATTATTCTTTCTATATTTACCTTTATACATTAACAATCATATTTGAATAATTTGTTTCATTTTTCCATTTAATTCCATAAACTTTTCCGACTATTAATTGTTTTATATTATTTTCATATTACTATTCAAATTGATATCTATACAATACTTTTGCTCGCCTCGCTTCGAATCGACCAACGTAAACAAAAACACACGACTTTCAGCAAACTGCCTGTCTTTCAATCAATTTCGAACAACCACTTGATTTCAAATCATAACGATCAATTTTTCAAATAATTTTCCCCACGTTTAGGGCGCCATGTAACTCTTTTTACTTATTGACACGTATGTGCAATTTGCCAATAAGTTGTGTGTAAGCCAAAAATGGCCAGTATGCTAAATTGCATAAAATTATGTCTGACAACGGATATAGGCCATCCAGGTTTATTATAAATTATAAAATAAAATGATACGATTATAAAATACTATGTGTCGGTCAGCACCAGTTACGCGAATTTTCGCGACCGCGGAGGTGGCAGGATTCTGATTAAAATGAATACGTGGATAGAAAGATGCAGGACAGAAATGCTAAAAACGCCGATATTATTATAATTGCATTTATTCAAAAAAACAAAATTAAAGAAATAAAAATACAACAAAATTAGCCACATTAAATGCAATCGGCCAATACTGCCTAATACTTAATTAGATGAATTACGTCGCGAAAATAAAACGTGTTCGACGATTGGAGTACGAGGCGAACTATAAACGTGGGAGAAATCTGGTGGCATATAGCTGGTACTTACATCTTTACGCTCGTGCTATTCCGCTCGTACTAGTCCTAATGAACACAAAAAAAGCACGCACAATAACGCCGAAAAGGGCACAAATCTGCCGAAACTTAAAATACCTACGACAATGTTAAAACGCACGTTAGCGGTCAAAGCTCATCTGTCTATTAATTTGATAAGAAACCGCTAAGGGATCTCTTCGCGGCTCACGTGACCTATCACGGCTATTGCCGAATTAGACTCTGTCTTCCTAAATCGCCGTGTCGCTCTCTCGCTCCTAATACGCTGAAATCATACTTTCAATACATACATATTAATATTCAAGTTCCAACATGTAATACATTATTATTGCCTGCTCGAAGGAGGCCTGTAAAGTTCTCAGGAACGTTACAATGTATCGAAGTATACTATTTCTTTTGTCTGATTCATGTTAATGTTAATCTAATTAAAAAAATTTAATTCAGCAAAAAATAATTATTTTCAACGTTTTCCACTCAGATATAGCACATTTTAATTATATAGTCTCAAGCAATTGAGAAGTACAATATATCATTTTTTATTAATGATTTTGAAGGAACATCCGAATGAATAAACGACGAGATTTTACAATTTTGTTGATATTTTAATTGTTTGTTATTCAATAATCCTATGTAATTTTTTCTTGTAGTTTGAAACAGGATTCTTAAGGTGCTGATAATGTTTAAGAAAACATTTAAGAAAGGTAGGTTCGGTGAAATTTTAAGTAGGAATGTCAATGCGAGAACACCACGAAAAAAAATGAAAAAAATAAATTTTTTCATTCCTTTCCTATTTTTTAAATTATTTACAAAAAATATTGCAATAAATAAATACGACATCATAACATGCATTACAATAAACTATAAGCCTGACAGTTATACTGGAAAGTGGATTTCGCGCACCGGGTTTAAACAAATTAATTGAGGAACTAAAGTTACTTTGGTGAAATGCTAGAAACAAAAATGTTTGGACGAATATATTTATCCACGGGCTTACTATGAACAAATATATTTGTGCACAGGAAGGTTAAAACGTATAAAAACATATTTATGTACGATTTCTTTAAAGCTGTATGGCATTTCTATATAATTGTTATATAATTAATCATTTTATCCGGGGTAAAATCGAGCTACAACCAGGTTCTTCAATTTTTGTGGATAAAGATCAGCTAGCAGCATTACAAAGATATAAAAAAGATAATCCCCGTGAAATAGTTCGGAAGCTATTAAAACAAATCATTGGTGAGGATAAATTGAAGAATTTTTGCGCTGTTGGAAAATCGAGAGGTGCGAAAACACAGATATCGGGTATTCCGGATAAAATTCGCCATGCTGTTTCTTGTAAGTTGTTCAGAATTGTTTTAAAATAATGCATATAACGTAAATGTCCCGATTAATGTCCATGTAATATTTTTTGGCAGAAAATTAACGAAAATATAACTATGTAAGTCTCTGTTACAGAGGCTTAACAAGAATGGATTTAGGAACGGGTTCGAGCTTGGTCGAAAAAACCAACACGCGTTGGTACAGAAAATGAATACTGTAATAACAGAAATACTTAAGAGTGTTCTTCCAAAAAGTCGGAAGTCAGATTTGACTGTAGCGACGCCTACAACTTTTAAGTGCACTGATTGGAGTGATATCTGCCGACGATATTACGAAGTTCGACTTTCGTTCCCTCGTCAGGACCGTATCAAAGATTTTCTTGAAGGGTTCTTACCGGGGCCCCACAATTTTGTTTACATGTGTTACACATGCTTAGGACAAACGATATTCATACATGTAGTGGGGAAGGCCGAAGTTGGCCGAGATCGCCAAGAGCATCCCGAAAATCGGTGCTGTAGCATACATATATATGTATATGCATTTACAGCGATCGTCCGATAGTTTGGACGGCGAAGCTCATTTTTTTTCTTGCGATAGAATTTCTCCCGGCTATCCGACGGATTTGGACGAGGAGGTAACTCGTGCGTGTTCTTCGGAAAATCGTTTCTACATGAAGTTATCGCATAGAATAGATGCCTAAAACTTTTTTTGCAAATATGTAACATTAGTATATGTATAATTATATTTTAATTTTCAGCTAAGGTTTTATTTCTTTTCTTCATCATTTTCGACCTAATAAAAACATATAGAGTGGTACAAATGTCCAAATTGTAATTTTTTATCAGTTCCTAATTTTCCATTCTTTACCATTTTTTTCAAATCCACGTGAGAAGTTTAAAATTACAAAATATGCATAGAAAAAAAATCATCGCTGAAAAATATTAAAAATTGTAAGACAAAATACATTTGTAATAGTCAAATTTTACATTTTTTTCGCTAAACAGAGTTTGAGCCTTTATTAATAAATACTAAATTTTAATATGTAATATTAGACTTTTGCATAGAAAATTTAAAAACATTTACCATTAGTAGTACACTTCTTAGACATGTCTAAAAAAGTATATGGGTGCATATATGTATGCATATATGTGAATAACACACATTTATATATATATATATATATATATATATATATATATATATATATATATATATATTTATATATATATATACTAGGTTGCGGATCTGTGTCGAAACGACATAGTAAATAGATGGAATGATTGCATCTCTCCTTGCATATAAAATGTATTTTTGAAATGCATATTTCCATTATTTTGGAAGTAATGTTGAAATAATTGTGAAATAATAATGTGAAATAATAATCAATAATATGCATATTTACATGGATATAATTTTTTTTTGTAAATGGACTTCTTATAATTCTCTGGCCGGTTTCCGATTGTTCTTTGCTTTATTTATTCATCAGCAATCATCTAAAAGTTGCGGGCTTTATCAACAAAAAACTGTAATTTTTCTAAATATTTATCGACAGTTGACAATGGAAAACAATGTAAATCCACATTATTACAGAAAAGTATAGAATTTCTGTATATTCTTTACCAATAAATTGTTATAAACAATCATTTTTTATAAACAAAAAAAAACGGGTATTTTATTTTTGACATATCGTACTTCCAATGGTTAGCATCTAATTTTTCCCGTAAAATCGATGGGCGCAGCCAGATTTCCCCTAAAACTTTTGACAAAATTGTTGATAACAAATTGTTATAAACAAGTATTTTTTAAAAACCAAAATACATAGATATTTAATTTTTGGCATATATCTTATTTTCGATAGTTAGTTTGGCGCTATCTGTGCTGTGGTAGACATGGGCCTTAATTAACACTTTCTAATATAATTAATATGGATTTTAAATGGAAATTATTGATATTGAGAATATATTCTATAACACGATAAATATATAAAGATTTAGAAAACGAATATTGTAGGTGACCTATATTCTCTATTTCAAATCATGTAATGAAAATAAATTTAAAATTCAAAATCATGTTTTATACGATTTTTCTTGTTCTTTTGGGTAAATAAAGAAATACGAATTTTTTTTGTTTGCAAACAAAAAATTTTTCGCGAAGTTACGGCCTGCAGAAAAATTTCGCTGGTGATTTCATTTTTGCCAAACAGGTAGGAAATTATATTCAAATCTCTCTATTTCCGTTAAAAATCGATATTTTAGCATTCTGTTTTCTTAATTTAGTAGTGTTTAAAATGTTCTTTCATGGCCATTTTGAAATTTTATAAAGTTTGAAAATTAACAAAATAGAAATCACCAGCGAAAGATTTTGTGCAAAACAAAAAAATACGTATCTCTTAATTTACCTAAAAGAACAATAAAAATAGTATAAAACATGATTTTAAATTTGAAACTTTTTTCATTGCAGGATTTGAAATGGGATTGGTCAGGTGGAGAATTGCAAAACCTTACAAAATTATGTCGAATACCCAGATATAACTTAAAAATTGTGATAGGAATTTTTTATTTTGGGCCCTGAATCGCGATGCTCTTCAGTTTCTAAATATTAATCGAGAAAAATAATGTAAATTCATAATTATTATTCGTAAAAGAACAGACTTTGAAGATAGATAAAATTATAAACGTATTCTTCAAAACGTGCAAGTAATGAAGACACTTCTTATGCACTGTTTGACATTATTTATTACAAGTACTTTTATTTGTTGGTAAAGAATAATTTAAAATTTTTTTATAGTATTGTGAATTTACATTGTATTTTCATTGACAACTGTCGATAAATATTTAAAAATAAAGTCACGCAACAACTTTCAAATGAATATTGATGGGCAAATAAAGAAAAAACAATCAGATACCCTGCCAGAGAATTATAAGAAGTCCATTTACAGAAAAAAAATGATATCCATGTAAGTATGCATATTATTGATTATTATTTCACATTAGTATTTCATAATTATTTCAACATTACTTCCAAAGAAATATTTCAAATGAACATATTCTAGGCAATGCAGTACAAATTCAATATTAACTGTTGAAATTTAGTATTTATTAATAACAAGACTTTTTCGAAGAGTCAAAGACTGTCAAATTTGATTATTAAAATTGTCACTTTTCTTACAATTTTTAAAAATTTTCAACGCCGACATTTTTATGCATATTTTGTAACCAATCGATTTCTAGCATGCATTTTAAAAAAAGAATATGCGGAATCTATCCAATTGTAAAATGATGCAGGCAGACCGATCGTATGTTAAGAATTAACTTCAAGATGCAATATTCTACTTGAAAAATAAAGGAATACGTGTTTGTTTACATTTTTATAAACAATTTTTTTTTATTGTTTACCAAAATTTATTACTCCAAATTTTGTCAATAACACAAATTTTTGTAAGTTTTTTATTCAGATGCTCTGAATTTACTTGTTTTTTAATCTTTCACTCGTGCCCTCGATTTTTTCTTGCATTTTTCATACTTTTTAAAAATATGAATTTTAAATGGATTCGACTTATAAGTGGTCAAAAAATAAAATTTTTAAAGTGATAAACAATATGAATGTTTAATTGTTCGACACGCTATCATTTTGTAGGTCGAAAATGATAAAGAAACAAAAATAAAGGGGTCAAAATAAATTTGGTGATTCCCTTTCAACTTCTGAATGGATATTTATACATTGCACTATAGGTTTTGAGTTTTGGCTTTGGTTTTGATATCTTGACTCTACTTTTCAAAACTACAACGTTTATCAAAATATCTATTTTTTCAATGAGAAAGAAAGAATATTTTATTTGTATTTTGCATGTAAAATGGAGATATTTCTTAGTTATTTCTGCCAGTAATGCTTCATACTGAACAGATAAAAAACGCAGGGATGTATTGGTTTGGAACTTTAATCCCATGATTCGTGCTACATACTGGAAAATTCGTTAGTAGCGTAGAATCTGAATCTACTTCAGACAAACGCGATATTAACTATTAACTATTAGAAAAGAATGGATTTACATATCGAGGAAACTTAGTCATTTAACAAATTTTCAACATTATTACCGATTTCAGTGAATCTATAAAAAAGAATCTATACATAAATATGTATAGATTCTTTTTTAAACTAGTTAGTCCAAGTATGGTGATGCAAAACTTCACGTTATCAAACTACAAGGGTTTGTTACGACCTGATTTAACATACTTACTCGAAGTATGTCATGCCCAGAATCGTGAAAGGGCGTTCAACCACACAGGTTGATTCGGGTTGGCGAATGGAGGCGGCCTGCTTCAAAAAAAAAGGATGGAAGGAAAATAAAGAAAGCTCTTTTACCAGAAAAAAATTAAATAAAGTAATTTTTATTGTGCTCTTTTTTTATTAATACAAATTTTATTATGATTTAAAGTGGGTGGATTGGTGGGTGCAAAGAGTTCGTGAGGAGGCGGAAGAGGTTCGAGAGGAAGGGGAGGAGTAAAAGTGATCGGGAGTCAGAGTGGGTGAGTGAGTATTCTCGAATAGTGGAAGGGAGAGGTTCGACTGGAGGAGGTTGTAGTGGAGGTGTCTGAGGGAATTGGGGGTCGGGAAACGAAGTAAGGTTCGCCTTTGTTTGTCTGGCGGCTCGCTTGCGGAGGCGTCGTTGACGACGAAAATAGCCCCTATCCTTTTTTACTACCGGCACTGAAAAAACAAACAGAGGACGAGAATTTACATGTTGAATTGGTGATCTCTATGAGGAATTAGTAGGACAAGGAAGTGGGATGGATATATATATATATATATATATATATATATATATACAGGGTGATCCAAAAGTCCCGGAACAGCAAAATATCTCAGCGGGAGTGCATTTTCGAGGAAAATGTTTCACACAAAAGTTTCAGGATTTTTCCCTGGCTATTTAATGGCGATATTGAATTTGACCTTGAACATGACCTTGAAGGTTATTTCAAGGTCAAGTTAATTTTTTTAAATGGGAACCCCTATTTTTTTCATGGATTCTGAAAGAGCGGGAAATTCTACGTCCGAGTATGATATGATCGATTTTTCCGGCAAGGCCATTTCAAGGTGAAACTTAAAACTCCCGTAACGGCGAAATATCTCAGAGGGTGTGCATTTCTTTGGAAATTGTTTCAGACAAAAGTTTAAGGATTTTTCCTGGGATATTTAATGGTAGCACAGAATTTGACCTTGAACATGGCCTTGAAGGTTATTTCAAGGTCAAGTTTGTTTTTTTTAATGGAAACTTTTAATGGCCGTTTTTTTCGGCAATGTCATTTCAAGGCCAAACTTAAAACTCCCGGAACAGCGAATTAACTCAGCAAGAGGCACCATTGAATTTAACCTTGAAAATTACCTTGAGGCTTATTCTAAGCTCAAGACTATTTTTTTTTAATTGGAACCCCGTTTTATTTTCGTAATGTTTCCAGAGTTTCCAGTGTGCAATGCATTATCATTGTTCCCGGATAAAAATATACATTTTTTTTTACATCCGATACGTTTATAAATACCGTATGTATGGGTAACATTTTTACATTGTTTCCAATGCTACCGCCGGCTTTAGCATTACCCAAGATGTACCGCGTGGAGGTAGCACGGTCGGGTTTACACCTCTTCGGGGTGCTTTGTTCAGGTGGTTCCCCTCGCCGTCACCTGTGCGCGTGCGTGTGCGTGTGCGTGTGCGTGTGCGTGTGCGTGTGCGTGTGCGTGTGCGTGTGCGTGTGTGTGTGTGTGTGTGTGGGTGTCCCCAGACAGTTAAGGCAAGATGGGTATACTAAGATTTTGATGAAATTATGTATCTTACTAAAGCTTATGCTCAAAGTGATTGCCATGAACTTCTTGGCAATATCCCAAGCGATTATAAAAAGTCGATACGACTTTTTTAATCATATCTGGTTCTATAGCCGCGATCTCATCCCGTATTCGTTGTTTTACTTCCTCAATATTCACCGGTTTCGTTCGATACACTCTATCTTTGAGATAACCCCATAGAAAATAGTCAAGGGGCGTAAGATCCGGAGATCTTGGTGGCCATTCTATTACACCCCTTCGACCTATCCACCGTTCTGCGAATACATCACTCAAATAATTACGAACATCTGTTGCATAATGGGGTGCTGCACCATCTTGCTGAAACCAAGTCTGATCGAAATCCTCGCCTACAATAACCTGAATAGCAGGGATGATGTCGTCCCTCAACATATCGTGGTATTTTTGACCAGTAAGGGTAACCTCGATGAAGAAGGGCCCAACTACCGCATTGTTTATAATACCTGCCCATACGTTTACTTTTTCAGGATATTGAGTAGAACGACTATCGACCATCCAATTAGGATTGGTTTCACTCCAATAAGACATGTTATGTCTATTGATTGCCCCATTTAAGAAGAATGTAGCTTCATCAGAAAATACGATGCGATTCAAGAAACCGGTATCAGCATCTATTCGATTCATCATTAATTCCGCAAACTGTAGGCGTCTATCAGGATCGTCTTCATTCAATTGTTGTACGAGTCTAACTTTGTATGGGTGAAATTTTAAGTTTTTAGTTAAGATCCGTTGTACTGTACCGTAACATAAGTCGTGCTGCTGTTTAACTTTCCTGATGGAAGTATGAGGATCTTCCGTTATTGACAGCGCGACATTCAACTCATTTTCTTCAGTTGATGCTGTTACTGGACGACCTGCTCTTGGGAGATCCTTCACAGTACCGTGAACTTCAAAACGATTTATTGTTCTGCTAACAGTAGATTTAGAAATCGGTTCTCGTCCCTCTCTCAATGATGCGTTAAATAAGGTTCGCACATTCTCTAAAGATCGCTGGTTATCACCCCAGCCTCTCATCATGAGAATGGTTATTCTTTCTCGTTCACTTAGCGCAGCCATTGCTCTTTGTACGAAATATACGTATGTATTTTGTTACTGAAGTGATGCTTAATACGTTTAGATAGGAAAGGCGTTTCGATAGGAAATCCATGTATCTCACAAAACGATAAAGTTAAGACCAAAATGTAACCTTATAAGACTGTACACGTATGTATAAATTCAATGTGAATGTATGTTGTTTATTTACTTCGCTGGTGACTCGTGCTCTCTGTCGCTGTTCGCGCGCCCAAGTTCACTTTGCACAAGTGTTGCGTAAGATGTATGTATACACTTTTTTTAAACAGTTTATTATTCTATTTACAAAATTAGAGGACAAGCGAGGGACAGGAACTGATTCCTAAATCGACTTTTGGCAGAACAATAAATTGTTTCGAAGTTTACGGCACTGTAAAGGATCTCCCTAGAGCAGATCGTCCAGTAATAGCATCGACTGAACAAAATGAATTTAACCACTCTCAATACCGGAAGATCCTCATAACTTCGTTAAGAAAATGAAACGGGGTTCCAATTAAAAAAAAAAAAATAATCTTGACATGAGAATAATCTTCAAGGTAATTTTCAAGGTCAAATTTTATGCTAGCATTAAATATCCCGGAAAAAATCCTGAAACTTTTGTCTGAAACATTTTACCCGAAAATGACCTCTTGCTGAGTTAATTCGCTGTTCCGGGAGTTTTAAGTTTGGCCTTGAAATGACATTGCCGAAAAAAACGGCCATAGCATATTTGGACGTAAAATTTTGTGCTCTCTCCGAATCCGTGAAAAAAAATAGCAGTTTCCATTAAAAAAAACAAACTTGACCTTGAAATAACCTTGAAGGTTATGTTCAAGGTCAAATTCTGTGCTACCATTAAATAGCCCGGGAAAAATCCTTAAACTTTTGTCTGAAACAATTTCCAAAGAAATGCACACCCTCTGAGATATTTCGCCGTCACGGGAGTTTTAAGTTTCACCTTGAAATGACCTTGCCGAAAAAAACGGCCATAGCATATTCGGACGTAAAATTTTGTGCTCTTTCCGAATCCGTGAAAAAAAATAGGGGTTCTTATTTAAAAAAATTAACTTGACCTTGAAATAACCTTCAAGGTCATGTTCAAGGTCAAATTCAATATCGCCATTAAATAGCCAGGGAAAAATCCTTTAACTTTTGTCTAAAACATTTTCCCCGAAAATGCACTCCCGCTGAGATATTTTGCTGTTCCGGGACTTTTGGATCACCCTGTATATATATATATATATTTAGTTATTGAATATGAATAGAACAAAAAAAAATATAAATAATAAATTTGAATTAACCGGATAAAAAAACTCGCAGGTCTCTACAGTCTCTACCGACTCTCGTGGCTGCATCCGGTCACCCAAAGAGGCTCCAGTTAAGCACACTAGAGTCGCTAAAATAAAAAAAGGAATTCCTAAGGTGTCGGATTCTTTTGTTGGTGTGGTTTTAAAAAATTTGATTATGTAAAAAAAAGGAAAAGGAATCGGACACATTCGTCTCATGAGAAAAAAAATAAAAATAAATTTAATGCCTGAGGCATTCGTTTTTATCGGCTCGTATCGGGCATGAAAAGAGAGTTAGTTAGTTAGTTAGTTTAGTTCATAAATCTCCCTCTCATAAATAGGGGGATACATAGCCCATTGAGAGGGAGTTCCGAAAAATAGCGAGTACAATATACGGCGCATTTAGTGTGCAGGCATAGGAATACATATATATATATATATATATATATATATATATATATATATATATATATATATATATATATATATATATATATAAAGAAGAAACGCAAAATACAGATTCAGTCACCCAAGAGAAATGCTCTCCTGCAAAGGGTCGCTTGAACAAAATTATATAGGACAGACGCAGAAGGGGTGTCATTACTACACAGTAGTGAACATAATAAACCCGTTGAGTGCGGTGGGCGCAGATTTAAGTTACGAGAAAAATGTGCTCTCGTAGGCGCAAGTAGTGGACACTCTGTTAATATATGAAGCAGCGTTTCGCGCGCATTATAATTGCAAAGAGTACAAAGTGTTGCTAATCGTAGTTGCAACCTGACTTTTAGGTAGTGAAGGGGCAGGCGAGGAGGATACAAAGAGTAAGCAGAGTCCGCAGGAAGACGGAAGATGGGCAATTGAACAGAGTCGGAAGTAAAGTAGGTTCTCAAATCCGCCTTCCTGCAAGCCTCGGCCAACCCCGCAACCGCAGACGGCCCCGTTTGTTCCCAAAAATCGGCATTGAAGTTGTTCCATAGCTCGCTCGCCCCTGCACTGTCTAGGATCGCCTTCAGCTGGACGGACCAGTTGAAGGTTGCGTTCGGAGAGGCAATAGCGGACAAATCCTTTAAGCGGGTCAGTAATATTTTGGGCAGTCTGTGATCCGGCAAACTGAGAGTTTTAGTCACCCATTTGATTGCTCTAGAGCAAACTTCTACCGATATAGAGAAGAGATACCAAGTTCCAGGCGGACAAGATAGGCCGGGGTGTTCCTCGGCAGGCAGAAAAGTTTCTTAAAGAACCCAATCTGTACGGATTCCAGACTATCCAAATATCTTAAAGCCCAACATGGTGCCGCATATAAGAGGACGGACATTATCATCGCATAGTACAGAGTGAAAAAAGGTTTCCATGCTTCCATTTTTGCCGAGATAACTAGCGACGTAACCGCGGCAGCCGCGGCGTTGGTTCTCATTACGGCATCCTCCGTGGCGAGGAGGCCCCGCGCAGAGGAGGAGAACAGCACACCCAGGTACCGATAGCTGGACACGACTTCGACCGGACTATCTCTATAATAAAACGATCTGGAATGTGAATCCAATTGGCCGGCCCTTCTAAAACATATTATCTTTGTCTTTCCAATATTAACTGTAAGTAGGTGCTGCAAACAGTATTTCGAAAGTAGAGATAACTTTCTACGAAGGTCCGCGGGAGAGTACGCAAAGATAGTTAGGTCGTCAGCGTGGGGCAACATCACCAGGTCCAGAGTGAGCGAAACATCCACTCCACGCGCGCCCCTCGCACGGAAGAACGCCACAATATCGGGCAGATATAATATAAAAAGCAGGGGACTGAGGATTTCTCCTTGGAGTACCCCTCTGGTTACCTTAAAAACGGACGTCGCAAAGTTACCCGCTTGTAACCGCACCGAAGCCGACTGGTAAAGAGCGGCGAGGACTCTTACAAATTTCGCGCTTACGCTGAATCCGAGGAGCTTCCGCCAGAGAAGTGCATGGGGGACTGAATCAAAGGCACTTTTGAAGTCCACAAAAACTCCAAATATTTTTGACTTGGGGCGTCTAAGCATGATTTGAATAGTAGCGAGGAGCGAGAAGATACAATCCTCTGTGCTCCTCCCAGACCGAAACCCGAACTGCTCCTCTGGTAGCAGATCTCTTGCGGAAGCCCATTCAGACAGGCGTTTACATAAGATCTGGGAAAAAATTTTGGACAAAGCGTTGGTAATTGCGATTAATCTGTAATTCGCTGGGTCATCACGCGCGCCTTTTATAAAAAGCGGAAATAATAAAGCCTGGGCCCAGTCCGCAGGAAACGTCTCTGCCGAAAAAATTCTGTTGAAAAGTTGAAGAAGACGGGAAAGCCATGTATCGTCTAGAAGTTTAGAGAGTTCGGCGGGTAACTCGTCGGGCCTGATGGCTTTTCCCCCCTTCAACACCTTAATACTATCCTTAAGCTCCGAGAGTGTAAGCGGAGAGTCCAGGCTGGAGTCGAATGTGCCGTAGAACGTCTCTGTAAAGTAATCTTCTCGGGGAAAAATCTCCGAGAAGTATGCACCCCAGGCCTCCCCAGAGACCCACACACCCGGGACGGGCTTTTTCCGGAATTGACGACACGCTTTCCAAAAGTCCGCTGAATGCCGGACCGCCGCGAACCTATCCGAAATCATGGAAACATAACGATGTTTTTTCCATTTCAGTGTATCCATGTAAACTCTTTTCGCGGAATTAAAAGCAAGCGTCGAGTTTGCGCTGTATGCGTTTCTACGCATCTGGTGCAGAGAAAGGCGGAAAACACGCCTTGCAGAGGCGCATTCCCCATCAAACCAGGTCTTCGATCTACCAAAATACTCCCGCGCATTACACGAAACGGTTCGCAAAACTATGCCTGCACTCATCACTGCTGCGCGAATGGTTTCGACAAAACGCTCATAAGCAATATCTGCAGTCTCTGATTCCTCCGACGGAGAGGCAATCAAAGAACGACTTAACACATTTTGAAAGTTACGCACCCCGTCATTCGACAATGAATATCTTATTTTTACACGGCGTTCTGGCTGAGCAGTGATTATGACGCGATCAGAATTTGCGGAATACAAAAAAAGTGATAAAATTATCGGGAGATGATCCGACCCGTGGAGGTCAGTATCCATTTGAATGTCAGCAACAAAAGCCAAGTGTGGGGCAGAAACCCATATAAGATCGACGACGCTGAATCCTCTCTGTCCGAGAAAAGTAAAATGTGCTGGGATGTCACCAGGGCAACGTCCGTTTAAAAGTACAAAATTATTTAATTGCATAAACTCGGATAAGAGAGAACCGCGACTAGTACAAAGTTCATCATGTGATCTCCGCGACTTGTATAGTGACGTACCTTCGAAAATTTGCCCAAAATCATTGTAAGAATCCGACGGGCCGACCCTACAGTTAAAGTCACCGCCCAATACAACAATACATTCTGGATACCGGGCATTCAGGGAATCAGCTGACAGGCAGTCGCGCTTACGTTTCGAAAAACCAAAGTCCTCAAGAGAGCTACAGCTGTTTGTTCTATACGAAAGCCACTTAGAAGCAGTAGAAGGGCGACCTGGTAGAATCGGGGGTCTTAGCAGCGGTAGGGACTGCTCCTCCTTTCCGCCAATGCAAGGGCTGCCGGGCGTGCCAAGTACTTGCGGCTGATTAGAGGACACGTTTTCGTCCGATATATGCCGAAGTCACTATAGGCCGAGAGATGCTGCCGCCTCGTAACAGACTTAAGAGTGAGTGATAAAAAAGGACAAGACACGAACGAAGACGAAGACAGCGCTTGAGGTGCGTGCGCAAGGCGACGACTAGAGCGCGCGACTATATATGTGGAGCGCCCTGAGTAAGTGGTGGGCCACACACATGGAAAGCACAAACACACCGATATGCAAGCAAATCACATCCAAGAGGCAAGGGGCATCCAAAAGAATTCTACAACTATGTAATATTGACAGCACTATTTAGATGAATGATGCAAAACGCGTAAGATCCTCTTGGTTAAAAGATAATTTAAGTAAAAAACAGCCTCGTTGTGGACGATAAGTCGATCCTGCGAGAGGTAGGGCATCAGTTTCAGGCGCAATGCACTTACATAAAGTTGACAGTTCATAGAAAAGTTCTGTTCATTGGCTCGCCGCAATTATTTCAAATCCTGTCACGTCATCAAAAGAGCCGGTGAGCAAACGGCGGAGCAACTGACGTTTCGGCAATTTTCGATGAACTTAAAAAATTTCGATTGCACCGAAGTGATGACTCGGACACTCAAAATCTCTCTGTAGATACAATCCGAGCCTCTCCGGGGACACGTCACTGCAAATTCAACTCCCAAAAAAAGAGATTTAGACGGTTTAACTTAATCGTAAATGCGGAGCGAAGAAAAGCACGTCTGTATGACTTACCGTCACTATTAGAACTCGCATGAAAAGAGAGACTGGGAAAGAAAAGGGTAATTAGTGGGATTATTATATTCTAAAAAGAATATATACTCACTGGTTGGATTGACCCTTGTTATCTCAGTGACGGACGTCAGTGGACCTCACGGAGATTAATTCCCCGTCACTCTCGACTCCTCGGGAGGTTGGGAGGAAAATTCGGTCACCTGGACCTGATTCAGAGGAGGTTGGATAAAAACGGTCGCCTGGACCTGTTTTTTTTTTGGAAAACGTGGATAATATATTCGGTCACCTGGACCTGAATATATTTAGGGAGAGAAAAAAAAATACGGTCGCCTGGACCTGTATTTAAAGGGAATAATCGAGGAGAGCGAGGTCGGGTAATCAGTCTAAATGTGGGCCGAGTTCCGATTGCTAGTGCCGGTGAGCCGTGTTCGGGTAGATAGATCAGACTTGATCGGGGTCGTAGAGGCTCCACGTGGAAGTCTGAAATCAGCAGCGAAGATCCACCTTAGGCCAGCGAGAAACCACCAAATTGGAGGGGCAGCAGGAACAGTGGAGAGCCACGAAGATCCACCTTAGGGCAGCGAGAAACCACCAAATTGGAGCGGCAGCAGGAACAGCGGAGAGCCACGAAGAGCAGCGAAAGCCTCCAGTAATTTGGAGCAGTACGTCCAAAGGCTGATCCGAGAGTCTGGGCCGGTGTCGGAGTCGGATTAGGAGGTTGTGTAGAAGTAGAGTAGTAGAGTAGTAGAGTAGGAAGATTCGTCGGAATGTCGCCCTTTTTATATTGGGTCTCCCCTCCAGGAAAATTCGTAGGTCGGACCAGTCGTGGGAATATTAAGTTTGGTGGGAAAATTTGTACCATTTCTTTGTAGTTATAAAAAAACTGTTCTTGTGTTTTTTATAACAATAAATTTTTAACAAAATATTTGCTTACAAAGTTAAAGTAGTTTTTACAACATGAACGAAAGTTCTAGCATAATTAGAACTAAAGTTAAATAAAAATTATTAATTTTTGTATTAATTATTTGTTCAAACTTTCAATATTTTGTAAAAGAAATGTTTTTGTTATAAAAGGAATTTTTGTAATGTTGGTAGTTGAGTTCGCCTTTAATTTTTTTATTAATTATATGTCAGTTATTTATTGCTAGAATTATTCGTTCGTTGTTTGTATCAACTTTACAATTTTTGTGTACTTGGTTGTGTAGAATTGATTTGAGTATTATATATATATATATATATATATATATATATATATATATATATATATATATATATTATATATTGTATTATATAAAATGATTGTGTACAATTGTTTCAAAGTTATAAAAAAAATATTATTAAGATATTGTTTTTCATTTACATTTTCGTGTACATATTTTAATTTTGATAAATGGTATTACTAAATAATGGTTTGGTTTTTACACTTATTTATTAACATTTCAATTACGCAACGATTTTAATGTTGTAATTTGTATTTATTGACTTTAATTGATTTCTCTATTTATTCACTCATTATGTTTTTTTATATTTAAAATGATTTAATTTAATAATATTTTGTTTTATTGAAAATATTGTTAAATTTTGAAATAAGAATTAATATTTTTGCGTAATTCTAAATGTTCTAATTTATCGAGGACAACAACTAAAAATAGGAAAAGAAGGTTATTCTCTTTGCCTTGAGAAAGTGTTTTCTCGAATTTCCTCTTTTTTAAGTTAAGACTTTTGGGTGTCGGTGCGTGTACGGCTTGAGAATGCCTTTTTTTAGACTTTTATACTTTAACATAGAAAAGTTTTCGTGTGTGGAAAAAATTATAAATATTGAAATAGGAACTTGTTTTTATGAAAATATATTAAAGAAATATTTAACAAACAAACTGATGCAATTTTGTATATTTTACTTAATTTTAATTTTTGCTGATAATATAGGAATCTTACTTATTTGTGGGCAGAGAAGGACCTATTCTTTTCCGATCTTTAAGATTTTATGGTGGCATCATGTTACCTACAGAGGAGAATGATTTTCTACGGTTTCGGTCTTGTATAACTATCTTTTGAGGCCGGTACGGTAGGTTTTACAAATCATGAAAATACATTATATAGTTCGGAAAGTGTTTTGTATCCGCGTTGTTACTGAATTCCCATATATTCGGGGATTCCCAAAAATAATTTTCGTCGCGATGTCCTAGTTACGTGGGACGTAACAGGTTAACTAGGAAAAATGTGTCCAAAAAATAGGTTTTTCTACAATAACTCTAAAAATATCACATTAAACAAAAAAAGAAATTCACGAAAATTGTATTTGGGCAAATTCTACACAATTTCGACTTTTAAAATACCTTCTACGACCAATAGAAGCCGAGATTAATAAGCAAATTAACGCACAATCGGAACGTTTTTTGCGATGAAATCAATAATTACTCGAAAACCGTGCTTCATGTGGTAAAAGTGCATATAATTCAATTTCAATATCAGTAAACAACCGAACAAAAATTTGTACGCTTGTTTTTACACAAAAACTGTAATTGTTACTAATTTTTACTTTTTTGCATGAAACTTCAGACGGCTATAACTCTTCAACAATTATTCATCGTAGAAACTTCAACAGATGCTCACTATACGCAGATAATTTCATCGTCTTCAAAGTAGTTCGGATACAAATCATTTTGATCATAAATCCACGATGGTACAAAAGAAAAATATGAAAAATTGTTATTTTCATGTACTTTTTTTGTAAATAAGTATTTTTTGGCTACATTTAGACAGTAGTAGTATCCGAACTACTTTGAAGACGATGAAATTATTTGCGTAAAGTGAGCATCTGTTGAAGTTTCTACGATGAATAATTGTTGAAGAGTTATAGCCGTCTGAAGTTTCATGCAAAAAAGTAAAAATTGGTAACAATTACAGTTTTTGTGTAAAAACAAGCGTACAAATTTTTGTTCGGTCATCTACTGATATTGAAATTGAATTATTAATAATAATAGTAATAATAATAACAAAAGAAATAAAGGGGGCCAAATTTCATACTGATGCTGATCTGGTAGAGATTTTATCAAAAAATTTATCACTTTTCGGCAGATTGAGCGAGATCAAAAACAAATGTTGCTGTTAAAAGTTGTTATTTACGTAATAGTAATAATAATAATAAGAACAACAATAACAATAATTTGAAACATTAAAATGATTATAATTTATTACATTCATTTACACCCATCCAATCTATTCAAAAGAACATTTTTACATAAAAAAATATAAATTTAGAAATGATTAAAAAAAATTATTAAAAAGCCAAGAATTTTGTTTCATATTGTTGTTGTTATTATTATTAATAATATTATTTATAAATATTATATTTATAAATATTAACTATTTATAAATAGAACTTAGAAATGTTGTTATGGGAATATTATTACATAATTTTCATTATAAGAAAGAAATGAGAGAAAGTTAAATTCTCCTTCAAAACATTACTTAAAAAGGTTAAAAATAATTAAAATTCACAATTTCGACGGTTTATGATTAGTTTATAACCAATTAGGCTTTAAAAAAAAAAATTACTCCTCTGTCAAGATATGAACCCATGAAACATTAGTTACGAAACAAGCGCTATACCGCCTGAGCCAACATAGCTTCCATAAAAAATTGCGATATTCGCTTCATATAAGTTACTACTTATAGCTTAAAAAGTAGAAAATGCAAATGTGATTTTCTAGAAAACGATTGAGTATTGCATCGATCATTCTGATAATCAAAAGGGTGGTCAGTATGCGCGATATTATGAGAAAGTTTCAATAAAATCGGTGAGAATCATCGCACCTGAGGTTCCCGGAGAATGAGATGACAGCCTTTTACATTCTTATCCGCCCTCTCTCTCTCTCTTTCTGCTCCCGTATATGCCGCGCCGCCTCGAACCCATACCCTTCCTATATAATATATATATATATATATATATATATATATATATATATATATATATATATATATATATATATATGGATGGATTCTTGCATACACACATGAACGTAGACATATTCATACATGCAAGTTACATGTGTATTGCGTGCACATGCTCGCGGGGCCCTGGGAAGCGCCCTAGAATACCTACGATCCTGACATTCGCTTTGGGCTCCATCTCACCGAAAAACGCGGAACTGATATATGTCAAATCTTTCGCTTGTGCCGCCATTACCCGCTTAGAGTCGCAATTTGCAGATTACGCCTCGAAAACATAATTAATTTGCATAAAAATGGGTTCAATGTAATCCGCGAAGTGTCAGGAATGCACGTCCACTCCGTTTTTGTGCGTTAGCGTTATCGAAACGATGCAATAAGCGGTTTTATCGTGACGACTAACACATCTACACATCATGTACGTGTGAGTTGAAAAACAGGCCGATTTTATCCTTTTTTTTTTGGATTATGCGACAATCGTTGCGCCAATATCGAAGTGGACGCACATTCTAGGGGAATAATAGCTTATAAAAAACGCACTTGATAATATAAAAAGTTAAAATTGAAGACGTAATCTGCAAAGGAGTTTTACTTCCATTTTGGTAGTTCCACAATGGCCACCGTGGCGCTCAGGGGCTTCAGAAGAACACCCTTAAGGTATAAAACTCTATACAAAAATATATAGATGCACAAGTTTCACCTGAATCAACACAACATGTCGGTATTAACTAATATTTTAGAACCCGAGTATTCTAAATATGAAAATTATCAATATAGTGCAACTATGACGCAGCATAGTTTATCAGCGACTAGTTCCTCTCAAGGCATGTCGTTAATAACGAGCACCGCTCAGCCGGCTACCGCTTTTAGTCATGTGACTAAAGTATGTAGGGGGCTAAGTTTTCAACGTCGTCAAACTTACATTCCCCCTCGCAAGTTGCAAGCAGAGATTAGTAAATCTCTGTCACAGGTGTGGAGGATGGGAAATAAGGGATTAGTTTACTAGCATGGAAAAGATTGGATTCATTTTTTCTCAAACCGCTATCAATGATAAATATCACATCTGATACTTTCTTTTTTATTTTGTACGGACCTATTCTAATTTGATTTAATTTACTTCTATTTAATTTATTACTATTTTGTATGTATACTAAATCTCCCTCCTCATATGTTCTCGCTATTGATTTCTTATCATAGTATCTTTTATTCTGTTCATGGCTTTTTTTTTTGAATTTTCATATGCTATCTGTCTATTATTTTCTAGATTATTTTTATTGTTTTCATTTAATTCTTCCTGTAACGTAAAATCGTCTATTCCAGTTAGTAAATATCTCGGAGTGAAACCGGTCGAGCTATGAATTGTATTATTATATTGGTTTACACATTCCTGTGCTAATACAGACCATGGTCGGTTTTTTTCATTGTAAATTTTACATCTTATTCTATTTATTAACGGTTGGTTAGATCTTTCATTCAAACCATTAGAGAAAGCACAGTCAACTGTAGTGAAAATTAAAGTTATCCCCTCTAATTTTAGATATTGTTTGAATTCTTTTGAATTTATGCCTCCATATTGGTCTGTTAACAAAGTTTTTACATCGTGTTTTTTCTTTATTCATTTTACGAAATTTATGAAGTTTTTAGTATTTTGAGTTTTTGATGTTTTGATGAAAGCAAACCTTATAAAATGATCCACAATTATATGTAAATATTGTTTTGTACTTTTGTTACCTGCAAAACCTCCTACTATGTCAAGGGAAATTATTTCGAATGGTTTTTTTGCGGGTCCTAATTGTGAAAGTGGAACTTTGTACTTCGAAATCCTGGATTTGTTTTTTATACATGTTTCACATGTCCGGCATATTATTTTTATATGTTTATACATATTTTTAAAATGAAATTTTTTTTGTTATTGTTAATATTAATTGCTTTACTCCGTCATGTCCCTGTTTTTCAGGTACGGTTTTTATTAAATTAGTGCCGAATTCTTCGGTTACCAAAATTTTGCTTTTATTATTTAAAGTTTTATAAATTATGTTATTTTCAATATCACAGTTTTTGTCTCTTTTCAATTTCATTTGGTCATTACTTATATCCGTTACATTAATAAAATTTATGATTTTTATTATGGAATCTTTATCTCCATTTTCTTGTTTCTGTAGGACAGGATTCCTAGATAGGCAATCTGCCTTCAAATTTTTTTTACCTGGGTTGTATATTATATCGAAATTAAATTGCGATATGTAATTTAGAATGTCTCGTAATTCCGGATCTTTACAATTTTTGATATGAAAGTGTTCTAACAGGTTATGGTCCGTATGAATAATGAACTTATGACCCATTAGGTAATATTGTCAGTACAAAATGGCTTCTTTAATCGACAAGCTTTCTATGTAAATAGCTTTTTTGTTTTTTGTCATTCAGTTAATTTTCCGGAGAAATAAAATACAGGTTTTAATGCTTTATCTGTTTGTGGTTGTTTTAAAATTGCAGCTACACCTTGTGAACTAGCATCAGTATAAATATAAATCTGACTATTTGGATCAAAAATAGCTAAAATTGGTTCTGAACACAAATCATTTTTTACTTTCTCAAAATTTTCCTGGCAGGTTTCTGACCATTTAAATTCTACGTGTTTCCTTAGTAAATTATGAAAAGGTTCTAGCAATATTGAAGCTTTAGGGGTATATTGTAAATAAAAATTTAGTTTTTCTAAGAATTGTCTGATATTTTTTTTTGTTTTTGGTGTAGGAAAGTTTTTTATTGCAATTACATTATTGTTTAAGGGTTTTATACAGTTAAATCCAATTTCGTGTCCTAAATATTTTATTATATTTTGTGCAAACAAACATTTGGATAAATTTAAATTGAAACCATTGTCTAATAACATTTTCAGAACCAATTCAATATGTTTTAGATGATCTTTATAGTTTTCTGAATAAATCAAAATATCATCGATATAATTTACCGCGAATGTTTCCATTTTATTTTTTCTTATCATGTTAGATAAAATTCTCCGAAATATTGCCGGTGAAGTTTTCAGCCCAAATGGTAAACAACACCATTGCCAATGACCATGATGTATTACAAAAGCTGTTTTGTATTTGTCTTTGCTACGTAGTGGGATCGACCAAAATTGAGAGTTCACGTCAAGTTTTGTGAAATATTCACAATTTCTCGTCCGTAACACCAATTCATCGATTCGTGGGAAGGGTTGACTTTCCGATACGACTATTTTATTTAGTTCTCGATAATCTATACATAATCGAGACTTTTTTCCCTCTTCTTTTTTAAAAGCTAATGTTAAAGGTGCTGCATTAGGACTGCTCGATTCTTCAATTAAACCTGCGATTTGTTTTTCTATTTCGGCTTTATCTTGTAATGAACATTTATATGGCTTTTTTTCTATGTATTTATTTTCTGTGAGTTTTATCATGGCTTCATAATTTTTTATTGTACCAACATCAAATTTCCCTTTCGCAAATGCCTTATCGTATTTATTTTTTATTTTTATTGTAGGGTCAGTTTATTTCAAGGTAATTGAGTTTGATGTCGGTGTGTCTTGGATAAAATTTATTTCTGGTTGTTTATGGTTTTGGGTTATTTTTAAATTTTCATCTTGACGTAATTTAAATTCTTTAATACTATTTAATCCTAACAATATATCGTCTTCAAATGATTCACTTTTTATAATGAAAAAATCAAAGTTTTTCGAGATGTTAAGAATTTTCATTTCTACCGAAACTATCCCTTCCGATTTCGAAGTTCCCGATAATGTTTTTATATTTCCCCCACTTATATTTCTGTCTACCTTAAGCTTTTTCCAAAAATCAGAATTAATTAAAGATACATTTGCTCCTGAGTCATAAATAGCAATGGCTGAATTATTATTTATTAGTATTTTTACTTTTATAAGTGGGGTAACCTCTGTAATTCGATATTATTCACTATTCTAATTTTTTCATTTTTCTGTATGTGTTTATTATTTAATTTTGTTCTACATAAATTTTCGGGATGATATAACCTATGTTTTCACAATACGTACAAGGCGAGTTGTTGTTTCCCCGTCTTTCATTTGATTTCTTTTGTTTAGTTTTTTCGATTGTTTCTATTTTACCACTTAATCTTGATCTAATGTAATTCCGCAAAGCTATCACTAATAAATTTATTTGAGAATTTATTGTTAATTCAGGATTTACATCGATCAATAGATTCCGTTTTTTCAATGCAAATTAAAAAAATGTCCCCTTTAAATATTTATATATGTATGCAAATATTTATATATTTATATGCATATTCAATCTCAGACCACGATTTTTGACCGAAAGTTTCGATAAAAGAATTATTCCGAAATTCCCATGCGTGGGTTAGTGAATTTGTTTTCAAAAATATCGCATGCCACTCCAGTGCACTATCTTCTAAAAATAATCTCATAATTTCAGCGAATTTTTCTTCTTGTATAATAAGACGGTTGCATTCACTTATAAATATTCTTAGCCAAGATTCCGCGTTAAAATTTTTCCCGTTAAATTTTTCCAAAACCATATTTTTCGCTATGGACTACATTGAATTTTCGGGTAAAGGATTTTGTTCTGGGTGAGCTCGGATAAAAGGAATGTCCGCGACGACCTCCAAATAGTACTCGTTAAAAACCTCGTTACCTTCCTCGTCCAGATATTCATCTCGGAGATCCTCCTGCTTTAAGGTAATAACCACATTTCGGAATTTGTTTTGTTCCTTCAGACTTTTAACGACTCCTTTTACCACTGGATGTTCAAAAAGTTTTTTGTGATGTACGCTCGTTTGTTGGTCGGCCAGAAAATTGTACACTTCTAGATGGTCGACCAATTGAATCGTTTTGACCTTGACTACCGTGGTTTCGGGGGTTTGTGCTTCTGATGCGAAATGGAATCTTGCTTTGAGATCGTCCATAGTTTTGTGTTGATTTGTAAGTCTTTGTTACAGAGGCTTAACAAGAATGGATTTAGGAACGGGTTCGAGCTTGGTTGAAAAAACCAACACGTGTTGTTGCAGAAAATGAATACTGTAATAACAGAAATACTTAAGGTATAAAACTCTATAAAAATTATATAGATGCACAAGTTTCACCTGAATCAACACAACATGTCGGTATTAACTAATATTTTAGAACCCGAGTATTCTAAATATGATAATTATCAATATAGTGCGACTATGACGCAGCATAGTTTATCAGCGACTAGTTCCTCTCAAGGCATGTCGTTAATAACGAGCACCGCTCAGCCGGCTGCCGCTGTTAGTCATGTGACTAAAGTATGTAGGCGGCTAAGTTTTCAACATCGTCAAACTTACAACTATAAATCACTCAAAATATAAGACAATTCGTTTAGTAGCAAAGTTTAACTCATTCTCAATCGATAATGATGAATGCCGAAATTAAATTAATTTTTTTTTAATATTTAACACATAAAATAAAAAAGAGTAAAAAAGTCCCTATTAATGTCCATTCATATTTTTCGAAATATAAGTGATGGTTAAGGCAATATATGATTGAGTTATCTATATGTGTTTCGGGTTGAACTTAACCGAATTTAGGAGACCAGAATTAAGGATGCAGAAAAAGTTTTGCTGTACAAAAAAACACAAAGTCCAATTTATTTTAAATGGTAGACAACACGCCAAGAACGTATTTTAGTTATAATTTCGGAAAAACGGTGTTGAATTTTAAATTATTTTATTGAGGATCACTCGATGAGGTTATAGGCGTTTAAGAATAAATAGCCGTTGCTATTACGGAAGAAACATTTATATATTTCTATAATCTTTCGACAAAGAAGAAAGTCGCGTCGAATTAACTATTTACGAAGATTGGGCTGTGCAAGTCGACAGTTCTTCCGTAACTAACTACGCTGGCAAATTTAAAACTACAATATTCCTCCTTCGGAGGGGGGAAACGCTACAGTTCGCCGAATATTATATGTAATAAATCACAATATTGAATAATGGTTGTATAATACAACCGACAAACGGAATTTTCACATTCCAGCGGTGCGTAAGCATGTGAATTGGTGCTCTCGCTTGCAGAGACTAAACTTATATTCAAAATTTCCAATGGGTAACGTAAATTATTCACACCGATGCTCAACACACTTGAGACGGAGTAACAACATCCTTGCGCCGCTCAAATATTTACGAAATTCATTGCAATCGCGCTAACCATTCTCAAATCGGCTTTATAACTTTACTTCGAAACATACCGGCCGCCCTGGACCCATCGGGTCTAGAAAATGCACTCGGTCGAAAATAGATCGTTAGCGCTTGGTGTCAGCTGTAAATGAACTATCCTCGTGACAGAGTGGAAGGAGTGCGAGTTTCGTTAGCGGTCGAATAAGAGTTGTAGTCGCGGTTCGGACAGAAACTACTCTAATCAGCTGATCGGCACCAGGGTGACACTTAATAATACGGCCGAGCTGCCACTTTGTAGGCGGCATATTGTTGTCGCGCAATAAAACTAATTGCCCTATACGCGGAGGCTCGGTGCGCAGGCGCCATTTAGAGCGCTGTTGGAGTGACCTAACGTAGTCTGAGCTCCAACGCTCCCAGAACGTTTCCAACAGTTGTTGCCACAATTGTCACCGTGATAGGCGATTTGGATTTATCTGGAGAACGGTGGGCTCTGGCAACGCAGTGATGTCACCTCCAACTAAAAAAATGACCAGGAGTCAATGCGGTGAGGTCATTAGGGTTATCGGTCAGGGGCAGAAGAGGGCGTGAATTTAGGCACGCCTCGATCTGGCACAGCAAAGTTGTCAACTCCTCAATTGTAGTCGTATGCTTTCCTATGACGTGCCGGAGATGATGTTTGACGCCGCGTACTCCAGCCTCCCATAATCCGCCGAAATGCGGCGCAGCTGGTGGATTAAATTTCCATGAAATTCCCTGCTCGGAGAGCAACATTTGAAACTGTGGAGACTGAGTATCAGAGTCAAACATTTCTTGTAGCTCTGAATAAGCTCCCTTAAAATTGGTATCCTGATCGCTATATATCGTTTTAGGAAGTCCGCGACGAGCGATAAAGCGTCGAAAAGACGCGATGAATGCCTTGGTGGAAAAGTCTACACGAGCTCGAGATATATTACGCGAATTGACATACATATAAATACACAAATATATGCCGAGTGAGCGTGCTTGCCACGTCCCTTGCTCTCTCGCACAAGAAGGGGCCCGGCGTAGTCCAAGCCGCAATCCTGAAATGCCTTTTCCGGCTGACGAACGCGAGCAGGGGGCAACGCATCCATCAATTGTGTAATGGGGGTCGATCTAAAACGGGCACATACAATATATTTCGATATAACCGATCTTACGATTTGTCGTGCGCGTACTATCCACATTTTCTGACGCACCGTTCTCAGAGTCAGCTGCACTCCACCGTGCAGGCACATTTGATGAATGTGCTCCACGAACAACCGAGTCACTGGATGGTCCGTCAGCAGCATTGGATGCTTGCCAGAAAATGCGAGATTGGAGTGCTCAATACGCCCGCCCACACGTAGGACGCCATCGTCGTCTAGAAATGGATCAAGTGACGCCACAGGATAAGTGGAACGTAGAGCTTGGCCAAGTTTGATACTCGAAATGATATCGAATAAAGTACAGTGTCGAATGTACTGAATCCAAAACGCTTCTACACGTGTAAGCTCAGAGACGAGAGGATAACCTAAGAGTGGATATGATAACTTGAGACGTCGCGATGGGGCAATTCTCATTAGATATGCAGTGATACGCATCAACCTAGAGCAACTTGAAAACTTCGTGGCTAATTGGTTGAGAAATGGGTTTTCTCGATTTTGGCCCGACGAATTGAATGGTGTCTGAAGAAGCACGAGCTCCTCTGAGATTTCTTCGCGCGTTGTACCGACGGGGTCACTTGGCCATTGGTTCTTAGGTTGAGATAGCCATCGGGGACCATGCCACCAGAGCGATGACTCAATTAAGTCGGAGGCGCTTAATCCTCGAGACGCCATGTCCGCGTCTGTCTTGTCTTGCGTCGGCACGTATCGCCATGGTGCGTTGGAAAGGCGAGTCTGAATTTTTGATACTCGATTGGCCACGAAAACCTTGCGCACAGACGGGTCTCCTTGAACCCAGGAGAGTGCAATGGTTGAATCTGTCCAACATTCACATGGCAGATCAGCGTACTCAGGAATTTCGAGAACTCTGGATAAGAGCTGCGCGAGTATGAGACAGAAACAGAGTTCCAGGTGAGGGATGCTCTGCGTCTTCAGGGGAGCGACGCGAGTTTTACTTGCGAGAATAGTGACCGTTATAGATCCATTAAGATGTTTGCACCGGAGATAAACTACAGCTCCATATGCAGCACAAGATGCATCCGCGAATCCTTGCATCGATCATCGGACGTTAGGCTGTTGACTTGTCCATCGAGGAATGGACATTGTACTCAAATTTGCGAGGTCCTCATGAATATGAACCCAGTCATTCTCGAGATCCGGTGACAGAGGGTCATCCCGATCGCACTGCTGGCGCCATAGTCGCTGCATAAATATTTTTGCGTGAATGATGACGGGAGAGATCCATCCAAGTGGATCAAATAATTTGGCAATCAACGATAACACAACGCGTTTAGTAACGCTAGATGTGGGAGATATAGTTACCTTAAATGTAAAACAATCCGTAAGGGGTTGCCACATTAGACCTAATAGTTTTATTTCATCTGAATCCGGCTCACCTTGACTCCATGCGAGTCCATGGCCGGTTGGATCTAGTATCGGTGAATGAGTAGAGACGGCTCATTACTTCCCCATTTTCGGGTTACGAATTGCCCTTTCGCGAGCAATTCACATAGATTAGTGCGCATTCGTTTGAGCATTTCAGTATCATGAGCTCCAAAGACAATTATCCACGAACCTGAACCGTTTTAAAATTAGCGACCCTAGGGGGTGAGAATGTCCTTCGTCGACCGTGAGTTGCTCAAGAACCTTCAACGCGAGGTACGGTGCATACGCTTCTCCGTACGTGAGTGTTATTAGCAGGTATTCCCTCATTGCGGCAGTTACATCGGGTTGCCAAGCAATACGCTGGTAATTGCGGTCATCTTCATGCACCAAAATTTGTCTATACATCTCGGCAAGGTCCGTAAAATATACATAGCGATAAGCGCGCCATTGCAACAAGATGACAAGCAGGTCTGGTTGAAGTTTTGGACCGGTCAAAAGATGGCTATTAAGCGACGTTAAATTCGAAGTGAGAGCTGAGGCGTTAAAGACAACTCTCAATTTTGTTGTTGTACTGCTAGGCTTCAGGACAGGATGATGCGGCAGGTACACTATCTGCGTGTCTTCAATCTTAGAGGGAGAGAGGGTGGCTACACGAATCATGTGACCTTACTCCTCATACTCGACGATAAAATCAGCGTATTGTGATTTCAATTCGGAATTACGAGAAAGACGGCGAGCGAGAGAGGTCATTGTTCGTACAGCATTTTGTCGAGAGTGACCATTTGGAATAGGCGGATTTGTTTTAAATGGGAGACGTGCTACGTATCTACCTGATGGATCGCGAGAGTGAGTTGCAGAAAAGTGAGCCTCACATTGAGTGTCTTCTAGTGACATCAGTTTTACCGAGGGAACATCTTCGAGTTCCCAGAATTTGGTGAGGGAATCGTGCAGAGCTTTGTTGCCTATGCAATGAAGAACTGGGACAGGGTCCTCCATGCATTGGGTGTGTAGCGAGGTGGGACCTGATATCATCCATCCGAGCGCCGTATTTTGGGCAATAGGTTCACTTGGTTTACTCCTTATTAGGCCATCAAGTAATAGTGAACCGTATAAATCAGCTCCAATGATAACGTGAATCGGTTCATCCTCCATAGGATGATCGTCAACAAGGTTTAACAATTGCACGTGGGGCCAGAGGGATGGTCGCGTTGGAACTCGCGGAACATAGGTCGTGAGGGTCTTTCACACCAATGCCATTGTGCTAAACACCGGTCCGGTACCGGTTTTATTTCCCAAATTAATATTAACTACAGCCTGTGCTATGCCAGCCGAAACGTTACCGATACCTACAAGCGAGCTTACAGCTTTACATTTACGTAGTTTCAGTCCATTCACCAATTGTTCGCTAACGAATAACCGCGTTGACCTCTGATCCAACAATGATCTAACCTTAATCATATGTGATGAGGGAGACATCACAAACACATGCCCAGAACTAGCTGATACCGGTGAAGCACATAGTGCCTGAACCTCGTGTTCAGATGGTGGCAATTGTACAGGCGACAACTCTTGATTCGTGGTTGTTGATGTCTCAAGGGGAAGGGAAAATGAATCAGAGTGCAACAATGTGTGATGACGTTGTTGACATTGTGCGCATCCTCGCTGACTTTTACATTGCGATGCCGCGTGCTTTGTTCCCAAACAATTAAAACATAAATTTACATCCTTTACATATTTCCGACGAGACGCAAGCGTTGCGAGTTTAAATTGTTTAAACTGATATATAGTATGCGCGTGTTTGCAGATTGGGCAAAGTACTGAAGAAGTCGATGCAACTGCGTGTGAATTGACATGGAATGACTTCATGTGAGTCTTTTGCGAACTGTCATTTCGTTTTCGAGACGGAGAGCCGGCGCGAGCGTTATTGGTACTGGAAAAAGCTGCTAGCCCTCGGATACGCGTGTCTAAAAATGTGCTTAACTCAGAATAATGCGGGACTTCTCGTGAATTTCCTAAGGGAAGCTCCCACGCTTGTCTAGTCGCATTATCTAACTTTGATGAAATTATGCAAATAAACATATCGCTGACGCCGTGAATCCCTGGCGTGATTTCAGCTGCGGGTGCTGAAACATGCGAGAATCGTCGGGCGGTTTCTAACGCGACGATGATCTCCGAGACCCATGCGTGGAGCGAACGCAAAGGTTCTGACGAGTTAGATTTGACAGGCGGTATTGACAGCAGTGAATCAATCTGAGCATACACGAGCGCGCGCGGATTGTCGTAACGCGAAGTTAAAGTATGCTACGCAGTTGCAAAACTATCCGGAGTAAAAGTTGTATTTTTTAATAAACTACTCGGTTCACCGGTCAAACTTGACAACAAAAAATGCCATTTTTGCAAAGGATCGATTGAATCATTATTGATAATGAGGGACTCGAAATACGCGCTGTACTTTGCCCAATCTGTGTATTTACCCGAAAAGGTAGGCAGAGATATCTTCGGCAGGAGGTTCACTCTTGACGTTGGTCCAGACGACGAGGTGGAAGACGGAGCTTCAAGCGTTACTTGATGAACTTCTAGTAATGTTGCTGCGAGATCTGTGGCTTCTAAAAACTGCAGTTCACAGGTTGCATATTCATCCCTTGTAAAATACTCATCTCTCCGCCAGTCGTCATCCGCAGCACAGATCAATGACATGTGCAGAGTTTGACATGAGTTCCATGTCCCCTTGATAGATGACAGACGATTTTTGAGAACTGCCAATGCAGGAGCCTTTGATTTATACTGTCGAAAAACAGTCAGTTGTCGTTTGAGGGAAGCGAGATTTGCTTCCTGTCGATGCAGCATGTCCTCCATGATAAGTTCCTTTGGCGGCATTCCGCGATTCCAAATTACGCGCGTGTTGAGGCGCGTGGAATTTCTTCCTTATAGCGAAGCAGAGAAAAGCGCTCGGTTGAGCGGTAGAGACACAGGAGTATCTGTCAGAGGGGCGAGTCACGAGTGAGAGACTACGCCGAGCGAAGAGACAAACTGTCTGGAGAGATGGGCGAGCCGAGAGAGCGAGGCTTCGCCGTGCAACGAGGACACCAATACTTATTGAAGAGAGGGTAGCCGAGAAAAAGACGCTCGCCCGAGAGAGAGACCGCTATATGCGATCCCCTTTTCGAACTACTTGCTAGACAACGACAGCGAACACACTTGCCCTTAATCCAAAATGTGGTATGGTCACTAATTTGCACTGTGTTCGCGACGCGCCAATTTTCGAATTATGCACTGCATTTATGCGCGTTTTAGGTTGCACCTCCTGATTCTGGCAGGATCGCCAAATGTTTCGGGTTGAACTTAACCGAATTTAGGAGACCAGAATTAAGGATGCAAAAAAAGTCTTGCTGTACAAAAAAACACAAAGTCCAATTTATTTTAAATGGTATACAACACGCCAAGAACGTATTTTAGTTATAATTTCGGAAAAACGGAATTTTCACATTCTAGCGGCGCGTAAGCATGGGAATTGGTGCTCTCGCTTGCAGAGACTAAACTTATATTCAAAATTTCCAATGGGTAACGTAAATTATTCACACCGATGCTCAACACACTTGAGGCGGATTAACAACATCCTTGCGCCGCGCAAATATTTACGAAATTCATTGCAATCGCGCTAACGATTCTCAAATCGGCTTTATAACTTTCCTTCGAAACAATATGTAAGTATATTTTTACTCAGAATTGCATTTTAACATCATAAAACGGTTACAAAGTGCCACGCGTGGAACGAAATTTTTTCCTAGTTTTGTTTATCGATCACTACAGTTGGGACTCACAGAAGCAGAACCATTTAAGCGCTCGAACCACCCCGTCGTAAGTAGTAACGGTCAGTTTCGCTGTTTTTTGCATTTATCACATTTCGCTTAATTGATAGCAATGTGCCACTACTGACAAAGTTGTAGGAATGAAAAATACCTTCAATTTAACCTATCATTCGTTTCGATTCTATGCAAATTGAGACCAGGAGAGCCTTCGGAAGTCACATTTTTCGTGTGCCGGCGAGACAAACTAAAAACGCAACGTCCGAAGGCTCCCCTGGACTCAATTTTCATCGAATCGAAGCGAATGATATCTTAAATTGAACGTAATGATCGTAATGATCAGTTACTCGTGTCTGATGCCCCTGAGGAGGACCCACATAAAGGTCGAACGTTGGGCAATAATAAAGCTTCTGTTTTTTTTTTTTTTTTTGAGTTTTACAAACTTTTGTTTTGAACTGTGTTTGCCATTTCTTTATTGTCTATTGGATATTCATTTCGGAATACTGATTTCAACGTTCATCATTTTGCAGATTACATATCCAATAATGCCAAGCCCGTACTGTCGTTTACAGACTACTACCAGACAATAAATGCGATGTGCCCTGCCATAAGAAACCCACATGAATCCAAGAAAACCAACGCAGAAAATCAAGATAATGAAATTAAAACATCGCTTGCATCCTCCCACTTATTAAATTTACAAAATAGTCCAAATATAAATCAAATAAATAAATAATCTAATCATCCATCCACATTTACACCCGGCATATCCTCTCCCAGCCTTGCAGGTAACAACATACTACATTCTGTACGTAGTAGGTCATCCACATCCACGGTTTCATGTAGCAACCCTATATCACACTCTAATAAATTCGAACGTAGGAGCTCACTCTCACCTATCCGTTCTCCACTGCTTAAATCAGTTTTGAGCCCTTCTACTCGGCCTCCGAGCGAACGAAGCCGTTCACAATCACAGGATCGCTCCAAACAAGCACACAGTCGTTCATCCTCGTGTCAAATTTCACAAGAGCCAAACTATTCGCCCACGCATATGTCAACTTCACAGTCATACGCTCGTTCCAAACATGCCCGCAGCCGTTCATCTTCACGTAACATTTCACAAAAGTCAAACCGTTCATCCTCCTCTCATATATCAATTTCACAGTCATACGCTCGCTCGAAACGTGCACGCAGCCGTTCATCTTCACGCAAAATTTCACGCAAGTCAAGCTGCTCACTCCCGCATACATCAATTTCACAGTCATATGGTCGCTCCAAACATGCACGCAGTCGTTCATCCTCACGCAAAAGTTCCAAAAACCATACCGTTCATCCTCTTATACATCGATTTCACAGTCATACGCTCGCTCGAAACATGCACGCAGCCGTTCATCTTCACGCAAACGTTCGCAAAAATCATACCGTTCACCCTCTCATACGTCATAGTCCAGTCAAATCGTCGGAAAAAAGGCACTAACCTTCCAAAAAATCACCCTGTCAATTTTTTTTTCACTTTCCTACGGAAGCTCGATAACTGAATCTAAGTTTAAGTTTGCGGGATAGATGGAACCACCGTCATGCCGCCATGTTGAAAAACGTCTGTTTATTATTTTTTAAAAATATTTCGCTTTAGATGAGTCGTACGATAAAAATATATTCTACAAATTTTGTTCAGAATTGAATTCTCTATAAACTTTGTTTGAAACTTTTTTTCGTAAAATTAATATTTAAAAAAAATTAGGAGCTAAAAAGTAAAAAATGCGTGTTTCTGAAATTGTTTTTGCGACTTATCTAGCTCCGGCGTCATTTTCTATTGAAAACAGTCAGTTTCAAAGTTGTAGAGCACAAAATTCTGTATAATATAAAAAAAATTTATTGAAATCGGACAATATTTGACTGAGTAAAGCCACGCAAAAGATGTCTTGTCCAGTAAAAGTGTCGGGAGAAATTATTAACTGATTAAACATGTTTCGAGTTATAGCGCGCCACCGTCATCCTGTCATTGTTTTTGCAAATTATCTCGCTTTGGTGCCGTTTTCTGGTAAAAACAGTTATTTTCAAGTTGTAAAGCAAAGAACTTCGGTGACAGCCCTCAAGTACGTAGACGGAATTTTACAAGAGCAAGTTGCATTTAACTATGTGTACCTTGAAACTCTTTTCCTCACCACCTCGGGGGTAGAATTTCAGGTGCGTTTTATTATTTAGCGGTGTCCCTGTAGACCTAATCCACTAAGTATCAAAAAAAGTTATTTAAATTTTGTACGTTTTCGCATACTTGAAGTTGTTGGTACCATCGTAGGAATATCGTCATCAATAAACCTATATTCCCGAAATCCTCATAATCCAAAGTTGTATGCCGTATATCCATACAGGTTTGCGAATGCTCTTATATACGAGTACTTTGTTTTTGTTGACAGCTTAGACTTGTTTCCTATTAACCAGTACATTTTCCTTGCTTTCAATTCAAGATGTTTTCGTTTATTCCATATGTGAGTTCTCCATGTGAGCTTTTGGTCTAAATGCATACCCAGGTACTTCACTGTATCAGTTTGGGGAATTGGTTGATTGTTTAGGAATACATTAAAACAGTTTCCTTTGCGCAGCGTAAATATGACATTTGAAGATTTTTTCTCATTGGCAATAATCCTCCAGATGTTCAACCATTTCTGGGTATTGAGTAAATGTTTCTGCAGGTTTTCAGTGCATTCTTTAACCTGTTTATTAGTTGATAATAATGCAGTATCGTCAGCATATGTTACTGTAGTTACATCGCTACTAATTGGAATGTCTGCCGTGTATAGCACATATAGAGTGGGAACAAGAACGCTGCCTTGGGGCACTCCGGCTTTTATAGTGTGTAGTTGGGTTATTTCTTCATTTATTTTTACTTGAAAAGTACGGTTTGTCAAATAAGAATTAAGTAATTTGCAGAGCTTTCTTGGTAGCATTTCATTCAGTTTATGCATCAAGCCGTCGTACCATATTTTGTCGAAGGCTTGAGCTATGTCGAGAAAAACTGCGTTACAATAGCTGTTGTTTTCGAAAGCTCTTTTTATTTCAGTTGTTACTCTGTTGACTTGCTCGATCGTTCCGTAGTTGTTTCTGAAACCGAACTGATGACAAGGTATCAATTGTTTGTGCTCAATTATTTTCTTTAGTCTATCGAGTATAACTTTCTCGCATATTTTCGATAGTATTGACAATAGACTTATTGGTCTATATGAAGATATTAATTCTGCAGGTTTATTGGCCTTGTGAATAAGTATTATTTGTGCAACTTTCCATTGCAATGGAAAGTGGCATAAACGTATTATTCCATTTATAATTATTGTAATGTATCTTATGGCCTTTTTTGAAAGTTCTGTTAACATTTTGCTACTTATTCTGTCATATCCCGGGGCTTTTTTCGGTTTCAATCTCTTGATTATCAAGGAAACTTCTCTAACTTTGACGTTTTTAATAGGCGAATTGGATTGCGTTTTAGTACAATTATTATTGAGTAATGCTTTTCCGTCTTCTTCGGATATGATTCATATTGGTGGCTCAAATACCTTTTCTAAGTGTTCTGCAAAGACTATCGCTTTTTCTCTGTCTTGTCTGGCCCAGCTGCCATTCGTTCGTCTGATTGGTGGAATAAACGATTTTGGACGTTTAAATCTGCTTGTGGCCTTCCAAAGTGAGTAATCCGCTGCATTTGTTGGAGTTAGAGTTTTAAGATAATTTTCGAATCCTCTGTTTAAATTGTCGTTAATTATTTCTTTTAGCTCTTTGGTTGCTTTGTTCAATTTTGTTTTGATGCTATTTGATCTCGTATTTTGCCATATTCTTCTCAATTTCCTCTTTTCGGAAATTTTTTCTTTAATAATTTTAGATATTTTTGTTATTTTGTCACTTATCTTCATTACTAGAGTAGCTCTTGTTACGGCTTCATGTATACAGATATTAAATTTCTCTATTGAGTCTTCAATATCTTCAGCCGATTTAAGTGATATATTGCAGGTCAGTTTTTCATCAATTAACTGTCTATACATCGACCAATTTGTTTTTTGTTATGTAATGAGTGACATACTTCAACATTTCGTATTTCAGCAGTTAATGTGATGAAAATAGGCGAATGGTCAGATGTAAGATCAAAACAGGTTTCGGCTGTCACATGTTCTTTATCTATGCCTTTCATTACCGCAAAATCGATGAGATCAGGAAGCTTGTTTTTGTCCGATGGCCAATAGGTTGGTTCTCCCGTAGAAATGGTTGTGAGATTTTCCGCAATTATCGTCGCGTATAATTGTTTACCTTTCGGATTTGGTGTTACTGACCTCGAACCCCACCAAGAGTTTTTGGCGTTATAATCACCTCCTGCGATAAATCGATGACCCAAGCTATTAAAGAATTGTACAAATTCCCCTTGTTTAATTAAATATTTGGTTGGACAGTAGATTGCCGTGATAGTTAACGGGCCATTATTATCTTCTAGGACAACAGTTGTCGCTTGCAAGAAATTTTGTCAGTATTGTTTACTTTCGTAATGGTGGATATTTGATGTTATTATTATGGCAGTTCCGCCGTGAGCTTTATTGTCTGGATGGTTCGTAAGATATATATTATAACCGTGTATTTTCAAATAATTTTTTTTCGTAAAGTGAGTTTCCGATATTAGCATTACATCTATATTTTCGTTTTAAATAAAAACTTTCACTTCTTGACTTCTCTGCGCCAAGCCGTTAGCATTCCAGAGTGCAATTTTTAGTTTATTGAATTTTATTTAAAAGACTTGTGATTAGATTTAACATTGTATCTATTCTTGACATTAATTGTGAAATCATTTCTTCGAGCTTATTATTGTTGACAGTTAGAGTATGTGTGTTTGTATTTGTGTTTGTTTCTTCGTGGGTTGAGTGAACGTTGGCAGAAGTTGCTTGGGCGTACGATACGTTAGATTTGACCAAGTTATTGTTTACCTGTAGCTGAGTTATTATTGATTTTTGATTAATCCTTTTTTCTCTTAATGTCGGAAACAGCTTTTGTTGCAATTGTTTGCGCACTATGCATCCTTTGTAACTAGACGGATGGTTTCCTTCACAGTAAGCACATTTTACATTTGGTGATTTTTCAAAATTGCACAATCTTTCGTTGGATGATTTTTAGCGCATTTTACGCAGAATGAACGTTTGTAGCAGTAATTCTTGGTGTGACCGTACTCTTGACATTTCATGCACTGGGGGATGTCGTGTTTTTTTCGAGGAGCTTCAAAACTGACTACTAAGTTTAGTAATCTTTTTATTTCGAATATTTGTTTATTGTTGTCATTTATTTCAATTTCTATAAAGAATAAGGGTAGTGGGTTTTGGGTTACAGCTTGTCGAATATTAGAAATTCTGATTACTTTATGATTGTATTTTTCTATTTCGTTTTGAAGTTCGTTTAGATCTACAGACGGATGCATGTTTCGGAACACGACTTTGTAAGCTTTGTAATTCTGTGTTTTTTTATTTTAGTGCCTCTATTACTGCTAGGAATTTTTCTGTAAGGTACAATTGGATTTTTACCTCGTTGTTTTTTAACAATTTTAGGGTGTAGCTATTTTCCGCTATGAAATTTAATAGTTACTTTAGTCGACTAATGTTGTTAACTCCGCTTACGAAGATTGAAGGTACTTTTACAGTTGCATTATTTTCATTGTTTTTCGTGTCCTGCACAGATAGTGAGCCATTTAAATTGTATTGTTCAATTGACGACTTTTCAAGAGTCGAATATCTATTGGACGTTTCAACTACGTTTCCTAACCAATAGTCCTTTATTGTACTTTGTCTTTTTTTCAATTTGTTGTCACCTGGACTGCTTCTTTGTCGTTTATTGCTTACTCTATTCCACTCATTAGTTGTTATGTTTGATTTATTTCTGAGCGACTCGGTTTCGAGGGTCTCAGGCTCTTTCATGATGCGATTTAGATGTGTTTGTATACATATAAATATCGAACGATCACTGACGTAACTGACTATTCATATAACTCGCGAAAACAGAGCGAGACAACAACACGTCTACTCGCATGCTTTTACAGCATGGCGGCGCGACGGTGGCTTCATCTATCCCGCAGACTTAAACTTAGATTCAGTTATCGACCTCTTACAGGAAAATGACAAAAAAATGGACAGGGTGATTTTTTGGAAGGTCAATGTACGATTTGACTGGACTATCAATTTCACAGTCATACGCTCATTTCAAACATGCACGCAGCCATTCATCCTCACGCAAAATGTCATAAAATTTAAACCGTTCATCCCTGCAAACAAAAATTTCACAGTCATACGCTCACTTGAAACATGCACGCAGTGGTTCACTTTCGCCGAAAATTTTGAAAAAATCAAATCGTTCACCTTCCCAATCATCTTCTAAACAACTACCAAAAAAAGGCGATTATCACCGTATAAGCCATGCACATGCTCCAAATATGAACGTAGTAATTAGAATCCCACAAAAAACACTTCTTGTAAAAAAACTCGCCAAGTTCTTATTAGTAAAACATAATTACCACAAAAATGCTATAAGAATTAAATGATGTACAATTATAAGGCTATATAAGAATATTCTTATTCTACAAAAAGCAGTGAAATCATGTAATAAGACCAAGTTCTTTCTAATGAAAAAAACTATTGATTAATGCAATATACAATAATTTGGAAAGAAAATTTTGCGTACATTGAGAACACCACAAAATTTTTCAAGAAACTTCTTTGAAATCAAAGTAATTCTAATCATTTGTTTAATGAAATTACCATTTAATAAAAAAATGTTATTAATGAATTTAATGAACTTTAAAAATCGATACAATATCATCAATAATGTACACATTGGCTCTTATTCCAAGCATTCCACAACTGGCTTGTCAAAAACTTGGCTGCCCTTTTAGTCAAGTTTTGAGAGTTAAGAAAAAAACGCCGTCATTTAGTAATCTGTTTATGGTGTTAAGTAATAAATGTATAATGCTATCCCAAATTACAAAACTATTTTTTTGAAAATGAAGTTCTTGCAATTTTCAATATGGTATCATGTTTCTGGATAGCGCCATATTACCATTCACCTAAAATGTATGCTAAATAGATAAATTGCAGAAATGTACAGGATATAAAACAGCAATTATGATATTGTATTGCATTGACAAGCAATACCTCGAATGGTAAACAAAGAATGGTTCATCTTACAAACCCACGACATATGCCCCTCCGTTGGCGGTTGGGTGCTACCATTACAGCCTCCAAACCCAATGTTTTTACTTAATTTATTATGCTTTTTCCCCCTCAGCTCATTATGCAATAATAAATATCCCATTTGTTGTATTAGTTTTGTTTACTAATACAGTTATATAATACTAGATTCTTTGTCGTATCAAATATTGGTAAGATGAATATTTTGTTGTGCAAATGAATATAAATGCTGTGATGATAAATGAAATGGAATATGTGCGTAACGAAATATAAGAAATTGCAAATAATATAATAATGTATTGACTAACAAACTAATGCATATATTCTGAAAATTGCACGACACTCCGAAATAAGGACCATTCTTCGGGGTCCAAGATTCTCCGAAAAACTTGGCTAAAAGGGCAGCCAAGTTTTTGACAAGCCAGTTGTGGAATGCTCGGAATAAGAGCCAATGTGTATATTATTGATGATATTGCATCGACTTTTAAAGTTCATTAAATTCAATAACATTTTTTTATTAAATGGTAATTTCATTAAACAAATGATTAGAATTACTTTGATTTCAAAGAAGTTTCTTGGAAAATTTTGTGGTGTTCTCAATGTATGCAAAATTTTCTTTCCAAATTATTGTATATTGCATTAATCAATAGTTTTTTTCATTAGAAAGAACTTGGTCTTATTACATGATTTCACTGCTTTTTGTAGAATAAGAATATAGCCTTATAATTGTACATAATTTAATTCTTATAGCATTTTTGTGGTAATTATGTTTTACTAATAAGAACTTGGCGCGTTTTTTTACAAGAAGTGTTTTTTGTGGGATATCACTAATTTCTGCTAATATACAATAGTTGATAAAAAATGCCATGTGTAATATCATATTTTTGAAAATGTAAACTTCATGTAAATTAAGAACGTATAAATCCTTAGAATTTCTTGGACATGTTTTGTTTGTTATAATGTTGCCGTTTACATGAATTCCAGACTTACCATTGCGTAACATACTCGTGTAGTATCCTTGTTTACAGGTAACTCCAATACATATACGGGGTGGCCGATTTATCTGAAGACATCAAAATATCTCGAGAACTATGCACAGAATCAAAAAAGTTGTCGGATGAAAGTTGTTCGACACGAAGGGGGGCATCCAGTGATAATTAAATTTACCCCCTACCCCATCCCCTGGAGGTGGAGTGGGGGCAAAAACAATAAAACTTAAATAGGAACCCCCAGTTTTTATTGCAGATTTGGATTCTCCGGAAAAAAGTACACCAATTTGACCTAGGAGCTATTGCATTTTGGTTCACAGGTGGCGCTGTAAACGATAAAAATCCAAATTTATCTGAAGACATTGAAATACCTCGAGAACTATGCACAGATTAAAAAAGTTGTCGGATGAAAGTTGTTCGACACGAAGGGGGGCATCCAGGGGGCAAATAGGGACAATTTGATCCCTTTATGAAAATTTAATATTAAAAATTCTAATATTAGAATTTTTAATATTAGAATTTAGTAATATCAATTGCGAAAATTGTTATTCTGAATATGAAATTTTAATAATGTCCATTCAAAAAATTAAGATTATGAATAATTGATATTCTTCATATTAAAAATCAAAACTGATTACATAAAAATTGTGCATACAATATGGAAGCAATTTTATAAATAAGTTTTCTACCTTCAATAAAATTACATTTTAGGTTTTAAATTTATTATTTAATAAACAAAAAGAGGACATCACGCAATCCATTAAAAAACGCGTCATGTCCCTTCACTCAGCTCATTCATTCTCTCTCTGTATGTTTTTTCCGAAATGAGAATAAATAAGCTGAGCATTGACGGTCAAACCAGCTTCTATTAAACAAAACGAAACTCTTACTTCATTTGGGGATTTCGTCGCCATCTACCGGACCCCGAGAGAACTCACATGGTTTCATACATGTACACCGCTTGCATTTCGGCCATCACCGGCGCTGGTTCTGTTACATAACGCTAGAGGGCGACATCACTCGAAAATAAAGTAGCATATCATTTTATACATAAGTTAAGTCACACGTAACCAATTCACCTACATTTTTCTCTACTTTCCTGAAGGGAAGTAAATGGATATCGCGACTTTCTAATCCCCATATTAAAATTTGGTATTCACGGTCTCTCAGTGTAAGACTGTTTTTGAAGTCCATTGTATTGGTAGTAATTCGGTCGGAGGTCACTTTGCTTTTAGAATAACAACTTTCCGTTTACGTGACTATTTTTTGTCTACCCTTCATTGCTTAAATCGAATTGTAAGTTAAAAATGAATTCTGCTACAGTTCCCGAAAAAATCGAAATGATTCTTATTTATGGTGAATGTAAGAGGAATATTGACGATGCTGTTGCGTTGTATGCTGAGCGTTTTCCAGATAATGCTCGCTCGCGTTCTTTTTTTTACAAAGTTGTGAATGCCTTTCACTCTGATGGCAGCGTACAAATGAAAAAAAGGAAGCGAAGATTAACAGTTACAGGAGAAGCTAACGAAGTAGCTGTACTAGCAGCTATTCACCAAAATCCACATGTAAGCACACGACAATTACATCGCGATTCCGGCATTTCCAGAGACAGTATTCAAAGAATATTGCATCGTCATAAGTTTCACCCATATCACATTTCACTGCACCAGGAACTAGATGGCGATGATTTTCATAACCGCGTGGTGTTTTGTGAATGGGCATTTCAAAAAATGCAAACGAACCACAATTTCTTTGCTAATGTATTATTTTCAGATGAATCTACATTCACGAACCATGGTGGCGTCAATAGGCATAATATGCATTATTGGAGCGTAGAAAAGCCACGTTGGTTACGACAAGTTAATCATCAACGTCCTTGGTCGGTGAACGTTTGGTGTGGAATCATAGGAAATAAACTCATTGGTCCTTATTTCATTGAAGGTAATTTGAATGGAACAAAATATCGAGATTTCCTAGAACAAGAAGTACCATTACTACTTGAGGATGTTGCTATGGACGTCCGACGGACAATGTGGTTTCAGCATGATGGTTGCCCAGCACATTTTTTAAGAGTAGTAAGGAAAATACTAGACCGTGATTACAATGGTAGGTGGATTGGTAGAGGTGGCCCCATTAATTGGCCTGCGAGGTCACCTGATCTAACATCTCTGGATTTCTTCCTATGGGGTTACCTAAAAGGTAAGGTTTATGAACAAGTACCAACGACTCGTGAAAACATGGTGGGACGCATAAGAACTGCTTGCGCAGAAATTTCTGCAGATATGATTCTATCATGTATAAAGTCATTTGAAGAAAGAATAAATAAATGCATTGAAGTCGAAGGTCAACATTTCGAACACTTACTCAAGTAAGTGAACAGTGAGACAGTGAGAGGCAAGGGGACTCACGTAAAACAAGCACCCCAAAGGGAACAGAAAAATACTACGTCCACGTCGTTGTTCCTGGGTAACGCTAAATGTATTTTTTCCCGGCTTTGTTAGAATGACCGTATTCCATATCCGCTACGCGGGCGAAAATTGTTAATATTGGAGAATCCAAATCTGCAATAAAAACTGGGGGTTCCTATTTAAGTTTTATTGTTTTTGCCTTCACTCCACCCCCAGGGGTTGGGGGAGGGGGTAAATTTCATTATTACTGGATGCCCCCCTTCGTGTCGAACAATTTTCATCCGACAACTTTTTTGATTCTGTGCATAGTTCTCGAGGTATTTCAATGTCTTCAGATAAATCGGCCACCCTGTATACAAATCCGAGTAGATTATTACTTCGACCCAGACCTTAGGTCTGGACGAATTATTGAATTTGGTCACTTCGGGCATAAAAATTACCCTATAGTTTTTCATCAAATGTCGACGTTTCAGACCCTAAGGAACCCAAATCAACAATAAAAAAATGTGTGTCCGTGATCTTGTACGTACATACGTCTGTACGTCCCGTTTTTTTGTCTCGCGATAACTCGCGAACGGATAAGCGTAATGACATAAATTTTTTTTTTAAATAAGTGTCTTGGCATAACTTAGATCTGATTAGATTTTGGCGCAGATCCATCCGTCCATTACTAAAAAAAATTAGCCCCAATTAAGTTTCTTCGTAGTTTTTTGCAGTTATTTAGAAAAAACAAATTTTATTAAAAAATGTTTCAAACAAGAAAGATAGAGCTTTAAATTCTCTACAAAAAAGGTTTTATGCATTTTCTTCCTAAAGTGAACGATAATGCCTGTTCTTACACTACCGGGCGGAAACGCAAAGAAACACGATCTCGTTATTGAAACACAAATCTTTATTTAAGAACGTATAGCGACGAAAATTTCGACGACCGACCGCGACTACCCGGGTTTTACGAATTTCGGAAACCGAAAGAGGCTAGGGCTTGAGGAGACGCTCGTTTATATAGAAGTTCGTTGCTAGGCACATAAACGGACCGTTGTCAAGGAACGCTTTTCATTTATTTTTTATACTTTCCGATCCATCTAGAAATTTCGATCACGGAGCTTGCAGGCACATCAATTTTCATTTCTTTCATTCTATTCCTCCTTCGATTCCTCACTTTCTCTCTCTCTCTCTCTCTCTCTCTCTCTCTCTCTCTCTCTTTCTCTCTCTCACTCTTTACTAACGACGGAAGACAATAGACATCTATTCGTGGATGTACAACCAAATGTACCAACCAAATTTATCCTGTGTATTAAATCCTGTGTCGGTATACCGACCGTTGGCCTCCGGGTTCCTAACCTTTCGACTGCTTGTTCTCCGGGTGGCCAGCCACGGCAAACCTCGGCGTCCCGTGTCCCCGCGCGTGTCACCCCTCGGGTACTATCCATCGAAAGGCGAATCGCCGGCAGACTTATCCGTGTACCCCAAGTACCTATGGTTTCCTAACTTCCGGACTTCTTGTTCTCCGGCAGGCCAGCCACGGCAGATCTCGCCGCCCCGAGTCTCCGCGCGTGTAACCTTCCGGGTACTCTCCATCCGAAAGCGAATCGCCAGCAGGCAAATGTACCATACTCCAAAATGGAGTCCTATGTCCAATTTCGAGTTGTACCAAACTCTTTACTCCAAAACGTCTTTACTCCGAAACCTCCGACTCCGAAACACGCCAACGTTCCGACTCCGAAATTCGACCATGTTCTGACTCCGAAACGCGTCCTTGCTCCGATTTCGAAATTCCTAGATCCGATTCGACACTTTAAATATGTCAATAGTTCAAGACGATTTTAGGATAATAATCGAATAGCCTCTCCTCAAGTTCACAGAGGCGTTACAATTGGTATTACTCCGTTTCCCGCGTGCCGTCGCTATACGTGAAGGGCCCGTACATAGAACCTATAGGCACCCTTCTTGCGGCTGCAGCCGACTTCTGTGAGGAGTACCCCCATTCGGGTGTGCAATGGCGTGGGGAAAACTGCAGAAAAACCCACGCCGGGTACCGCAATTAATAATTTCGATTCTGTCCGGAACAATGCCATAAAAACTTGTTTCAAATGTTTATGACTATTGTCTGAAAAAGTATTGAATTTGGTCACCTCGGCAAAAATATTACCCTATATTTTTTCATCAAATTTCCACGTTTCGACCCCCTACCCCCTAGGGGTAGTCTTCGCCAGCCCCTCGGGCGCGATGATCACCTACGGGCGCATAAGTTCTTTTACCCCCTTGATACGAAACAAACTATTTCGATATATCTAAAAGATGTCTTATAGATATCTAAAAGATGTCTTATAGATATCTAAAAGATATCCGTTAGAGATCTTTTCGAAACTTTCAAGATATCTTTGACGAATTATATGTATATATATTGCATATATATGTAAGATCATAATGATACAGACAGTAATGAGAAAAAAATACAGTAAACATGTAATATGCATCGAATAGTCTATTAGAATACAAGTGCATGAAGTAAGTGTTTTGCAACTTTTATTTATTAATACTTCGGCTGACCTGTTGTTGGGGTCGAAGTTTTGAAAATGCTCATTTTCAATTTTCATACATATAAGAAACACTATATTGTTGTAACATATCTATCGAAGCCACTTGGATCTAAATATGATTGGACCCCCAAAATATCAATATAATTTTATAATATAATTGAAAGCTGTTAGTAAACAAACAAGTATTAAGGAATAGCCAACTCTCCACTGGGTCGAAGTTTCTGAGCGAGCGAGGCAACACGCCAACACTAGTTTGACCTTGAAATTACCTCCAAGTGCGACCAAAGTATTATAACTAATAGATAAAAAAACTATGGAGCGGAAGACCTCAAACTCCACAGTTTTCGCGAGTAGTGTAGCAATAGGCTTCTGGATCCCCCCACCCTACCTCCCATCGATGATAGTGTGATGGAACAATTGCGCAAGTGGGCCGTCAGAAGGTCAGGAGTGAAAGGAGGTTATTATAAACAATTTCATGTATTGTTATTACAAATTTCGAAAGCTGTGAAGGTCGAAAAACATAGGTAATTTAATGCGTTACATTGTCGAATGAAAAGAGAAGGTAAACGTCAACCAATATTTATTATTTCATTAGATATTGTTATTAATAAAATGTTTTTAATAATATGTTACATTGTCATTGAAAACGACATCTTTCTAATGCGTGATCTTACGTGTTGACCGTTACACATTTGTATTACCATGTGTCGAAAAACAAATTTCAAAAGTCGCCTTCATTAAAGGTCAGATATTGCATCATTATATTCGCTTCTCTGTGATTATGTGAAAATACATCGTAAGCTAGGAACCGTATTGAAAGTGAATGTAAAATGACCTTTTCATCGTGCGTCCTACTACCATCTCTCTCGCTCTCGCATACTCTTTGTTAGATCCATTAACTTTAGCAGTATACTATTTTCACGGTCGTCGATTATGCGTCGATCACTTATTCACCGTACATTTGTTTTCCCGAAACTTTCGAAAATGTATACAGGTCCAGACACGTTTAAAAAATCATTGCACAATTTCTTCAAAACATTATCTGTTTACCAAATTTAGCCAATCCGTGACGTAATAGAAAGGAGACATTCTAATTTAAATATTCCATAGTTTCTATGATTTTTTTCTCAATTATCTATTGATTTCATTTTACTGCGATTTGGTGGGATTTTTTTTCAGTTTAAATACAGGCTGAGTAAATGTCTTTTACATCAGTTACTTATAGTCAATCATTCTATGTACTCGAAAGACGTTCGTGTTAAAGCTCGTAAATTACAAGAACAAATTAACACATTTTTAAACAAATTGGAAAAATTAAAGTCCGAACTTAAATACCAATCGGATCTATTGATAATTCATCGTGAAGTAAAAAATGTATACATTTGACAAGATGAATTCAGACGCAGTAGTAGCAGCAATTGAAAAAATTAATAATATAGATGCATCAATAAAATGTTTACCTACTGTAAAGCTATCTGACTTACAAGTAGGACAATTATACAAAGTTACAAAACTGCGGAAAGTCACAACACGTTATGGATCTCGCATTACCGTTGACCTAAACGGAGAATTATCATGCTTCCTACCTGCGAGATATGCATCAATGTTCCAAATGGATTCCAATACATTCAAAAACTTTGAGCAAATGGTCACGGATAATCATTTATATATGGAGTATCTCGGAGGACGTATGAATAGTTTAAAATTTTCTAGCAATTAATGCGAGGATGACTGCCGAAACGAAGAAGAAATGGGAATGGTATGTATATTACATATTATATAAATATTAAAAAAAATATATATATATATATATTCTTACTTTATATTTGTCTTCAATTATTAAGTCATCCATATAATGTAATATTTTTATAATTTATTACTCTTATTACCATAGGTTGGTGATTGGCCTATTTCATGTCATTAGACATCTTCGAGAACACGGCGATTACACAAGGATCAATCTTCTATTCATCTGATGAAGCGTTAAAAAATCATTGGCAATAACAAGGATAACACAATTATATTAAAAATAGAGTGCTATTATTATTATTATTATTATTATTGTCATTATTATATTATAAAACGGTTTAAAAATAGAAAAAAAATAAAAACAATAAAGATAAAAAAAATAATGCTAATAAAAGTTTACTGTTTTATTAACCTTCCATTTTAGGGTGTTTGGGATATTTATGTAATAAGTACTCGTGGAATATATTCAATAAACTTTATTTTCATATTTCATAATTAAACATTACAATAGTTAATGAATATATTGAAAATACATATTATTATTCGTAAAATTAAAAAGACGTTTCCTCTCATTGAAAATGACACTTGACGCAATCCTTAATCATAGGAGGTTGTCCATCTGGCACGTCGCCGCCGACCTCAAAATGTGTGTAGCATCTTCGACATTCACGTACTTCAGGATGCATTTGCATAGCAGGTGGTAAGCAGGTCCATGCTTCTTCAATTTGTCGTTCAGCAAACATGCAGATGAAATCGATCGGCAGGCATTCTATATCTTTTGTTTCCATCAATGCGAGACGTTTCACTTCGTAATAAATCCTTTATGAACGTTGAAGTGATGCAGGCTGTTCAAGTAGATTTCCCAATACCCAATTTTTAAGTATTTGCACATTTTCTTTAGTGCAAGTTCCATTAACCGAATGATTTTCACACTTCTCCAACAATTCATATTGCTGCTCTTGCTTCAGTTTTTTCAGAGATGGGCAGTCCAAAACGTCGAGATCAATAACATTTTCAGCGTTTAATATATCCTCCAAACAACATTTTTTATCGACTCCTTTTACATAAATTTTGTTGGCACATTTAATGATATCCTCCAAAGTCTCGTTTATAGCATCAAAGGGAACATCGCCAGATTGCCATGGTAAGCCGTGGTAATTATGTATTAACCAGTTATTGACTCTTTTATAGTGTAAAGGTAACCACACCCATTGATATGGCGCTTTAAACACCCAAGTCTCAATTTCACCGACGAAAATATTCATTATAGACATTTCCTTCGGTATGAAGCGATTACCAGGCCCGCGGAATCCCTGCACGTCTACAATGTATTCCATTTCGTATGATACTGATTCACTAGCCATTAAAGTATGACTATATTTTATTCATTAATTAGCGCGAGCGCAAAAATGGCTAACCGCCTCTCAAACCAACTTCTTTACATTTCCACTTATGGGATTATATTCTACAATACGATCATGTAAAATTAAACAATAGGCAGAAGTGTTTGCAGGAAAATTTTCTTTTGATTCAAATTCGAGCCGCACGTCGACGGGTGCGTGTTTTAACCCATTAACGATCAGACGGACGAATTGTCAGCATTAGTTTGAACATCGATAATTTGTATATAAATGCCTTTAGAAAAATATGAGCTCTACCGTTTCTAATGTAAAATTGTATGCTCTTTCAGAATCTTTCAATAGAATTTCGAGAAAATGAACCGCAAAAAAGTTATACACGTTTTTCTGTTAAAAAACATGTTTTTTTAGGTTTTGTTTTTCACAAAAACATCACTTTCACCTCTAAATGGCGTTGGGAACATATTTAAGTTGAAAATATCGCGTCCATGGACCCCCAGGATTAAAATGTACCATATCTGAATTCATAATTCAAGATGGCAGTTTTCAAAATGGCTCCTAGAAGCTCAAAATTCTTTTTAAAACTTAACCATTTTTTTCTTAAAAACTATAGACTTTAGAGAAAATTTTCTAAGAACAACAATGCTTTGAAATAAGTCAAAGAATACTCTTAAATTTTATCAGCATGCAATAATGCACTACTTGATTTTTCAAAAATTTGAAAAATCGAAATTTTGAAAAAAATTATTTTAAAAATTTGAGTAGGTTCTTTAAATAGTTCTAAAATATTTTTATTCTAAGATAATTTTCACTAATGCCTATAGTTTCCAAGAAAATAAATTATTGGTCTTGAAATATAGAAAAGCTTAATAATTTATTTTCATGAAAACTATAGGCTTTACAGAAAATTGCCTTAGAACAAAAATATCTTAGAATTATTTAAAGAAGCTACTCAAATTTTTTTCAGATATTTTAAATGACTTTTTTCAAAATTTCGATTTTTCGAATTTTTGAAAAATCAAGTAGTGCATTATTGCATGCTGATAAAATTTAAGAGTATTCTTTGACTCATTTCAAAGCATTGTTGTTCTTAGAAAATTTTCTCTAAAGTCTATAGTTTTTAAGAAAAAAATGGTTAAGTTTTAAAAAGAATTTTGAGCTTCTAGGAGCCATTTTGAAAACAAATTTATACAAATTTATATACAAATTATCGATGTTCAAACTGATACTTAAAATCCGTCCGTCTGAGCGTTAATGGGTTAAAGCTTCATTCTGCTTAGAGCAATCAATAATGATTAATGGAGCTTTCTCTAAAAATATTGATTTATTCAAGATAGGTTTACCATTAACATTTTTATTATAGTAACTAGCTTGAAAATTGACGTACATATCGTATAATAAAGAAAATTGATTATTTGCAATATCAAGGTTTAAATTACCATACGGATAATATTTTGAATTCAAAAATACTTTAACATTACTAATGTTACAGTGATCAAACAGGCTAGCATTTTTCGCCTTGTCATTTTTTCGTGCTGTTTGGAAGCCGATAATAATATATCGTGGCTTTTCTAGTTGTGTCGCTGTTTTCACGGACCACACGTCGGATGATGTTACCGGTAATAGCGGATATTCATAAAGTTCCCATGTACGGAAACTTAAAGATATGCAAGGATCTTTTTCAATGAAACGTAACAGCTGTATCCTTTCCCTATCTGCCAACGTCACATATGGAACTAACCATTCTATTTTATTCATCTCAATTTTGTAATGTTCTTCTGCATTTTGTATAATTGCGTTATCATCGTGTTTAGATCTTGTTAAAATAAGTTCGTGCTTCGCGTTTACAATTATCTTACGATAATCTTCAGCAAATCCGAGAATCATACTCAGAGGCATGATCACATCAAAATAACCATTATCATTTGTTATCTTTAGATTTGAACTAGATATCCAACCTGCATTGATTAAAACGGGTTCATCATTTGGTGTGTAAGAAGGATACCCCTTCATCAAGCTAGTAATACCAACATTTCTATTTCGATCAATTTCAACACCATTCAACTCATACCGCGCCTCATCAAATAAATGACAGATTGCGTTAGACGTTAGATTAGTATTATTTGCTTTAGTTCCGTCGGTTTTCGTCAATCTTCCACTAACATGTATCAAACTTTTACACGGTAAAATACATAAATCTTGATTTTGCACAGCAATGCGAATTTCATCATTTTTACCAAAAGAACTTGTATTGTAAGATTGATGTGAATGTAGCTCGTAATGAGCGACAGATTCGTCGAAAACGACTGGGTTTTGAATGCTGAGTATTGGATCCTCCATTATTGCTATTATGATAACGTGCTATAAGTATGCAAATACAACAACGGCAATAACAATTTTTATTATTATTATTATTCACTGTTTGATATTGTGATGATAATGTAACTTGAGTCCCAAGCTTTTCAGAAATAGAGTGTTAACGTCTTACGAATTTGACGACGACTGATATGTTTTCTCCATGATGGGTTATTATTATAGTAACTATTAAGGTTCTGACCATTGTACATAATACCCATCGTTACGTAGATTTAAGATGGAGTCGTATTGTAATTGTTTCACCACGAAAATTCACCAATTCACCGTTCTGATCAACAATATGCAATTGAATATTATCTATTAATCTGACGGCAACAGGTAGGTAAATGACGTGATTCGGCACTTCTACAATCTTATATCCGGACGCCACAGTAGGAAAAAAATCATGAATCGTGTGCGCTCTACTGCTATTAATATAAGCGCCTGTAGTTATATTGCATTCCACGCGAAGTGCATTAACTTTAATTATGGTTACTGGCAAATCTGAAATGTGCAACTTGTTTGCTTCCAAAATTCGTCTATTAAAGCCCAATGTTCGTCCAATCGAATCGATTGGTGTAAAATCAATGTCTCGATTAGATCTGATTTCACTACGTAGTGTATTATTATTCGGTTTTATATCTAGCGTAATATCACTATACTCCGACAGCTTGTTTCTAATATATTCTGCTATATCCTCAATTTCATAGCTATCGATCGGCACAATAATTTCATGGTTACCAATATGAAATTTATTATTAACGTCAACATTTGGGATTGAATTAAATGTTAAAAGTTCTATCAAACCCAATTCATAATTCTTCTGCGGTGAAAGTTCAATAGGTGGAAAGTATTGCGCTTCCAATACTGAAGACTACCCCGAGAGCGTCAACGTAAAAGAATCATTCATACTGATTGTTCAAATTACAATGATTATCATAATATTTTATGCGATATATTTATACAACTGATACATGTTTGGACAAAACAGCTGATTGCATAAAAATTTGAGACATAAATGTCCACAATCAAAAGTGGCATAGTCTTGAAATTTTTCACGGTTATACATAATGCTACCTACACCGAGATATTTTCCCAACTCAGCAGGTGGGCTAAAGTTTCCAAAGCTGTCAAAATAAACGACTTTAGAACCACGTTTTCGATATGCTACCCAATGTGTCCCCGGACCGCTTGCATCGTCTACATTTATGACTGCACATTCATTAACTTGGGGATTCTTTGGTAAATTATTACGCATAAAGACACCTCTAAAATTCGGAATTCCAGCTTCTTTCGAATATCTCAATATATCTACATCGGTGAGTGCTCGATGCGGTAGCTTTACAAGTTTTTTCGATTTTTTCTACATTTAACACCTAAACCCGTTTTATATGGTTTTAATTTCAAACCTAGACCATTTTTATAAGGTTTAAGATATAACCCTTTACCTATAGCTATTGTCTCCATAGCACGATTATGCCGTTCACTTTCATGTAACTGCTTTTGAGCAGCTTTTGCATCATTAACAGCCTTGGTTATACCCGCTGCGCCACCAGCTAATGCACCTACAGCACTTAATCCAGCAAATATGGGTGCTAGGAAAGGTAAGAATCCTCCAACCTTTGAAGGTATCGATAGCTGTCGATTTTTTTGAATGAATCGTTTGCCACCTGCTTCTTTTACGGCTTTACGTCCCCCTTTCAAAGCGCTCGATATAACACTTTGAACATTATTACTTTGTGACATTGACATTTTAGCAGCCGCAATAATGTTGTTCAATGATGTTGTTTTCTTTTTTGACACTTTTTTCTTCTTTTTCAGTCCCATGCCTAATTTACTTTTTAGTTCCATTGTATTTGCAACACCCCAAGCTGCCGCCTTTTCTGCAATGCTTGCGTCTTTTGCTAAAACTCGCTTCCAAGCCTGCTCCGCTAATTTTCGATCGGCCTCGCTTCTACCGGTAGGATTTTCACGAGTTTTGGAATAAGCAATGTCGTGTTCCTTGCAAGCCTTATCTAACGGATTTATCCCGGAGGCCCCTCTTGCTATTCGTTGCTTTAATTTTGTACCAGGTCCGCAGTACTGATAACCGGATATATGAAGTTCTACCGGTAATTTATTAATTAAAGAATTGACCAATCCTTTCCCACTCTTTATACGTCTTTGCTTCTTGTTTTTACCCACATATGTAATCATTTTAAGATGTGCATCATTCAAGTAACAAACAGTTAATGACTGACATTACATATAAAGGCGCTACTTATACTTTTATGATCAGTTATTATTAAAATGCGATTTCATAAACAACCAACAAAAATCCCAATCATCAATTTTGATGATTTAACATCGTCTGTACAAAATAATGCAACTAATCATAAACGACATGGGGAGTTGCTGCCAAATAGTATACGTGCACTTTTCTGTGGCCCGTCTAATTGCGGAAAAACAAATACACTACTCAGTCTAATCATCGATCAGAATGGATTAAAGTTTGAAAATATATATGTATATTCGAAATCGTTAAATCAACCGAAATATCAATTTCTACAAAACTTGCTCGACTCTGTGGAGGGTATAGGATACTTTCCTTTTCACGATAATGAACAGGTAGTATCACCCGCCGAGGCCAGGCCAAACTCTATTATTATATTTGATGATGTCGAGTGCGAGAAGCAAGATAACATTAGATCCTTCTTTTGTATGGGTAGACATAATTGCGTCGATTGCTTTTATCTCAGTCAAACGTATGCTCGTGTTCCCAAGCATCTTATTCGAGATAACGTAAACTTTTTGATTCTCTTTAAACAGGATGAAATGAATCTTAAGCACGTCTATAATGATCATGTAAATACAGATATGCCATACAACACTTTTAAAGATATATGCACACAATGTTGGACCGAAAAGCATGGATTTATTGTAATCGATAAAGATAGTGAAATAGAAGAGGGAAGGTATCGAAAAGGTTTTGATTGTTTTATAAGCATAAATGATTTTAAGAAGAAACAAAAAATGTTGTAAGAAGTCAGTGCAGAGTGAGACTTGCATGCATTAACATGTCTTCTCCTCTTAAACAGCCGCAAGACGTTTTACGTCAAATTGTCAAAGCTAGCGAATCTATTTGCAGAAAACATCGATTATTAAAAATGGGTAAAGAAGCGCATGACTTTGCGATAAGTGAAACGCTCAAACCTCTGATAAGTCCACTGGAAAAAATAGCAGAAGCTACAACAATGTCAATCAACAAAAATGCGATTGATGATATAAACGTACAGAATAAAGTAACAGATAGCATAGAAATTAATGATGTTAACGATTTTGATGATGATGATGATATGCTTGATGGATATAATACCCCTTTAGAGCAGACATTTAGCAGTGATATTAAAACACCTACATATCATACTGAAGAAAGGTTATCAAATAAGTTTCTAACTTTACTGGTGAGAAATATTCATGAGAAAAGTGATATTATTGATACAATTTATGGTGTTCGCATAGAAGGTGGTACTACAAGAATCGGCGATTCGACAATAGAATTTAAGAATAAAAATGTCATTGTTAAGGATAACAAATTTGCTATTACTGAAGGTTTGCTAGAGTTATTATTTAAGAAAAAAGCTGATATAGCTATAATCCAACAGTCTGATTTAAACAATTACAAAAGTATACTAACCTTAACTAATCCACATAGGAAAGATTGGAATCAGGAAAAACCTATTCGGTATAATGCTCCCACAAGTATCGAAACTATATAAAGGAAATGTTCAAGGATGTTCCGAAAAAGGGTGGCAATTTGCAAAAACCACAAAATTGACTACGTGCATTGGGATGATCCAAATGAACATGTCGATCGTTTGCGCCTTCTAATAGCATTGCAAACTACTGGTAATTCAAGTCTTTCTAATGAAATTTTATCGATTATTGAAGAGTTGCGCGAGGCTAATATAATCTATTAATTGCGTGATAATTACGTCAGTATCATAATGAGCATCGATGTATTTGGACGTTCGTCTCAACGAGCACGGAAGCAAGTATTTCAAAGTGTCGAAATTGCTACAGATGGTTCTTATGATTTTAAGAAAAGAAAGTTATGTAATATCGGAATTCCGACAGATTCGGATGATGCCATTACTTTGAGAATGTTCCACACATGTATTCGCGATATTAAACAGCAAATAGATGAACTGTCTAAAGGTGTAATTAAAAATAATGAGAAGATTGAATATTTTGAAAAAAGTATAAATAAAATGCATCAAGATATAAATAAAAATTACAATGAAATAGAAAAGAGGCGGATATCTTTAGATATCGGAAATTGTACTATTGAATTACATCAGGAAATAACTAAACATACCAGTAATTTAAACAAAAATAATTACACTCTTAGCAATCTTACGAATAATATCACTGTCTTAGAGCGGGAAGTAAAGAAAAATAAAGATGATTTGAATAAAAATAATGGTTTCATTGATAGTCTTATGGTAGATATTGCTAATATAGAAGGAGACTTGAAAAAACATACCTATGACATAAGGGAGAGTAGTACTGTAGCTCACGATGCTGAGAAATTAATTTTTCTCCTAGAACAAAATGTCAATAAAAACAGTGAAGCCTTAAAGAAGATTAATGCAATAACTGATGTTATGAAGAGGGACATTTTACATTTTTACTCCTTACGGAAGAATTAATTAATTAGTCTCAATAATGTGAATAAATAAAGTATCTGCAACAATCCACCCAACAGTTTTAATCAAGACGTTGCCTTATCTGTTTAACAACAATGAATTCTAAAGAGAAGAGAGAAGTCGTGAAGGAGCTTCATAAACCAGAAAGAAAAAATTATACAAGACGGCGAGTAGATATTCGCGGATTAGATGAAACTTGGCAAGCTGATCTTGTAGAAATGATTCCATATGCAGATGAAAATAAGGGTTACAAATACTTGTTAACTGTCATCGATGTATTCTCTAAGTATGCATGGGCCCGCCCAGTAAAAAGAAAGACTGGCGATGACGTCACAGCTGCCACGAAATCAATATTTAAAATGGGTCGAATTCCAAAGAATCTACATACTGACCATGGAAAAGAATTTTATAATTCAAAATTTTCAAATTTAATGAAAAAACATGACATATTCTACATACAGTAATCTAAAAGCATCAATTTGCGAACGCTTCAATCGTACTTTGAAAAATAAAATGTGGCCACAGTTTAGTCTTCATGGTAATTATCAATGGCTCCATATCTTACCAGACTTGGTTAATGATTATAACAATAACACACATCGTACTATTAAAATGAAGCCGCAAGATGTTAATAAAGACAATGAAAAATAATTATTGGAACGTGTGTATAATGTAATTGTGAACGAAAAGATTCATCCAAAGTTTAAAGTAGGTCAACAGGTTCGTATTAGTAAATTCAAACGTATATTTGAAAAGGGATATACACCAAATGGGACGACTGAAATATTTTCAATAGCAAAAGTTGAGAAAACGAGTCCAGTAACATATTTACTAGAAGACAATGCAGGAAACGCAATAGCAGGTGGATTTTATGAATTTGAACTGCAACGTACTAAAAATCCAGACGTTTATCTGATTGAAAAAATTCTACGTCATAAAGGTTCTAAAGTGTTTATTAAATGGTTGGGCTTTGAAGATAAGCATAACACCTTGGTCGACAAGGAAGATATTATACTTTAAGACTAATATGGTGGACAAATGATGGTTGAATAGATGGAAGCAGGATTTACTTAAGATAAAATTAGATGCAATTATTGTACAAGGGCAACTAGGATATTGCAACGTCGTTGTGGTTTACGAAGTCTACATCTTCGTCGGGATTTACGGAGAAAGAAGGTTGGAATAAGAAAAAAAGGTAAGAATAAACTTATATTGGTTAATTTGTTCATATTTTTCTATGCGTATTATACATAAACTCATTTGCATGTACATATTTACATATACAAGTACATAAATCATACATCTACCTACATTACATCATTATGCCCCCACGGTAAAAAAATAAATATCGCTTATCATCATGGGGACTTAGAGCAATTTTTTTCTCACATACGGTGTATACGTTGTGTAATTTTGAACGAATACATCTTTGCTCGCGCGTAACTGTAGACGTATTTTGAAGGCAGTTCAGATAGTCATCGAAAGTGATTGTTTTTCGGACGACGACTTCTTTCACACCTTTCGCTCTCTTCTTCTCACCTTCGCCTAACACACGCAACGCATACATTTTTGACCTGAGTCCGACAAACTCGGTCATTATCTTTCCACCACATTCATCCTTTATTAACCCTAAAACTTTTTTATTGACTAGCGGCATACCGTACTCATTATGTTTGGAATAACCACTCGTATCGTACATATTAATATCGCGTTTCATACAATCATATACATCATCACACTTAAATACATAAATTAAACTATCGGTATCGGTATATAACAATTTCGCCTTTTCTTTAAATTTTTCTAAAACATAATCGTAATGGAACTCGTACAATTTAGTCTTAGAAATATCTAAAATAGCCATTCCGACATATACGGGCTT